>JAWNLJ010000442.1:6445000-7045000 GCA_035042365.1 Drosophila dives
CTTAGCTAACTCTGTGTGTGTGTTATGTGTGTGTGTGTGTGTGTTTGTTGTGTGTACCTCCTCATCGCTATCAACTGTAAATAGTCATAAATGTTTTGTTTATGTTTACAATTTAGCTGCTGTTGTAGTTGCTGTTGTTGCTGTGTTGTGCCGTGTTGCAGTTCGTGACTCCTCCAATGTTGTCGACGTGGTTGTTGCTGCATGTTTTCCACAGTTGTTGTTATTGTTGTTGCTGCTGTTGTTGCTGCTGCTGTTCGAGCCAAGATTTCTGAATTGGTAATGGAGCATGTGCAGTTCAGCAGAGGTGAGCGAGCAGCATTTTATTGCTATCTAAATCGCTGACCGGGCCACTTATGTATGCAACTTGGTTTGTCTCTTGGCTTTTATTTGATTTTAATTTGACTCTCAACTCGACTCAACAACGGGACTTAAATGTTAAAGCGCTTAACTCTAATCTACATATGGCCTGTAGCAACAACGTACCCCAAACTACATATAAATCAGCGGGTTTTTTTTTTTAGCCATGCATATGCATTACGTTAATGCATTCAATTTACTATCGCCAACAATTAAACACATTATGTATTTTACACAAATTAAGCTAAGTAGCCCAAAGCTATGAAAATAATGTTTTTTGTGTGTTGCTATTGTTGTTGTTATTATTTTTGTAATTACTGTCAACAACAACAATAACAACTCGGGTCGCATTAAATAATTACCAATTTTAAAAAGCAAAAAAAAAAAAATAATTATAATAACAATTGTAAACAAAGCACTAAATTGCCATTAGAGCTTTGTTCTACAAGCTCTTTGAGTTGGCCTAATGAAGAGCCCGGTCGAAAAGAATAGCAACATATTCTCATAAATAATTAACAAAGCTTCTGGCATGAAAATGACCTTAAATAAACAAACAAAGAATTAACTTAAATGGATTAAACATAGGCCTAATTTTAGTCTATTAAACAAACAAAATGTATTCAGCGAGCTGATTACCAGCAATAAATTATTTAAATCGATTTTTATTAACTCGCAGCGAATTTTATTACGCTTGTAAAGCAAAAACAGGTTGCTTACATTTAGGCCAATAATCAGTTGACTACAATAACTAAATTATTTGACGGTAAATTGATTTGTTTGTCAGAAATAAAATAAAATAAATGTCAGTCTCAAACAACGCCGGAAAAAAAACACAAAAAAATATGTACGGCATTAATTATGCCAACGAGAGAAGCCAGCAATACAAAAACTACAAAAAACACAAACAATAACATCAACTAAATCATTCAGTTGTCTTTTGTTTAGAGCATTTTAAACTCAATTTATCATTTGGGTCTGATGAGCACCGACAAACAGCAAACAAGTTGCAAGAGTGTTCGCTGCGAAGATACCCTGTGTTTGGCTACGAAATTCCGAATTCAATTTAATGATTTAATAAATATTTTATAATATTAATACGCAACTTGCTTTTACTCTTGAATCCAGGTAGTATAAAATATGCAATAAGTTGTGCACAACATAATAACACACATTCCCTTGCGGCACACATCAAACAAAACCAGGGTATATACTAGAAACCAGATGAGTGATGGCAATCAATAAAACGAAATAATGCAGAATTTAGCATAAATTATGCAAAACGTATAATTAAATAATAATACAATCGTATGTGAAATGCGAAATTAACTTAAATTATTTAATTTATGTGCGTGCCAGCCAAAAATGATATTAAAAAAAAAAAAAAAATACTACAAAGCCAACGGAATTTCGTAGTGTGTTCGAATGAATTTCGAAGCTGCAATTAAAAATGCGCATAAATTAAAAAAAAAATATATATAGATATATAACCAGCAACAACAATGCGACAATATTAGCTTTTAATTGCAATATAAATTATAAATAAATGCGCCCGTTACCAGCAACAACTAGAACTACAACTGCTATGCACAAATTTTGCATAAATTAATGAGAGCAAACCGAAAGAAATGACAGCGAGATAAATTCAACAATAAAAATTAATTAAAATATTCATAAGGCAACAAGCGCAGCATCGTGGGCGTCATAAAACTGACGATTAAATGTCAAATGCAAGCCAAAAAAACGGAAGAAAAGCAGAAATTCCAAGTTTTTTTTTTGTTGCACACATTTTGAGGTTCACATAAACTTGCATAACTTTTATAGCAACACACACTTAAATATTCAGCCATAAAAGTTGCGTTGTTTAAGTTAAATAGAGTGCACAACTGCTTTACTTATTGAGTGCAAAAGTTGTTAATTGTGTTTTCTTTTTGTTTTATTTAGTTTCTTAAATTTTCTTGATTTATTTGAAACGAGACTTAAAAGCAAAGTTGTAATATAATTAAAGTTTTTAATTGTTTTTGGGGCTGTTAAACAACTTGGGATTTTTACTCATGATTCTTAAAGGTGAGTAATGAAATGTATTTAAATAATTTCTATTAGAGATGCTTGCCAAGTGTGAAATATATATTTAAATTACTTCTCAATAAACGAATTATCGTCTAATGATTGAAATTAGCATTATTATATATACCAAAAAAGTGGATTGAGTCTTTTGTGGAGAACATTTATATTCAGCGTGGGCGCAAAGTGTGAAATTTGGTTGATTTTGTGTGTCTTCTCTAATTAATGCTGCTGTCGAATAAGTAAAATAACTTCAACAAAAAATACCTTAAGCAAGGGTTCAGTGCTCTTGAAGGTGCTATTGTTGATGTTGTTTTTGTTGTTGGTGTTGTTTTTGGCATTTCCTGTCATTTGTCGAGCGAGAAAATTGTTAGCTCCGCGCCGAAGTGGCACGTTGGCAGTGTGTTGGTTCAGCGTGTTTAAGTCTTGCTTGCATATTAATTTAAATATAATTATGATAATTTTTATTGTCAAGCCACATGTTGGATGGGATGTTGGAACCCTTTTGGCCCTGGGCAAACAACCCTTGCCTTTAACATCGTCCTTTTACCATCCGAACGGATTAGTTATTAAGTTATTTTAAACTAAGAGCAACGAGCCAACTCGAGCAACAACTGCAGCAACTGACGCGCCTCAGTGAATCAGCTAGCAGTGCTGGCCAACAAACAACATCTTGTGACTGACATTTGTGCGTCAAATTAAGTGAGGCTCTTTTTTATTTTTTTTCGTGTGTTGCAAGCAAGGAGGCAGCAGCAGCAGAAGTAGCAGAGTCAGTGGCACATGGTCAACAGCAATGTAGCTTCCTGCCTGCCTGCCTGGTTGCCTGCCTGCTTGCCTCGCTGCCTGCCTGCCTCATAGTCTGCCCCGACTGACTGACAGACTGAGTGACTGTTATTGTTGTTGTCTTCGGCCTGTCCCCTGCATTGCGTAAACTATAATTAATAACAAAACATGTTATGGTTATGGCTTTTGCCGTCTCTCTGAAAATTGTTTCTTGTGCCCGCGCCTGCGGCTCACAAAAGCGGTCTCCATCGAGCCCCCCATCCCCATTCCCATTCCCAACCCCATCCGCAGCTACGTCACCGTCACCGTCTCCGATCTTTGTGTGTCTTGCATGGCTTTGGGTCTGGCTCTGGGTTTGATCTGCTTCTGTTGCTGCCTCAATATTCTGATATACGTTAACCTCTCCACTCGGCTGGGGACTGTGCAACATATGTTATGCATTTTTTAGCTGTCTTCGGCATTCGAAAAATTATGTAGCATTTAATTAGCGCATAATTGCACCAGCCTCAGCTCTCTCTCTTCTCTCTCCATTTTTTACTGACAAAGACAAAGCTTTTGGACTTAATCCCGTTGCTACTTAGCAAAAGAAAGCAGCAGCAGAAGAAGCAGCAGCAGCAGCAGCCCCACAAATGTCAACGTATGTCAAAATGCCAGCCAAAAACCGCCCGCCCCCATTCCCCCATGTAACATTAGTATTTTCCTGTTTTGCTTCTCTATTATTGTGCTCATTTTTTGTACACTGAATATGGTCATATGGGTTGTGTCAGTCGCCAATATATAGATTCTTGATCTGGAGGCGACTGAGAGATTATAATAGTTTGTTATATAAATACTCGCATAAAATAGGAAAATTAATTTTGTTCATTTTGTTGATCAAAATCGATCGACAAATGACTTATTTTTATAGAGGGCTGTTTCCAATTGGATTTTTATATATAGCTTGATATAATATTGAGCAGTTGTATAAATTGCATAAGGTTTTCGAATATACCAAATAAGACAACAACAAAAGCCTAGCATTTTTTGTTGCATGTACACATAAATACACACAATTACACACAAAAAAACACACCTACTCACATTGAGTGTATTTTTATCAGATTATCTAAAATGTGTACAACTTGTAGATAAGTAAAGAATCGGCTTAAAGGGTACTTGCTAGTCGAGCTCTTTCGACGCGAGGATTCTTAGTTGTTTGGTTGAGTCTAAGGATGCGACACACACACATACACACACACACACACACACATACACACACACATTTACACACAAGTTCAAAAGCAGTCAACAGCTTCAGCTTGGGAAAACTCTGCGACGACGCGTCGTCATCCATTCTCAGCGATTTTCATGGCTCGTCGTTGTTACCTCCGTCGCGATGCTGCCGCTGTGCCGCTGTGTTGCCAGTTGCCAGTTTGCCAGTTTGCAACTTGCCCCGGCTCCTTGTGGCTTGGCAAATACTCAACAAACCATGAAAGTAAATAAATGTTTTGCAACGTTGCAGAAATAAAATGCAATTTAAGTCCCACCAAAAAGACTAAAAAAAAAAAAAAACAAAATATAGAAAAATACACACAAAAAAATACGAAATAAAAAATATCTAGAACATTGCAGCCGACTCCTGTAGCTTGTCTAGGCTGCATGCTGCATGCCGCATATTTTTCGGTTTTGTTTTGGTTTTTTGCATTAGAATTGCCTTTTTTGTGGACTTTTCGAAAGTCTTTTCTTTTATTTATTTTTTTCAGTTATTTGTGAGGGGGTTTTTTCCAGCACAAAAGAAAGTGAAATGCAAGTCGAGAAAATATTTGTATGAAATTTTATGAAATTGCAATTGCCAAGCAACCACTGGGAGAAAGTCTGAAATACAAAAATTGTTATTTATTTCGAGCTGTACTCTAAATTAAAAACAGCTAAAATTTGAATTCATATTTTTATATAGCATTTTTATTTGATTAATTATTTATTTTGTTATATCCTTTGCATTAAGAGTTTTCGCAGTTTTTTCATTATTTTTTCATATTTTAATTTTTTATATTCTTTTTATTTTAAATTATAAAGTTTTTTTCATAATTTGTATTATGAATGATTTCAATAATTTATTGGCTCTTTTGAAATAGACAAAAACTGAAACCAATTAATAACCAAAATTAGAGAAAATAAAATCCACACACAAACACACACACACACACACACCTAGAGAGGAATAAAAAGTACTGCAAAAGGCAGACGAAACGGAACAATAATTAAAGCAAAAACAACAAGAAAAGAACAAAATGAGGACACAACAAGAAGGCAAAACAACATGGCAAAAATGCAGCAGCTCCTCAAACTTTGAATGGATGATGTGCGTCTGTTGGACGGACGGATGGATGGATGCCCCTTGCAACAAAATCATGTCGTTCCAGTTGTCGTTTGTTGTTCTTGCTCTTGTTGTTTTTGTTGTTGTTGTTGTTTGTCATTGATGCCGCTGCGTTGACTTGTTGTTTTTGCTGATGAGCCAAGGCAG
This sequence comes from Drosophila dives, assembly GCA_035042365.1. Lineage (NCBI taxonomy): Eukaryota > Metazoa > Arthropoda > Insecta > Diptera > Drosophilidae > Drosophila > Drosophila dives. The sequence continues at coordinate 6,450,705 of JAWNLJ010000442.1, forward strand.
CAGCAGCAGCAGCAGCAAAAAGAAAATCAGAGCAAAAGTTGAGTGCAAGCCACGGCAAAAATCCTCGAGAACCCGTCAACTCGTTGGGTGTCGCTGTAGACTACTTGAAAAAAAAAATAAAAAAAACGATGCACAGACAGACTGCAATCTTCACCCCACCCCTCCCCCTTCAAAATGTTGCTGAGCCAGCGGCTCCTCAATTGACAGTCACATCATTTTAGCCAGCGGAACACACACGCAGTTTTGGCCAAACAGATTTCCCAGACAAGCAGGTGGCAAAGGCTGCAAGCAATACACCAACAAACAGCAACAACAACAACAACAATTGCTTGCAACAACAGCTATTTGATGTGCCCAGCAGTAGCAGCGGTAATTGCTGAACGGTCTACGTCCATGCAAATTTCGCCTTTGCGTGTCTAGGCCTGCTTTATACACATACATCCATATATATATCTTATAGGCTTCAGCCCCGCCCTGACTGTCGCTGACTGTCTAGCCCCCATGCCCCATTCTCCATTAGTCCCTCCCCCTTTTGCTCCTCACCTCTCCTCTCACATCAACATTTCAGTTCAGAGTTTTCGAATTATGTTGTACTCTTTCAGAATTTAGTTGTTTTCACATCCGCTGTAAATCAACTTTAATTGGGTATATTCGGATTACTGGCAAATGATTTCGCATCTATTCTATTATTATCACATCTAATTAAGGCAAGAGAATTATCGCTCTCAATAAATTATAAATTTGTTTTAGATATTTTTTAGTACTTTTGATATTTGCTTTAATCATAAATATTTTAAATTCTGAAGTTATTCTAGTAATTAAATCATGTTTAACAGCATTAAATATTTTTTAAATATTTTATAAAATTATTTCAGTTTAATATTTAAATTCTGTATTTTAATCGGTAAAAATGCTATTTCGTTTTTGACAGTCTAATTTATTCTTAGAAAAAAGATGTTTTCGACAAATTTAATTTATATAAAAAAAATAATTATTTTCATTCTTTTATAAACTATTAATTACGTTAGCAGAATTTGATTTATTTGATTAAGAATAATGCAATTAATCTTTATCCCTTACTATGAATATATAATTAATTTTGAACATTTTGAGAAATGTCTGCAAAATGAAGCCAAGGATGAAAACCCGCATCCGAGAAGCCGTTAACATCCGAAAAGGAATACGAAAACATGGTAAGCTGTCCAGCAACATTTGACAGCTTAAAAGATGGCCATAAATTATAATATAATTAGCTAAAAATGTATGCTATAAATAGCTTTTGCTATAATTATGACTTGGCCAAGATTAATTCAAAATTTTATAAACTTATTATTACAAATTATTAGGCCTTGAACAGAGCATTGCTCAGTCGAGTGCAAAATGACTTGGCTTTTGTTGCTATTGTTGCTGCTTAGGGCTTGGCTTCAGTTCAGATGATTTCAATTAGTGATAAATCAGCAAATCCCCAAGAGATAAACCGAGCGAGCGGGGGAGCAGAGTGGGGTGGTAGGGGTTTAGATAGAGAGCATTGCTTGGGAATTATAGCATTAACAAATTTATTTATAACACAAATTAAATAATCCAATTCGCGAGTCACCGTTTGGGGCAAGAACGGCAACGGCAACGGCAACAGCAAAAGCAACATCAACGAATGCAATTTGCAGATTTACTAAGCGCACACAAAACTCATCTGCCAAGTGGCTAACTGAGCTGGATAGCTGGCTGATTTGGCCAACTGGACGGTTGCTGTTGCTGTTGTTGGCTGTGGCTTTGGCCAAATTGCAATTGCAATTACTGATGGCCGTGGCGCAGCAGCGTGGCATAAAACAACTAAACAACGCCCAAGCGACGACAGTTTGACTTGCAGCATCATCTGGACCTGGTCCTGGACCTGGAACGTTGACGTGGTCGTGGATTGGAACAGGCCTCGCCTGGCCTGGTCTGGCCTGGCCTGGTGTGGAGTGGAGCAGAGTGGACTACCCGTATCCATTACTGGGCGAGCTCGAGCTCAAAATGGGATATGGGCCGCGTTGAAGAGCAGGCCGAAAAATGCGCGCGTTTCAAGCCCTGCGGCTGCCTCGGCTCGGTTGCCCCTTTGTGCCACGCTGCCCCTGTGTTCTGGCCAAGTTTTTGCGAGAAAATCGATTTCTGCTGCTGCTGCACGCTTTGGGTTTCGCAGCCGCAGCGAGTTGCGCTTAACCCGTTGGCTCCCTTGTCTCCCCTGGCTCCCCCAGCTGCTGCCCTGTTTGCCTGGTTGCCAGGCAGGACCTGTAGGTCTGTTTGTCTGTCTGTTTGTTTGTTTGTCGCTTTTAATGTTCGCAGCGCGGAGGCGACTCTTGACTGATTTTTATGCTTTTGGCCCAATTGCCCGCAGTAGCCCAGTCGTCTGAGGCACTGACGACCGGTTTCTCTCGGCCCAAGCTGATCTCTCAGCGCCTCTGCCTGCCTCCTGCCTGCCTCCTTACCACCCTCACATTAGCGGCTCTTTGTTTGCGTTGCAGTTTTGCAATGCATAAGGTCATTCCCTTTGCTCTTGTTACTCCCGGTTGTTGTTGTTGTTGCAAGTTGTTACTCCTTGTTGTTGTTGTTGTTGCTGTTGTAGTTGATGCCGCGCCTGCACGCTTTTCGTTTCGTTTGATGGCCGCGCGCACGCCGTCTTTTGTTAGCTTTTCCAATGCACATTTTTTTTATTATTGCTATATACATTTAAATCTACACGCACACACACACACACACCTATACACACCCAAATAAAAATACCCTTCGCAAATGTGGCCCAATTACTTTAATATTACATGTGCAGTTAAGACATTTACTTTAAACGCTTATTTATATTATCTTTGCAGCTGTTTCTGAAATTTTCTGTATAAATAAATTTCCTATTTTATTATAAAATAATTCAAGCATTTGTGTTATAATTTGTTTAAAGTTTCAGAAATTGCTAACTTTAGCAGCGATTATTTAAACGGCCGTTGAAAATAAAGTGAAAGATGTTTCTAGTTTTAAAATTACGAAAAATTTGTAAATTTATTATATAAATAAATCATATTTAATTTGATCAAGCAATCAATTTGAGTTTTTAGTTATTTAATTTACTAAATTAATTTAATCTGGATTCAAAACATTTCATGAAATAAAAACTCGTTTTTCATGAAAATTATTGTCTTTTTTTATTTTTATGCTGAAGCGCACTTGACTACGGGTAATTTTAGCCAATTTATAAATCCATGCAAAAATTTAAAAAAAAATGTCATACAGAAATTTGAAGTAAATTTAAAGTGCACATTAAATAATTTGAAATACACAATTTGCAAAGGGTATTCAAAGTATATCAATTTTTTGCTTGAAGCATTTGGCTAAATATTTGAGTTTAGTATTTTTATTTGTATTCATTGCAATCACAATTTTATGCTCGTTGGCTGCGAGTAGTATTTGTTGAGTTCTTGACTTGCATTTTGTTGTTTGGTTTTTTATTTTGTGTAGGCCATGGTTAAAGTGCGCCCGAGTTGGCCGAAAGGCAGGCGACTGCTTATCGCATAATTGGTAGCAATGTTTGCTGCCACTTTTTGCCACAGATGCTGCTGCTGCTGCTGTTGCAGACGCATTCCGGACATGCCGGCAAAACACTTGTCAGCGACTTAAATGGCGCGCAGCTGTGCGGCATTAGCTTGGCCAAGAAGCCAACAGGCCAAAGAGGAGCAGCCGCATCCAGTGGATGCCACGTCCATTGAGGACACACCTCCAGCTACATTGTGTGTGTGCCACTGGAAAAGGTGTTGCCACTGATGTTGCTGCCGTTGCGGTTAGTGAGACATTTGATGTGATTATTGAGTTATGCCCAACGGGGGCAGCTGCTTGGCATATTTCTCTTAATTTTTTCATCAAGTTGTTCTTTTTTTTTAATTTTTTTGTTCACAGAAATATGAGTTTGATTTCCGCAGTAAAAAAAATAAGCGATAAAATTCCTGGAATTTCAAATTTCCAATTTATATACAAAATTCACACCTTTGAAAATATTAAACTGATTTTCTGTTCACTAAACAATTTCTAAATAAACTCTAAAAAATAAACCTATAAATAAAAAATCAAAGATTTTAATTAAAATCTTATTGAAAATTGGTAAAATATCTAATTTTGTACACACTATATACAAATCTCGTGATGTTCACTTAAACTATCTTGATTTGTATTAGGCAAGGCTTATCAGCGCTTTAAGCCGGCAAATTCAGCCAACAAAACGACGGCAGCTGATAAAAATAAGTTGAAATGACAAAACTCGGAAAAGCCAAGTCAGCAACAGAGCAGCCCAGTGGGCGCACAACAGCGACAACAACAACAACCCCAAATGAGTAGTGGCTAAAGAAGAAGTAAAAACATAAAAAAAACCAACAAAAAAAAGGCAACACAGATTGCCAGCAGAACTAACAACAAGAACAACACACACAAACACACACCGAGCACTCCAGCTGTGCTGGCTGCAATCAATAAAACGGATTAGGAATATCCTTAAATGCGCCGCTCTCAAGAATGCTGCGAGCGCAAGAGACTGAGTGATAGAGAGGAGAGAGTGAGAGTGTGGCGAACAGTTAAAGAGAGGGAAAGAGAAAGAGAGAGGGATGCAGAGCATTAGGCAGCATTGAAGGTGGGACTGCAAAACATTTACAATAGCAACAACAACTAATGCGAATGGGCATCAAAGGCAAAAGGGAAATAAAAGTAACGGCACTTACATTCGATTTTCGTAGATCCAACTGCTGATGCCGCTGCTGCTTCTTCGTCTTCTCCTGCTCTTTCTCCTGCTGATTACTGCTGCTGCTGCTGCTTTCGCTGATTGCTGTTGTTGTTTCCGTTGTTGATGTTAACACAAAAAAACTTTGAAACACTCGCGCGTATTGAGGATTTACCTTTTGATAGCGCGACAAAAGTCGTAAAGCTTGAAAAAACACATGCACCAAAAATTCGTACACACTCTCTATTTATCTATCTATCCCTGTCTTGCTCTGGCGAGTGTGACCTTAGCGCCAACGACCTTTGGGGCGGCGTCTGCCGGCAAAGACACACACACACAAATTGTAAACGTTGTTGTTGCTTTTATTTATGTATGCAAAATGAACTGTGTACATTAATTGCATGCAAGGAGAGCCAACAGCTTCTGCCTGCGTCGCCGCTGCTGTTGTTGTTATTGTTATTGCTGTCTACCTTTCATTTAAAACGTCGTTGTTGCTAACATAATTGCAGGCAGCGCCGGCAGCAGCGCCGTCGACGCAACGAAAATTGCTCGTTTGTTTTTGTTGCTGTTGCTGCTGAGTTCTTCTGGTGATGCTGCTGCTGTTGATGCTCAGATGCTGCTGCTGTGGGGAACACACACGATGTTAACGGCGATTTTTCAGCGTGCACACGACAGGAACAACAACAAGACAAAATACTTTTGCTGTTGTTGTTTTAACTTCTTCTGCTTATGATGCTGCAGCTGGAGGTGTGTGTGTGTGTTATCACGATTTCTTTTAATATGCTGCACGGGAAGCTCTCAAGCTCGTCATATTATAATTATTTGATTGTCGTTGCCTCTTCTTCTGCTTCTACATCTGCTTCTTATTTTCTTTTCTTTTGTTTTTATTATCATTTAACACACGCGCGCACCGTTAAATTAGTTGTTTTCGGCTTTAATTGCATTTTGAACATATTTAACTGGACTGAAATTTTGAAACCGAGCCTAACAAATAAAAGATGCACCGCAAAACATTTAAAATTATGCCGATTTTTTATCACTTCTTATTAAATGCAACGCAATAAGCAATAAAACACGTCCGTTCTCAGAAAGTATTGAATTGATATTGAAAGAGATGTAATTATTTTATCCTTCGGCGTTGGCGAGTTTTGTATTTTATCGCCTGTTTTAAGTTTCGTTGCCGATGCGAGGAAACGCACATCCGCTCTCGTCAAGAGTTGCTCGGCAACAGCAACGAAACATGGGACAGCCGTGAAACAAGTACCAAACAGAAGAACGGACTGAAACGGGACACAACGAAACGAACGGCAAGAAACTGAACAAAACCATGGAACAAATTGAGCCAAAACGAAACAAAGAGAGCCGAAGAGCACTTAGTATAACTGAACGAAACTCAGTAAAATGAAACTAAGAGAGAACTCAACGAAGCCAAAAACATGCAAAACACTGAACGAAATATTTCACACAGGTGATTTAAGACACAAATGTTTAAAAATCAGAATGTTAAACTAAGTCAATTGTTGGCATAAATATTTTCATTTAGCGATACTCATTTTTATTCAACAAAATTAATTGAATTAAAATAAAAAATTAAACTCATTTTCTATCATTTAATTATAATAATTTATTGAATTTTTTATAGTTTATATTTGATTTGTTTTTAAATTTGTTTTTTTAAACACTTATTATTTTTTACTCATACATTGATTAATTACTTTTTAAATTTAATTCTCATTAAATTTAATTGAAAACAGAGTACTGTTGTTATAATAAACTTAAACAATTCCATTTGGACAACAAATTAAAAAAAATTCTGTAAAAATTACAAATAAACTAAATTTATTACGTAACAGGAATTTAATAAATAAAATTACAAAATTGACTTTGTTCGCAGCTTCCCAGAGAACTCCGTTTGTAAGAAAACTTTCGATGACATTTTTCATTGGTTTGTCAATTTTGGTAATCTTTTTTTAGATGCAAAGGAAAAAAAGCGAAATTAGTCTCAGTACACCAATGAGGATCTGCAATGGTTGTGGAAGTTACTTGGCCTATTTTATGTCTTGACTGCATTGGTTTTCATGGCTGAATTGGACTTATTAGTTTTAAACAATTGTATTTTCAATAAAAATGAACTTAACTTTTGTTAAATATAACTATTTAAATTGGGCATAAATAATTTATATAGATAACATATAAATGTAAACTATTTAGATCAGTCTACTTTCAGTTTTATCTAGCACCAAACAAACTCAGTTCAACTTGTTGCTAAAATTATTTAAAAAAATTTTAAATTTTTTTTTTAATATTTTTGTTTAAATGGTTTTTAAAAGAGTTTCACTGCATTTGTTGTAATAATTTGAATTGCTTATCATTTTTTTTTTTTGCTGTTTAGAAAACTCTCTAAGAAAAACCACAATTTGCTAAAATTATTTACATTTATTTTATTCCTAATTTTTAATTTAGCTTAGACGGTTTTAGAAAACATTTCATTTCATTTGTTTTAAAATTATTAAGTACTTTTTTTTATGTTCTTTAAAGTCCTGTATAAAAAAACTCAGTTAAAAACTTTGTTAAAAATATTTACATTTATTTCGTTCTTATATTTTTTATTTTGTTTTTAGACGGTTTTATAAACCAATTAAATTGCATTTGTTTTACATTTTTTATGTGTTTAGTTTTTTGTGTTGTTTTTTTTTTTTGGTTTTTAGGTGTGTTGCATGTGTTTTGAAAACTCTCAATCAATGTTGCAATAAAAGTGACATCAGATCAGGACAAAGGATCAGCACTCCTCTGGACAAGTGTCCAGCTCAGTTTGAGTGATCCTGCTTTGATCCTGATTTCGTTAGATAGAAATAAAAAAAACAGCCAAATCGTAGATCTTTTGGAGAAGATCCGTCATTTTGCAGCTCACACAGTGGAGATCATGTGGGCATCGTCCTCGTTGATGCGATCCCTGTTGCCCTTGCCGTTGATCTCAATTGTGTGATTCGATTCGGTGTCGCTGGGCTCCTGGTCGCCCTGCTCCCCCTCATCCGCATCGTCCTGGCTAGATGAGGCCGAGCTTGAACCGTGCTCGGGCGATTCACGCTCCTCGTTCTCCTCGTAGATGACATCACAGCTGGTGGCTATCGCTTTTGGCGGCGGCTTCTTCAATTGCTTGTTCCGTGGCGCCCCATCGCCATTCTGCTGCAGCTCGGACATTTGGATTTGCATCTCGCGCAGCCGATCGGTGAGCACAAACAGATCCCGCTCCTGGCTATCACAGCGCGTCCGCAGCTCCGAAATCTCACGCAAATCCTCCGCACGCGGATCCCGTCGCTCATAGCGCATTCTCATCTCCTCGAAGCTGGAATTGGATGGGAGTTTTTTAATAATATTGAAGCATCTCTCTTAACTGGAAAAGCTTAGCGCACAACATTTACAACATGGCTAAGCAACGACAGGATAAAGATTAGATCTAACTCAGTTTTGGGGTAGATAGTGTATACACTCAGAGAAAAACGCTATGCTCAAGTCAAGTACAAGCAACGAATTAATTTTCAAAACTAACCAGAAATTTTGGTAAAATAAATAACAATTAGAAAGCATTTTTGAAAATAAAATTGTTTACTTAAATTATTTAAGGAATTGATTATTTAAAAAAAAAATAATTAAATTAAAATTTTGTTAAGAATTTTTGAATTGCAAATAATTTTAAGCAATTATTTCTGCAGTTTTCAATTATGGATTTTTGTATTATTTTTTACTATTTTATTTTATTTTAATAAATTAATTGCTGGTTGTATTTTGACTTGCATGCGATTTTCTCGACTTTTATGTAGTTTTTTTTGTTGAGTGTATTTATTGTACTTACAGATTGGTCAGGCAGCGGCATTTGCGATGCAGTTGCTCGATCTCATTGGCATTGCTAATGTCGCGTTTGTCCAGCGCCGCCTTCTCGGCATCGTAGGCCGCCTTAAGATCCTTTAGATTGCGCTGATGCCGAAGCTCTACATCGCTGTTGATTGATGGGGTGTAAGGATTGGATTGGTTGGTTGGGTTGTACACAAGCAGAGACACACAAATACATATACAAATATATAGAGAGAGATTGCGTAGGTATATAGCGAAAAAGAGAAAGTAAGTAAAAGATATAGTCATATATTATATATAAATATATATATAAACGATAGCAAAGCAGGCATTGATAGTTTGTCTGATTGATTGATTGATTAACACATTGCTATATTTTTTTTTTTTTTTTTTGAGAAAAAGACTTAAGATTAGTGTAAACAGTTGACTCAATCGCGCAACAGATGACGATATTTGATATAGAGCACAGCGATTATATTGAACACTAAACATGCTAATGCAATCAGTGGCGACATTGTCAGATATAGCACATATAGTGTGGGCATATACGGACACGCCCCCTTCGCAAGCACACACAAGGCGGTGGTAACTAGAGGCGTTGTCCTCGAACCAACTAAACCAATGCAGCTGAACGCAATAAAATATATAAAAATAAAAAGAAGAGAACAATAGACGAGTAAATGAAATGAATCGATTCGAATCGCGTTGCAGGCAACATGAGATGAGATGAGGTGGCATGCAACAACAAGAGGACAACTCTAAACTCTAATCAAAACATGCCTATCAATTTCACAAAATGTTCAAAATATTCAGTTCTAAGCAGCTTCAATTTGTCTGCCCAAAAAAATAGATTTACCATTGCAATTTTATTTATTAATTGATTTTTTTTATTCAAGACTGTTTAATTTAATTTAAAAAAAAAATAATTTTCTTAGAATTTTTTAAGTTTTACTTGGTCTGTTTTAAGTTTTTGGTTTTCTACTTTCCCAAAAAATATCTGTTAAATTAATACATTTTCAAATTTATAAATATTTTGCCCATTTTTAAATGCTTACTATTTCAGAATTAATTGCTTCTTTATAAATAAAATTTTCATAGTTTTAGAACATATTTAAAAAATTTAAACAATTTTAATTTTTTTTTAATCATTTGACCGATTTGTATTGTCAATTAGCGGCCAGTTCTCTTTCATGCAAAAATATATTTGCTTTTAACTTTTAACTTTTAAAGAAAATTGTTTATATTTTAAGTAATGGAAAGTTGACAATGAAATTTTTTCACCAAATAAAGAAAATTAAGGAAAATATTTTTTTTTAATTAAATTACTAATTAATTGGTAATGATTCTTTAGGTTTAGATGGTTTTACTCAATTGCATATGAAGGGCATATTTTAATCAGAGCATCGAAACAGGCACTACAAAAATATAATAAGGGCTGCTACAGTTGGCAATAGTTTAGATTAGTACAGTTACAGGCACAGTTATGGGTACAGTTACAGGGTGCAGGCAATAATTGGAGTCACTTACTTGATTCGTTCCTCGGCAGCAGCCATTTTGGCGCGATGTCGCTCGACCAGCTCCTGGAGCGCTTCATCCCTTTCGGTTTGCAGCTTCGACTTTTGGGTTTCTATAAAAAAAAATCAAATGTTGAGTTTAATTTCTCTATCTCTTTCTCTATCTGTCTCTCTCTTTGTCTTATGCCTACCCAACTCCTTGCGATGCGTCTCCACCATATCCTGTGTGGACAGCTGCAGCTCCTTGGCAAATTCCTCCTTGACTTGACCCAAACGCTCACAGAATTTCTCCTCCATTTGCTGTTTCTCTTCCTCAAACTCTTTTTTGAATTTCGCCTCCAGCTCCACGCGACGATCCTCCTCGCGGCACATGGCATTCTGATACTCCCGATCCGCCCGATCCAGATGCATTCGCGTCTGGAGCAGCGCATTGTCGGAGCGTTCGCGTAGCGTTAGAAAATCCTGTTTCTTCAGCTCCAGATTCTCAGTCAGCTCCTCAATCTGCAATTATTTGAATTTTTGCTAATGAAGTTTTAAAAAAATATATGTTTTTTGGGGTTGACAACCTCGGCACGGAGCTCCTCCTCGTTGGCCGTGTAGCGATTGGTCAGCGCACGCAGCTCCTCAATGTGCTCCGCCTGGAGCTTGTCCAAAGCATCGCGACGCTCATCCACATAAACGGATTCCAGTTCATTTGTCAGTCTTGTCATCTCTGTGCTGTCAAATTCAACAATAACATTTTTCCCAGCCAGCGTGAGTTTTTTTTTCATCATTTTAACAATCAGTTTAAACTTAAAATATTTTCGCGAAAAATTCAAATTACAAGCAAGAATACAAAATGTGGGTCGAAAAATTGCACAAAAAACTCAAATATTTTTTTTTTAAATTGTAAATACGTTTAAAAATACATTTTCTTAAAATTAGAAAAGAGTTCTTTGCTATTTGTTATTTAGATATATTTCGTAATAATAGAATACATATTTAAAAAAAAATAGAAATGCAAAAAAAATTGAGAAAATATTTATGACATTTTGACATTTTTAAGCTTGCATTTTTAAGAAATGCACTTCAAACTTTTTTTAATTTATACAAATTCTGTGAAATCGAATTTATTAAAGTATTAAAGAAAAGAAACTGTATAACAAATAAATTAAAATATATAGATTATTTTAGTCCTATATTTTTATATATAGACTCAATTTATATTTATTTTTATCTTTATCTTTATATTTAAATTTATCTTTAAATATATCTTTATACTTGTCTTTAAATTTATATTTATCTTTTAATTTATCTTTTTCTTCATATTTATATATATCTTTATCTTCATCTATCTATCTATCTTCATCTATCTATCTATCTATATCTTTATATTTATCTTTATCTTTACCTATATCTTTATCTATATCTATATCTTTATATTTATCTTTATTTATAACTTTATTTTTGTCTTTATATTTATCTTTATATTAATCTGTATCTATATATATATACTATATATTTATCTTTAACTTTCCCTTTACCTTTATTTATTTATTTGTATCTTTATTATTTTTATCTTTTCTTCATATTCATCTTTATCTTTATATTTTAATTTATCTTTAAATATATATTTATCTTTGTCTTTAAATTTAACTTTTAATTTATCTTTTTCTTTATATTTATATTTATCTCTATATTCATCTTTATCTTTATCTATATATATATCTATATTTCTATCTATATCTTTATATTTATCTTTATAGTCACCTTTATTTTTATCTTTATGTTATCTTTAATTTAATTTTATGTTTATCTTTATCTTAATTTTTATCTTTTTCTTTATCTCCATCTTTACCTTCATCTTCATCCTTATCTTTATGTTTTTAATGGATTACTTACTAAAGTTTATTCTCCCAGAAGGCGGCAGCTTCGTTTCGCACCTCATCGATGCGATAGATCATTTGACGCTCCTTATCATAAATGGCGCTGAAATTGTTGTTTGAGAACTGTTCGAATTCAAACCAGAAAAATAGATGGGGAAAAAAAACATATTTTTGATACGCACTTATCACACTGATATTTAATCTTGTGGACAGCCTCGATTTGGGTCTCCAGATTGCTGTTGGCCGTTTCGAGTTCACTTTTCAGATTGTCGATGCGGTGCATCAGGGTTTGGATGGAGCGTTCCTGTTCGTTGATGACGCCACTCAAGGACTTCACCTGTGCCTGGCAAATGCGCAAGCTTTCTGCCTCCTTCAGACGCGACTGCAGCTCCAGTTCCAATTCCTCGGCCTTGGCCGATGCCTGTTTGCGTTCGTAATTGGATTTGTCAAGTTTGTCCTTGCATTGGCGCTGCATCTGACGCAGCTGCCACTCGCAGTCCATCATCAAGTTGTCCTCGCGCTCTGTCAATCAAAACAGATAAGGAATGGGTGATGATATGTGTTTTATATGTGTGTATGTGTGTGTGTGTGTGTGTGTGTGTGTGTTGAACGCACCTCGATTGTGGGTCCGCAGCATTTCGAACTCCTTTTGCCATTTATCCTCGCAGATTTTTCGCTCCGCCTCCGAATTGTCCAGGGCATTCTTGAGTATGCGTATTTGGTCCTCCAGTTCATCGCGTATCTTGGCCACCTCCTTCCTCCACGCATCCGCCTCAATTTGTGCATCTGCCACCTGAGTGTGCAGATGCGTCGCCAAACTCTGTGTTCCTTTGTACTTTTCGGTTAGTTCGGTGTATTCCGCCTCCAATTCGTCTAAAAAGATTTGTTTTCATTTTCATTCGACTGCATTTCACCTGGAGAATCTCGCTGAACTCACTGTATTTGCGCCGGAATTCGTCCTCATCATCGCTGTATTTGTGACGCAGATTTATTTTCTCATCCTCGAGCAATTTCAGCTTTTTGCGCACAAATTCATCATCCTTTTGTGCCGCCGTCAATTCTCCTTGGAGTCCTGCAATTTGCATATATAAAATATATATTTTTAAATTTGTTAAGGCTTCACACTTCACTTACTGTCCACATTCCATTGCTTAATCGATAGTTCCTTTTCCAGATTTTGTATCTTTAACTGCATATCACCCACTTTGGCCTCCAGATTTTGAAGATTTTTATGCGCATTTTCGAGCTGTGTATTGAAACGCGTCTTTTGCAGCTTCAGTTCTTTTCTATAATTTATATTTAAAACAAAATTGTTTGTCATTATTAATCACATTGTGAAGCCATAGCTCTTTCGGTATTAAGCGACAGACAAGAGTATTCTACATATTTTGGGGGGTATATACACATATATAGTATAATTGGACAACAAATCTTTTTAGAAAACAAAATGAGTCAGCGGCGAGAGCAGACGTGATCAGCACACGCACCGCTGTCTTATGCTAGATATCTTGTACTAATCTGCAACATAAATAAATAAATAAATATACAAAAATACAAAAATAATAAACAAAATGTGGCAAGTGGGGCAGATACCCTGTACACTAGTCTAAACAGGCTTAGCGGCGCAGAGTAGCAGCAGTAATAAAAGAAATATATAAAAAAATAAGCTTATTTATAGCAGCATGGAAATTTAAAAATTTTAATTTTTTAATAAACATAAGTTTTGTTAATTAAATAAATTGTTTTTACCTTTAAACTGCAATATAAAAAATTAAGCTATAAAATTGGTAGCACAATTTTTCAATAGCTTTTTCATATACCATTTTAACGACCCTATTCAAAATTAGTTTTTGAATGTGACTAAATTTTAATCTAGTCAAATCTGAAATTTAATTTAGAATTGTTAATATTTTGAAACTATAATTAAAAAAGTGAGTCTTTCTTTGTTTCAATTTTATTGCAAAAAGAATTTGATTGCTTCGGTTCCTATTGATTTTTTTTACTCTTCTGTGCTAACTACAAAAACAGTTCAAATTAAAATTCATGTTAATACATTTTTTATATAGCAGTAATTTTTTAAATATATGAAAAGAGTCCGTTTGATATTTCTTTCTCGAAATATGTTAGACATTGCTTATCTTTCACTTTAAGAGCTAACAAACTGCACCTAAAAGGATTTGCAAAATACAAAAAAAAAAAAAAACTCGAATAAAATCTGACAGAATTTAACTGAGATTCTTAGCACAGATAGATGAGCAGCTAAAAAACATAAACAGATTTTTTCCTTTTGATGTTGTGAAGTAGATTGAGGAATATGCAGAAATTTCTGTACAGTTTCAGTTATGAGCTGCTTGTCAATCACTTTCAATTGAATTGAACAACACACCTATCGAAAGCAGACATTCAACACAAAATACTATGTTAACACACACACACACACACATATATATATATTTATATAGAAGTTGATTTCTTATATATGTAAACGGTTTGACGCACTTGAATCGAAAGACTCGTGAAATGAAAATGAGGTGCAAGAAATAGCCAAAAAAATTGAAAGAGTGTGTTTTGGGAATGTCTTCCTCATGCCATAATTTGCTGTCGACGTAGCGTCAGCGACATGCGCACTTATATAATATTTGTTTTTGTTTAAACGCAAAATAAAATACGCTTTAATTGAATTTAACTCATTTTGATTTTGTTGCCAATCTATTTTTAAATGAGAAACGCTGTGCACTTTTTGGCAAGTGTTAGAGATACTCGAGTCGAGTCGGGCGACAATCAGCGACAGATTTATCAAAAAAATTCTGACACACGATTCTGCGTTGTCAGTTACCAGATACAAGCACAACACAAAAGATGCACACACAAACACACACACACACAAACAGAACACATATACAAAATGTATCTTGCAAAGCTATTTCAATTATTTTGGCATAAGTTTTGTTGTTGGGCTAAGAATGCTTTTTAGTGTGCTGCTATTGATTTTGTTTATGCCCAAGTTGTTCATGAATTTACTTAACTAAACAACACACAACACACACACACAAGTTATATGCACATTAAAGCGATTACGCATACGCCCCATTGTGTGCTGGGCAATGTGTAAACACTCAAAGAGTGCTAAGCAATTGATGGGCCAATATAATGTTTACTTGGCCATATTTCCATGTGCCAAACTGTTAACTCAAGTGCAACTAAAACCAATGCGCCTCGAAATATCTAATTTTGTAACTATTGCATTTGGCGTCCGGTGGCAGATCCCAAAAAAAAAAAAAACAAAAAAAAAAACAGTGCTAAAATAAACCGGAAAAACTAGAGCAGAGTCGGTTCGTGTTCTATGCACATTTGACGATGTGAATATAAATATATATATGAAAAAAAACATAGAAATTATTGAAAAACTGGCGTGGGAAAAATGCGAACGAAAATGTTGCCAAAAAATGACGTTTGCGAATTTATTTTCACATAATTTACGTGCATTGTGAAAAAGACCAAAATGGAAATGTTTCTGCCACTTAATGTGGTTCAATTGGGTTGGTTATTTGTTAAATGTTAAATAATTGTATATAAATACAACTGTGAATAATTAGTGGTCGCATAAATATTTACTCTCAAATGTGTCTGTATGTATATGTGTATATATGTATTTTTGTGTAGAAGACACTTGCCGACCGGCTGTCACAATCCATCATCATTTTTTGAAGGCCAAACAATGGGCAAGTGGTATTTGGCATTTAATACATAAAATGTATATATATATACAAATCAAATGTATTGTTTATAAGTTGCGTACATACATATTGAGTGCATTTCAAAACAATTATTATAAAATATATAGTGAAATGGGGCAAACTATGTGCTGAACGGTTAAATTATTTTAAATGAAAAGCAAAGAAAATTCACAAAAAAAAAGAATTTAGCTAAAGAATGAATGAGTTAAGTAAAAAAATGTTTATAGTATATGAAAAAGCCAGAAAGATAAGTGGGTGAATACCAGAAGAAAAAAAAAACAAATAAATTCCTAAGTATTAGTTCATGGCCAGCATTTTGTACACAAAACTAAAATACAGCTCAAAGTTCACTTAGTAAATTGAAAACTTTTAGTAAGCAAACTAAAAAAAAACAATTTAAATATTTTGGATAAATATTTGTAGCTTTTAGTTGTCAATAAAAAGTTGAGCATAATTTCAAGGCTGAATTTCCATGTATAAAATTCCGTGTTTTCTTCGAACACATGTATAAAAATGATTGGCATATGCAAAAAAAAAAAAGAAAAAAAAATAAAGAAAATGGAAAAAGGAAAATTTTAATGAGCAATACATATTTGCAGATAAAGCTATTAAAAATGTGGTTTTCTCTTTGTATAAAATCAGCAACTTGGCTGTAATAATGTACAAATTTACGCAGTGGCTGAATGAGGGATAAAATGAAACGACAAAAGATTAAAATGAAGGCGAACAAGAAAATTAAATGGAAATGGAAAATTGTCTGGCCAAATGGATTAATTAAGCGACTGCGTTGCGTTGCACAAAGGAAAAACTTTAACTTGCAGCAATTGAAATGCCACAAAAGACAAATACACAAATAAACAAAGAGTCAATAAATAAAAAAAATTGGCATTAGATCATCGCATTTGGATTAGCTGCTGCGTGGCATATGTGGCGTATACGTTACTTGAGCTCCAGCGTTGCCTGATCGCGTTCAGTTGTAGCGGCATTATTCAAGATGCTGCCATCCTCGACGATTTCAACGTTGCGCCCCAAACAGCTGTCGTCCTGACTGCGCTGCTTGGGACTGCTGCTGCGGCTGCGCGGCGAGGCAGCTCCATCAATGTGAATGGGTATGAAATGCACATTGCCCAAGGAATTGCCTGAGGCGCCATTTTGTATATTGATATTGAGATGTCCATCGTTGTTGTTGTTGTAGTTGGCAGCTCCACTGCTGTTGCTGGCATTTGTTGCCGCTGTTGTTGTTGCCGTCGTCGCGGACGTTGACTCGACAACAACATCGGGCAGGCTAATGCTCTCGATGCACACCAAACGCTGCTGCTGTTGCTGCTGCTGCTGCTGCTGATCATCGAGTTCGTCGCACTGCAGCAGCAACAACTCATCTCCGTCACAGTCGCAATCCGTTGACGTTGAGTTCCCGTCACGGATGAAGGGCGTGTGCAAGGGAACCGCTGATGAGCAGCGCATCGTTTGCTGTTGTTGTTGCTGCTGTTGTCCCGTGCTCATTCCAATGCCGGAATCCGCATAGCTGCTGCTTAAATTGGAATCACTTTTTAGAGCGCTGCGCTCGCTGCTCGCCGATTGCCGCGAATTGTGTTGCTCATCGTGTTCCAAATCCAATGCCTCATCCAGCTCATCATCTTCCGGTTCGGGTTCGGCGTCCTCATCATCATTCTCCTCCTCCTCCTCCTCCTGCACATTCTCCAGCTTGACATTGGTGAGTCGTGTCCAAGGTCGGCCGCCGTTGCCGGCATTTGCCTGCTGATAGACAGTTGTGGGTATATCGGCGGCAAACACCTCATCCTCGAGTGTCTCCACATGCGCCTCATTCAGCTCCTCAATATTCACCCCGTTGCTCTCGTAGAAAATCTCCGCTTGGGCAGGACTCTGACTGCGACTCTGCTCAAAGCTGCAATCGACAACTGTAATTTTGGGCAATTGTTGCTGTTGGTGTTTCTGTTGTCGCGGCGGCGCTATGGGTACACTTTCCTCATCCCGCTCGCTCACGAGTGACTCACGAAAGTCACGCGGCGTGCTGGCTCGTGAGCTGTGCGCCGATTGTGAGCACTCGTTGGGCTTGGCGCTCGTTTGGCCCATAATTGTTGCTGTTGCTGTTGTTATGTTGCTGGTTATGTCACCAGTATTGTTGCTGCTGCTGTTGTTGTTGTTGTTGTTGTTGTTGCGGCTGTTGCGCTGCAGAGTTGCATCGCTTTGCTGATCTGCGGCGACAGTGCACAGTTCGACGTTTGCCGCTTGAATAAAATTGGCACTCGCTGCTGCCGTTGCTGCTCTGTTGTTTCTCTGCTCATCTTCTCGTCGCTCTTCTCGCTCGCTTTCGCTCTCTGCCTGCTGCTCCTGCTGACGCATTGCTCCAGCTGAATTACTGTTGATGCTGCTGCGGCTGCTGCTGCGGCTACTGCTGCTATTGCTCCTCTCTCGTTCGCGATCGCGTTCTCTCTCTCTCTCTTTATTCGGTGCGCTATTATTAGACATCGTCATTTGATAACTATTTGTGGACGCGGTCGCGGCGGGGTCGGAGTTCGTTTCAAGGTGTGCGGATGCTAGCGCCGCTGGTCGCGCTGCCAGCGCCTCTACAGCGCTGATTACGTTAACGTCGTTAACGGTTTTTGATTTTAACTGTTGCTGCTGGCGATGTTGCTGATGTTTCTGCTGCTGCTGCTGATTTTGCTGCTGCTGATGTTGCTGCTGCTGCTGCTGCTGTTGCTGATTCCGCTGATGATGATTACGTCCACGCGCCATGAAAATCTCACTCAAAAAATCGCGACTCTTTTGCAGTGTTTTACGCTTCTTGGACGACCCGACAGACTCCTCGTACACTGCTGGTGGAGTCGCCTCGCCGCCTGCCCGATTGCCACTCAAATGCAACGCTAAATTGCCAAACGATAGACGCGATTGTCGTTTCTGTTCGATTGATTGTTTCGATTGTTGGCGATAAGTCACCTTTTTGTCCGTGTCTACATTAATTACCGTCGTGCCAGCGATTTGTGTTTGTTGGCTGAACTGTTGAGCATTGCCATCGATATTGTTGTTGTCGCAATTCGTTTGGCTAGTGCTGCCAATTAGCCAATGACCGCCTCCGTTGTTTGCCTCGTTTTGACTGCCCGCCACAGAAAGTTGCCCAGCAGCCGCCGTCGCACCAACAACAGTCTTCGTTGTCCTCCCTGTCGCTGTCGCCCCATTGCCTGCGCCCATTTTATTTATATTCAACTTATTCTCCGACCGCCAACAGATTGCTGAATGGCCATTGGCAGCATCAGCATCAGCAACAGTCGGAGCAATCGGAGCACTCTGAGCGACAGCAGCTGTTTTTGCTAAATTTACACATTGCCACTCTTCATCTGGTTCGTCTGCGTCGCTGCCAAAGTCCTCCAACTCTTCGATGACAGCGCGTCTCGGCCAGCGATCAGCATTCGTTTGCTCTCTGCTCTCTCTTTGGCACTGTTCGCCTTCCGCTCTGGCGCTGAATACGCAACGGTTCTCATTGTTGCTATTACTGCTGCTCGGCGCGCTCCTTGAAATTGTTGCCGTTGCTTTTGCCGTTGCCTGCCCCCCCTGCTCCTCGTCATCACTCACATCATAGTTTTTGTTTTTATGCGCTTTTCTTTGTCGCGTGCGTCGCAGCAAATTAAACATTTTTCTAAATTTCTTTTCGATGTTTTACACAAACACAAATGCAAATGCAGCATATATATATTTATTTTATATATGCATCTCTGTTATTGTTGTTGTTGTTGTTGTTTTTAGAGCTTTTCACTTTGGCTCTGTTCGTTGTTTTCGTTTATAAACAAATCGTTTTAATTGCTTATTTCAATGTTATTACAAATTATCGCATTTAACCTGTTGATAAATATACAATATAAACATTTAGTTTGCATCTGTGACACTTGCCAATGCTGAAAGAGTTCATGTTTAGCTAATTAGCTAATTAGCATTATTATTATTTATAGTTTACTTACAGCCAGTAATCTTGGACGAGCTCATTGCTGCGATCTGGTTGACGGCTGGCCTGGAACTGGTACTGGAAATGCGATTGCTTCGATGCGATGACAAACACTGGACAAATATGAGCAACACTCGCAAACTACACTTGACAAAAAGACACATGGCATAATTAATTTTAATTGCGATTGTATTGTTCAGATACATATCTAGGCACATACATATATATTACATATATATGTTGATGGTAAGCCGGACAGCGGTTTAGATTTAGCGCTACTCAAATGCATGATTATATTTGTATGTGTGTGTTTGTGTGTGTGTATCTGCTTATGAATATTAATTGATGTATAGCATGCCATTATGTGTCATCAGCACATCAGCGACAATAGCTTCTGCTTTACTCATTGCCCATTTAGTTATGCATATCTCAAATGTGCTCGCAATTGATAAACTGAAGACGATTCAATTTGAGTAAAAGTAAAAGTAAATTCGACACAAAAGCCAGTTAATATTTAGCTAAATCTAATAAATAAATAACTAATTGAACTATGTGTGCACAAATTTGATTATTTTCTCAGCAATTTTTTTAACATATAATATATAAATTATTCATAAATAACACTGAAAAACTAAAGATTACTTTACGCACTTGCTCATATTTCCAATAATACTTAATCAAAGTATAATTATAATTGATTAGTTTTGATGAATTATTCTATAATAAATAATATAAATAAAACAAGCACTTAAATTTATATTTCGATGAAACCCTCTTAAATTTATATTCTTAATATATTTGAAAAGAAAACTATTGAATTACAATTACTTGAAGTTTTTGCCAGTGTCATCGGTTGCACTGAGTCAGCGGGCACTTGAACACTCCGCCAATGTTCTAATTGCGGCAGCATTACAAAAATAAACTAATCAGTTTGCCCTGGCATAAACGATAAGAACTACAGCATTCATCCTCTCAAGCAATGCAAACGGCTAACTCCAATCCGACGCCAATGTGGCCACAACTTGAAAGAGTTTCAAGTTCAGCGCGCGAAAGTCTCTGCACATAAACTGGCCAATTATAGGCAGCAATAAAAATGGCAAAGTTCCTCCAAAGAGACACAAAGTGAGTGGTGGAGTGAGTAAGTGAATGAGTGGAGTGAGTGGGAGTGAGTGAGTAAGAGTTTATGAGTGAGTTAGTGAGTGATGGTGTGATGGAGTGAGGGAATGAGGTAGTGAGTGAGTAGGTGAGTGAGTAGGTGAGTGAGTAGATGAGTGAGCTAGTGAGTGAGTGAGGGAGTTAGTGAGTGAGTGGAGTGAGTGGAGTGAGTGACGCAGTAAGTGTGCGAGTAAGTGAGATGGTTAGTGAGTGAGTGAGTAAGTTTTTGAAGGGCTCATCGCTTAAGAGGAAATACATTGGCGACACCATAAATACTGAGTGTTTCAGTGTGTGAGTGAGATAGTGAGCGAGTGAGAGTGAGTGAGTGAGAGAGGGTGAGTAAGTATTTTGTAGGGCCCATCACTCAAGAGAAAACACATTGACGTCACCATAAATGATGCGAAACGGCAGCGTGCGCGTGTTAAAAGTAGATACAACAACAACAACAACAATAACAACAACAACATAAATAGCAACAATAACAACAACAAGGAGCAGGCAGACAAGATGTGTCCAGACCCGTTGCATTTGATTGTGCCCCTAATTGATGGGGCCTGTGAATTTTCGCGATCTGTGCGGCGCAATTTGCGTTTTCCATTGAATTTTATTTATTTTGCAAATAGATAAAAGCTAAAAATACAAATTGCACGTTATTTGCGCAAAATTTGGAAAACGTCAAATGGTCGACAACAAATTAAAGACTGGGAGAGGTAAAGGGAAAATGCGATTTTTTTTTTGGCTAGATTTTTGGCATGAAATTGAAGATTAGCAAAGCCGACAAGCGGAAATGATGCAGCCAACTGCTCGGAACAGAATATCTAAAGATTTGTATACAATATGCAAATATGTATATAATTTCAGAATTATGTATGAATATCTTTGGCTTCTAGAATCCAGTCAGTGTCCAAGCAACGACTGACCCACATACTCAAAGGCGTTCAAGTTTACAGCCTTCGGCAGATGCGATCATCATAATTTGTGGTGAATAAATAAGTTTTATTTACAAAAAATAAGTCAGTAAATCAATGCCAATTGTTGCACAATTCCAAAATAAATTCAGAATTTAGTTAAACAATTTTTACGAGTGAATACAAAAAAAATAAAATCGTCGAATATATTAATGGAGCAATAAATTTTGCACTTTGGCCAATGCCAAAACAGCCTAAGTAGGCATAAGAATTTAAAAAATGTGATAAAAAAAAGAAATGATAAAAATAATTAATAAAATAAAAAATGAAATATAGCATGAGAAATATTTGGCATGCCAACTCGTTGCTCAACATATGTTTTCAATATCAGCAGAGTATATTCATCTCCCATAATTGTGGTCTGCCACTTGATACTTGTACTTGACATATGGAAAACAGACAAACAAACAAAAAAAAAAAAAAAACAACTGAAAATTGCTTGTAAAAGTTGGGAAAAAAAAAGTTGTTTTTCTAGTTGCGTTGAGCAACTTTGCCGTTACTCTGTAGCGCATCTAAAAAAATTCCACTTCACTCCTCATCCACACGGCTGCAGTCCATGTCGTCGCACACTTTCCCTTTTATTTGTCTATGTACGCCCCCGCCGTTTTGGCAGCGGGCCAACTGACATTGACTGATGCCAGACCCAACCGAGACCCGTTAGCCAGCCAAGTCAGCCAAGCAGTCAGCCAGGCAGGCAGAATTCTATGAGTTCTCCGAGTTCCATGAGATGATCTGATACTTGGCGGCGTGTGTGGGTTAATGTTTTGTTTTTTTTTTTTTTTTACTTTTCTATTTGCTATTAGCGCTTAGCTCTTGGCATATTGTGATTTTATAAACAATTTCAATGTGCTTTGCAGCTTTGCATATAATTTGTAGCTAAATAAACTGAAGATGGCCCCACAAAGGTAATCAAAAAATGTCGTCTTAATTATGAATGCGGAGAAAAACGATTTTGTAAAGCATTAATTTTGGAAAAATTAGTGAAGCACATTTTAGACTATTATATCGTGTGACAGCATCTAAATTATTGCGACATGCGGCATTAAATTGCCTTCGAAGTGTTGATAAAATAAATCGAGCATTTTGCTGAAGCGTAGACAAATGCAAATTAATTGGTTTTAAAAAACAATAAACAACCTGTAAGAAGCACAAAGAATGTTGAAATGGTTTAGTTACCAATAATAATTAACACACACTTTGAACTTTCATATTTTTATATACAACACATATTATTTATTTTTATTTTTTATTGAATTATTTGTCATTTCTGTTAGCATTTTAGGCCTGCACAATTGGGCTGCCCTTTACAATAGACACATTTTTGAAACTGTCACACTAGACACGAAAACACTTGTTAAACGCTCAGAAAACACTTGGCGCATGCGGCGTATGCGCAACGTACGAAAAAATGTCTAAAATCATTTTTACCACACAATAAAAGCGCACGGGGCACGTTCCAAGCGGCGCAACAATCTTTTCACGACTGAAATGCCAGCTGCTCTCTGCTGTCGACGTTGCGACGTGAAAATATGTCCTACAAGTGAAATTTCGGTGGCAACAAAATCGCATATCGATAGACACCAAGACGAAATCCGAATGGACCACAATGATAACAATATAGTTTTGGACTGGTCAAAAATCGTTGAAATACTTTTATGGCTCCAAATCATAAAACACTTTTTAAATTCCCAATTTACGAATTTATTTTGAATAATTTGTTGTTCATATTATGACGTAAAGCTCAAACTTCTCAGATTATGTAATTTTATTAGATTAT
Organism: Drosophila dives; assembly: GCA_035042365.1. Taxonomy (NCBI): domain Eukaryota; kingdom Metazoa; phylum Arthropoda; class Insecta; order Diptera; family Drosophilidae; genus Drosophila; species Drosophila dives. The sequence goes on from JAWNLJ010000442.1 coordinate 6,474,260, forward strand.
ATAAATATTGTTTATTTTCTCTTAATGATTTTAAAAATATATGTTTAATAATAAAAATATATATATGGAATTTATTAATTTTTTTTAGCATACAACGAGTGATCTTTATTTTATTTTGTTGTTATATTTTCTTTTATTTTATTTGGCAGGGTAAACTGACTTTATGGTTATTTTGTCACATCGTTTTAGATAAATCCATACAGATAAGGTAATTTCTTTAACAGCCTTTACAATCCAGTGCTTGAAAAAATCGTAGTTTTGATCACAAAGCTTTGATGCTCTATAAGACTCTTTGTAGATTTAGTTGCTATATTTTTATCAATATTAATGATATTAAACCACGTTAATTCAACTTATTTACATATAAATCTTAAAATAATATACATAATTATATTCAATGTTTTAACTAAATCAAAACACCGTTGCCTTCAGATGTAAAAACATTTATAATATATTTAATAATATTCATTGGTACAACACTGAATAATAATAATAATAATTATTTTAATAAAAAGGAATACAAAATACAGTATTTTTATTATTTATATAAAAAATTACTTAAGTTCAAACTTGTTTTTGATTAACAATAAAGTAGTATAGAAAGATTATGTCGTTGTTTTTATTATTTTCATAATTTGGTCACCAGTAAAAGTATTTATATAGTTATAATGATTCCTCTTCCAGCTCGTTTCTTTTGCCAATATGCTAGACAATTTTCGACCATGAAAACCAAACTAGCTAAACTAAAGGAAACTCCAAGCAATTTCCATAGCCAATTCAAGTCCTCAATAGTTAAAGGTGTAAATGTAAATTCTTGATTGTTAAAAATGCTATCATCAATATCCATTTTTCGCATGTTTCGAATAATTTGTTGACCAGCACTACGTTCCCAATAGATGTCTAGGCCAAAGCTCTTAGTCAAATGAATAAATTCATGTAAAGCTTCTGCAAATATTGAATTCTTATTTACGAGAAGCACTAATTGACCCCAGTTGTTCACTAGTAATCCAGGAGAAGTACAAAAAAAATTTAGCTTAAGAGACTTCTGATAATTGTCCACGACTCTCCACAAATTTTGAAATGTTTGTTGAGCATAATTATGATTGAAACTAAATAACATTCTTATATATTTCTCATTTGACACAAATTGAGAATTGGGACCCAATTTCTCAAGCATTTCGTTACCAAATTCATCATCTGATTTAAGCAATTCATAAAGCAAAACTTTTAATCCACTATTCCGTAACTCCTCAAAATTTTGAACATGCTGATTCAGAGAATTTCTTGTTAACAAAGTGCTCAAGCTGGCATTAAAAAATGTGGAGAAAACTAAACTGAAAATGCTCATAATAATTACGATCTGTTGCAGTGACAAACTGGTTTTATTTCCTCTCGGAGGCATCGGTAGTCCAAGAACCCCAGCAAATGCTCGCATATTTAGAACAAATGTGGAATATATTAAATAAGGTCTGCGTCGAAAAATCCAATTAGTCAAAGCTATAATTAAAGTTTCAATTGCCACAAAAATTAAATATGCTCCCAAAACTATTGTCGAATATGTTCTTAAGCCTTTAAAGACATCGCCTATGCTCATTTCCTTTCCACAGGGAACTATAACCAAGGCATTAGACCATTCCAAAAATAAATTGTAATTTACATCTGAACTCATGTATTTCCCTCCCCTAACTGGCAAGGGTCGGCTAGGTATGTCAATACAGCCGTTTCTTAACAATATGAAATGTTCTCCAAATGTTGTCACCTCATTCAATAATCGAATATTGTATTTCTTTGCAAATTCTACGTTAAATATGTCTGAGGAACCACACCGTTTTTGCTCTCCAGTGCGTGGGTCTCTGCCCAATAAACTCCGAGGGGGCATTAGATCTGAAAAAACGCCAGCTGTCTTTTCCTTAAAGTTATGCCACATCTTGGGAAAGATCTCTCTGTCACTTAAATCAGCGATACGCACAAGACTTGTCACCGGATATGGTTGTAGACGATATACAAAAATCGAATCCTTGAAGTCATGCAATACCAAGAGATTAATATAGTTATAAGTATTCGCTTTCTCTTTGATTTTTTTAAGATGTTCTTCAAGTTTTGAGGATGCACTGTGCAACCAGATTACGACACGAGCCTCTCTCATCCCATGAAGGTTATGTGCCAACACAGTCAGCAACGTGGCATCTGCCACATCGCATATGCAGACTACAGCAAGAGCCTCACTATTCCAGATATCCTTTGCAACTAATTCAGTTTTTTCATCAAGGCGTACAGTTGGTAATCCAAGTAGATTGGTTTCCCTTAGAAGGCAATTGATATCCTTTCTTCTTGTCATAAATAACACCGTCTCAATGGGTCTTTCCTTGTGCACTTTCCTAATGATATCATTGACAATGACTGTTGGCTTTGGGTTAATTTCAAATAATCTTGAATAGTTGTTCATCTGTCCAAGAATCTGGCCAACACGTAGCAGAAGCAGGCCAATTGAATAACTGTTAAATGTCAACATTTTAAGCAGAGTTTCACTGACCAACTGAGCTCCAGTTTGGCCATATCACACTTTTATTATTTTTCCCATGTCTTTTTAATTGAACTCCATAAATTGCAGTCAAGCAAGTGATAAGTACAATTGACAATTTTACGATTATATTGATTATGTGTCATGGGGTCTCAACACTATATAATTTGAAAAGAATTAATTTACACTAATTGCTCTCTTAGGGGTTAAAGGGTTAACGTTGCTAAATTTATATTATTTACAACATTTCCCACAAAACATATAACATAAACATATACAAAAAATATAAGAATATTCAAGTAATATATTATAATGAAAAAATTTGTTTTAAAATTAAAAGTCTACACTCTCCGATTTTCTAAATATTTATTATTACTTTTATTATAATTAGTTCAAATACTTTCAAAATATGCATAGCATATTAAAAAAATTCAAACCTAATTTTTTTAAATCTGCTATGCATAAAAAAATTCAAACCTAATTTTTTTTAATCTGCTATGCATAATAATTATGTGCTCAAAGGCATTTGCTAATGGTTATTTAAAATCTAAACTGTTTAAAAAAACAAATAATTAATTCTCACACTGCTAGTGCGGCATCTGATCCGTAAATACATTAATTCGAAATAATAAACAATTTGTATTTTAATAACCAGTTCAATTCTAAGAAAATACTTTGTTTTGCCCAGCCCAAAAATCAAATGAATTCCGAGTACAACAAATATATATATCATGTTGATTAATGTTAACAAGTAGCGCCAAATTTTAATATAAATCAAGCCAGTTTTTTTTAAAATAATTTTAATCTGCTTTGCGCTAAATAATCATAGATGCTGTTGTTCATTTAGATGCTTTGTACTTAGAGTCTATGGAAAGATTCATGCCAAGAACTAACGATGCTAATTTGATTAATTTGCAATGCCCACAACCGGACACACACACACACACAAACACACACACAGCAACCGTTACACGTGTCGGATGTGTAATGTGTGTTATTCGCGCGCGCTTGATCTGTTTATTAAACCTTAATTAAAGCTTGTTATTGTCGGCAAGCCAAGTTAATTGAAATGGCACGTCCTTTTCATTATGCCGATTGAGCGTGCCATCATTTGCGGAATGTCGTTACGACCCCAAAGAGGAGGACAACTTCAAGTCAATTGACAAGTCGAACGATTTTCATGGCATTAATTGCATAAATGTTGAAATTGACATTTAAATATGACCTAAGCAAATTCGAATTGTTAAAAAGCTGTACTCTATTTGCATGACTTCAAAATGTATTAAGTTTATTTGTATATAGTTTTAGCTGAAAATAAATTGCAATTTATCGCAGTTCAGTTGAGATTCACAAGCTGAACTAGTTTTAATCAGTAGCAAATTTAGTCGTTTTTATGAGACTGAAATGGAATGCTCAAAGCACAGCAAAGTGAATTTTAACGCATTTCCAAAAGCATAGAAAAACATGACTTAAACTTAGAGAACATTCAAATCCTCAACTCGGAAAAAATTAAGGATATTTTTACACAGAAATACTTGCTTGTCTTGCTCAATATGAGAATTTCTTTTCTGATCTGGATTAATTTAGCCTTTTACCTGTTTTGATTGTTTAGCACAAAACCGTTTTACTTTTGTTGTTAACAGAAATTTAACTGTTGGTAAACGCATTTCTTTATCATTCGCATTCAGCCTAATTAAAAGTCAATTTCAAATTACAATACGTTTAATAACCCAATTGTATTTTATATAGTTAATTAAACAAATATTATAGTTTCTTTTAGCTTTAAATATAAATATATATTTCATTCAGATGATACCTTTAAAATTGCATTTATTTTAAACAAACAAATATGTCAAGCAGGCTCTTTATTCATTATGTGGAGTAATTGACTGTTGGCTGTGGACATTTCAGCATATCTTAGAATCAAAAACCACAAATTTAATTTTCAAATCTGATTATGCGTCAGATGCACACAACAAGCTTACACACACACACACACACACACACACACTCCAATAGCAAATATGTGGCACTATTTTCAATCTAGAAACCACAAATATTGGTATTGCCAACAGCTTTTGGCCTTCAATATTCATATACAGAAGACTATGTATTTATGTATATATATGTATATATCTCAATATTCATTTTTTCCAATTTCCATTGCTGACAGTTGCAAAACTCGCATGCGCTAAATGGTATTTATAATAGAATTTATGCCTATAACCAAAACTGAACCAAAGCATCCATGGCCCAATGCAAATGGCAGCCTGTCGCTGGAGCTCTCATTTTTGTCAACTTTTTTTAAACGTTTTTGTGGCGTTTGGGGGTGGGGTGTGGGGTGCAGACCGCAGAATTCAACAACAGGCAATGGCGGCGACGTTATAATAAACCATTTTGTGGCTAAAAATAACGCTCTTAAAAACTCACAAATATTTTGCCAAAGATAGGCAAATAAATGCATAAAATCAGGATAAAAACCTCTTGCGCTATATGAGGAATTCATTATTGGTTATGAAATTGAATTTGGCAGTATGCAAAACGTGTTTGACATCGTATTAAAATGTTGTCATAAGCTGTTTGCATTTCGAACGTGTGCAATGCTATTTTGCTATTACCTGTGCCCATTTTGTGCGCTGAAGTGGAAAAAATTCACATTATTGAGATGTGCACTCTTTATATATATATTATATATGTGTATATATATCTTTTATGATTTCTGCACTTTTGCTGTTTAGTGGACTACAAAATGGCCGCTGACGGAATATGTCAACAGCTGTTTTGCCCATTCGCATGTGTTGCATAATTTTTGGCATTTCGATTTTGCAATGTTGAAAAACAAAACATGAAGAAGTCAATTTAATTACAACCAGCGTATTTAAATTTAAATCAACTGGTCACATGGGTGTGCCGGTGTGTGTATGTGTGTGTGTGTGTGTGTGATTTACAATTCCAGTTGCCGCTACGCAGATACTCGTGCCGTATAAAATAAAAGCTTTAAATGCCTTTAAAAATGGCATCAGGCTTTGTGTTTGTGTGTGCATGTGCATGTAAATAGTTCACACGGCCAACTAAATGGAAACCGCGATACCCACACACACACACACACACGCTGTGTGTGTTAGTGTGCCAATGCACGTGGCTGTTGCCGCAAAGTATGCTACTGGAAATTTTCAGTTTCATGCGCCCAGCAGCTTTACATTTATTGCACACTGTTCTTGTCACACACACCCCCCCCCCCCCCACCTCCCCCACCCACCCGAAAATGTTGCGGCCCCTTGCGCCATAGTGCTGGCCAGCAAGAAAAATAGAATTGTTTATTTGCCTTCGCCTTTCTTATTTAAAACTATTTTATGTGCCGCCTGCCCCAACGTAAACTTTTCCAAGAATTGCAACAGCCAAAAGGGTTTCCGAGAGAGTGTTGGCCAGAAGGGGGTTATGCAACGAGCTGAGGTGGTGCAGGGATAAATAGAGCAATTGGAGTGTGAAACGTTTTCACTTCCGTGTGTTGGCAGTAGCTGGTGCTGCTCCTGCTCCTGCTCCTGCTCCTGCTGCTGCTGCTTGGATGCTGTTTTCCAGCACTTTTCCTAACATGCACATAAAGTCTAGTCGATTCTGTGCAGTTTTTGTTGCCACTTTCTTCTTCTTCCTGTACGGATGTTGTTGTTGTTGTTTGTTAGCCCAAAATCCCATTTGGCACTGAATTGTGTGCACACATTGAATATTTGTAGCAAGCTTAAGACCCCAGCTTTATATATATTCGCATTAATAGATATTTTGTGTGCGATGCTGGTGATACTATTATTTCCAACTTATTTTCTTCTTCTTCTACTTCATCTTATTATATATTTTTTATTTTTTTTAGCGTACTCTGTAATTGAATCGTGAATGTTGCATACACACAGGCAGCTGCACTTGAGCGCACTGCTAACAGTTTGTGACGTGTTTATGTTGCGGCCCAAATTTCAACACATTTGCAACACATTCACGCCACATGCTGTGACAGTTATATGGCCACCAAATTGCACTGGTCAACACTCGAGTGTCTTGTCTATGAGTTATGGCTTTTCAAGCACCAACAGCAGCAGCAGCAGCAGCAACAGCATCAGTTGACACATTTAAATCTATATCTATGACAAATGAAGCACATCAGGCAAGGACATTGCCTTGCCACAGAAGAGCGCTGCTGCTTCAAGCATTAGCACTAAGTCCTCCAATAAAAGTCATAAAAATACACACAAGATTTTTTTTTTGTTTACTGACACAATTCTAAATTATTATAATAAATTTATTTCATTTAGATTTTAACATTGCCATTCAAAAAATGACAAAGCATCGTCGATCAAATAGATGCAAATCTGTGCCACATAATAAAGATTTTTAAAATTTATATAAATTAATTTAAATTAAATATTTAAACGCGTTTCATATATTTGGATAGATTTTCCTTTTATGTTGCTTATTATTTATAATTTATTTTGCAAATATTATATACAAATTTCCATCAAGGAAACCTGCAAGAATATATTTTGTCCCTCATCGTAAAGTTGGTAATTAATGTCCTTTCAGTAATTTTATTACCAAAAGTCTTATGGAATTTCTCAATGAAATCATTGACAACGAATATTTGGAAAGGTGCAGCGTCTTGCAATGTTAATTAAGTGTCCAACTGGAAAGAACAGTAAAAGCAGTATCGAAAATAAGGCTAAAATTGTGAGCCAAGTGTAGATGACTAACTGAGCTGTAGCTTAACCATTTATTATTCCTAATAATTTGTACATATAATTCCAATTGCGCTAATGCGTTGCTATATCTTAGTATGCAATCTGATTAATAAGTAGTTGTCGACTCATACGATAAGGTGTCGACACAGACAAGACATTCATTTAAGACTTAAAAAAAAGTTATGATTAAAGAAATAACTGTTTCAAATAAACCACTTTTTTAATATCTAAGGCCTCTGAGATTCGATTAAGTACATAAATTCTTTGGATATTTCTTGCTCAATAAAATTAAGAGAGCTCAACGACAATTTACAATTCTTAAACAACGTTTTAGATACAATTTTCTAGAATGAAATTGAATTTTTTTATATCCTCTGAGATTCGATTAAGTACATAAATTCTTTGGATATTTCTTGCTCAATAAAATTAAGAGAGCTCAACGACAATTTACAATTCTTAAACATCGTTTTAGATACAATTTTCTAGAATGAAATTGAATTTTTTTATATCTACATTTTATATATCTACATTGTGCATCAAGACGTAGAGTTGGTAACTGAAGTGGATTGTGTTCCTTGAGCAGGCAGTCCCGACGTACTTTCACTGCCAACAGCGTCTCAATTGGTATTTGTTTGTGCTGCTTCTCAATGATGCTATTCGCGAAACTCAAAACTCCATTTTGGAAATTGATGTGTCTAAATAGGTAATTAGAAGTAGCAGCAGCAGATGCCGGGTATAAGAGTGAAATGGCCAAAATTTTGTGTAAAGTTTTGAATAACTAATTAAACTGCATCTTTGCCAGTATTTGACACCCGTATTAATTTGAACATTATTTCATTTGAAATAAAAAACAATTTGCAGTCTAAACTTTACTTTATACATTAATGTGATAATAAAGTGTGACAAGATGTCATTTCCAAACACGAAACCAAAAACGAATTGCTTTCAATTCGAATTTAGTTAAGAGCCCTTACAATTTTAATATTTATATGTATTTAAAAGAAAGTTTCAGCTTAATAAAACCAAATATTTTGAACAACGTATCAACGTATCAAAATTATACCAGTTTGAATTATTTTGTCTGTATTTAAATATGATTTATATTATTGAATGGAAATGTGCAATATATAAAAATTGCTGTGATTTTATAGTACACAAGCGAATTGCTCTTTATGCTCTTTAAAATTTTACAACATTTTTAGCACCATATCATAACAGATTTATAATAATTATAATAAATAAATTACTAATGCAAAGCAGATTGGTTTTGACAAATGTTTTGTATTCAAATCCATTTAATATTAAATAATTTTAAAGAAAGATGAGACATATTGACACTTGACTTACTATAAAACTTACTTTTTAATTGCAATAACTAAAAACTTTATTAAAGAAAGTTCTAACAAAATGCTATGCTTTGCTTTCAAAGTATATAAATGGCTCACAGCTAAATGAAATAAAATGAAATAAAATAGCAACTTAACACCTTTGGTGCAAATAAACACAATGGGAAGGGGTCAAAGAAAGAGCTGTTAAAATCTAGAGAGAGAGATAAAGAAAAAGAGAGAGAGAGAGAGAGAGAGAGGGAGAGACGATATGGGGGAACTATTATGCTCGCTCATACAAATGCGCAGGCAATGCAAAAAAGCAAACCGTAAGCGAACACTAAGCCGATTATAGCAGGAATGTAACGAAAGTGAGTGTGTTGAAGGGGTGTGGTGGGGCAGTCGAGAGGCGGTCAGAGGATGGCTGGCTGTCTGGCAGGAAGTGCGTGGCAGGCAGAAAATACAGAAGAAAGAGAAATACTCGAAGAAGAAGCAGAAGCAGAAGCCGAAGCCGAAGCAAGCAATGAATTATCGCACTAGCAGCGCCGCTGTAGTCGAGACAAACGTGTTGTAAAAAATGTAGTACTATTAATTTTCTTGCATATCTTATAGTATCTTCATAAACAGACACGCACACACCAAGCCACCCACACTCACACATACACACACACACACACACAGGCACAAGCTGAGAATGAGACAACCCCTGTGGGACTGACTGTCTCAGCAAATGCTTTGGCATTGGCTTAGTGCTAAGAGATTTCTAATTCAGTTGAGCAGAAATAAATTACTTACCGTAATTGTTCACCATATAAAACTGTAGTAAAGGCGTTGAGCGTAAATCGAGACAGTTGTTTCTGTGCTTTGTGTTGTGATTGTTGTTGTGCTTGTTGTTGCTGTTGTTTCTGCAGCTATTTTTGTTATTTTGGCAGTTCTTATAGCTTTTTCTACATTTTCGGTCTGCACAGCTGTCGCACTGCAAAAAAAACAATATCACATTATTTTTTTTCGCACTACACACAACTAAAACTTTAAGTGTACTTTAAAAATAAGCCTGCGAAAATTTATTTACTTATTTTTTGGTTTTTTAATTTATCTACAGCACACTTATAGTTGACACGAGCAAATTATTACCATTTAATTTTGTGCTTTATGTCGACATAAATAATTGCGCAAAGGCTGGCAAAAATTGTACGTCGATGTAAAATTTTTAATTATTTTTTAATGAAGTACATGCGTAAAAAAAAAAACAATGCCTTTCACTATAAATTTATGCGTGTTGCAAGTAAATTTATTGCATGTGTAATACGCATAACAATGTGGCAGAGAGCAAGTCAGGACACTTGATATGCTTTCAGCCTACAGCGTACAATTAATATTTTCCCTTCTGGATTACTATTTACAATTTGTAAATACAAACAATAATAATAATTGCTGCTCAAATTAAGCTACAATTATTTCAGATTGAATAATGATTGTTTTTGTTTAGAGCATTGATTATAAGTAATTATATATCACAGCAGAATTAATATCAGGCATAAATGTAAAGTATTTAAACACATTTAAAAATCGGTGTATCACAGCAATACTTTCAGTTACTACTCTGGTAAATAATTTTTAAATATTCCTAAGTATTTTTACGGTATACTATTACGTGTTAACATTAAAAAATTCTTTTATTATAAATCTTGAAGGATTTCATGGGCTTAAAATAAAATTGAGGTGACTGTGATCTGTAAGCCATTTTTTTCTTTTATAAGCAAGGCCTATTAATAATAATAAAAATAATAATAATAAAATTGTTGAAGAAAGCATATCCCATTCCTTCTCTGAAATTTTTTGATTCTACGAAAATATAGAATATATGTGCTAGTATTCATTCCGAATCTAATTTTCAATCAAGTTACCATTCCAAACCCAATTTGCCACATTATTGGTAACACAATTAAAAATAAAGTTTGTGTTTTATTACAGCAAAAATGAGCAATAAATATTTTTCTCTTTTTTAACATGAGATGCATTCAATGTTATTGATGTTATCATATTAAAAACTCCTCAAATGTATATTGATTCATTGACAAGCTGCTTCAGATATTCGGTGAATGCAACGCAAATGTTACTGCAAGTCACGTGTGTGTGTGTTGCAACATAGCCGCCTGGCGGTTGGCTCGTTAAAACTCCAAAAATCACACATTAGCTGCCAGTTTGCACTTAAAGTCATAAATTTATTCAAATATATGGGCGAAGAGCTCTTTATAAAAATTTTAATGTATAAGTCGCACACGTACAGATAAATGTGTGAATGTGTGTGTGTGTGTGTGTGTGTGTGTGTGTGTGTGTGTGTGGGGGCGTCGCTGTAAAGCAAAATTTATATTAACTTCATTTCGTGCTGGCTGCCACGCAGTCGAGGCATAACTCACACGCACCGTGTGCAACCACAGCGGTAAGGACTCACGCAGGAGTCTCGGCGCGTGTCGGCAGCACCAAGTTTCCAACAGGCATATGACTGACGCCGAACCAAAGAAAGGTGATGTGGCAAGACGGGGCGAGGAACTGCGGCACTGGCTCGTCCACGGTCCAAATGGCAACCAAGAGAATTTTAAATTACGCTTTTAAGTGGCGATGCGAGTGGCGTCGATGCCCAAATGCAGCAGTGGCAGTGGCAGCAGTGGCAGTGGCAGCAGCAGCTGCCGTTGCAGTTGCAGTTGCATTTGCAGTTCCACTGCGTTGGTTGGCTTTTTATCATGCATTTAATTGCAAATGAAGCAGCAACAGCAATAAAGAAAAAAAAAAAGCAACTCGGCAACAACATTGTTGAAAACTCGAATTCCAAATCTCAGCTGCTGCTGCTGCTGTTGCATGCGGCAGCTGTAAATGACGTTTAATCAAAGTTGTTGAAATTGATAGCATTGTTTACTTGCCGCATATATTGCGTGCCGCATTTTAAAGTGTGCAGAATTGTGTTAATTAAGCCGCAATGTCCCTTTTCTTGCACACACACACACGCACACACACTCACACTTGGATGTATTTTGTTATTAGAAATAATTATTTTGCCATTGCCAGCGGCAGAGTCATAAATATATAAATAAGCTTGAGTTGTTGGGGCAGGCGCTGCAAGTGCAACAGCTTTGCATTAGCCAATCTGTGGCAAGTGGCAAGTGCAGAAGGTGTAGAGCAAAAAGGTAAACGTTGCCACACAGCACACATTGCAACTTAGTTGTGTGGCAGGCAATAAAATAAATTCTAAGCTCCCAGTTCACAGAACTTGCCACATTTAATTTGTTGTTGTGCAACAAATTAGCATTTATTTTCATTAATGTTTCAGCTTGCCACTGTTTCCCCCCCCCCACCCTTTATCCTTATGTGTGCTTTATATGGTTCAATTTTTGCTTTTAACTATAAGAAAAGATATATTTAAATTGTTGCCAACCTTTTTAAGTTTTAAAAAAAATTCCAGCGATTTAAAAGTAAAAAAAAAATTAATTTAAATATAGTTAAATTGGTAAATCTTATCCCAAATCCAGTCAAAATTCCAGAAACAAAAAAAAAACATTTTTAATAAAGTATATTTAAATTTAAAAAAAAATAGTTTTTTTGATAAGACAACTTTAAAAACATCAATTAAAATTAGTTTTTCCAAGAGAACTTTTTTTAATAGAGCCAACCACAAAATGTTTACTTTAAAACTATTGCAATTTGTTTAAAATTCAATATATATAATTGCATTTATATTATATTAAAAAGAAATCAAACTAAAAGTAATTTCTGTTTTTTTTTTTTACTTTTGTAAATTAGTTCAGTTTAAACATTTTATTTGAAATGTTTTTCTTGTTGCATTTAATACTGATTGTAAAAATCATGACAAATGCCTGATGAATGGGCTAAAAGCTTAAAGCCTTTAAGTGTCATAATAATAAATATGTAAACTATAGCATACAATTCTGGGTTGATTTTTATTTTTTTTTATTTATTCTTTTTTTTTGTGGCATTCAATTATGATGCGTGTAGAAGGAATCGACAGTGCGTCGTTGTGGACCAACACGGTCAGCATTCGGATCGGCTTCATGGCCATTATGATGTCGATGTTTGTAGCGTTGCTCGTAGTCATCATCAGCAAAGTCATCATCAACAGCATCGACATCATCATCATCGACATGCCGGTACCGCGCATTATCCGTGTAAGAGCTCACGCCCGACTGAGCGCCCAACGAAGCTGAAGATGAGTAACGTTTGTTGCCAGCTCCATGCGACTGTCGATGCGGATTTGGATGTGGATGTCCATGTGGATACGAATGTGTATGTGTCGGTGTCTGTGTGGGTGTCTGTGAATGCAAGTTAGCATACGCCCAACCAGGTTCACTGTTGCTGCCTCTGTCCATGTAATGATGACGATGATGTCGCTTCCTTTCGGGGTAGTACTGATGCTGATAGTAATCCGAGTCGTCGCTGCCCACCGACTGTGAGTGGTGGTCAATGTGTGTGCGATTAGGATAGAAATCGGGCAGCGATGAGGGGTCGCGGTGCCCATTATAATAATCGCCATCACCATCATCATGATGATGATGATGATGTGGCGTCTGTGATGGCTGATACGACTGGACATGCGAGGCTGGCTTATTAGTCACCAATCCACTGCTATATGGCGTATGCAGAGTCACAGACGGCGTAACAATAACGGGTACTACGGCGGTACTGGGTGCTGGCACCAATGAAGCCTGCTGCCAAGATGATGATGCTGCTGCTGCTGCTGCTGCTGCTGCTGCCGCTGCTGCGGCGGCTGCTTGTGACTCGGATGTTGTTGTAGAGATTTGTTCGCGTGAGTTCATTTCAGCTAATTTATTGAAGCGATTGCGACTGCCGACCGCCGTGAGCACCATCACGGTGGGGTTCATGTCAGAGATGTGCTCCTTGATGCAGTTCTGCAGCATATTTACGAAAAAGAAGAACGAGAGCAGCGTCAGCGCCGACATGACGGAGCCACTGCTCTTTTTCTTCTTCGATGCTGGCTTGGTGGGTGGCGGCGGCGGCGGCGGCGGTGGGTGCGGCTTGGGCGCATGATATTGCGGGGGCGGATGTTGGGGATGCGGCGGATATGCGGGCGCACTGCCACCACCACTTGGATGATACGAGGAATAGCTGCCAGACGGTGGCGCCTCATACTCCACCGATGGATCCATGCTGTTAATTTAAAGTTGCATTAGCGTTGGTCAACAAAATGGATGGCTTGGTTTGGGTTGGCTTTGGATTTTGAACTTACCCATAGCCGGAGTGGCCGCTACTGGCGCTGGCATAAGCACCGTTGTGGTTGCTACCAGCGCCCATCAGTGGTCGTCCATAATGGAGATAGGGATTCTGTGGGAGCTGATGCTGCCATGGGTAATGCGCTCGCTGCGTTTCACTGCTGGAATTCAAATCAGAGACGGTCACAGTGTGAGTAAGTGCAACAAACAACAAGGACTAGGCCAAAGTGCCAGCCAGGTAAATACATAGTTGAGGGGGGGCAACAGGTGTGAGGGGCGGGAGGCGGGCGGTGAGTGAGGAATGAGTCTCTTTGCTTTTGTTGTGTCGCATAAATCTCGCGCTGTCATTTTGCTTACGCATAATTATTTCCGGAAATGGCTGACAGCAGCGGATGTTGTTGTTGTTGTTGTTGTTGTTGTAGCTCCGCCTCCGTCTGGTGCTGTTGCTGATGCTGATGCAGCTGCGGCTGCTGATATTGCATATTCCCAAAGGACATTTCGATGTTTGATTTTGCAATTTTATTGCGCTAATTGATTTCCGGCGCACACTCACGCCAATTGCCGCAAATGCAATGTTTTTTGCGTTAGCTGAGACACCGAAAAGTCAACGCCAAACTGCCTGCCGCAAGGCCAGCAAGAGTAGTAGCAACAGCAGCAGTCGCAGCAGCAGCAGTGGCAGCGGCAGTTGCAACCAACCAAGCAGCAGTCAACTGGCTTCGGGCTGCAACCGCAAGTGACAGAGTTGTTTAGGCAACTGCAAAAGCGTTTGTCAGTTGCTAAATGGACCCCCACCAAGCATACCCCTCTCACCCTCCCCCACCCCTTGTCCGCCTTGCCCACTTCTTGTCACTGTCAGCTGTTAAGTGCGCAACGCAACACGGGGCAAACTGACAATTGCCTGTTGCAAAGTGTTTTGCGGTGTTTGGGGCGACCAACTGACACACACCTGAATTGGAGCATTGCATGCTATGCACATTTTGGCCACACAGCCGCACAATTAGTGCACGACAAAGGCTGCCTATCTCCTCCCCCCCCTCATGCCCCTTTGGCTGTCAGTGTTAATGACTATGTTGCAGCCGCTGGTTTATTGCATTAAAAGAGGCATTCAACGTTATGCATCAGAAATTGTCATAATTGTGGCAAGTATGGGCGTGCTACGTGTGGTGCATGTTCTTATTGTTCATGTTGTTTTTTGTAGTTGTTTGTTGTTCTTGTTGTTGTTGTTCTTGGCTGTGGCTTGCTTTGTTGTGCGTACTGATTTCATATCGCCATCGCTGAAGATTTATGGCCAGCCAGCTAATAGTTTTCAATGCCAACAACATTTTTGTCTTAGATCAACAGGAAGACATTAGACTGCAATAACAAATATTTAACATTTCCGCAGCAAGTAGCAAGCAGCAAGTAGCATGTAGCAAGTAGCATGTAGCAAGCAGCAAGTAGCAAGCGACAAGTCAAAAGCACATAATAAATTGTCAAATGCTGCACTGCAAATATTGCGTGTCCTTTGTTACGCTTTGATTTGTCGCCCTCGCCCCTCAGGATATGAAACAGCAACAAATACACAAAATATTACAAACTGACAAAAACAACAAAAAAAAATACAAAAAAGTCAAAGAGCAAAAGTTTTGCTGATGTGCTCAAAAATAAGCGAAAAAGTGCGAGGCAAGTCAAGAACTCAAATGCCGCGAGGGGTTGAACAGACACACAACAAAAATCATGGCTAAAGTCAAATTACTTAAACGGACAGAGCGGGTGGCAGGGGGGGCATGTGGCATATTGTGTTGGTGGCAGAGCCTGGACTGTTGGGCGGCTGCTGGGCGCCATTGTCAACATATTTCAAGCTGCCTGAGACTCAATAATAAGCTGTGTGAATCTTGACTACATATTGTAGTTTTCGACCATCGACATTGACAATATGTATATATATATATATATAAATATATATATGTATGTATAAGCTCGCATGGCGCCCCCAAATTGGTCAGCGGGCACAAACCAAAATTTAATGACTGGAAAATGAGGCATTTAAGCTGAGTGCTAGCCAACTTTTGCCCCAAGCCACAAGAGGAACGTGCCCAGCCAGCATTTCGATATTTATGGTTGTCTGTCTCTGACTCCAAGCCCCTCCTCCCCATCTACAAACAGTGCCTTTGATTGCATTCTGTATATGTATCTGTATCTGTATTTGCAGCTGTATCTTTCTTCGGGGAGCATGGCAGTTCGCCAGGTCGTTCATTAATGGCTATGATTAACACGTAGAAACATTAAATTATAAAACAAGACAAGGCCTAGCAGCGCGTCTTAGCCACATCAATTAACGTTTAAGAAATGGCCGCTACACGAAAGGAACTTCAAAGCAAACATTCTGAAATAAATAATATCGAAGTTTAAATACACTTTGCAGCAAAGATTTAAACGAAATAAATTTATATTTTGCGATTTTATTTATTTGTTGACATTTTGTTAAAAATATAAGAACATTATTTGAGAGATTTTATTTTTTTAATGCAACACAAACTATTTTTCTGCATAAAAAGTTATTTTTATATCGGTCGTTACGTTGGAAGCTTTATTATATATACATACATATATATATATATATTTTTGTATATATAACATTTTTACATATATAGAGATATATATATTTTTTTTTATTTTTTTTTCTTGGTCTGTTTAAATTACTTAGATACTGCATTGATTTGCTCATTTTAAAATACTTTTCAATTTTTGATTTTTTTGATTTCGTATACTTAAATTGTGTTCTGTGTTTTTTCGGTTTAGACCACTTGTAACAAAAAGCGGCAAAATGCAACTTGTAAATGGAAAAACTAGTTTGCAAGTAAATCGATCGTTTCATATTAATTGACACATTAAGAAAACCTTATAAAAATGTACAAATATTGCAGCATTTTAGGCGTCGTCTGTATTCATTAGGTGAATTTAAGCAAACATGTGTGTGCGTGTGTGTGTGGAGTGTGTGTGGGTGTGTGTGGGTGTGTGAAGTGTGTGTGCGAGAGAGTGTGTGTGTATGGGTGTACATAAATCATTTGGTTACATTTAGCGCAAACTTTTGGGTCCAGCATTGGGAAACAAAAATAAAAACTCGTTAATACAGCAAATCGTGCTGCTCCTGCTCCTGCTCCTGCTCCTCCTTTGGATTCAGTGCTGGCTACGTGCTTGGACTTGGACTTAGACTACTGACTCGCTGGCTGGCTGGTTAGCTGGCTGGCCACTACAGAGTGTCAAGTGTAAAGAAGAACTACTAATCAGCAGTTAATTCTTATCTTTAATTAAGTGCACGTTCCCCCTACGCAAGCAAAGGCGAATGCCAAAGACAATGATGGCAGAGGCAAAGGCAAAGGCTGTGGCAGTGGCAGTGGCAGTGGCAGTGGCAAAGACAGTGGCAAAGGAGCAGCTGCTGCTGCTGTCCGGTTATGGCAGACGTCTAGTTTGGGTCTTCTTAGTTTCAACACTTTTGTGTGCCTTCATTGTTTGGCACAAAGGCCAGTCAGTCGACCCGCCCGCCTTTTGTCGCCCCGCTCAATTTAATGAAATAATCTAAGCAAACACTCGCTAAAATTAAGCAGTTTTTTTTTTCTTCTGTTTTTTTGCTTGTGTGTATTTATTTTGCATTGTTTTTGTGCTGCTTGAAATTAAAAATGTAATGCGTTCTCTTCCATTTTTTTGCACATAATTAAATGCGATTTTTTTCGGGTAGCTGCGGAAGCTGGCCAATTAAAAAGGCCACGCAACAATGGCCAAGGCGACCATCCATGCATCGCTTAGCAGCAGCTCAGCTCAGCTCAGCGATTTGGCGACTTAGCCACAAAATACAACAACAATGGGCTAAAAAGGGTTTCATAATGAGCCACATCTGTTATGCTCTAAGATGCTCGGCAAGTGCCAAAAAAGAATGCCGCTGCACTAAACTCTTGTGGGCGCAGTCAACTTAAGTCCCATTCCAAAAAGGTAGCCAAAAGTCATTACCCCCATTTTGAGGCTGCCATTTTGCACCGGTTTAAGGTAGCGTCAAGTTGTTTGAGCAACAATACCAAAAACACTCACACACACACCTACACACACCTGC
This sequence comes from Drosophila dives, assembly GCA_035042365.1. Lineage (NCBI taxonomy): Eukaryota > Metazoa > Arthropoda > Insecta > Diptera > Drosophilidae > Drosophila > Drosophila dives. Next base: position 6,492,160 of record JAWNLJ010000442.1, read on the forward strand.
ACACACCTACACACATACACAAACTGTACGCTTTGCTGGCAGGGGCGTGGCAGCGTTTGGCTGCACTCGAGCGTGCCTGTCACATTTTTGCACTTTTTTGTCTTTTATGTGGCCAAGTTCCCTGTGGCGCCCAAAAGTTACATCAGATACATGAAAACATTTTTTCAACAGCTCCACTAAAAATAAAATAAAGAAAATTTTATTGAAGTGCCAAGGTGGCTGTCAAAGGATTCGTGTGGCATGGCGCAGCTCGATGGCAGCCAAAAACGGGCGTCGTTCGCATCCCTGCCACATAGATTAATTATGCATCGCAAAATGCTAAGCCAGCTAGCACCACCCGCACCACCCGCACCACCAGCACCACCGCAGCACAGCTTTGCAGCGCCTAAAAAAAAAAAGGGGCACACACTCGCGACTGCAGATGTCTGTGCATGTAAAAGCCAAGTACAAGCCACATAAAATAAAATAAAATTAAAATAAAAATAAAATAAAATGGAATAAAGTGAAGTGAAATAAAAAACAAAAAGTTCATTTGCATTTCACAAGCGTAGCACATTTTTATACTCTATGAATGTGACTAAAAAATCGGATAAGACGTCTCTTATAAAAACCAAAATATAGTCTAATATATTGAATATATGAAGCTACAAACACATCGCAAATTGCAGGCATTTAAAAAAACTCAAATATCATAAATGGCTTTCCCAGTCTGCCTTCCCAATTCCGGTTCCTAACCCTTCCGAATTAATCCAACGTAAACTTAGAGTTGTCTTCAAAATATACTAAATACTAATATATTAAATAATCAGTAGTGTTTTGTAGGGTATATTTGATATATATGAATCTATTGCCATTTATAGTTACAGCTAGAAACATTTGAAACTCAATTCAATTTATACCACAAAATCTGTAGTAATCGGCTTATGTCATGTTTGTCAATCATTTTAAAACTAGTTTGCAATTTTTTACAAAAAGTGTTAAAAATAAATAATTAAATATTAAAAAAAAGACTCATATTTGATCAACTAGTGTGGGTTCCTGACTTGTAGTTAAAAGTGATGCAGCTAAAAAGATGAATAAAAATAGTTTCCAGTAATTTCAAAATTAATAATAAGCTTATTTTAAAATATGATTATGTTTGAGTGAATACTAGCAAACTATTGGTATTTGTGATTATTTGTGAGAAACTGATGTGTCACAAACACTTCAATAAAATGAACATATTCTTGCCGCATGGCATTCATATAAAAATTGTGCATATTAAAAATGAAAATAAAAATTAAAAGCTGCTGCTAAAAATCAAGCGCCAAACTCGACGTCAGCGTCAAAAGCCAAAATGCGCGACGTTGTCCGTCTCTGTCTCTGTCGCTGTCTCTGTCTCTGTCGCTGTCGCCGTGTCACTGCACCCAACAACGTGTGCTTGTTGGCACACATGAGGTGTTTTCTACCACACACACACACACTCACTGTAGAGACACACACATAGGAACGACGACATCGCAGTACCCACTTGAAACGCTTTTTAACAAAAATTCTTTTAATTTTTTGAGCTTGTTTTTTTTGGGCAGTAGCAGAAAAAAAAGCAGCGAAAGAGAGTGAAAAATTAAAGAAAAATCCAGGAGTTGCCTGCTGAGAGCTGTCGACGTCGTTGTTGTTATTGTTGTTGTTATTGTTGTTGTTGTTGTTGATGCTGTTGCTTGTATATTTGCGCAACCCTCACTGGAAATGAAATTTCGCTGCAAGACGATAGCGTCAGAGACGTCAGCGCCGCATTGTTGATGAACATGAACAAGCGGCACGCTAACAAGTCGACAGCATTCTCCTCTTGCCACATGCCACTTGCCTCCCATTGCACCTACCCCCTTGCACCTATTTGGCAGCACCTTGCGAACCGATGCACCTTTCAGCGTTGGTGTTGGTACGTGGGCGCGCACAATGTTTTTGTTGTCCTTGTTGTTGTCCATGTTATTGTTGTTGTCGTTTCTGTTGTTGTTGTTGTCGTTGCTGCTGGTGCTACGGATGCACATGCCACGCCCCCACGCCTTGCCTCAGGCGCAGCTAGAAATTATGATGTTTGAGTTGTTCCTTGTTTGCAGCCTGAGCTCTCATTTTAATTTCCATTTCTGCTTTTTAGTCTTTTTTCGGCCTTCAAAAATTACAATAAACCAAAAAAAAAAAAAAAAATAGAAAATAAAAATAAAAAAATAAAAATAGAAAATAAAAGGGAACGATTAAAACAGTTTGGCAAAATAGAAAAATTCAAGTACGAAATTTTCACTTCACTTTACGGTGCATTCACATTTCCGTTGCATTGCACTGCAGTTAACCGTTAGCTGTGGCAACTGTGGGGGATTCTGTTTGCAATTTGTCGCTGATGCGGGGGTTTTTTTTTTTTGGCTATGGGGCATGCTGCTGTGGAATGGGGCGTGCTCGCCTTTGTTCTAGCAGCCCCCAACTGCTTGAGTGTTGCTTTTACCTATAGCAAATCTTTTTTTTTCTTTTTTTTATTTTGTTTGTTTATTTTTGACATTGTCATCATTTTGTTGGTGGGGTCAGTCTGTCGTTTGCCACTTGCCGCTTGCCGCTTGCCGCTTGCTTTGCTGCCTACTGCGTTGCACGTTGCCTGCTTTTAGGCGTTTTGTGCAAAAGTTGCACTTTTTAGCGGCAGCATCCGTCAAGCTGCATTCTGTTTGTTGTTGCTTAATTTTTTATAAAAATTGGCATGAAAAGTGCATTTCCCCTTTACATTCTTATTTTTTAGGCTTTATTTTCAGTTTCTATTTTTATTTTATTTATTTCAATTTCCTTAATTAGTTGGCTTTGTGTTAGCTTGAGCGAATTTCTTTGGATTGAGACGAGAAGGAGGATGAGATGCAGCTGCAATTGCAACTGCCGGGGAAATGGGCGGGGGGTAGGTTTTTGATAAGGGTTGCAGCACAGCTTAAAGCAATGCGCAGAAAGCATTTCAAATTAGTCAAATTGAAATGGTTTACCATTAGGTTTTTTGATCTATGCAACCCACGCAATCAAGCTAAAAACTATTTAAAATCTAATTTGCATTTCAACTTTGAACGCACACAAAATCATTTTAGCAATTTCCTTGCGGATATCTAAAGTAAAACCTCGGCAAGCATAATCACAAAAATCTGTCATAAAACTTTTCACAGACAGAAAAAGTTGATCATGTTTTTTTTGTTTTTTTTTTGTTGGCAAAAGCTCCTCTATTAGCCAAAAATCAAATAATAAGACAGCTGGCAAACAAACCAAGTTAATGTGTATTATTTATGCTTGGCATGATGCATGTCGATTTTTTCTTTACTTTCACATTTCTGATATTCTGATGATTTCTGATTTATGCATTCCCCAATCCCCCCCCCCCCCCACACAACCCACCCTTCGACACTCCAAAAACCCATCCATTTCAGTTGCACTTTTTGGTTAAATCTCAAACTTTTTAATTACCCTCATCAGCGAAATGCAATGTGCACTTCAGAGCAGAGCTGGCAAAGAGCTAGAAGTCTAAGAGTGGGTGGTTTTGGGTGTTTTTGGGTGTTTCATTTTGTTGTTGTTGTTGTTGTTGGCTTTGGGACTTGTGGCCGTCAAGCTGAAATTTGTGCACGAAGAGAAGTTGATGCCGTCGTTTGAGCCGCACAGCAGCGAACATGACTGAAATTCACAAACAGTTTTATTTAGTTTATTATAATTGTATTTAATAGCTGCATACAGAAACTAATTAATATGAATGTGTGTGTGTTGGCACGAGTTCAACGACTCCACCTTGAGCCTTGCACTTCCTGTTTGGAAGCTTAGGGATCTCTGCTCCAAAAAAAAAAAAAACAGAAAATGTTACAAAAATTATGACGCAAATTTGAGTGATATCTGCGACTTGCGATCAAAGTGTGTCAAACGGAAAGCGAAACTCAATGCAATGCAGTCCAATGATGGCTATCTGCAACAGCTTAGAGTGTGAAAAGCGAAATTCTTAAGACAGTTGGCAAACAGAGGCAGCGAGCGGCCCGAACTGAAATGAGTCGATCTTATCTGTAATTGCTTTTTGGCACAAAACAAGCGACAAATATGCTTTCTCAAGGGGCTGTCCGCCGTCGGGTGTCCGCTGTCGGGTGTCGGTTGTCGGTTGTCATCTTTGCCCCGTTGCTGCTGCTGCACTTTAAGGAAATGACCCAAATTAGGCTTGGCTTGGCTAAAAAACTTTTTGCATTAGCATGCGGCAAGTTGTGTCTCTGCCACTTTTGCCTTTAGTTTTTGTGGCAAACTTCAAGAAATCGACATTTATTTCAGTTTTGGTATTTCTTGTCAAGAAATCACGTAGCTGCAGCCACACCCAGGTGCGTGCGTGTGTGTGTGAGTGTGTGTATGCAGCATATTTTTCTTGTACATGCTATCTGCAAGCATATCTCTCTCACACACCCACGCACACACACACTCACACACTTGTCAAACACAAACATATGCAGTTGAATTTGTACTTCCGCTTCTTTGGCAGCGCCGGAGGCCATTTTCTTTTCTTTTTTTTATGTTTTTGTCTCCGCTGCTGATTTCTCGTACGAGTTGAATTTATGATTATGCGCCAGCGGGGCATAAAAATGAGTAAAAAAAAATATATATGATTTTTCAAATACAAATTCAAATTCTCATTTGAGTGGCATTAATTATGCGTAAATGAGCTTAATGCATCAATTAATCAAATCAAAGGCGACAAGCTTCCTCCCTCCGCCCTCAACTGCCAATGTCTCTGCCCCCAGCCCACAACGTTTGACCATTCCTCTAACGGTGCATGCAGTTTTGCAGCCTTTGTAGTGTCACACAAAAGCGCCAACTCGCTCGTCGTAAAAATCCAACTCTCGACAACAACTCTGCCAGTTGGCTTAGCGGGTCGGTCACTTTCTGTTAATGGGGGTGAGTTGGGCACTTTTCAAATGGTTTGCTTTGCTAAAAAAAAAAATATTCCGCCGCTGAAAAAGGCTTAAACCCGTTTTTATTTAGAAAGAACCAAATTAGCGACGAAGAGCAGAGGATTGCTGACGACACCTAGCGACTAGTATGTTAAACATATTGCCAGGTTTGTGTATTAACTAAATCGAGTTGCTCTGGGTTCCAGACACTCTATTTAACGAAGTGCACTCCACACTTAACGAAAGTACCTGAAGTAAGTGAATCTACCACCAGTTAACGAAGTATTTTTCAAGTTTTAGGTAAGCTGCTCCTCAACTTAGCAAAGACACTTTCCCAAAAATAATTAAATATAAAAAATAAAAAAATGTAATAAATTTAGCTATTCCTTATTTTCAATTGTGTTGAGAAAAATCTCTAAAAAAAAAAGGTTTATTAAACTTACTTATTCAACACATATATAAACAATTTAAATATTTATATTTGTATTCTAATTATGAAACCATATTCATAAAGTTCGGCCAATTTGACTTGCTAAAGTTTTGAGTGCGAAAAGGCAGCCATTTAAAGTTATTGTGTTTTAATGAATTTGGCTTAATTTTTCGTTCTCCTTTGCACATAAAACTTTAAACTCATTTAATAAAACCAAATTTAGCTTGATCTCTGACTGACGAAGTTGTTAAATAGCCATTATTAAACTAGCACTCAAAACCACAAGTCAGCAGCAGCTTTCTCCGCATTCTCTGAACTCCATTCAAATACCGAAATGCAGAATTTCCAACCACTAACAAAAACACTCGAAGTAAAGGCATTGACCATAATGTTTCTATAAGGAGCCAACGCCATTGCCAACGTAAACATAAACACAATTCCTCCAACGCATAATGGATCAAGGGTGCTCGGTTAAATGTTTAATTATGTGCGCATGACTAATTGCTTTATTATTGACGTAACATTTTAAAGACTAAGCTAGACACGATTTAAATATATGCAATAAGTGTGTGTATGTCTGTGTGTGTGTGTGTGATAATAGACAGGCTTATCGATTAGACGGATAATAGGTTAAGATAAAGCGAGCTGTCATCAAGCATTACTTGGCTTAGACAGGAAACAAATAGAAATTCTTAAACGGCTTAAAAACCACAATCGAATAAGAAAACTCTTTTTCTTATTATTTTTTTTTTTTTAATATTTAAACTTAACAGCACCTCAATTCAATTAGAATTGAAAGATTTATTCGATTCATTCACTTATATCAAAGGAATAACTGTTAATCTGTTAAGCTTTCACTAAACCAATTAAACGTTAATATATAATCAATATCCAATTACATAACTTCGAGGCAATTAAATTATCTTCAGATGAAATGACAGTTACGGTTTAATTTAGAAAATTAAGGTTTGTTTATGCAACATAATAAAAATAATAAAAAAAAAAGTTTGCCTTTTACAGTACATTTAATAAATGCCTTTGGCCTAGCATATACTTATATAACTTAATTAGTTGAAATTTAAAAATGATTAATTTGTTCAAATAATTTCCGGTTTTGCTCCACACACAATTCAATCAGCCATGCCAAACGTCAAACTATGAAAAATGTGCTCTGGGCAAGCAGACGACAAAGTGCACTTTAATTAATTTTTTGAGTTCAGAGGAAACATAATTTTCCATCGACATCGAAGATACTCTTCTCACATTTACACAGCCTGGAGGAACAACTGGTAAACTTCATTAACGCGGTTGTCTTGTGTGCGCCAACCTTGGAGAACTGATGTCCCTTTGGGTGGCGCACTAATAATATTAACCCACAAACACTGACAATTGTTGGCGAGACGGCTCATTTTTTATATGTACCAGGTCTCGGCACCTGTGCAAAATAGATTGCATAGTATTCTAAACGTAATCAGCATATTGCAAACTGTCGTGTTTCCATTATATATATATGTTACAGTTCTAACAAATTTATAATATATGCATATATATATATATCAAAAGGGCTTCTATGCGCAGCAGATGCCACACAATAAACCACAATGTTGGGGTTTAAGTCTTGAAGCAACAAACATATTAAAGTACACTTGAAGAAATACATCATAAAATATTTTTAAAAAAAATAAAAGTAGATAAATCAAAGCTGATAAAAAAAAGTATGATAAAACTTTAAAATTCACAACGACAATCGAGTTGGACAGATTCATGATTCGGTTCAGTTGTAACAAAGTAAAATATGTATTTCTTTGGGTGTATAATAACGTACATTTACATATATGTTTATATATGCACACATGCTTGAGCAGCTCTGCGTAATGTGGCACATGACAGTGGTAAGCCAGAGATTTATAAATATATTTATATACGAGTATATCGTAAATAGCAACGCACATGACCAACATTACTGACCTGGCGACCATAAAGAGGTAAAACACTTGACGTTTTAATTTCGCCAACTGGCAGTTAAAAGTAATAGCAAAGCAAGTAAAGCAGGTAAAAAGGTCTGTCTGTTGCAATACATTCAACTAGTTACCTCCTGGTCCTGGTCCTGGGAATAACTTAAAGCCAACTGTCAAAAGTTGAAAATTGGTGCAAAGTGGTTTTTAAAAGTTATCCTGGTAAATGCAAGCACTCAAGATGTAAAAGACAAGTATTCGATAACACGAAGTTTCAATTCAATTTGAAGTTAAGTTTGTAATACTTAAGGACCTGCAATTCGCAACTACTTGAAACAGGTGGACTTCTACGTGGTCTGAATAGACGTAGAGTAACTTTGTAAAACTTGAAGTTTATTTTGGTCAGCAAAAACATTTACACGTTCTGCCTATTGTCGCCACTCGAATAGACCACACAAAGCACGTGCAGACATATATATATATATATTTTGGGCCCACCTGTTAAATCAATTGAATCTGTTTATTTGATTCACCCTGTCCCTGTCACAACCAAGGTTCAACTCAAGTCCAATGACAGGATATTCAGTCGGGCGTTAAATGTATATTAATCAAATGAATCTCTCATATGGTCAACATCAACAAATTGATTTATATTCACATCATTTGATTCTGAATCACATTGACAATTATGAATTAGCTGCTTTTGCTTTCAGGACTTGAGTTTCTGCCCCCGGTTTGCTGTTAGGCTTTTAATTGTAATACAAATGCGTCTGCCAATGTCATTTGGAGAGGAACGGTCAAGGTCACTGGTCACAGCAGAATGAAACCCACAACTTGGCAACACACAGAGCACCCACACACACACAAACACACACACTAGACACAAACACATACTCAAAATGACACACACATTGTTCATTGACATTAGGGAAATATTTATGTGGACTACCTTGGCACTGGCCTCATAAAATGACTAGTGGAGGATTCGCACAGGACTCATCATAGCAGTGAGTGACAATGAAAACTAATTAATAACTGGAACAAACATAAGCAGTAAAAGTTGTTGTTGTTTGTCAAAATATGCAACATTGTCTAATATGGCTCGTATTAGCGCAAGGACAACCATAATAAAAATTCACATGTGTTTCATGTACAATTAAAAAATATATATTAATTAAGTACATTTTCTGCTGCTCTTGACATCGATTGATTGGAGTCTGCGTATTCGCCACAATTATCTTGGTAATTATATATTTAACTGAACACACAATAAACTGTTTAATGAAAAGCTAATTGGAAGCTCACTTAAAGCCATATTATTAATTCTTAAACGTCAGATTTAAACACAAGCTGCAATCGCATTAATTATGCATTCGCACGTTGTACGTGGTAAATGAAAGTTTATTTTATGTACATATAATCTTTATTTTATTTAAATTTATTGCTTAATATTAAATACTTTGCCAAGGGATTTCAGGTCACAAAAGTGTTTGCTTTGAGATTCAATTTTGGTGAATCTTTGACAAATTAACCAAACACTTAAAAAAGACATGAAAAGATTATAGTCCCTTAATTCTGTCATTAAGTATTAGAATGTCCAATCTTGCTTTCCTGATTACACAAACCAAATCGACATGTCCAGAGGATATGTGTGGAGGACTTAATGACTGTTCTTTGTGACATATAAAACTACACAAAATGTGCAGTTGTTTGCTAAAATAAGTAAATGAAAAACCATTCATATAAAACAAAATTTAATAAACTGAATATTTTACGTTGTGATGACTCATAAAGTTATTTCTATTTTTCATTGTTTCAAACTCAATTGAAAGCATTGTAAATTGGCAGAAAACATTCAATAAAGCACCTGAAATAACAAACCGAAAATGTAATTTATTTTTATAAAATATTCAATCCATGTTTCAAAGAGCTGTAAATACTTTTTACAAATACAACTTTTCCTTTTGTGGTTGTCAATGAGGTATTTAATTAGACTTGGAAACTTTTGTGTCGGCAAAAAGTGACGTTGCTTAAGGCTTTCCGCCAACCTTAAATAAACACAAAGCAAAATTCATCAAATGCCTTCTGAAATGAAGTGCGCAACCATAGCTTCCAAGCCATGTGCCCACTCCAAGGATGCCAAGGACAGGCAATTTGTTACCAGCCAAAAGGAAAACAATTCGCAACGCTAAACCCTGTAGGGAAATTAATAAAAAATAATATAATTTATATTTGTGAGGGCAGTGAAAATGTTATAAATAAATAATTAAAATTGCGGTCGATCACGTCTTCTTTCAGTATATTTCTGTTTCTGTCAGCCTTTTATTTAACATGAATAGTGAAACAATTTGTCCTTTTTAGCTTGTATAAATCCCATTTGCATTGTGTTGTTTATGCTGACAGCAAAACAATTGCTAAACGTGGGCAAAACCTTACACATTGTGCTAAATTTAATTTAGATAACTATAAAAAACAAAAAAACATTTATTTATATATCCCAAAGTAATCAGCAGTTAAAGGCTTGTTAAATTGATGTATAATATTTGGAAGGATATAAATTTGTTTACGTTTCCTGTGTAAATTGTCCTTCAAAGGAAATTTTAGCATTGAGATTTATTTCAAGCAGAGTTGTGTAAGTAATTCAAAAAAAAATGTATATGTATTTATACAAGTACCACAAATTTAACAACGTTTTATTGACATGCTGTCATCTGCATTTAATTGTACGGTTCACGTGCCCTTTAAACAAATTTAATACGAACATCAAATGGCAATAAATTAATCATGCTTATTCCAACTGTGTTTTGCCATTGAATTGAATTGAGCTCACAGTAGGAGAACGATATCAAAATCGTGACTGGATTAGCATTAACCTTACACACACTTTAGACACTTTAAACAAATTAAAGTAACGACACTAAATCAGAATATACTTTTAGTTAAATTTGGTAAAGCCAACAAAAAATCTGCTCCCCAACTTTGGCAAATTATATATAAAAAAATAAATAAAAAAAAAAAATGCAGAATCTTCCAGCTTCCAAACTGCGTCGGCACAAACCCAAGAAATGTGTAAATCAAATTACAACTGAAATATATTCATTTATAATTTATTGTTTCAGTTGAATATATGCATAATTAAACTAATAATTGCAATGGATACCAAAAGCAAAACAAATATAATTAAACTGTGTTTGGTTTTTTTTTGGAAACTTAATAAAGATACAAATACTATTTGCTCAATAAATATCCAAATTACATATCAGTTTGTGATGTGTACATCATTATTGACTTCTTCGGTTGGAAATTTCAAATTTTAAATTCACTAAACGATGCGTTTATTAACTAATAATTGCAGTGTGCACATATTTGTGATCAGCTGCATGCATAATTAAACATACTCAGAGCTAAGTGGACCATGAAGCTCATTAAATGTTTACATACGCAACTTGATTGCCTGCTAACGGTATGTATGTATGTACATAACTGTTTGTGTATTTGAGACGAGTACCAATATATATATATTTTCAAGCAGTTACATTTGTGGAGCATCCCGTTATTATTGTCTGTTGTATTCTTACAAAGGAATTGAGATGCGACACTTTTGAACTATCAAACCGATTCCTTAAATGGGCTTCTTTAGTTGTTATTATTTTATTTTATTTCGTTGTCAATATTTGTATTATATTTTTAGCTTTTTGCATATACTCTGTACCCAATGTAAATTAAAGTATATTTTTAATTAGTTCTTTCCTATTTTAAATAAATTTACAAAATATATATATTTCATTTTTTGTTTCTGAGAAAATAATAAGATTTTGTTTAAAACTTAAAGCTCAAATGTGATAACTAACTTCAGTCAATATTCTTCAAGTTTGCCACTAAAAATAAATTTCATTAAAGATGTAAAGTTTTTATAAATATAATTGAAATTTTATCAAATAAAGCGGAGATTGATTGAAAAAAATTGAACTGTATGGGACCAATAATATTTTGAATCGTATCTCTAACAGTATACTTTGTTTTGCTAAGGAAACAGAGTATAGAACTGTCATCTGCTCTCGACGGCTGCTTTCTTATTTATTCTCCAATAACGATGTCAGTCGAACTTCCGTAAAATCAAACACAAAGGCAACCGACTCAATTGGAAAACCTACTACAACTAAAAAAAAAAAAAAAAATGAAAAGGACGCTTTTGTTGCTTGCTTAAAATGCAATTTTTAGCCACACAAACAATTCTTGGAAATGGATTTAGACAAAATTGAAAAGTGTGATGGGCCAACTGGGTTGATATATTATGGTGAACATTTGTTGACTTGAATATTTGATTGGCTTACATATTTTATTGAATTTACTTTTGTGTATTTTTCTTTATTTAACTAGTTGAGATATCTGTTAAAGCTTTTCAAGTGCAACAGAAATTGTTTAGTTTTGTTTTGTGGTTTTAGGAAAATTTTTGCATTTTTCTGAAAATAAAGTTTCTTTCAAATATCCACATTGCATAGCTCACAGTTCCCGTTGACCACAGTGTTACCGCCTCGCCTTATAATCGTATTACGTCCGTTGTTATAGCCCGGACGACTGATGACGACGTTGCCGTCGGAATTTGATCCTGAAAAGCTGCGGTATTCTTGGCCGTTTATGTACACCGGATCCCCGTTTGGATTGGGACCTAATGAGGCTTTTCATGAGTGCACTGCGGCTGACGGCAAGAATGCATCTGATACTTACATGTCAAACAAACGCCATTCACCACGACAGTTCCTGGGTAAGCTGTAAATTGAGCACACTCAATGCTATTAATTAGGTTTAATCAGAAAGTAATCTCTTTAAGTGCTAACCGCTGATCAATGTCGGCAACAGTCCGAACAAGAGCAGTGCACACGTCAAGTACTTCATCTTAGCTGCAGTGAACTATAAAAGCATTCAGCACCTAAACTGATTTTATATACGCCATCTAAATCAAAAACCATTTGCATATATAATATATATACTAAGTCTTATCTCTATCAGTTCAATAGGTTGGCATTTTAATCAAGATAATACTGCACCGGCTTTAAAATGCGCTACTGAAAGTTTATTATTAGATGATTGTTTATTTATTCTAAAATTTTAATCCTCATTATAATATTGAGTAACAATCGTAACTCAAAGTTCGTAGAGTGCAAATTGGGAAAAACCCCACACATTGATAGCTATATAATCAAGTCCTAATGAAAATAATCCCAATGAGTATATATATTGATTTATGACAACAACGATGACACTCCCACAAATAAAAATGAATATCAAACGAGACAATAAAATTCAACTGAAATGTGAATCTACATAATCATTTGCTTATGAACATGAATGATAATTGTAATTCCAACAAAGCTACAGATTCATATAAAAAAAAAGGCTTGAATTTCTCTTTCATACAAACGTTTCGAGCCAAATGTCGTGACTGTCAGAACATTCACATAACTCCTCGACGTAGTGCAAATCCAAACAAACAATGAACGCATCACATACAGAGTAGGTATATATATATATATATATATACTGGGCATTTCCCCGCTTTGATTAATGCTCGTCGCTTATATACATGCACATATAGTACTTACTATCTGTATACAAGTTTGAGCGAGAAGGTGATCGTAAAATTGCAAAGTCAGATATTCTCAGAACGAACAATCGATGTATAAAAGCGTCAACAGGCTGCAGCAACAAGCCAGACCCGTTTCGCATTTTAACACACCAACAACTAAGCTGAAAGGCAAACAACAACAATAAATACAACAGTAGCAATATGGGAAATTTAACTGTGGCTTTTGCGGTTTTCATGCTCAGCGCACTGGCAATATCAGAGGCGGCTGTCTATATTGGCGGCGGATGTTATGACTGTAAGAGATGCGAAAGCAAATGAGACGCTCGAATAACAAATAACTAATGGCATTCACAGGTAATCCACCCGGTGGTCAATCACCAGGAGTGTACACAGGCCTTAATGGCGGTGGCGGCCAAGGCGGTGGCGGAGGAGCTGCCAGAGGTGGTGGCGGAAACTATTATAATCGCGGAGGTGGTGCCGGTGGCGGCGGCGGCGGACGTCCGGTCTACTCAGGAAACTTTGGACCAAATGGCTATAGTGGAGGTGGCGGCAGACAAGGTGGCGGTGGCTACGGTGGTGGTGCGGACTATGATACTGGTCTGACGCAAATCATAAGAGGCTAATCGCCGTTTAGCTGTGAAAAAAAAACAAAACAAAAATACACGAAAAACGTATAAAAACCAAAATAACTAAAATAACATGTTTTTTCAGTACGCTCTCAGAGTGAAGCATCATTTCTCATTCGCATTACGAGTGCAAGCTTGACCTTGAAAATAAAAACGAAGTGTTTACTGTTTACTGTTACTCGCGTAGTAAAAAAAAAACAAATTAGTGACCAACGCAAATTGAAACAGTTTTTGTTTTGTTTCTCTTACATAAAACGGGGCTTTTCCCCCTGAGGTTAATTGTTGTCTACCCTTCTAATCTACGTTCTCTCATGAATACTCAGAATATCGCTTTTAAGATCTTTCAATTAAGACTTTAACACGTGCATTTTTCTTACTATAAGCACATTTGTTATTAGTTTGAGACTATTATATGGGGAAACATGTTTACGGAACAAAAATGATAATCTCGTCTGTTGATCAAGTATGTATAAAGTTTGTGGATTAAAAATGCTCCATTCATTGCACATGGCTCATTTCTGTATAAAAAATAAAATATAAAAAATGAATTCTTTCATTTAGATTAGACTTGTGCATTTGGCATTTCACACATAAATTAGTTTGAAATTTTGTTTGCCATAACTTTTTAATCCCCGTTGCTTCTCTTTTTAACTTTGTGCATAATATTGTATATTATTGCTTTAGTTTCATGAAACTTTTATTTAAAGTCGTTAAATATTCATTTAACATTGTTCGGATTGATGGTATCTTTTTCTATGAGCTGCTTTTGATTGATAAAGTTTGTTAGTGGCTTCAAAGATACTCAGTCATATTAAACATTTTTTATTTTAATTCAAACGTCAAATATACATTTTTTTAATATCAACTGGTCTTTATATCTTGAATAAGTTTTTTGCCAATCGCTCGCTTATGAGTGCAATTAAAACAAATAAATAAAATAAATCGTGTTTTTAAAAAAATTGCACAACATATTTAATTCCAAGAATTCCTAGTTTGTTATTCAACAAGACTTTGTCCAATTAAATTCAGAATTAAAGAACAAGCAGATTATTGAGGCCATAAACCATCAAAAAACTTTTCAGTTATGAAACTTGTGCATTTAATTGAGCGAATAAATACAAACACAATTTGACAAATTTAACTTGAAATTTTTTTGTCATATTAAATTTAATTATTTTCACTTAACATTACTCTTAAATGTATCAGTAATAATATTATTAAGTAAAAAAACAATTTAAAATCTCATATATATTTAAGTTTTCAATCTGCTGAAATTAAAGTACATCTTACATCTTGTTTTCCATGGACTTTTGTTGAGCAAACGTGTTTCATCTGATTTCTAATAGCTTTTACTATTCAATCACGCATGTGACATGTTCACAATATTTTTGGCGACTTTGTATTTCTCAGAGGATTAAATTTAACTTTGAAATCAAATTTAAATAGACCTTGCATTCCGTGAAGGTAATAATATAAGGCGCATATTTAAAAAAAAAATTTCTCTGAAATATATTGCATATTTATTGGAGCATTTTGAAATTGTAAAGAGAACTTTTATTGAATTTTGCTTAACTCATAAGAAATTCTATACAAGTAAATACAAAAGGTGGAATTTATGTAAGGGAAAAGCTAAATACCTTTTTAGTTTGCGCTCTTTTGCAAAATTACTTTTATGTGGAACGCCACTTTTATAAAGGAAAGGCGAGACAAGGTTGACCTTTGACATGTTCAATGCAAAATTAATTTGCGTTAACTTGTATTAAAAGCCAGTCAACAAGAAAATATTGATCTATATTGAAACCAAAAATGTGGCAAAATAAACTAAAGCTTATTGCTTATAGTCAAGTTACTTGAGGTGAACTTTTATACAAGATATTTAAAATGGAAACTTTTACTTTGAATTTTTGCTTGTGCGCACATGTTATATGTATGAGCAAACATGTAACATGTAAAAGTTTGCCGTCAGACTTAATATATTATGCAAAAACAAACCAAAACCAAACAAATCTTATGAACTCAAACTTTTTGCACACGAAACTGACTTACCTTTTTTTTTTTTTGGTTTACATACACTCCAAATGTGTAAACTCATCGACAATATTAGGTAGATATAAGGGTCAACTTTAGCATGGAAAATATTGCACAACTACAGTTAAATTTATTAAATACAGAAATTTACATAGAATTATTATTATATTCAACTTAAAGTCTAGCAAGTGTCGCTGTCCGACCGAGTACCCACCCCAAAGAGAATCACACGCCCATACGGAAAGCTGAATGCTATGCATTTTCAATTGGACAACCAAGCCACACAACCTACCAAAGGTCTATGCAATTTTACGGTCTAACAATATGCCGCAAAAATCGCACTGCCATCACCAGTGCCAAGGGAAGCAAACTGCTTCGCATCCAGGCAATGCGCACCGAATTCGCACAAATATGTTCCAGATGCCGACAATTGCTGAAGTGCTTCTCATCCGACAACATTTTCGCTGTTTCCCTTGCAAATTCTGCTGAATGCTTGTAGCATTTGTACCGAGCACTATTGTAAATGCAGTTCTCGTATGCATACCGTGCGCTGCAAACAATTGGAAGGGATTTAATTATTTATTAAAATCCATAAAGCTCATAAGATGCTTACCAACAAAATTCCATAAATTTATCGCTCACATTTCGCGTGCTGTCGTGCAAGTCGTCTGTGAGTATGTTTTCAAAGTCTGTCGTACAGCTAATCCAATCCTCCTGTATGTATGTGAAGCAATCCTTGTGACGCAGGTAATCTATAATAAATTCGAGGCATAACAATAAGTTAATCTGTCTTAAGTCTAAAATGTAGATCACATTATCATGCTCAGATTTAAAAATCATTTCTTTGTTAAGCACTCTTTAGTTTTTTTAAGCTTTATATTATATATTTAATATACTTTAGTTATATTTAATTATACTTTAGAGTAAATACTCCTGTCAATGGCATTAAATTATTCACTCGAAATGTGTACAGCATAAGCGTAAAAATTTAATAAGCTCAATTAAAATTAAATGCAGATTTCATAACAGTTTAAGAGATTCGGTTCATTTAATATTTATTCGAAGTCCATACTTAATAAATATTTACTTGCCTATTTTATAAGTGGCAGCGAAATAATTATTAAAGCTATTTTTTAATTAAACAATTTTTATAAAGTTGTCCTCGAATTAATTTGACAATGCTGTGATGAACACAGCAGATTAAAACCTTTTTTTTTTGTTA
Source organism: Drosophila dives (assembly GCA_035042365.1). Lineage (NCBI taxonomy): Eukaryota > Metazoa > Arthropoda > Insecta > Diptera > Drosophilidae > Drosophila > Drosophila dives. Next base: position 6,508,921 of record JAWNLJ010000442.1, read on the forward strand.
TGATACATTTTTTAATGCCTTTTGTTTTTATTTTTTTTATGTCTATTGTGTACAAAAGCAGACATTAAGCATTTCTCTTACCTCGTTGAAAATCCTCATCGGCACAAAACTTTTTGAAAAATTTGCGAGCGCCATCCACATTATTTTTAAACATGCCAAGCTTTCGGTTTTGTAGACAACGAGCTGAGTAGGCATCAAAGCATTGCATTCCGCGATTGAAAACACTAAAAAATGCATGTAGGTAAATTAAGCACATAGCACAGACAAAGAATAAGAAAGTGGCAAAAATGTTGGAAATTAGATAAAGAAAAAAAATGAAAGGATCTTTTTTACTTTTATCATATCAATTTCAATGGCAATATTAATTTCAATTAACTTTGTGAACTTTAGAAGACTTAACTTTTAATTGGTTATCAAATTACGCAGCAAAATTCGCGAAGAATACCGCGAAAATATTCATATATATAGATGAAATATATATATTATATATATAATCAAAAAATTTCTCTTTACTTTGCACTTTCTTGTTTAATTTAACACAAATTGATGATTGAAAAAACTCTTTGAAAAAGGGTAGACAACTTGAGCTCAAAAAGGAGGGCACACAGACACTTATTAATTATGAACTCTAAGCATCCTAAGGGTGACGCCAGTCCGCATCCATACCATGTATCATGGATAGGTAATCAATAATATATATAACCTCTTGGTTGACGTTTAATGCCCAGGTGTTTTATTTATACCGACGGCACTCAGGCGCTGTAATGCATGCCGCTTTGGCTGCTTGAGATCTTACGTGAGACTTACGTGCACTTGGCTATGATGTCTCGCTTGCTTATCACAATCTTGGTGTTTTGTAAAAACTCCATTAGATGTGGCGGTAAATCCTTAAAGCATTCGTCGACCATCTTTTCGGTGCTGCCACAATTATCCATATGAGCCAACGATGACGGAGCTGGCTGCGGCTGGGACTCATTTCGTGCATCAACCATGGCAACAAGCAGCGCACACAAGCAGCAGACAGACAGAAATATTTTTGCCTCACACATTTTTCACTTGTTGCTACGAAACGTTGGTCAGTCGCAAAATCGACTTCGATTCCCGCACACTTTAAATCCTTGCAAGTTGCCTGTTACCAAAGAACTGAGCTGGTATCGCCAATGCTAACTGCTTTTATGGCTGCCTAACAGTAAACTGTTAATTAACATTTGCGCCTTGCACATGCGCCTTGACGCCAACTGCACACTTTGCTTATAATATTGAAGAGAATCCAATGAAGAATTGTAGGATTTTTCATTCTTAAGAAAAATTTTAAATTGCATTTCATATTGTTCAAATAAGCTTAGCTTCGATAATTTGACATAACACATACTAAAAATAAACACTTTATAATTAAAAATCTCAAATTTAATCAACTTATATACAACAAGCTGGGATTCTAACCTGAAACTTAATTACAAAGCTCTGTGGCAGAGTACGTAAATTCCAAAAATCAAATAATAAAATTAACATTTGGAGAAATGCTTTGTTTTACCTGCATATTTTAAGGCAATGAAAGCAAAACTAGTCATTGTTTTGGGTAATTCAGCATAAATTGCTAATCATGAATTCGGAGAAATCCAGACGAGGCAGCAATTAAGAGCAAGTCCTTTATCCTCATTCCTTAATTGCGTTTGGATTTGTTATTGGAATTTACATCCATAGCATATTTATAGCAAATTTGTTATGCATGCCACTGCCTCTGCCTCTAAGTGTGATATGCAAAAGATAATTGAAACAATAAATTTTTGGTTTTTTATAAACATTTATTTTATGTAAAAACTTGTACATAATTTAGTTTTTATTTTTTTTACAGTTGCGTATATATTTTGTATTTGAACATATGTGGATAGACATGTCAGAATTCAATGAATCTGCAATTATGTTTTATATATGATGTATACGAATGAACGAATATTGTTTGATATAAATGTTTCCCATTAACACAATACATACAACATTCAATATTTGCCATGTGCTTAAGCTAATTACTATGCACTAATTGTTATATTTCGTTTTTATATTTTTAAGTTACTCACAATCATCAATTGAATTGAATTTCGAAATTGAACACGAAATCAATTATCATCAAAAAGTATTATTATTTTTTTGTCAGGCAGCACACCAAAAGATTTGAAAATTTTGGCGGTGCTCATTGCTACGATTGCACGATTGCCGTTATTAACATAAATATTATTTAAAAATGTTATCATCATTTAATAGATAACTTAATTATACAATTTGTTGTAGGTATGAGTATGATTTTTATTATAATTTCAAAGTGTACTGGCTGCTGCCTAGTTAATGCTTAGTTCCTTAGCTTGTTCTCCAATGATTTTGGGCATTTCGATATTTTTTATGTTTTTATATATATATATATCTTTTTTCTTTTTTTTTTGATTTGTGCCGTTATAAATTAATTTAACATTTAACTTAGATGCAATGTTTGAAAGGCACACTAATTACATATTTGTTTCAATTGGTTTATCGTAAGCATAATTTATTGATAGCTTTATACAAAGCTCAGCTGCATTAAGGAAAATTCTTTAATTTAAAAAAACGTAACGGTTTTTCTTTTGTACCATAATTTAAATGCAATTCTCATTTGATTTTACATTAACTGTAGTTATTGTATGCATTTCATTTAAATGTTTAAATTGCATGCAGATATGATAGATAGCTGACAATTGTTAAAAATGTATAAGCGAGTTTTTTTCTTATGATTTCGTGTTTAAAAAAATATATATATTAATTGTAAACAATCCTGCGTTCTACTAAACTTGAAACATTTATTTTAAATTAAAGAATTTTATTATATTTTTAGTTAAATCATTTTGTGTGTTCAAACATCATATTTTTTTTTAATTTTAATTTTTTTTTTTATTAATTTGTGTATAATACATTGCGCTTGAGCTCAATATTAATATTAATTATTAAAATAATTTATGTTTAGCTTGTACATTATTAATGCATGATATTCGTTACTTTTCATTAACTAAATATGGCTGTTACATGAATTTTTTATTATTTTCAAAATATCGTTTCAATAGCACACGCGTTTTTCCGCGTCGCTATTCCTATAGACTTAATATTGATGCGTGTGTGCGTGTGTGTGTGTGTGTGCGGGTGTAGGTGTGATTTTGGGATTATTGAGTGTATACAGTATATAACATAATCGTAAGCGAAATAATTCATTAACAAGAATTTTGCTCAATTTAACAAAATCATAATTTTTTACTCGTATTATGAATGTTTTGCTTTAAAATACAAACATTTAAAGATTGTACAACAAACCATTGCGGCATGGTTAGCGGATGTGTGTGTGTGTGTGTGTGTGTGTGTGTGTGTACGTGTGTGTATATGCCTAGGCGTTTATTATTACACAGGTGAAACAATTGTTTAAGCTTACAAACTAGAAAAAGATTCATCTTTGCATTTGAGAAAAAAATAGAATATGAAAAAAATGTTTAGAAGTTTCTGGATGAGATTCTAAAAAAAATATGATATTCTTCGTTTTTTTGTTAAGTTTCTTATTTTTGTCGTTGTTTTGCAACAAAAAACAATAACAAAAACTAATGGCTCTAACGGCATAAATCGATAATTTGTATGCAAGCCGTTGAATTTGAATTAAGTATTGTTTGTTCGCTGAACTTTTTACTATTTTCTAGAACTTAAAAGTGCGTAAAAATTATGTTTTAATTTAATTTAGAAACTATGTTTGATTTGTTATTGTAATTGTTTGTTTCGTTTTGTTTGCTGGCTGGCAAAACGCAACAGAAATGGCCACAAAATTCAATACATTATTTTCTTCATGTTTATTTGTTTTTTTTGTTGTTTTTTTTTGCTGGTTTGTTTTTGCTGGCTGCAGTGCATTAATTGCACCCGCTATTTGATGCATTGATGAGAATTGCAGGCACACAGTTAACAGGCCACAAACGTTGTGTTGGTAGGTGTGTGTGTGTGTGTGAGTGTGTGTGTGTGTGTGTAAGAGACAGTAGTGTATGTGAGATATATTTATTGTGGTTTTTAGTAGTTGTCAGTGACAATTGTGTTGGTGGTTTGGTTGCTTTACTCGCTATTGCTATTAACAATCATTTCACAGTTTTCACATTCCAGTCAACATGTCGCACAATGCATGGCTAATGCCACTGCCACACTGCTCCGACTCCTGCGGCTGCTGTTGTTGGTGTTGCAGTCATGCTGCTGTTGCGGCTGCTACTGCACTGGGTGGTGCTGTGAACATCATATGCAAATCTCTTGCTGCTGCTTCCTGGCTGTGTCCCAAATTCATGGTCTTCTACCATAACGCAGCAGTCGGCAGACACAGGCAAGCGTTGGTTAAAGGATTTTTGGTAGAGTTTTGTGGTTGTTTTTTAAATGCATTTTTGATGTGTGTGTTGAGATGTGTTGTTGGTAGATTTTTAAGATTTTATATTTCGGTTTTTGGTTTTGTTTGGTTTTTTTTATTTATTAGGTTAGCATGTAAATAAAAAGAGTCATAGAAATGGAAATTGAGTTTTATTAAAAGGTTAGAAGTTAGTTATTTATTTTTTCATTTCATTTCATTTTGAATACCTAGCATTAACACTGAAGTTTTAATATGTGATTCATGAGCACAAAAAGTTACTAAATGAAAGCGGGCATATATATATATATAATATATGTATGTACTTATTTATGTATGCAATGTGAACAATCAATATATATAGTTATGAGCAGGGCACAGGACATGCAGGCCAAGATTTCAATAGCTCACAGACTTTTAGTAACTTTTCTTTTTCGAATATACAAAAAAATAAAAACTATTCAAAAATATTCAAAACTTGACAAAAGTGAAGAAAATAAATTTAAATTAAAAAGAAAAAAATATAAAATGAAAAGAAAAAAAAGCGTTTGCACTTAAATACAACAATTGAGTTGAAAATTACAAACACATACGTAATAAAAGTCGCAGATAGTGCAAATCTAGATAAATGTATATTAAATGTTTATAGATTTGTTTTATGTCAAACTGTTTAAAAAGTTATTAAAGAAACATTTATTGGTTATTTAAATCATTTCAGGAGTTTTTCGAGTAATTTACAAGATGTAAAAAATTTGATTATTTAATTACTAGTTTTGCTTGTTTTCTTTTTTTTTTGGTTTTGTTTTGTTTTTACTTTTGTTTCTTTGTTTAGTTAACTTGGCCTTTGGTTAGTTAAAATTAGCAATAATATTACATCACATATCATTTGATATTTATATGGTTTTTATACATATGTAAATGCTATAGAGTATCAAATTTCAAGATTAGAGAAAATATAAAAAAAAAAATTAAATAAAATTGCAAGTGCATTGGCTGTCAATAACTTTACGAAAATGCCAAGGTAAAGCGTTATTTACATTGTTTTTGTTTACATACAATTTGTGTATTTGTTTTTTGTTTTTTTTTTTAGCATGAGCCAAAGGGAATTTATTTGTGCATATCACGAGTTAAATTTTAATATAAAAATCACACATTCTTCAGCACGGCATTAGAATCAATTTAGTAATTGTATTTGTATAGGTCTGTGTAGGAGTAGATTTTTGATGTATTGATGTATTCGTTTCTTTGTAAGTGTGTGTGTGTGTGTGTGTGCGCGTAAGTATTACAGGAGTTGTAAGCAAATGCAAATGCAATTTTATAGAACGTTACACAAGTATTTATCTTACTAGGCTAGAGAGATATTAAACATATGTATTACTGATACCAGAACCAATAAGCTTAAGGAGTAAGTCTGTTAAATACACATCAAGATATTTTTTATGTAAATAAATGTATACGTGGTAAGTAGGTGGTTTTTTGATATAAATCTCATTTGATGCTTTAACTATTTTTTTTTGACGCGACAAGGCATTATTATTATTATTACTAAGTGTTTTTTTTTTTTTTTGTGTATTATGTACGAGTTTTGAGGGTGGAGGGTGATACAGACGTTAAGCATAGAGTTACGCCCCGGACATAGGTGTGGTAGTGGCTGTTTTTTGGTGGTTTGGTGTTGATTTTTGGTAGTAGTAGTGGTAGTGGTAGTAGTAGTAGTAGTACATCAGGCCCCACGGCTGGCTACGAGTGTGTGCGTACACAGAGCTTATCACTAACGTTAAATTCTTAAATTAGGAGTTGCAAACAAAAGTTAAGTGTTTTTTTTTTTCTTTTTTTTTATATTATATAATATGTAATTATTGTATTTATTTTTTTCTTTGAGGTGATCAATGAGTTATGTGAGACGTAGGAGAAGTTTTAGTTAAATTCAGAAAGCGTTAGGTTCAAACGACTGAAAGAAGTTGAAAGTTGTCGAATGTCCAACGCATTCGCAAATACATTTGAAGTTTAATTATAAGACTTGGTATGCTGTTTGTTGGTTTTTGTTTTCTGTGTTTGGATTGCACTTCAACAAAAGTCATTGATCTTTATTCTGGTACACTTTCGGTTCAATTGCAACATACATTTATATGATATACAAGATAAACGTTACAAACTAACAGGGCCTTAAGTTCTAAATACACATATAAAATTCATATTTCATAATTCATAGATAATAATGTATAATAATAATAATAATATTTAAATGGCTTAAGAAAAAGTAATACAAAATGTACTAAATTGCTTTTGCTTTCGAGTTTGCAGTAGAAATTATCGATCATCGAATTTCTTACCTATATTTATTATTTTTTTTGCTTTTTTTTTAAACATTTTTTCGTATGTTTTTGTAAAACATTAAAGGCACAAGTCAACGTCGTCAACAAAGAAATAAAATAAAAATAAACTAACAAAAAATATATAAAAAAACAAGTTTATTTAAATGAAGCAGCTTTAAGCGGCTTTTCTGTTTCTATTGCACTAGTATTTTGCAGCATGTGTCTGTCAGTGTTGATGTATTTTTAAATTTTTCATTTCATTTCATTTCACTTCATTTTCTCTTTTCTTTTATTCTTATTTTTTGGTGAGTGTTGGTAAATGAACCAAAATTCACAAGCAGAATGCAGCCGCCATTTATTGTGATTGAAATAACAGCTGCATTTTATGTGAAACAAATAAAAGTAACAAAAAAAAAAAGCAAATTTATAGATGAGTAGAAACACAACTAACCTGTGAGGCGCTTGATTTATATATTGGACTGAGTTAACTGAGTTACGGAGCTGCACAGACCGGCCTGGCCAACTGGACTGGCAGGGTTTCATTGTATACACAGCAGCAGCAATTGATACAAGATTTTTAAACAAGTATAGAATAAAATAAATTTTTAAAGAGAGTGCAAAACAAATAAATACAAAATCGTTAGCATAATTGAACTAAATTGAATAATCCACATAATTGTGTGTGCAAGATAAACGATCGATTATCGTTCACTTAAAATTTTTTTTTTTTTTGAATATTTAAAAAAAAAAATTGAATAATTTGCTTTATATAGATAAATAAAATGATGTTATGTTGTTGGGTAAACATTCGGTTTCTTAGGGAAACGAAATTCATGTTGCATGTTGCATTTACTGTATCTCAATGAAACCCGCCGGCTTGGCTGGCACTCCGACCGTTGTACGCTGATATGGGTGTTCTCTGTTAGCCGCCAAACGACGTTGCTGCTTAAGGGCGCCTACTAAAATATACGATACGATACATGTAGATATGTGCATATAAAGTTGTAATTCATATATATATATATAAATATATATATATAGTGGTGGTATATTATATATTTAAGGCAATAAATATACACATATATATGCATATATAGATAAGTGTATGTTTATATATTATATATATATACATATATGTGTATTATCTACAATACTTATATGCTATAAAAAAATGAAATATATATATTTATGCTTGCTCTTTTGCTTTTGTTGTAGTAAAACATAGACAATTTGTTTTTACTGCTGTTTGGAACACTGACACTCTGTTTTCGCTAATTACCAATTTCTTTATATATATGTATATGTATATTTAAAAAATATAAAATGTTAATAATTAACTGCGATTGCATGTTGATTTACATTTAAATTCTGTTTCTTTGGAATGAGTCGTATATATGATTGCTTATTGATTGGTACTGGTGGATATGCCGTTGACAAAATAAGTGATTTTTAAGCAACTCAAACTAGCCTAACTAAGTTTGTTTAAATTTCTATTGGTATATAAGTATGTAAATATGCTTCTTTCTTTTTTTTTATAACTTTAGTGTAGTAGTAGTAGTTCTTTAGCATTCTTCCAGCTGTCTGTCTCAGTGTCTGTCTGGTCTGTCTGTCGAAACATTTGATGTTCGCTTCTGCTGACTAGTTGTGCAAGAAATTGTTGGACGGCTGCTTGAACCTCACCTCAACTAACTTAAGTCTACAAAAATGTTTTAAGCACCAACTCGATTCAAGGCTCCATCTAATTATAATAAGAAACTATATTTTTTTTTTATTTAAAATGCTACAAAAAAACGTGAGGCTGTTGCTAATTGCCCAAAAATGGCACTGGCTGGAAAAAAATCAAACGGTACGGAAATCAAATGAACTTGTCGTAAGGTACATTTGTGCATAAATACTTTGCTTAACTAAGCTACACTAAACTAATTAGCTATCAGCTAAACATTGCACTTAAATAGAATAAACACAACAAATAAAAAAGTACACTGTAAATAATATAAACAGCAACCCACACCATAATAAAATAAAATAAAGTAAATAACACGAGTTATTTAAGTCCTAAGCGTAGAATATTGGTATAAATATAGAAAACTAGAAAACATAGACAAAGTAAATACACTACTATAACTTCTAAGATAACTCCACAACTAAGTTGAAGACTTTAAGTAATATGTATGTATGTATGTTCGTTTGTATTTATGTATTTAAGTAGAATACTCATCGTTCCCAAACAACAACCAACAAATTGTCCAGGCAGTTGCTGTCATTGTTGTCTCTGCTGAATTGTTGCTGTTGTCAACTAGAATATACTCATGTTCAAAAGTAGAAAATTTGCAATTGGTTAAATAGCTCAAAACACATTCGAAAAAAGATTAAATTAAATAAAATTGCGTTCAAGCGCCTAAAAATCACTTATTTTAAACGGTTGCAACCAGTTTACCAGTTTGTAGAAATGTTTGCGACCTATGAACTAACAAAAACTTTGACGAGCAATAATTATTTTGCATTTATTTTATTTTTTTTTTTGTTTATCATTTGTTTTGCTTTCAAAAGCTGCAGTTTTGTATTTGAGTATTTGTTGTTGTTGTTTTTCTTTTGTTGTTGTGCCATTTTGCATTTGTCGTTGCTAAATAAATATATATGTCTATATATATATATATATATATATGTTTGTTTATGTATTTATCTATAATTAAATATGTTTAAAATTGTTCTGTGTTGTGCACTGTCAACGGCAGACTGCATTTAACTGGAACTAAAACTAACAATTTATGGACTTCAATAAATTCTTGGTGCACTCAAACAAAAAAAAGTTCAAAAGACGGAGCCGGCATGCAAATATCGACCAACTGGAAATATTTGTTTATATATATATATGAGATTTCAGATAAAATTATTTGTAAAAACAATAGAGGGAAAAATGTAAGAAATATATATATATTTATGAAACAATACAGTAAGAGTGTTAAGAATTTATCGTTAGCTGTGTGTGTGGTGGCATGAAGAAAAATAAAGCATGCGAGGCCAGGCCAGTCAAGGGTTAAAAGCGTACATTAATCAAATTTGTGTTGCATACTTTATGGCACTGCAGAAATAATAATCAAATCAAAACAAGAAGCGCTTTCTTCGGCATGCCGATGAGCAAAATACCCTTACAGATTTGTACAGTTTTTTCATATTTTTCATCAAAATCTAACATACTCGAAACCGGTCCAGCAAACTTTGGGGTATTCAGATCCGGTTCGATCTAATAAAAGAAAAGATTGGTAACGAATTTTACAGGTTAAAAAAAACCGTGAAACAGACATATGCCCGGATGGTGACTCGACTAGTTTAGCAGGAATATGCTCTTATGGCCCTCTGCAAGGGTATATAAAATAAATGCGAATGTGTGGTTAATAAGCTTGAAATTGAATTATATCATAAAATTAAATTATTGTTATGCAAAATACTACGTACAATATTTAAAATGCCATATTTATTAGGGATGAGAAAATACCTCCTCTTTATAGAATTCGAATTTTTCTAAGGGACCTACTAAAAAGAGTAACTCGAAATGTATGTTGTAAGTGTGTTTTGTAAGTAGTGTTCCTAAATATTATTGCTCGTAATTTGGCACGCTAACAAAAGTGAAAGAAAAAAGTAAATTATGGCTAAACAGAACTAAACTGATTGATGACTCGCCTCATAAACTGGCTTATAACCTACTCATATTTAGCTTGTTTATTTTTTTTTTTGTTTGGTGTAACGTGATACGATATTGAGATGACGTGTGTGTGTGTGTGTGTTTTGCTTGTGTCAACAGTTACGGCGCATATATAGTTAAAGAGTATATCGAATTGAATCAATATTTGGCTGATCGAAAATAATAGTTTGTAGTTATATAGATTATATAGATTGTACGTATGTATGTTTAAATATGTTTGTATTGCATTATGCATTATGTGTATGTAAGTAAAATTATCTAGCAAACAACCCACCGCTATGATCAGCATAGTCCTGCAGCAGAGGATTGCCAGCCAGTGCTGCATAATTCGCATAGTCTCCATACGGCGCAAAGATCATGCCATGTGCAGTCTGATCGAAGGCAGCTGTCGGCGCTGCCTGGGCGGACAATATGCTGGCCGCTGTTGTTGGCACGGTCATGCGTGGATTAAGTATCAAGGGGGCGCCCAGTGGTGCGTTGGCGGATGTGCGGATCTGGGATAGTCCGGACAGTGTCGGCGTCAGCAGGCGATTATCCGATGCAGCAACCAAACGGCGCCAGTCCTCTTCGCACACTGCGGGATACAGAACAGAAGCAGAAGGAGAACCAACGCATGAGAAAGCTGTCCGTATAGAAAATCCATGTAAATTCAAAGAAAATAATCTTTATATCATTATTGGTTAGATGTATTAGATCTTGAATTGCAATCGTTTTTCGATTATCTTTTTTTATTTTTATTTGCTTTCAGAGCCGGGTGATTTTTAGTCAGTACTGGGATTAGCTGTTGGTTTAGACAATTATTTTGGTAAATTTTTTTCTGTGTTGTTGTTTATGAGCTGAGTAAATATTAATTTATTTTAATTAGATAAGTAGAGAGCTTTTTAGACATACCTGCGACTGATTTCGCTGTTGTGTCCCTATAAGTGCCGTTAATAATGGCTAATTCCATAAGTTGACGTTTCTTTAGTTCATCTTCGCCTTCGGCTTGCTGTTAGTACGATTACGCGTACGCATTTGTGTGTGTGTGTGTGGTGTGTGTATGTAGGTTTGTGTGTGGTATGTGTATATGTGTTGTATGTGTAGTAGTAGTAGTACATTTTTTGTTCAATGTATTAAACAAAACACATTAAAGCAGATTAGATTGGTAAGAGAAATAAAAGTAATATAAAGAAAATCATTATTAATATTGATGTTAACAATTTTAGCAATGCGATTTGTATTTTACATATTTTTAACAGATATATATATATATATAGATATTTTTTTTTCGCACAAATTTTTATTTAATTGTGATTGTTTAATATTGATAAAAAGTGGCAAATTGGCATTTAATGCGAGTCGAAATTTCTTCTTTCTTTTTCTGCTCTCGTCGCTGATGCATTGATGAGTTTTTTGTTTGTGTTTGTATATTTTTTTTTTGGAATTAATACGAAAACTTTTAAATTGAAATTAGGTATAGAAACGCATTTAAGGAACTGACAGACTGACAAAACAAATATGTGTATTATGGCTAAAACATATCGATGACTTACCGGCACAAGCAACTTTTGCACTTCGGCAACAGCCTGGGCCAGTTTGACTTTGGCGCGATTCTCGGTATCCTCAACTGTGATCAGGACATGCAGATCATCCGACAAGTGCTCCCAGTTTGGTTTGCCACGATTAGCATCCTCCTGTGGATTAATTAATAAACAGAGATTAAGGATTAAGTCTGTGTAAGTTGTACCAATATGCAATATTTCAAGGTGTACTTTAAGTAATTTCATTTTCATCTCTGCATTTATATGACTCACACGACTACTTAAATATGCGTACATATTTCATAGCTGCAACTTTTTATTGTGCACTCAATTTCATTTTCACATCACCCCACCACTTCTTCTTCATTCAGCTTACCATTTCGAGGCAATGGAAAAATAGGGGCAGTAAAATTCTAAGGAATTTACGTTGTAAGACGACGTTTCAATGAGCGTGTTTGCTAATGGCCGCAAACAATTAAATGTGGGCGTTTTGCTGCAAGACGGAATGCATTTTTGTAATTTCAGAATTCCGCTTTACTTGTTGCCTTTTTGGCCACGCTCGATGAAAATATGGGAAAAATACCTAATGTTTATGGAGGCCCAAGGCTGTGTGAGACAAGTGCTGTGGGGGCGGTCAATGCATTAACTTTTGACCCAAAAAAAATTAGATATATATTTATTTTAAACGTTTAAATATAATTTCGTTGAATTTGCTAATCAATTAAGCTCAAAGTGCCAGAAAAACTGTCAGTTTAGTTGGACTTTGAAGTTGACTCGTCAGCGTCCAAACTGGCAAATTCCGCGACACCACTTGTCACATTAAGAACTGTCAACCCGGCAATGAGCCATTTTGGTGTAAATAGCTCTGCCTGCCCACTGCATGGCCCGGCCCCCAAAAACGACACTAATAGGGTTTTTTTCTGGCAACTATGGCTAACGTATACGTATTTTTTTAATATTATTTTTTGCTCCTGCATGCAAGTAAACATTTACATTTGCTTTTGCTCTGGTCTAACGCTTGTCATTTGCACAAGCAAAAAAAATAAAAACAAAAAAAATAAGACAAAAATCTTATGAAATGACTCACGACATTTACGGCTGACGTTATTCCAGAGCACCTGAGTGGGTGTTGGATTTTTGTAGCACGGCTACTAAATTATCATAATATTGCAACGCTATAAAAGCGAACATTTTTATATGTCTTGTTTATCTGTCATGCTGATGTTCAAATGAGCGCTACACTTTTGGTAATTTACGAAAATACACTTAATCATCTTAGCTCTAGTTTTTTTTTTGTTTGCCTCAAGCCAATTAAATCATCATGAGTGTTGGACTGCCAAGATTTTCATATATGAATATATGTGTAGTCATTCCGATGTATATAAGCGAAATAAATATATAAAATATAAATCCAATATAAATCAAAAACTAATTCTGGCATGCGGAATACTAAATACTCTTGCACCTAATCAACTATCCTAATCCCATTACTCAGCTACTTAATTTGTTTAGATCAGAAAGATCTCAAGATATTACCGAAATATTTTAGGAAGTGACTATGCTTTAAAGATTTTCATATATGAATATATGTGTAGTCATTATGATGTATATAAGCGAAAAAAAAATATATAAAATATAAATGCGATATAAATCAAAAACTAAAAACTTTTGCACCTAATCAAATATCCTAATCCCATTACTCAGTTACTTAATTTGTATATACCAGAAAGATTTTAAGATATTACCAAAATATTTTAGGAAGTGACTATTCTTCTAGTCAAATTTAAGCATGATGAATTTAAAATTTAAATATAAAATATTCCGACGTTTAAATATAAAATTTAAATTACCCTCTTTAATTGACTTTAATTTGTATGTTGACAGGAAAATCAAATGTCAAGCGACACTTTAGTTTAACACAAAAGTTTTTTTTTTGGTAAATTTAATTCGAAATAGTTTGCGGTTTAGTTTTTTTCTACTTAAATCAAAGTGGTGATTGTGTGAGTGTATGTGTGTTGTGGGTGTGTGGTTGTTTTTTGGGTGCTCTTAGCATGGAATGCAAAGTATGCAGACCATTGGACTAAAGACTCCTCTTGATTGGTATTTGATGAGCTAACGAAATTAAATTTTTGATTTGCTTGAAAATGGTTTTCTGATTTGCGCAGCTTTGCTGGCCAAATGGATTTAATTTCATTTAGATATACAGACAAATATACATATTTATTATATTATATATAAAAAGCATTACTTACCTTCTTCTTGTCACGCATAGAGCCCTTGCCGCGTACCATTATCTTACAGCCAGTCTCTTGTTCTAATTGTTTGGCAGTCATGCCGCGCGGTCCCAAAATGCGGCCAACAAAGTTGAACTGAAATGGATATGTCGAAGAAATCACAGGAAATGAGCAACAATTATTATTAAATAACATAGCAAATTAAGTTGAATCTTAATGCCAAAGTTGATTTGATGAAAATTTAAATCGCATTAATGCCAAACAAATGAGAAGGTTGACTCATGGACCAAATCATTCAATGCACAAAACATTCTTTCAAAGTCAAAATTATTATATTATTGTCCGCCCCCTCCGCCTCCCCCTCCTCCTACAACGCCACCTCCATCCGAGTGCACAACGACAGAAACGTAATATGACCTAAGGCGACACGCCTGAATTTGGCACGATAAACCAATCAGCCAGATACTCAAACAGATTGCCAACTGCAGCAACCAGCCGGCAACCGGCGGCGACAGTCAAAGCCATTTGCAATACATTCAAAACTGATATTTTTACTTTTTTTTTAGGCGAAGGGGATGCAGAGGGACCTGCCTAATAGCAAGTCAATGTGATAGCACAGTGATGGAAGCTGACCAGTTGGCCAACAGTATTATAATTGATGGGGTGACCAATTACCATACATTGCTGCCATTTTCTTTATTTTTTTTATTTTTTTTCGGTTGTTAACCACGCCCTCAAGCGTAATTCGCTGCTCATAAATTAGCTGATAAAGTTTTAGATTTATGGGGCACATATCAAAACAATTTTCCCCCTGAATTATATGTTTACCATATATTGTACATGACTGTGCAAACTAGTTCGACACTTGCCCCGAGGCGACCACCCACAAGCTTGCCTGTCTTTTGTTTTCCGGGCTGGGCGGAGGGTAAAAATAGGAAAAAAAAAATATAGAAAAAAATTCTATTCAAAACCGATGATGTGATTTGTGTTGTTGGGGTATTAACGATGATGTGAGGCAGCACTCAAGTACAACAGCAGCACTCCTTGTTGTCGACATCTACGTAGCTATCTTTATCTCTATTTATATTTCCATCTATATCTGTATCTATATCTGTTAGTGTTTGGGCTTCGTTTGGGTTTCTTGGTAATTAAAAATTGTTGCATTTGCCCACATGCATTTAGCATTTTAATGGCTGCCGTAGACTTTTAATTAAATTTTCATATACAATTCCTTGAGCGGATTCCAAATAAAGCCAAGCCAAGAGATGCTGCTGCAGTTTAGAACAAAAGCTTTTACGCATCGCATCCAGTTCTCAATTTAAACCATTTGAATAGATTCATCCACTGGGAAAACACTTTTTGAATTTTGTGATCTTTGGTCAGAGAGAGATAATATTAATTAAAAGTCGTCCAAATGCATTAAATGTCACCAAACATATATGCATTTGTGTGTGTATGTGTGCATGCAACGGAAATTGATTTCAGAGACCCCCATTGTGGCACACATAAATATTGAATGATGACAAATAAAGATGGGTAGTCAAATCTTTTATAAATGATTTTCACTTCAAAATGTTGGTTTTGTTTTTTTTTATCATTATTGGAATTCAATTTTGAAGCGTTTGCCGCAGCAATTATGCGAGTCAAGTGGAACGCGTGCCATTAAAGACAGTCCCCGCAATGCCGCAACGATGATAAAAAAAAAAATAAACAATTTGTTTTTTGTTGTTGTTTACAGGCAGCTGCTGCACTTGAGCAAGATTTGCTGTTAACATACAAAAGACGAGGCCAGAGAGATAGAAAGAGGGGAGGGTAAAATAGGAAGCTACAATTAGCTACTTGTCTTGGGGCTGCTGCCATATATTACAGATTGTGAGCAGCGATAAGAACGCACTCGCAAACTGCTAAAAAAAAAAAAAAAAACTAGCTCATATACTTTACATACATCAATTTATAAGTATTTTTATTTTTAAACAGCAAAGTAGCAGAAGCAAATGATAAGCCAGCTGTGGCCAAACAAAAGGCAGTCCGAAAATCGACAGGACTTAAAAGCAAAATTGAAAGATTGATGATGAGAAATTCAATGGAACATGGTTACCATGACAATCTCTAAAGAATAGATTACTGACCAAAAAGCAGCTTATAAAAACGTGGCAAACTGCTCGTTGCAAATATTTTAGACAAAAAAGTAAGGCCACTGCACATATATATATATATATATATATATGTATATATTGTCATCATAATACATATTTTATTTAAAATATAACTGGTGGCAATAAACACAACATTTTACAAATAGTTTTTAGTAGCAGAACATCTTTTCATATTAGCCGCCAGTTAAATAGAAAAATGCAAAGCTAAGCAAAAGTCGGCGCAGATCAAATAGATTACAGATCTGTACATTCAATATATTCATGCATAAATACTATATATATATATATATATATAAGTATCTGTATTCTATATTAAATGTGTGTGCGTTACACGCAAACTAAACACAAAAAGTATGTACATTTCGCGGAAAAATAAATCACAATTTGACATTTGACATAAAAAAGCAAAAAACCAGCCGCAGTTGTTTTGGTTTTTTACTGTGCTTATTAAATAACTCAATAGACAAAATGGGCATTTAAGCCACAGGTAATTAGCATTTCATGTTCATGACCGAATCGCTGCAGTTTTCAGATTAATTGCCACTTTATTTATGACACACACACCACACATAAAGTGTGCAATATGTTGCGACAATGAGGTGTTCTCCATTCTTGTTGTTGCTTTTGTATCTTAAAACCATTTAGCATAAGTATTTAAGCAGTTTAGTATTATTCTACTTCAGTTTTGAAGGCCCTCTTAGAGTTAACCTGCTGTTTTGCTGTGTACACTTTTTGTGCGATTGTTGTTAACGGTTTAAAATTGCTGATATATAATAATAATATTACACATTTTATTATTATTATATTATATATGTATTATTTTATTATTATATTATATATATATTATTTTTATTTTTATTATATAATATATATATTATTTTATTATTATATTATATATATATATTATTATATTATATTACGACTGATAAGGTTTTTTAAATTTATTTATTTAAATTTATATATTTTAATCCTTGTGAGTATTTCGTAATTTGATGATCTCAGTGATACAAAAGTAATTCTATAAACTATTAATTTACATTTATAGTCCGATTCATCATTAAATTACATCAGTTAGTTAATTTATGTGTAACCAATCAATTTAACTGTGTAGTTTTTCCACTAAGTGTGTGTATTTAGTTAATAGCTGTGTCTAACTACAACTTTTCTATGAATGAATTATCTTTCCACCTACTTTTGTATATCAAACAACGATTAGTCACACCCAACAGATATTGGAACAGATGCGCAATTGTTTTATATTTTTTATCTATTGATAAAAATTAAAAATAAAAATCAATAGATTAATTTGAGTTCAGCCCAGTGGGTCAAATGCGCAATATGTGTGATCCTCACACCATGGGGCGTATGAACAATATGTTATCAAGCATCAATAGAAAGAGACAAATAGATAGATTATGGAAGAGAGAGAGAGAGAGAGAGAGAGAGACAAATAATTGTTTGAAATGAGCATTGTGGCTGTGGTGCTGTGCTGGGCAGCTAAATGAAGCTATGCGAATTAATAGTTGCACAGTAATTAATAGTTAACTGTTAAGTGATATTGTTGTTGTGTCAGTTTCTGCAACAGATGTTGACTTTAATTAAGTTGTATTTATGTTTTAGACACAGCAACAACAAAAAGCAACAACAACAGCAAACCAGCTACAATTAAGAGCATTAAAATGCTGCTTTTGTGGTCTTGAAGCCATGCGATGCGTTGCGTTGCAAATGCAATACACTTTCCCCTCTATCTGTCGTTCGCCCCTCTCTCTTCATATGCCACTCTACTACACATATCTCCATAGCCAGTGTTGACAAATTGTTGACTATTTACATGGCATGGTTGTCAGCCAGCTGACAAATCATTATTTACACTGCTGAATGTGGTATAAATAATGTACTGCTATTATACATTTTGTCTAATGTTGCTGCTGTGTCAGAGTCAGAATCAGATTCAGAGTCTAATCGTCTATAATGCCTAGCATATTAATGGCCAATGACGAGGCTGCACAAAAGGAACCTGCAAACATAAATCGGTTAATACATACATATATCTATATATATATATAAATCTATATATTGTGTATAAGTGAACAATAAACATTGTGCAAACTGGTTGCATTTTATTGCGTACGTTTGGCGATTTGAAACGCAATTTTTCTTACTTATAACCATTTTGACTTTGGCCATACGGCATTAAAATGTCAGAAATGCTCGGCGATTTTTCGTGTTTGCTATCGAGCTAGAAATATTGCAATTAAATGAAATGATTTATCGTCATGCTGAAATCACCCGCGCACAGAAAAACAAAAAGCAGCGAAAACCGAATGATTTTTCTCACGAATAAAAATAGCCGAAATACTCAAAACACCTGAAATATCCAAACCAAAGAACAAAATTTAAAAACAAAAAAAATATATATATATAAAAATATTTGAATAAAAATATTTTTGATGTATTTCTTTAGAAACAACTATAAAATAAATCTCAACGGTTCGGTGGCAATCTCCATATGGAAATTAGCCGAAAGAACACCAGCAACATCAAAATTAGTTTTATATCAAGTTGTGCTATGTTTCAGAGTTAAATTAAATTCATTTTCATGACGCAATTCATTTAGTCGAACTTTTGACATGAGCTGCCTTAATAAATATAAACTTTATGTTAATGCTTCTCCGCTTAGCTGCCTCAAATTACTGGCTCAGCTTTTAAGACAACTGCAATTCAATAGTAGTCATTAAATAACGTTGATGACACATTTTTTTTTTAACTTGTTTTATAATTAATTCGTGTTTCGTTTTTAGATATTGTCTAAAAACTTTTGCAAATAATGCAAAGAGATTCTCATTTCCAGGTAGAATTTGCCACATATCTGAGCGGGCGCAGCTAATTAGCTTTTGGTGAATTTGCATATTAAAAACCCCAAAGTGATAGTAAAACTTGGTCAAAGGCAATAAATACTTAAATGGAATAAAAGTTGGAGATTGGAGTTTTGATCATATGTTCCGAGCATATAGAAAATGTCATCTTGTTGGCGCCATTTGCTAACCCAAAATATTTAATCAGCTGTACAGAAAATGGTTTCATCTTAGCCTTTAAATTTATGCATATAACTGGAGCACTCAAATCCCTTATATTTATGTATATATCAAATCCCTTATATTTATGTATATGTCAAATACGAGGGTGAGCGACATAAACGTAAATTGTGTCAAGCAATGACATTAATTTGCTTCATTTTTGGTTCACGATGCTGTCAGCCATAAATAAAGCAAAAATACGCCTAAACATTTCCAAAAAAAAAAAAAAAACAAACAAACAAAAACAAGAAAAACTAGAAAAATAAAAACACAAAAAATAATGATAATAGTGAAATTGCATAAAATTAAATGAAATTCTAATGGCGTTTGGCTAAGCGGCAAAACAAAACGCCTACAATAACGAACGACGACGTCAACGTCAAGCGACTTCCTAAAACGCTTCACTGATTTTGTCTAACCCATATAATATATATATATATATACGATATATATGTATGTGTACGGGCATATCTGTGTATCGCTAAGATCGAGGGGCAGCAGCAACAACAGCAGCAACTGGTACGCATTATGCATTTGGCAAAGTCTTAAGGCGAGCCCCGTTTCTGAGGCATTTGCCATGTCTTTTCGACAACTTAACAGCCGACTGATTCCATCAGCTGTCTAAAGGTGTGTTACACTATCAATATGTAAGTGTGTTGCCTAACCGCCCATTTGTTGCAGCAGCAGCAGAAACAGTGCCTCGTATTCTTTGCGGGCTGTTAGAGGGCGCACCTTAAAGCGATTTCCGGTGTACCAGTTGCTCATTGGGGCTCATTGGGCAGGCCGTGCTGTCAATTCTAATTAGCGGAAGCGCTTCAAATGTGCTTCGATTCATAAATTAGATCATCGGCGATTTACTGCATACATAACATAGATCAATCTATATAGGTATACTTACATCTGGGTGCTCACGCACTGGCACATAAACCTTCTCATTCAGCGTAACCATGGCGCCCTCAGGCTCGGGCAGCGTTAATGGTTCCTTCTTAACGCCATTGATTTGGAACAGGGAGGCGCGCACGCGTGCAATTTCTGTAAGCAAACAATTATCATAATGAATAAATATTAATAAAGGCATAAGAATACTATACAAATATTACAAAGAATAGAGAAAAATATCAGATTTAAAAAATAATAATAAAATAATTATAATATATATTATTATTATTGTGAGACGTTTTATACAATGAGATCTAGTTTACCTAATTGTCAACACTTTACCATCAACATGTTAAAATAAAATATTAAAAAGGAAAAACATAAATAATAATAAACTCGTCTTGACTTAATAATATCTATTAAAAAAATAAATATATTTAAAAAAAAATATAAATAAATGATTAAGTTACTTATATTAAAATACTAATGCATTCCTTGATCTATTTTAAATAATGTTGTCAAGTGTTGCCTCCGCTAATAACCCTTCTCGTCAGCAATTGCAATTTGTTGTTCAGTTAAATGCACGTATTAAATAACATTTCATTTGACTCGTAGCTGCGGCTAATGGCGGTAAAAATTGTGCATGTATGTGTCGTTAAAGGCATATGAATGTTTACTTAAAATTAATACCGCTAATTTATTGATGCAAAAAAAAAAAAAATAATCTACAAGTTGGATATTTGTGAGGCACCCCCTCAACGTTTTTGCCACCTAATGAAATCATTTGGTTTATATATAAACGAATTATGGCATGCTTTTGCCTTCAATTACAGCGCCGAACGAAGAGAGGGAAGAAAGGGAGGGAGGTGCGAGGAGTGTGTGTGTGTGGTATGTACATATGTTAAATGCAATGCCAAATTGCACATACGCCTCATTGTCGCCCATAATTCACACATTTGTCGTTTGGGCTACCACAGAGACAACTGCAACTAACTGTCTCTCCCCCAGCTGTGCCAGTTGACAGCGCCTTTACAATTGATATGATCAACATTTTGTTGCTATTGTTGTTGTTGTTGTTGTTGTTGTTGTTGTTGTTGTTGTTGTTGTTGTTGTTGTTGTTGGTTGTTTGTTGTTGGTTTCTTTGTTTTTTTTGTTTTTTCGCTTTTTGAATTGCATTGTTTGTCTTTGGCATGTGCCCCCGGTCTAGCTGCCTCACACAATGGCTGTCGATAATTTGTCACCCGAATGATAGGGGGCAGTGATATATATGAAAATTGGTAAATCTATGGGAGTGTGCAAGGCACATGTCATTCAAATGACTTAAGAAACTGCCACTGTTGTGCACATCTGGTCTGCACCTGCATTGCATTGCAATATTTACATTTACTTATATTTTATTCCAAGAATTGTTTTTCTCTGTTATTTCGAACTAAAAAGCGTGTGCATTTCCAACGCATTTTCCAGAGAATAAACCTAATTTAAAATTAATGTAGGAAATTTAATATAGTTGCTGCTGATAAGCCTAGGAATTTTTCTAAGAAATATAATATTCTATAGCAAATTAATAGTCATATTTTTAATTGACACTTAAATTAATATAATTTGTTCAGCCTTGAGTTGAACTTATAGCGCCAGCCATTATCATTATCTTTTGCCGCAGCTTCCTTTAAACTTGTTGGCCCACTTGCCCCTCCCTTGTGGCCGGATCGTTGCTGGCTGGCAAAATGTAAAATCGCTGCCAAATGTAAAATCGCAATGCATAAAATTTGACAATTTATTGACGCTCCGTTGCTGCCCATAAAGCGCAAGCAAAAACGCTGTAAAAATACGCAAATCTAAATTTAAAATGTTGCACGGACAGTGAACGGCAACTGAACGTGCACCCAGAGGGGCATAAAGCCGTCAAATTATGTGCGCAAAGTGTTAGATACATAAGTAGTCAAAAAGGCGGGTTGCCTCTATTTCGCTGATGTTACGCAAAAATTTTATGAGTAAAAGGCACAAAAAACAAACACAAACCCAACACAAAAATGTGGCTAGTCCCTTGTAAGTCGACTCCTGACAAAGTTTTCATAAGATTTGTTGACTTTAGGGGTTATTTGATAGCGACAAGCTTAACTGTTTGATGTTGTTTTAAAACCCAATAAGTAAAAACACTTAAAGCCAGTACGCGGGGGTTGGCTATAAAATATATATAAACATATATAATAATAATCAAGCAGTGTGTGTGTGTGTGTGTGTGTGTGCCCACACAGAAGAGTATAAGCACGTCAAGTTCTTTGTTGCAAAAAAGTTCTTGACGCCAAATTTGGTTGCGGTGCTTGTGCCATATTTAGAAGTTCGTTTATTTGAATTTTTCAAGATAAAGTCATAAGCGAGCACATGTAAATTATGACTAAAACTTGACTTGCATTAAGTGAGGCGGCATTTGAATGAATGAGTGTTACACATTCAAACACACACACACACAAAAATATAAGAGACTGACTGCCTTATAAGCACAAGAGACCGAGAACTTGTTAATGAATAAAAAAAGATCTTTCATTGATAATTATTAGATTGGCAAAAGCCGCGCTCAGCGCTGCTCGACACCTACATAAAAAAAATAGACGAGCCTCGCTTAACCTGTCCGCCAACTCAGCGAATGCCCTAAAATGGTCAGTTGGCAACGGACATGGGTTTATAATTATATATAGAATATTGACGCAGCACATATATACTAAATACTGAATACTGAACACAAATGGAAGATATATGCAGATACAGAGAAAGATATATAGACAAAAAAGGCTAGTTATTAATTAAGCCGCCAGTGCACATGGCTGGCTTAATTATTGTAATTTATCTAAATGCTCCTATCAATTTAGTGTTTCGCCAGTGACTAATCCGATAATAGCCCCGCCGCGAGCCAACTATGGCTTCGTCATATGCAAAGGCAACACAATTTTCCACAAATTCGGCGCGGCTTATTCATCTAATCTGCCTCAATCGTCAATCGTCAATCGTCGTGTAGAGTGCATCAGTCACGTTGCCAGTCCGCTTGACATTTGACCGATTAAAATTGACAGCTGTCATGATTGCATTTATGCTCTAAAAGATCTGAAGCGGAGATTTCATTATTGCAATCGAGGTCAAAGAATTTTCAGTTGCATTGCCCCAAAGCTAATTTTTTTCTATTGCCTTTGCGACAATGCGAAATGAAAAGCTTTTCGCCGAATTGCCCTTAATTTCGTCTTGAACATCTATTAAAATCAACGCACAAGAAGCACAGTGAAGCAATCTGAAACTGCCACCTCATATTTTGCGCTTGTTTATTGCGACAATTTCCATGCTGTATTCAATAATTCAGTTTTCACTCGCGTCGCCTCTTAATGAGTTCTTTGGCCGACTCGTGATGTGCTTGGACAGCTCGAACAAGCCATGTTATGTTGTCTTGTTGTTTGTTTCACTTATTTCTTCTCGCCAGCAGCAAAAATAGCTTTGCTTTTTATTCTCCGCTGCCGCGGCAAATTAAAATATATGCAACATTTTAAAAGACTCGCAAGACTATCCACTTTATTGCGGCTGCTTTGCTTTTTGGTAAAATTAACATATGATTTTTATGCGTGAAATTTATCTAGGCGCTGATGACAAAGGCGTTGCTCAGACGAACATAAACTTTAATTAATTAAAATGTCAAAAGAATAAAATACTTAGAAATTGCATTTAAAATTGGCTTGATAATAAATAGAGCACGTTCTTATAATTTTCTTTAGATTATGTATAGATATGTAGTTCAAATTCTACATATACAATTTAATTCGACTTTTGGGTGCAATTGATTAATGTGGAAACATGCACGCTGCTATTTGCTGCTTCCACAAAACCGCAGACAACCTTGTTCACGCCAAATATCTAATCCGAGCTTGTCAATCTTATAAGCAGCAGCTGGCAATCAGGTAGGCCAGTTGACACCTTAACCAAATGAATATCAAGCTCGGCTCACATCTTGGCGAATGCGGCGGGAAGCTCAAGCTGAAGCTCAGCTCAGCTGATTGATGGTTTCGGTGGGGCGCAGTAATTTGCATTGGATCACGACTCGGCTTTAACTGCGCTACATAAAATGTGTAAGTATCTGGCAGTTAATTTATGAATGCAAAGGCATTCATGACACGAATTAGATGACGCGCAGTGGGTTCCGACGGCAACTCGGTGGCGTGGGTGTTGTCAGCGTTTTGGCCTTAACAATGCCAAAAACGCTGCTCGTGTGGGTGACAAAGTCGACTTTAACAAATTGTCACAGCAACGACAAATGCCAAATGGAAAAATTAAAAAACAAAAATCGCTTAAGGCTCTGTTACCACAGCCATTGCAATTAAGCCGTTTGCCTCCGGCAAAAAGCCAAACTGCAAGCACATTTGGCATGAACTCCACAAATGCCTTGGCTGGCCTTGAGAATTCGTACAAAATCAGTTTGTTAAAAACAAAATACATCGCATACGTATGTATTATATATTATATATACTTGTATTTATTTATGTGCATATATGCATTCAAATAAGTTCATTTACTCGTTTAAATTTTGCATATTTATTCTGCGGTCAGCCAGCCACATTGATATGAAAATACATTTATTTTTTTAAACAAAATAAATATGTTATATGTATTTTGTATTTTGTGAGTGCTTGCTTTCTTTAGCGCATACCAAATAAAGACTGCTTAATGTGACGCTTTAATTTATTTGATAAAATATTCTCATATCATAACGCTGTCATTAACATTTTATTTCACACGCTTCACAGCAATAATAATATCAGCTTGTTTATTTTAGATATAAAAGTTCTTAACATTATAATGGCAATTAACACATATTCTATATGTATGTTATTGCTTTTTTAAGAGGAGTGTTTTTTTTTTTTTTTTTTGAATATACAAGCGCAGGCGACTTTTTTTAACCAGTTTTTTTAGTGAAATCAACAAAAGCACAAACTATATTTGGAAGCTGATTTTTTTTCTCCACCTCCAAAAAATGTTGTACAAATGTAATTTTTACTCGCCTGTTTAAAATATATATATTTGGGAAGGTGGCTTATTCCCGCCAACATTTGTGTGCATTTGTGAACAGGTCAAAAGAAACACAAGTAAAAAACTCGGAAATTAATACTGACTCAAAAGTAAAAACAAGCAAATCTTCTGTTCAGATAGTGACTCACTAAGAGCTAAGAGAACATTTAAAAAGAAGAAGTTCAGTGCTTCAGAGACAACACAATTATTGGAATTTAAAGCATTTCGCATTTCCCAAATAAACTCATACAAAAAATACACAGTAATCATTTATTTATGCAGCATAAAATATACTATTTGCCCAATGCAAATGCTTTTAATTATTCCACCAAAACTTGCCACAAATCACAGGCACGTGCCCATAATCAAAATGTGGAAGAAAAAACACCACCTGGCAAGCTGTCTGGCTTCTTTCACTGGGCTACGGTATAAACAACTGAATAAATGCTGAAAATGTGCATATTAAGCTTACAATAACACAGAATAATCTATGTTTTGCGAGTAAAACAAACACAGCTTTTCATTGTTAGTAGAAAATTTTGCGATACCGAAAAAAAAACGAAAAGAATCTGAACATGTGGAATAGTTTGAAATAAATTAAAAATATGTGTATAATAAACATTTTTACCAAATGTCAGATAAATGCAATTATGCCATTTTGTATAATTTTCTCATCAAAGATGTTTAATAAAAAAATATATCTCTTTTAACGCATATCAATGTATAGATGAAGTAATATGTTTTATTATTAAACTACACGTCAAGATACAATAATAACAAATTAGTCATTCACAGATGCTTCAATAAATTATAAATTATATTAAAACTGACAGAAACACAGGCTTAGAGGCGAACGTATTTTAATTAAAATAATTCTCATTAAACTGATAATAAAATGTGTTTCAATTAAATGAAATGTGCTGTGAATTATATAAGCCAACACGTTGTTGTACAACAAGCCAAATTATAAATCGCTGAACTTTGCCCCTCACTCAAATATTCCCCCTCAAAGCTTGCGACTAATTTCGTTTAGGTTCTTGGCACATTTTATTGTCATCTTTATTAGACATTTTCAGTTAATAAGCCACAAAACAAAATACTACGAGAAAAGATTATGTATTAAGCGTTAATAAGATAATTTTAAGGGACAGACAAACAGAAGATTGCTTAGCAACTCAGTCAGCTTTATTTTTTGACAAATGACCCGCCGAACGACATAACAAAGGAATATTAAACTCATGCCACACGCGGCAGCTGTTGCGTTTCAACTGGCAACGAGAATATGCTAGTGGGTCAAAAATCTCACAAAATAGCAAATGAAAATGTGTCAACGTTGGTGAGAAAACAATGAGACACAGAGATGTGGATACATATATTATTTTCCACATACTATATATATACATTTATCCAAACACTCTCGCTGAAGTATATAAAGTGAAGGTGGTCGACACGGCAGAATGCCTTTGCGGCGACACATGAATCTTATTTGATCTTGATGCTGGGCTTATTGTGTCTTAGGCGCGTTGAAGAAAGGAAGTGAAATGTGGAAGGCAGCGCGGCGTGAATTTTATAAACTTTCAGTTTCAACAATGGGCCAAAATGGAAAGCCAGCAAAGCTGGTTGCTGTCAACACAACTGGCACACGAAGAGCTCCAAGTATCTATAAGGTAAATAACATTACAAAAACACACACATGAAGACCACAATTGAAATGAAAATGCAAATGATGGTTTAATGCGACATGCTTTGCGTGTGGGTGGCAGCAACAATATCAACAACAACAACAATCACAGCATCAATAGCATTAACAGCATTACGATAATTTTTCACACGCACACATTAAAAACAAATAACTGTACAACCAAATGCAACACAGTCTCAGACCTTGCAACTTGACATTAAGCTTTCAGATTAGAAGCACAACAACAAAAACAATAATAACAGCTCCAACGGGAGCCGACGCAACCACAACCCCCGATGGAGGCACGTCAATTTGCGTGGCTTAAGCAATGGCCGCAACAACAACACAAGCAACACGAACAACAACAAAATTGACAACCACATCAAAATAACAACAAAATGACTGTCCCCGCGACAGTAATGCAAACAATTTACAAGTAACAAGATACAAGATACTTTTTGGAAATGCTACAACTCTACCCTTGGAATTTAAGCTCGCACTTGACCAATATTTGAGTCTTGTTTGCGTCTCGTCGAAATTTGAGAATGTTACTCAGGTTAAAAATAGAAACATGACAAACGAGCAATTGTCTCTATAAATAAATATTCAATTTCGTTTTTCGATATTCACCTGCAAAATTTGAACTCTCAAATATATGTATACAAAAAATAGTTTGTAGAAACGTTGACATTCGACACTTGGTTTTGATCAATATATTCACACATTCATTAGAAATAAATACATATAATATCTTTATATATAATGAAAATAGGTATTAAGCGAAATGACAAATCGATGTTTTCTATAGCCAAAGGTAAAAACTGGCCATAATTACACAGAAACAGCAAACGAAACTTGTTTGAAAATCGCAAACAAGTTCGTAAATTGTAAGCCAATTTTTCCAAAATAAAAAAAAAAAAACTTTTTTCGCAACTTGTCATTGCCAAAAATCGTTGCAAATGTCGTTGTATACAGTTTAACAGTTGTTGTAGTTGCATGTCGATGTTGCTACTGTTGTTGTTTTTGTTGTTTTGGATGTTGTAGTTGTCGCTGTGGGCAATGTGGCGCAAGGCATCGAGCCAAGCAAAATTGGCCGCAAATCAAACAGTTCCCATGTGCGCAATTTCGCACAAAATGCCAACGCACTAAGAAATAAAAAAAATAAATCGACAAGAAAAAACCAAAAACCCAAAACGTTAACCAAAATGCATTTAATGCTACAATTTTGTAAAAATGTGAAAAATATTGGACGAACCCGAACACAAACAAAAAGTGCTTCTAATGAGTCTAAAAACACAAACCAGACGAACGACAGGAAGCCACACCCCAAACCACCGATGCGACTGAAATTGAACTAAGCCAAAAAACAACCCAAACAAAAATAATAATAATAATAAAAATAAAAAAAGGCTTCTGCTCGTTTTGCGTATAATATCAATACTTCAAAATTAATTAAGATTTACACAATAAAGCAAACAGAAGGTTAGGGGCACACAAGGGGAGTTTAGGGTCCCAATGAAAAAAAAATGCATAAATTGTTTGCTTTGGGGCACCGTATTTAGACTCGTTCAATGAGTCAATCAGGCCGTTAGCCAGTTGGTCAGTCAGGCATTGAGTAACTAAGCTTACTTTGTAGCCCAGCTAATTGAACTGAACGCCAGACAATATCGATGAGACGCCTCGCTCCCTCTCTCCCTCTCCCTCTCTGACTCAATCTAAATCTCTCTCTGCCTCAATTTCCCTCTCAAAAATGCGCTCTCGGTGAGCCGTTTAATTTGTTAAGTGTTCTGTGCTCAGTTTTGAGTTTATAGCGATGGCTGCTTAAGCCAATTAAAAATTTCCAACATATATAGTATAGCTAATAGACAATTAGTGTACTCAACCAATCAGGTTACTTAGGCCCAGCAGAGCCGACGGCATTTTGTGCAACAGAAATTAAGTGTTGTCGGAATTACCAATGGACAGCAGCTACCATTTTATCGCTATCGCATTACCGATAAGCTCTTGGGCAAACACTAACCTGGAACAAGTGGAAGACAGGTGGAAAAGATAAGATTACTTGAAAATACAAATGATTCGGTTTAGTTTGGTTCGTTCCGGTTGTATTCATTTGCGTTTGAGAACAAAACTTATTTTAATTTATGTACGGCAAGTTCAAATTGGACAACAAACCTAAGAAGAAAAAAACCCCACATATTTAGCTTGTGCAATCTTCAGTCAAGTTTAGATAACCAGTTTTTAAAATATACACAAGATAAAGTTCTAGCAGCACTAAAATTGATAAGCATATATATAAATATATAACCATAAATATGTGGACCATAATCTAAATAATAGTTCAGCAAAGGCGACCGAAAGAAATGAAAACTTTCAGAAATTATAATAGTCCACAAATGTATATTGTAATTTTTAAGGAATACACTGTTTTTGAAATTGCATTTTAAAAATTAATATTTTTCCGTTTACAAACTTTTTCTGTGCTAAAAGCTGAAGCTTATAATTTTTTTTTGGGAATTTAAGTTTCAAATAGCTTTAATTTCTGCACAAGTTTTCTGTTATAGATAACTTTGTTAATATCAGTCGATTTGATTGGAAAATTGTATAGATTTGGTATAGAAATTGACTGCAGCCGAGCATAGGAATTAGAAATGGAATCGTTTTTGTTATTCAAATAGAAACTTGAAAGACTCATTGGTAACACATACTTGATTCTAGAGCAGCTCAATCAACACGTGTGGGGGCAAAACTCTGCATTGTGGTCTGTTTACAACCAAAAGGCGGCTTGCACCACCATTCTATATTTGAGGTTTTAATATATTTTGATTTTCTCAAATTTGTTTTCAGTTATCTTCTTTTTTTTTGTTTTGTGCCCGCTAGCTATTTTTAAACAAATCCAAAAGATACAAATTCTGTCAGGCCAGAAGAGGCAAACGTCGGGACGGCAATGCTGCTGTTGCCACGGTGCCAGCGAGCGAACGCTTGTTTATTTCTGGAGTAGCCGAATGACTTTTCCGGAGCCCCTGCTACGTGTGTGGAACATAAACAGACGCTGCTCGGCCACAACGAGCAAACAACAACAACAACAACTAAAGAGCAGAAGACCAAATCCCACAAATCACGCACCAAATTGAAAACAGTCCCGCGAGAAGACGTCTGTGCAGAGAGGAGAAGAGATGAGAACCAAACGAACCGCAAGGTTCATGACCTTTAGCGTTCTTTTATTTCCTAGTTAATTTTTGAGCGATGCCTCGGATACTGTACGATTTCTATTTGAATCCGTATCATCATTTATCGTGAGCTTAAACGGCTTTCAATTATGACCCATAAAGAGATATGGCGTTAAAATTTGATAAATATATCAAATACAAAATTTGTTATACTAAAGCTGTAAACAAACTTACTCTAAAGCCTGTGCTCCATCCGATGCCTCAGCATTGTTTTCATTTCAGAAAAATGTATTTTTCATATTTTTGTTTGAAAACTTACAGCTGTTATTAGTTTCTAGAATGTTGCGCGTGGTCTAGCGGAAATTAAAAATACATGTATGTGCATAAGTACACACAGCACTATGGTTTCAAATGCCTAAACAAACATTCAAATATTGTTTCTTTTCGTAGGTTAAGTGTGTATTTAGCTGGGTGAAAGTTGCATTTACCAGAGTTGGGAACATCCTCGAAAAGCAACTGTTGTTGTGGTTGTTGTCGCTTATGTAACATGTTTTTACTATAATTAGCTAAAATATCAAGATATCTTTATTTGGACAAATAATGTTAATTTAATAGCGAACAAATCGCGGCGACATACAAAAAAGGCTAACGAAATTCATGACCAACATAGATTTCGAAATATATATACATATATACATATCTGTATATTTGTACATATGTATATGTATGTGAAAGAGCTGTGGGCGTCTTAAGCGCTTTAAATGGGCCATGTATTACTTATAGGTAAGCAGCAGCATGTCACTTGATCGTGCTGCCTTTTACTTGGCATATAATTAATGTTGTTTATCGCACATACGCAACGTGACGCACTTCGTACAGGGCCCCCACATACATTTGTGTGTGTGTGTGTGGCTGCAACAGGCCACAAAGCAGCGACAAACCAAAGCAAATCAAAGCCTTAGCCAAAGACAATACGTGAAGAGCTCTTGCTGCTATTGCTGCCATAAATTATTACCAGAGCCCGTCTTGGCTTAACTGCCTACCACTTACTTGTCCACCTACCCACTACTGTCACCGACTATATATCATTTGTTACCAAAACTGCGACGTATTGTTTATGTTCATACTCATTTATGTATGTAGGTTCAGTACACGCGTACTTTTACGAATCTGCATAATTGTACATATATTTATATATATATTTATATATATATGTAGCGTAATGTGCTTGACCAAAACCAAAACCAACACCAAAACTGAAGTGTCCAAGACAACAACTCGTTTTCAAACATAAGTCGAGGAGTTGCCGCTTTTGCTTTTCCAATTGTACTCTGTGTGTGTATGTGTGTGTGTGTGTGTGTGTGTGTGCGCGTGTCAATATGGCCAAGGGTGTTTGATGTGGATAATATATTTGACATACGTTTTAAATGTTATTACTTTAACATTCCGTATTTGAGTAATAAGCATGCAAATTGACTAAGCAAATACAATTGATTTATGGCAAACTGATTCGGCAGCTGAGTTAATCAAATGATTTAAATCCATAATAATTTTTAATAGTCAAATAAAGAAAAGACACTGGGTAACTCAGGGTCGACTATTGCCGCCTGCACGCCTATTTATTAGTATTTATTTTTATATATTGCAGGTATTTTGTGCAACTTGTTCTTAACACCTTTGGGCGCCCACATATTTTGTTTATTTTTAGAGAAAAGGCGGCAGGCAGCAACAACTGGCAACAACTGGCAACAACTGGCAGCAACGATGTGTTTCTCGCTCCCACCTTGTTTCTACCTTTGGCCGTGTCTTTGTTGTTGTTGTCGCTTTGTATGACAAAATACAAGAAATTATTTTTTTTATTATTTTATTTTTTTTTTTTTGGTGTGGGCTTGTTGTGCGTGGAAAACCGGAAAAGCCTACGTCCATATGAGCGAGCTGACCGAAAGCTGTTTGGCTGTCCGACTGGCTTTTTAGAAAATGCAAGTGCACTCGTTTATATGGCCATCGCCATCGCCTATGCCAATGACATTCATCCAACTGTCATCACTCCATCTGATAAGCAACAAGATGTCCTTGAGATGCAATAAGCTCTCGCAGCGAGTGGGCCCCAAGCTAACTATTCGAAAGTGAAGCGGAATTTAAATGACATTGCTTTGAGTAAATAGTTGCTGCTAATACTATGAATGATTATATTGATTGAAGCTGCGACTGTTAACAGCAAATTGTATACTCAACTTTACCAGAAGAAGAAATATTTGTATCTTACTGAAACAAAGACAAAGAAACCCTCAAAACGACCACAATTCTTGAATTCGTGCAAGATTAATGATGCTTTGTGATTAATTAATTTATTTATTTACGCAGGATTAATGAATGACCAAAAATAAGCACAATATTTCAAACTAAATCACAGTGCATTAAGGTCTTCAGGAATAATACAAATTAATATTTGCAAATACATTTAATTTTAACTAAAATTCAAATAAACACTGTTTTTGTTTGCACTTAAATATTCTAGCTTAGTATTTTAAATTGCATTTAAAATTATTGCCATATTATATTAAAACCATTTCAAATGGGTTTAAATGTAAGACGCAGTATTTTAAGCTTAGCTACAGTTAACAGTATTGCGTAATATATCCTGTTACTGTAACTGTTTTGGGCATACAACTCATTTGTTGCCACATATGGCAACCTGCTGCCACCCACGCACTTAACCATAAAAACCATACAAAAAAACAAAATTGTCATTTAACCCAAATACAAAGATGAACAAAATATAAAACGTGGCCGCACGACACGCAATTTGTATGTCAATTCAAAAAAGTGCCATAATGAATATAAACAACATAAGCCAAAGACAAAAGCAACATGCAACAGACAAACAAACACAGACACACACACACACACACACGCACAACGATCTGAAGCGCAACAGCTGATGGCAAATGCAATAATTAAGGCGTCAATGGGGCGTGTTTGTTGCCAAATTTTAGGAAATACCAAAGACTTTCAATCGAAACAGTTGAACGAGAAGAAAGTGCGTAAAATTCGCTGCAGCCAAAATGCGAAAATAGCGCAAAACCCAAACGGCTGGCGGCCCATAAGCAACACCAAAATACCAACACACACACAGTGAAAAACAACGTGACAACAAAGTCGACGTCGACGCTGACAACAACAACAACCACAACATTCATTCATGCAGCAGAAGTAAATACGCGTCACTCGCTTGAATTTCTCAATTGCAGACAGCCAAAAGATACAAAGATATTAAAGCAGCCAGCTAAGAGCTAAGCGAACGTTTTGCTGGTAGTTGGAAGATGGTCGATGGTTAAATATCTTATGGTATGTTTATGCCACGTTTTAATTATCAGCTGCTGACATTAGTATTCGCCTTATATGCTTCGAATAATCTATTATGTTCACGCATTTGTATCTGTAAGATAAATATCATAGCTTACATAGCTGTTTATCCGAAATGACAGCAACAAATAAATAACTAAAGAAAAATTTAAGAGTAGAACAAAATGAGTGCTTGGAAAATTAACACCATCAAAGAACATTTTCAAGAATTATTTGTTTATATCGTCTGGTAATGCCAGAGTTAACTAATAATATAGTAAATAAATATAAATACAAAATAAATAAATATAAATATAAAATAAATAAATATAAATATAAAATAAATAAATATAAATATAAAATAAATAAATATATAGTATAAATACATAGTAGATAAAATATAATAAATATGATTAATTTGTTCATTTATATTTATAAAAAATAACAATAAAAATCAGTGAATCCCAAATGAACGATTTCATCTTTTTGGCAGCTCTTTTATGTGACTTGTGTGTTGCACAAATGACGCATCTGTGTATTATGTTTATTATGCATGTGCGGCACATTCGTTCAAGTTTATTTTCAATGTGGCAACCAGTCGACATCCCTCATCTGCCACCCAGCCCTATAGGTATTTATAATAATGATCTATCAATTAAATTGCAATGGTTCTAGGGGTGTCTCCCTCCTGGTCTCTTACCCTCTCTATCTCTCTCTCTTTCTCTGTCTCTCCCCCCTGCTTTGCTTATCTCTGCTCGGCCCGCATTTCTCACAAAAGTTAGTCTTGGATTTTTTTTTTTTGGTGTTGTTCATTTTTCAGTCTCACGCACAGTTTTTGGCGCTTGGCAATTGAAAAATACAATGGATCAGGCATAAAAATCGATATTGTTGAATTGCACAATAAAAGTGATTCACTTGCCACAGCTTGCTTTAAGTGCCATCTCGGTTGGCTGCCAGCCAGTCAGCCTGCCCATATATAGCGGGCACAAAAACAATCGGGCAGTTCGAGTTAAAGTTGAAGTTGAAGTTGAAGTTGCAAGCCGGCGAGCGACGAGCGACCATATGGCACAAACTTCAAAGCGAAATTTATTGCCTTTTGCATCTCTCGCACTCTCAAGTATTGCGCTTTGTTATCAAATTGTTCAATTTGTGCGGCAACAACTGTCTGCTGGCTGACATATTAAAGCAATTGTCTAATGCCACATGGCTGGTTGCGCGGTTGCTGCTGCTGCTGCTTGTTGCTTGTTGCTGTTGAGATCCGAAGCGAGAAACGGCTGCTGCTGGTGGTCGCGTGCCACGGCATGGAATCAACGAGGCTGCGGAATGGGGGAGTCAACACACAGAACATGTGTGTGCGTGTGTGTGTTTGTTTTTTTTTTTTTGAATATGAGCATGCGAAACATATTTTAATTACAAACATTTTGTTCAGCATTTTTCGCTATTTTTGTCAAAATTTCTGTGTTTTGTATTTTGGTTCCACTCGGCAAAATTGTTGCAGTCTGTGTCTGTATCAAATGTCAAATGACGCAATCTAAAATTTTAGACGACAGCGCAGGAGGAGGCAAGGGGAAATTTAAGTAACTGGAAAGGCACTTGAAAATGCTAATTGAAGGCTGAAGATACAAACCCACACACACACATACACTCACACACACACACATGGCATTTTGTATATCTGGGATTGCCATGTGCTGAGTCATTTCTGCAACGTTGAACGATATCATGTTTGACTATTGAGATGAGCGCATTTCTATGAACTCTCCTCCGCTCGGTTGGTTGTTTGAAACAACAACAACAACAACAAAACAAAGACTTGCTAATTGGTGGCCTAGACTCTAAAAACACTTGGCTAAAAGGTTCACAAATGTTTGCACTCAAGAAATGTGACTGTGCTTGAAGTATATTGCAGAGTTTGAGCTCTCAATTTGTAATTGTAGCAAAATTGGCCAACACAAATGCGTATTTACTTAAAATTTATATTTGCTTAATCTTTATATGTTTATATTTATTTACTTTACTTTTTACTACATAGCAGTTGGAAAACTTTAAAGCTTATAAATAAATATTCTTGGGATTAAAATATAAATTTTAAGTGAATTTGGTATGTCGGCATTTGGACTCCGACTTTAAAGGTACTTTTTTATTTTTATACTTATATTTTAGTTTTTTCCATCAAGTTAGTTGTATTTTGACAACTTTACGAGCTAAGATTTATGATCAATAAATAGTCAAGTTATTAAAATGCATCCAGGGTACTAAATATAGCCGTTTGTTTTATAACTTACGATAATTAACAACAATTGATGGCCCCCACTTTCCATGATAGCTAACCATCGAGCCAAAACCAATCAAAGTTTAGTTTACAACTTTCGCCTGTCAGCGATTAGCGATCGACGATCGACCAACGATCAACGATCAATGCCCTTTTCCATTGTTTGATTGAATGGGGAATTGCTTCATTTGCTGCACAGTTATTCAATGGTTAATAATGCACACGCAGGAAAGCAGTTATCCAGCTCCTGGCCATGGTCAATATGCGCCTAACGCTTGGCTGCTTCTTTTTTTTAAGGTAGCGCCCATAATGTGAGTTAGCCAACATCATACAAAACGCATGAGCATGAACAACAACAACAACAGCAGCAAAAGCAGCA
The DNA here is from genome assembly GCA_035042365.1 of Drosophila dives. NCBI lineage: Eukaryota > Metazoa > Arthropoda > Insecta > Diptera > Drosophilidae > Drosophila > Drosophila dives. The sequence continues at coordinate 6,545,073 of JAWNLJ010000442.1, forward strand.
ACGACGAATCAAAACAGCAAATGGTTTGCCATGACAAAAGATTTTAATTGAATTTGAAAAACGCAATGGAACGTGTAGATAGGTTTCCTCCCCCCAATCCGCTCCCTTACAGAGGGTTTGCCAGCTGGGCCCACGCGTTCCGCATAACAATTGTTGTCATCAAATTTATGAGCACGACGTCAACTCAGCTACTAAAAGCATTGCCTGTGCTGTGCTGTGCTCCGGGTTGGAAACTGGAAACTGAGAACTGGGAACTGGCCGGACTTGCGCCTGAGTACTAATATGAAATTGAAATTCAAAAGCGCTCATTGCGCACAGTTGTTGTTGGGGTTTTTAATTTAAAATTAAATTGGTTTGCAAATGAATGATCGATGCATTTTAGGACTGTTTTGCTTGCTTTGTGCGCACGAAAGCCAAGTCTAAATCTATAAGCAAACAACGCCCCAAAAACGGTCAAATAGAGAGCAGAAATTCCACAGGCGGGCGCACTCAGGCCGAAAAACCATTTCCAATCATCTAAATTTAGACGAAATGAAACACATTTCAAATTTTTCATTAGAAAAAAAGCAAAATAAATAAATGTCGAGCGTTGAAAATTTTCTGCGTGTATGTATCCAAGAGTAATGCCAAGTATATATAAGCATATATCTACGGCCCCCCAATACAAATACATGCATAAAAGTTTCTTATATATAGCTGGGTGACTACATAAACATTAGCGCGCTCTATTCCGTAGCGGGTGTAGTCCGAAACGTAATTTGATTTTTTTTTTCAAATGCACAACGCAAGATACACACACAAAAGTTTGTGTATCTAGAAGATCTCGGTGCTGCGCTGCGTGCCACGGAACAGATACAGCGAAACAGAGAAACAAACGAAATTTTGATATTAGAATTGTTTTTCTTGTTGTTGCTGTGTTTATTTCGGCCAATGCGTGGGCATAAGTACACCTTTAAATTATAATTTGAGTAGAGGTGGTACGTTGTTGGCATATACTTTGATGTATATGATGAGATACAGACACAGATACAGATACAAATACACATAAAGATGAACATACTTTTGCAGGTGTAGGTACATCAGGTACCATCAGGAGAAGATAAAGATACATTTACAGATGCAGGTATAAAGAGATACAAATCTAGCAGTTGAATGTCAGACGTCATGCGGAAGATCATCTCGGGTTATATATTTGCATTTCAACTATATGTATCTCGCAGATACAAAGTACGTGAAGTTATGCTTGGACTGCAACGCCGTAATCCGAGCACACAGCGTCTTCTTGACGTATTCGTCGTTGCCGACATCTTTCCACAGTCTAGGCACACTTCAACTGTGCAAATTGCTCAGCATGCATCAAGATACAACAAAATATAAAAAAAAAAATCATTGCTAAAAACGTGCTCGGACGGCATGTGTCACATGTATCTAACAGATACAATAAACGCTGCTGCTAGTGTTGATAATACGCACAATATCTTTTTCTGATTTTTCGCTGCTTAATTCATTTATTTCGTATTTCTTTCTTTCTTTTTTTTTAGACATGAGTCACTGCCCGCACAAAAATCCAAAAGAAAAAAGAAGAAACGAAATTTATGTCAGCAGTGCCAAAAGCGACGGGCGAATAAAGACAATAAAAACAAGCGGCAAATAAAATAAATAAGAAATTCTAAATGAGAAACAGGCAAACGTACAGAAAATAACAAAAAACCGTGAATAATACTAATATTCTACGAGTGTTGGTATGCTTTTCATGTTGGCATGTATTTTGAAATTTATATTTGTGCTCTGTTGGGGGCACGAGTACATTATACACGTTTATGCAACACAAATGAACGTTCAACAGGTTGCATCAAATATGAGATCAAAGTATATTCCCATGAGTAGAGGTGTGCTATTTATTTTGTAAAAAAAAAACATTTTTGGAAAAACCAAAATCAAATTTTTCAAAATGGCACGACATATCAAAAAAATAATAAACAGTTTTCGGACAGTTCTAGTTTATTTTTAATTTTTGATCTAGATTTTGCCAATTTTTTTTAATTAAATCACAGAAGCATACAAAAAAGCTAGCTATAATTGTTAAGTATATGTTGAAAATAAATAAGCATATACATGCAATGCAAATTATGTTTCACAAAAGCTATAAAAAAAACCATAAAACATTAAGAACGTGGAGTTCTTCAACTCTGGGAAGTTGGTCAGCAGTTCGCATGTAAAAAGCTGACAGTGCCGCCACAGCAAAAAAAAAAAGCAATTGAAAAGAGAAAGTTGCAAATGCGACAAAAACAAAAACAAAAAACCTTCTAGCAAGTTGAGCGCAGTCGAAAGCCGTCAACAGCTCAACCAACAAAACCCTGCTGCTGCTGCTGCTCGGGTGCGACTCCGACTCCGAGTTACAGTTAGATTTAGAGTTGGAGTGTTAAAAAGAGAGCTAATCTGCTCTTTCCGTCTACACTGAACTTGAGTATTTAGTATATAGTTCAACCCTACCATCCTCCTTTGCAGTCTTCTTAACCACCACAGCTACTGATAAGCGCTACCGACGTGTGGGTGTGTGTGCGTTGTGTGGCAAAAGGCCGTTAAAAAAACGCAACACATTCACACAGATTTTTCTTGTAGCTGGTCGAACGAGTTTTACAAATTGTCAACGCTTTTGCTTTGCTTTTGGTAAATGCGATTTGTAGACAAAAAACTAGTTTGCAGTTAGCTACGTTAATGTACGTAACTCTCAGTTGTATCTAAGTATCCGTATCTGTAGCTCTAGCTGTGCAACATAATTTTGTCATTACCCCAGCAGCAGCAGGGCGTCACATACGGCACAGACGTAGACACACACAAATACAGATGCAGATTCAGGCATATATGCATATGGGTAACAGATGTTAGGTTAACAACAACAACAACAAAGTGAATTAAAGCGATCGCGTCTGACTCTGAGCTGCGTGCTGCGAGCTGCGAGCTGTGAACTGCTAGCTGCGTTCAGGTAGTCGTAGTCGGCTCTCTTTGCTGATCCTGCACCACGCCCCCCGCCCTGTTTGCTGCGCGCTGTGTGTTGATTTTTCGACTATTTTTCAAGTTTGCTGTGTTTGCCTTTGGCTAAGGCGACATACGGGCGTGGGCAGGCGGCGCTGGCAGGCAATATGAATGATAGAGTGTGTCTCATTTTAATTCTGTTATTTATAATGAACCGATTTTAAAAGAGCGCAATGACAACAGTTTGTATTCTAAATTGTGCAATATTAAAATATATCATATTTAATCAACTTATAGATATTCAAAAATGATGTTAAGCTATATAAATGAATTTAATAGTATCCCAAAATTTTTACCAATGTTCGAAACAACAATCGATAGCCTGCAATTGATCCTGTAAATATCAAAACATAACACAAACCGAAAAAACACATGAGTGGGGGTCCCGTTGATAGCAGTAGAAGAAGACAAAGCAAAGCATGAATTGAAGAGAGTAACATAACAACACAAACAGCATAGCGGCAACAGGCAAGACACGAGTTTATGCGCTCCTCCTCCAAGACAGAGAGAGAGGCAAAACAACGACGAAGTGGCACACAAAAAGGAAGTAACTAAAAATAACAAACAACTGATGTCGACAGCGAAGCTGGCAGTGCTGACTTTGGGCTCTCGCGCTCCCTCTATCTCTCTCTCTGTGCAAGGTGGAATGAACTCAAGATCAAGCAGAGAAGCGATTTTAAATATAGAAAGAAAAACAACATCAGCAAGAGAACAACAAAGTAACGCTTATTGGGTGAGAGAGAAAGAGAGAGGCACGCACCTCCTACACACAACACGAGGGGCCATGATCGTAATTTAAGAAAAAAATATAGAATTTGGTTTTTTCATATTTGTAATTTTGACTTACCTTCGTCCAGCAGGCGTTCGACATGCGTAAAAACATTTGGGAAGGCGGCCAACTGCTTGCGATCCTTTAGCAATTGTGCCAAATAGTCGGCAATGCTTTGTGTGCTCTGCTGTTGTTGTTGGGGCGTCATGTGCTGCGGCTGTGGCACCACTTGCGGGGGCTGTTGTATCTGCTGTTGTTGTTGCTGTTGTTGCTGCTGCTGAACAGCAGCGACTGCGGCAGCCGCAACGGCCGCGGCTTGTTGCATCTGCTGTTGCACAACGGTCTTGTTCTCACATATACTCATGTTGTTGTATGTGTGTGTGTGTGTTTTTTTATTATTACTTTTGTTTTTTTAAGCTTTAACAATTGTTTACTTTGTTTCACAATGTTTTTGTTGTTGAGATTCTCTTTAGCGTTGCGTATTTAACTTTTTCGACAGTTTGTCTGCTCTGTTTTTTTACGTATTGCACAATTGCTACAAACAAAAGTCTATAGTTATTGTTGGCGTTGGTTTTTTTTATTGTTTATAGTTACTGCAAAATGAAAGCAGAATATTTTTTTGTTACGAGCGAAATTCCCATTAAAATCGTAGGCGAGAGCGAAATACAGAAAAACCGATTGAAAACAACTCCACCCAAATAAATTTAGAGAAGAAACGAAAAACACAACAACAACAAAAGCAATGAGAGAGCAAATTGAAAATGAAGACTGAAAAAATTCCTCAGCACAGCAAGCGGCTGCTTCTGATCGTGGCAAGAGGAAGAGCAGACAGACGGCACAGTCGCTGTCAACGTTTTGCCATATATACACACGCATACATCGACAGTTTATTTGTACGTGCGTTTGTGTGGCTGGGAGCGTAATCGTGAGCTACGGAGATGAATGAAAGCAGAATGTCAAAATAGCTGCTCATTCGATCGTTCGTTCATTTGCTCTCTCTTTTTTTCTGGTCTCTCTGTGTGGCTGCTGTTGCTGCAGCCCCAAGAAGTACAACAAAAAAGAAAGAAAATTAATTTTAATATGCAAATTAACATATTTTTATGTGCAGAAAAATTAATGCGAATTGCTCGAGCACTATGCCAAATATATTTTGGAATTCAAATTATTTAGTGCCAGAAATAAATAGCTGCAGCAGCCATTGCAAAACGTTGTTGAAAAATTCGAATGAAATAAATATGCACAATTTACTGTTGTCGCTGATTAGGTATTTTTTTGTTGTTATTGGTGCCTTCTTTAAGCGGGGTTTAATGCTTTTAGTTTGGTTTTCACATGAAGAGCGTTTGAAAATGTTTCATACATTTGAATTTGTTGCACACTGCATTTGATAACTATTTAAGAATTCCTTTTTTTTTGTTTAGTTTACAATTTGTATTCGAGTCGGATAAAATGAAAACGCACGTATCTCGCCTCTACTTGAACGATTCTTCCTACTTCTAAAACTGAACCGCACGCAAAGACAGAGAAAAAGAAACTGATCGCAAAGCGAACTGACAAAAGAAAAAGAAAAGAAGAGAGCCAGCATGCCATTTTGAGTATAACAGCACTTTAACAGCGTTGAAGATCAGTTAACAGCGTTGCCACACATAAGCCAGAGCGCAGCTGTTTGGCATATCATAGATTTTTCGCATAAAAGGTAAGTTTTTCTGTCAATAAATCAGAACACATATCGACATTTGTTGAACAAAACCAGTTTCGTTTTAATTTGGCACTTTCAATGCATAGATAATGTGGGATTAATATTTACACAAAATACTTGAAGCTATGTGGCAGCACTAAGTCTGTCAATCATGCGTTGCTTACAGTAGCCATCTCCCTTGCACTCGTTTGTCTAAGCATATTTGGCGCGTTGGCGTCAATTTGAATTATGGAACCCAGCGCGGAGGCATTAATTACGTACGGAAATTGGTAGAAGCCAGCCAAAGCGAATGCTAATTCAAATACCATTAGAACGAAATATAAGTACTATGTGCTGTTGTGTTAGATATGTGGGTATTTGGCCAAAAGCCTATGCAAATTACGCCCGTACTAGCGGGGCGCTGCGCACTGAGATGGAAATGTGCGGCCAAAAGCCAAATGTTGGTGTTAAACTCGCCTTCAAATAACTGGAACTCAAAAATGTATGTGGGAAAATTGGCATTCGCATTCGTATTCGTATTCACATTGCGCACCATATAAGCTGCCCTGGACAGCAACAACTTTTACTTTCCATTGCAAATGCGTTTCATTTGTACTACACTTAGGAAAATGTATATGTCCTTTGTGAAAGACAGGTTACCTTAAATCAAAATTGGTCTGAATATCGGAAACAATTCTATTTGAAATTTATCTTTAATGTGCTGAATCGCTTAGATACCAATTTACCACATTTTGTAATATATTCCGAATAGTAGAAATATAATTTCTTTTTGGTTTTAAGTTCATTTTTTTCAAGACTTAAATAATATATCCCAAAATGAAAAGTTTGCTTTACAACATAAAAGTCATCTGTGTATTTTTAAAAATATGTTCAACAGGAAGTTTTGTAATTTTATAACAAACTGTTATCAAAAGAATGTAGATTTTTCAAATTTTTCCCATTTTGTTTGACAAGTGTAGTTTTCTGCTTTGGGCTTCCTTGTATGCCACAAAAAGCCATCGCCAGCAAAGACCGCTTTACACTTACAACACCCGCATGCACCTAAAAAAAAAAAAGTCGTGAAAGTTTTCAATCACAGCCACAGTGGAAAGCAGTCGCCCACCGAACTGGCCAGCAACTTCACGCTACACCTTGGTGTGTACAAGTGTGTGTCTGTTTGTGTACGTGTGTGTGTGTGTGGGCCGAAGCCGGCATAGCTATAAAGTCACATTATAAACTTTTTATAACCATTGGAAATAAATGCGGAATATGTGTCACAGATTCAGACATTGTATTATGATTATGGTTTTTCGATTTACAGTCAGTGTAAAGACTATTTCGATGTTGACACCTACACAAGAGATACAACAATAAACACTGGATAAAGAGACACATCATTTCAGGCGTGGGTCTCTAATCTGTAGGGCACAATTTTGTGTATTTGGACCATTTGGGTAGCACTTTCAATTTTGAAAAAATTGTAGCGCTTCAGAGCCGATTGCAAAACAACATTTTGACTTGTGGTAAATACGAATTTTTTTTACAACGTAATAATTTATTACAATGAAGGAGCCATAAGTGAAACCTCAGCCGAGATAGGACCAACGATTTATTATTCCATTGTCCATGCACGGTAAAATTATTAAACCCTTGAAAATCATAGACTGACTACTTATAGATTTATTTCGACAAATTGGGTAGCCAAAGAGCAGAAACAGGACCGTAAGTGCTTTGGTAATAAATAAATACCCAACAATAGAAAGACTGCCAATTTGGCACAATACAAATGATAAAAAAAAATAGTCAACAGAAAATATAAATTAGGTGAAATATATTTTTTTTAATTTAAGGAGATAAAAGAGAACTAAATGAAAAAGGGTAAAATTTTTAATTTTCTATCAATAAATTTAAAAATAGATTAAAGCGAAAGAATAACATTTTTTTAATAATTTTTAATATTAATGATAATTAATAATTAATATTAATATTAAATAATACTTACTATTTAATTTATATTTACTTACTAATATTCAATGAAAAAAAAAAATCTTTCCTAATAATTTAGCTAACTATTTGTACAATTTATCACCTTTTTTTAACTGCTGTCAATTGTCAGTAGAATGAATATTTTATCGATTTTAGCTCGGCAGATCTTGGACCAATCCAAGTCCGTTTTTAAATGCAAATTTCGATTGTTGCCAACAATTTAGGCTTTGACGATAGCCGACAAATTATGCAATTGACACACAAAATCTGCACATGGTGTGTTTGGCCACCATGGTATAATTAGCGAGGTCTTGTTGGTTAAAGCCAACTTGTTAGCCATTAAGCAGACGACTTGCATTGGCTTTCATTACGCATGCAACTGTTGCGTAGGCGAAACCAAATGCTTTGAGCCAAATAAAACCAGATTCACGCACGCCCACACATAATTCTCCACAGCTCTGGGCAGGCAGTGCTTGTATTTCTGAATGAATAAATATTCAATACTCATCTACTCACACACACATACTCATACACATACTCATACTCACACTCATACTCACACACACATACTCATACTCATACACATGAATAACTCTTAATCTTGCTTGAGTATCACTCTTAGAATAGTTTCTATATTTAGTTATTGGAAGCGTTATCTCAGCATGTTGACGAAATTGTTTACTAACTCAAATTGATGTTTACTAAGCTTATCTTCTATATAACTTTACAATTACTCATATGTATAATTAGTCGTTAGAATTTTATTGATATAATGATTACTTAATTAAATGCATCTGTTACTCAGAATGTATTTTTATTTTTATATGCAATATGTTTCGAGAAAGCGAAAAACGATTTCAACAAAAAATAAACTGTTTCGAACGAAAGAATGAAAGCTTTCTGTGAAAAAATTTTATATTTGAGTTTGTTATTACTTATTTTTAAAGTTAAAACAGAATATTAAAATAAATAAAAAAAATATGTATCTACATATATTGAGACAAAAAATAAATAAATAAATCATAAATTTATACAAAAAAAATGTTTAAAAATAAATATTAATGCTTAAAAACGAATATTTAATATTTATCAGCAAAAGATAAAAACCTATTTTAAAGTATAAATAAATTATATTATTAGAACAAACATATCTTGCTTAAAGGTCTTCATCTTAAAATGTAAATCGTTTTCGAATTTCACAAAATTTATATTTAAAATTTAAATTTTATCTGCGCATTTCTTAATTTGGTTATAAATAAATTTTTGTATTTATACTTTAAAGCGTTCACATTAAAAATGTCAAAAATGCTTTAAATCAAAGTTATTTTAGTAAACAGAGTTTTTCATTCGCCAAAATCCACAGTAATATATTATTAATATGTCTTGCAGGTTTTCCACCCAAACTCTAGGGAATATAGCTGTAAAAAGAGAAATATATTTAAGAGAGTAACTCACTTTTTCGCCGCTTCAGTTTCCATTAATGAAAAATGTGTGATTTCATATGCACACACTCATTATACACATGGATTCAGTCATGCATTCATGAATAGAGACGCATGAATGAAAATGAGTTTTGTTTAATGTAAGCAACAACTTTGATTTCATTCACAAGCGTCGGATTCGGATTCGTTGAATTGATTGGATACGTCGTAACAAGTGGTGCAACTAGTAATGGGAGTGGGCGTGTTTGACTGTTTTTCGGCACTTTGCACACCCACCCACATATTATAAGCCACTATTTAATTTGTTGCTTTCCAGCATGGTTCCAGCTGGTTTGATTAGGCTGCGCATTAATTTCTTGACGCTTGCCTTCGGCTCTTGCGTTGGCCAAGTCAAAAGACAAAAAAAATGACACACAACTAACGGCTCGTTGTGGGTGTCGTTGGTTAAACGAGTTCTATTAGAAAATTGTTTACACGCCGTTTCAATGTTGTTTCAATTTGCAGCGAACAATATTTGTGGGCGCTGTGATCATTGCTCAATTGACTTGAATTTCTGGGCGGGACTTGCTTCTCAAACTGCCGCCACAGTTTGGCTGAAATTGCCAAATCACATGACCGCCAATAAACTGGAGCAACAAAATTAATAACAACAAAAAACAATGTATTTTTGTCAAAAAGAAAGAAGCACATGTTCCATATTGGGCAGGTTTCGGTAAATAATCATTAAAAAAGAAGAAAAATAGTCGGCGATAAATATTTGAAACAAACAACAGACGAATAAGGCAGGCCGACATCCGTGTGGGCGGATGGAACCACTTATGGGATGACAAGTCGAGTTCAAAGAGTTGAACTAAATTTGAGAAATAAAAAGAGACTTATGTACACATTTGCTACATGTAAACACATATATATAGTGGTTTATATAAGAGAGTACATGGCTTAAACTTAATGCTAAAAATATTAACGCATAAACTTCTTGGCCTGATCGCGATTGACTTGCTTGAAGACGCGCTGCTTGGAGCCGTTGTCGTTCATTTGCTTGTAGTAACCGAAACCGCCGCCGCCCACACGCTTCTCGGGCCGCTCTCGCTTGGCAGCGCCAACCTTGAGGTCAACTACGGGCGGGACCAGAAAACCAAAACTCTTGGACACCGCCTGCAGATCGAGCGTGTTCACATTGAATATCTGTTTCAACTGATGCGAATCGTAGGCGCGCACATACGATTTGAACGCCTCCTTGGCCGACTGATTGAGGAAATAGTTTTTCGCTATCAATTTCTCCAGCTGCACGAGAGAGAAAGTGAAATGTTAAAATGCGGTTTAAATATATTCTCGCAATGGAAGACGCACCTGCAATTGTATATCGGCAATCTTTTGCCACGAGAACTCAAATTCGTTGAGCGGCACTTTGGCTGCTTTTAGGTAGCGTAAGAAACCCAACTCCTCTGGTCGCAACATGAGCAGCGCATGACCCGAAGTGCCTGAGCCGCGGGCCGTACGACCCACACGATGTATGTACTCGCGTGGATCATCTGGCGGATCGAACTGCACAATCCAATCCACTTGTGGGATATCCAAACCACGAGCGGCCACATCTGTGCAGAGCAGAATGCCAGACTCGGCATTGCAAAACTGGAAGAATGTTGTTGTGCGCTTTGTTTGCTTCTGCTTGCCATGGATGGAAGTCACGGGCAGATCGATGTAGTTGAAGAGCTCGTGATGATACTTGACCGACATGCACGACGAGAAGAAGACCATCACCTTCTTCTTGCGATTCTTCTTGAGGAACGTGAAGAGGACCAGCAAACGTTTCTCCGATGGACACACAATGTAACCCTGCTCCAATCCATCAACGGTGGCCGTCTCCTGATTATCATGCACACCCACATAGACGGGTTCCTTTTTAAGGGCCAGCTTCGACAGTGCATCGATGCGGTCCGTTTGTGTGGCTGAGAATAACATGGTCTGCCGGCGTTCTAAAGAAAAAAGATGACAATATATTATTAAACTGAAATCATAGAAAATCGTTGTCAATTCTTACTTGGTAACAGATTAATGATTTGCTTAAGCTCCTCCTCGAAACCGATCTCCAGTATACGATCCACCTCGTCAATAATCAGACACTGCAAGTTCTTGTAGAGGAAATCTGGCGAGTTCTGCAGATGATCCAAGAGACGTCCTGGCGTCGCTACCAGAATATTGATGCCCTTCCCCAGTTTCTCGCTCTCAACTTGACGATTGGAGCCGCCCATGACCAAGCCATAGGTGTGATGATGATGCGCCATCAGCTCCTTGAGCACACCAAACGTTTGCATCGACAATTCCCGCGTGGGCGAGATGATAATAACGCCGGTGCCGTTCCGTGGCATAAAACGCAGCTTATTAATCAACTCCACCGCAGGAATGAGGAAAGCAAGCGTTTTGCCCGAACCTGTTTGGGCAGCGCCCACCAGATCACGTCCCTTCAGCAGGGGCGTCAACGATTTCGACTGAATTTCGGTCATCTCGCTGAAGCCCATCTCGGCGATTGCACGCAAAGTTGCCTCCGAAACCGCGCCCTTCAGTGAGGCAAAACTGCGATCATCCGAATCCCGTTGATCTAATGCTGACAACGAAGATTCTAATGAAAATGCCGTTTCATCGTCATTTGCCGAATTTCCATTTGTTGTTGCTTCCTTTTTCGCCTTTGTCTTTTGCACTTTGGATTTCTTGGCGGGCGCTGGTTCATCATCCTCGACATCTTCATCCGATTCGGGTGAATCTGCTTCTGCAAGTGTTTTAAATATATTAAAATTCTACAAATAAAATCAAGGAAAGCAAAAAAAAAATTCGCAATTCAGTTATTGGTTTAAATTGATCTCATTTTTGCACAAAGCAACATTAACTCGTTGCTCGAGTGAAAATCAAATTCGCCTTTGAATCATCATTCGACAAGTGAAGTCTTTTGGGCTATGCCCGACTAGTTGATGCCCCGTATAAACATGAACACACTTATTTAATCACAGAGTTGCACAAACCTTCACTATCGATCTCCTCATCGTCCTCATCATCCTGCTCCGCTTCGCTGTCCATCTCTTCGTCGATTAAATCATCTTCATCTTCAGCAGAGTCCGACTCCGAATCCGAATTTGCCACCTGAATTTGTGGCTTCTTTTTATTTTGCTTTTTCTGCTGCTTTGTTTTCAGTTGCGGCTGTTCCTGGAAATCATCATCCAGATCATCTTCTAATCAAATTTAATATTTAGTTTTATTTATGATTTATTCATATTTCATAAACACACCTTCTTCAACCAGAATAGGCCGCGTTGCTGTCTGCTTTTTCGGATTCTTCACTTTGCTTTGCCCAGCTTTCCGTGGTGGCTCCGGCTGAGGGGCTGTAAATTTGCCTTGGCCCTTCTTCTGTGAAAGCTCCTTCTTCATCTTTTCACGCTTCACTATTTTCTTCATCAGCAATTTCTCGCGTATTGACATTTTAAGCTATTACAGTCCTTAAACAGATATAAAACAAAAATCTACAAAAATGTTTAGCAAAAGAAGCGCGCACGTGTTGAAGTCCACGATATTGCCATTCAAATCGAAAAGGCGACAAATGCTAAACAGCTGTGCGTGCAAATATCGATAAGATGTAATTATTCGATAGTTGAAAGGCTCCGTAATTGACGACCGTTGGCATAAAACAAAACTGTATAAAGATACTTAATAAAAAAGAAGACACGTGATAATATGAAATAGCGGCAAATTTGAAAAAGCTATGTTTTCAGCTATCGATAACATTCAAATATTCGACATTGACGTCAGTTGGCATGCTCATTGATCTGCCAGTCACAACGAACTGATAATTTCGCATCAACGCCAACTTGATGGAAATTTCTATAGACGTTCTCATTTTCATTTTTTACACATTTTTTATCCTTTATTTGCAACACTTTGTTAACAGAATCGCGGACATAATCCGCATGTTTCAATAAGCATGCTGGGACTGCAATCCTACGTCAGCTCCTCCGAATCCGATGCCTCGGACAACGAGCAAAAAACAAATGCGGAGAAAACTTTACATCTGCAGCCGCTCGACAAAACTCATTCGTTGTCGAAATCCCTAGCGATTTGTGCGGCGCCCGATGTGGTGCCGATGGGTGCCGTAGCTGTCGGGCGATCACTCGACCCAACGCTCAAGGAAGTCACATACAATCCACGGTACGAGGAGATGTACGCACCCGTTCAAGGACCGGAACATCCCAATCTGACGATGCAACAGCGGGCGCCAAGAAACACACTTGCCGGCTACGTGGAGAAGGCGCACATCAATGCCTTTGAGTTTGAGAATCAACGTCGCACCTTTCACACCTACGGATATGCACTGGACCCCACTGTGGATGCCACAGCCGATGGGCAATCCTTTGTAGGTGATCTTCAGTCCGCCTACGATGACAATGGGAAAACGGTCTTCGAGGCGCCCAAGCCGAAGAAATTGCGTAAGCAGGATAAAAACGATAATCCCGAGGATGTGGAGGGCTTCTTAGGACCATGGGGCAGATTCGAAAACGAGATAACCGTCGCCAAGCCAAATGAACAGGAACGCGCCGAGCTGGATGAGCTGCTCTCCAAGCGACACAAGCGAGGACGTATTCCCGAGGACAAGCCACTGGAGGAAAAGTCCACTTTGCACAGTAAGCATTAAAAAAATATTAAATTGTTTACAGATTTCTTAAGAATGAACTTTTAAATTTTAGTCAAGGATGCCTACGATTATCAGGGCCGATCATATTTGCATGCACCGCACGATCTTGGCGTGAATTTGCGTTCGAATGCACCGCCGACAAAGTGTTTTCTCCCCAAGGCGCACATACACACGTGGACGGGTCACAACAAAGGCATCTCCTCGATACGCTGGTTTCCCAAGACTGCACATCTGCTGCTCTCCGGCTCGATGGATTGCCGTGTCAAGCTGTGGGAGGTCTATGGCGATCGGCGCTGTGTGCGCACCTTCTCTGGTCATCGGCAGGCTATCAAAGATATTGCGTGGAACAATAAGGGAACACATTTTCTCTCCGCCTCCTATGATCGCTACATAAAACTGTGGGATGCGGAGACGGGCGATGTTGTCTCTCGGTTCACCACACGCAAAATGCCCTTCTGCGTCAAGTTCCATCCGGATAACAGCAAGCAGCATCTCTTTGTCGCCGGCACCTCCGACAAGAAGATCATTTGTGTAAGTTGTGAAATTGATTTTTTATACTTTTACTTAAGCTTTATCTAATCCACAGTGGGACACTCGAAGCGGAGATATTGTACAGGAATATGATCGTCATCTGGGCTCCGTTAGCACCATCACTTTTGTGGATGACAATCGGAGGTTTGTGACAACTTCGGATGATAAATCGATGCGAATCTGGGAGTGGGACATACCCGTCGATATGAAGTACATTGCGGATCCAACAATGCATTCCATGCCGGCCGTTACTCTGGCGCCCAATGGCAAGTGGATGGCCTGCCAATCTCTGGACAACAAAATCGTCATATTCTCCGCCCTCAATCGCTTCAAGATGAACCGCAAGAAGACCTTCACGGGACACATGGTCTCCGGCTATGCCTGCCAACTAGATTTCTCGCCGGACATGAGTTACCTGGTGTCAGGCGATGGCGACGGCAAGTGCTACATTTGGGACTGGAAGACCACAAAAATGTACAAGAAGTGGCAGGCGCACGAGGGCGTTTGCATCAGTGCCCTGTGGCATCCACACGAGGCCAGTAAACTGGTCACCGCCGGCTGGGATGGTCAAATTAAATATTGGGATTGAGAATGCCTACCAAAATATAGATATATTGATGTATTAGGTTTTAAGCAGCACATGTACGATGTAGTTTAATCAATTGACAAGCAACCACAACAACAAGAACGAATAATCCATTTCTTCTTTCCAAAACATGTATCCATAAAATCAGTCTTTGTTTACATTCCGTTTGCCATTTTCCGTTTGCTGTTTGGTGATAAGAACGGAGCATGCGCAGTGGCAACCAAACTGTACAATATGGGTCCACCCCCAGATTGGGCGCAAATCATATGCTATGGCCAGCTAAAATCAATACTTTTTCACAAGACCAGCCAATCTGCGCAGTAACTGTGTATGTTCATCAAACAATTGCACAAAACTTAATTTAAGCCAAGGCAAAAAAAAAAGAAGGAAATTCAAACCTACAGTTTAAATGACATTAGAATAATGCGTAAGGCGCAGCTTTAAGCTAAAGATTAATTAACAAACAGAAAGAAGAGCAGCCAGCAAAGACGAACACTTCCGAGTTAGGAATAGAGCACCATGTCCAAGCCACCGACGGACACCTCGGGCTTGGGCTATGCCTATCATCTGCCATCTGGTGGCCTTTTGTTGCGCCTCAAGAATTCGTTGTCGCAGTTTAGCGACTTGTTCAGCGAGTTCAACAAATACATTTCACCTGCCTTCTTTCACGACCGCTGCGAGCGATCCGTCCACATGCGCATGTATTCCATGCACAAGCGCGAATTCGTGATGGTCTTCCTCGGTTTCTTCACCTGCTTCGGATTGGGCATCATCATCGGTCTAACTGGTCCCCCTATAACCACAACAGATGCACTGACCGCCCAACAGATTCTGGCCAATACAACGCTGGCGATGAGTAAAACGGTGCTGGCCACCGGTCCATTTGCCATGAAATCCCCCCTGATGACGACCTATTCGCAGCAGATGTGGCTAATTGCCAAGCTGGTCACCGACAACAATGATGGTTAGCATGAATCACTTTGCAATTTTAAGAAAATTGCTCAGTTTTCTTTCCCTTTCAGATGAGCGCTATGACAAGAGTTTCCAGATTAGCGTCACCATCGATGGCATCAATGAGCAGCACAAGCCGCTGAGTGTCCTGGGTGCCAGCACGGCTCACAATCGGACGAGGCACTTGCTCTGTGTGCGCAACGATTGCGAGGAGTTTACAGTGATGCACTTGGGCTTCCTGGACTATGCCCACTACATTATCACGGTGCGTTTCATGGGACTCGAATCGTTCCATCAGAAGTACAATATCAGGGCGATAACCTTCTATGTAAGTAAAAAGACTAAAACTATTTTTAATATAATCCAGATTAAAAAAATCTCTATTTCTATGGTGATTATTATTTAAAAATATTTTGTTGATATCTGTCTTTAAAAGTGCATAAAATCACAATCAATCAATTTGAAATATTTTTTAATTTACAATTATATATATATAATTTGAATTATTTTTGGTGTATCATTAAAAAAATAATATTTATATATAATTTTTAGCTTGATAAATAATTTATTAACATATTTAATGCTTTTTGGTTCAAAATATTTAGAATTTAAATTAGTTAAATTAGTTATTAAAATTCAATCCAAACTTTAAAGAAATCTAATCCCACTAATATCTTCTCTTAGTTCAAAACATACAGCCCGGAGTTTACACAGATTGAGATCTGGTTTCGCTTCATCTTTCTGCTCTTCACCTTTATAGTCATTGTAAGTGAAACATTTGTAAATTCTGTTAACATACATTAAGATTGCTCCTTGGTTGGTTATAGTGTTGGTATGCACACACGTTGCGCAAGTATCCTGTCTACGACTGGTCCATTGAGCAGAGATGGATATCCTTGCTGCTGCCCCTTCTGCTGCTCTACGATAGTGAGTATCAATTGAATCTACTATATGTGAATGAGTTGCTTTGATATCTGCTTTGATATATTCTGCAGATCCGTTCTTTCCGTTGATATTCCTGATGAACTCGTGGCTACCTGGAATGCTGGATGCTGTGCTGCAGGCGACATTCCTTTGCGCCCTGCTCATGTTCTGGCTGTGCATCTATCACGGCTTACGGCAGAATGAGCGACGCTTCGTTAGTTTCTATCTGGTCAAGATCATTGTAGTCCTGCCCATTTGGCTGTGTGCCATTGTGCTCGCCACCTGGGAGAAGTGCAACGAGCTGCGTGATCCCACATACAGTCACTTTGTGGACACCAAGAACTACAATGTGAGCGCATATTAAATGCGTACTCTCAATTCCCATCCTAATCAATTCATCATTCCTTTGCAGGGCCTTAAGATGTTCTTCTACATTGCCTGCTGCATGTATGTGATTTACCTGGGCCTGTTGCTGCTACGTGCCTACACAGAACTTCGTTCCATGCCCTACTTTGGTAAGCTTCTTAAGATTTCGAATACATTTCTGAGAAATATGTTTAAATATATTTTTGTTTATAAAATATAAAAATGAAAACTTAAAATGGAGATGGCGAAAACATATTTATATTATTCAAAAAGAGATCTTCAAATACTGAAGGCCATAAGAAAAAATATATGGACCATACTTTTATGTACAAATATTTAAAACTTCGCTTCAGATCTAAATCATAAATTACAGAAAAAAGAGTTGTAAATTTGATCTAGATTGAAAAATGCTTTTCGAGACCAAAACATGTCAGAAATTGCATTTATTTTCTTAATATAAATCAGTTATAACGTTTGGATTAAAAATCAAGATATTTTATTTACCAATGCATCCACCTTTTTTATAACTCATTAATCATAAATTCCTTCTTTTTACTCTTCCAGACATACGGTTAAAGTTTCTCACGCTGCTGATGCTGTTCGTGTTGTCCATTTCGATAACAGTGACCACTTGTCGCTTTGGGTTTGGCATACTGGAGGATAACTTTGTGGCCACACTGAATACAACGTATCGGAGTTCGGCTCAGTTTATGTGCTTTTATGGGTTATTAAATTTCTATCTGTACACCATGGCGTATGTGTATTCGCCCGATGGTCGCTTTGCCCAGGCCGATTTGGCCGTAACCAAGGATAATCCGGCCATTTCAATGATTGACGATTCCGATGAGGATGTTGTCTACGGCTCCGACGAAGAGTCCCGTCGTCCCCTCACCTCTGTCGGCGGCGCTGGCAAAAATGACTACGACAGCGATTAACAACAATTGTTTAAACGTATCGTACTTTAAGCGTTAAGTGTTCCATAGGTGGCAATCCCCAAACAACAGCGCTAAATTGTACAAATTACTTATTCTACAAGTATTGAGCATTGAGCCCAGCGTTTTCAATTTCCACTTACCTACATAAATTTGAAGTAAACTTAATTGGTAAACTATCCGTTTGTGTTTTGTAAAATATATATATATATATGTGTAAATTGGAATCATTACAGTTACAAATGGTAAACCTGTCGATATTGTAACCATTTCAAATATCAGAGTGAACACACATTTTTTTAATGCAAAAACTCTTCAAAAATGAAGTGGATTCTTCAGGAACACCCAAGACAAAAACCTATCAATTAGATGTTGTGGGACAAACAAACAAAAAAATTAACTTTTAACATAAAACAGATGATTGTTATTTTTCTAGATTGTTTATTACATAATTAACACATTTTGCCATTTGA
This sequence comes from Drosophila dives, assembly GCA_035042365.1. Lineage (NCBI taxonomy): Eukaryota > Metazoa > Arthropoda > Insecta > Diptera > Drosophilidae > Drosophila > Drosophila dives. The sequence continues at coordinate 6,563,422 of JAWNLJ010000442.1, forward strand.
ATTATAATGCAAACAAATGGCCCGTTTAGAAGACCTCGTTAATGCCCATTTTGTTTTTGGTCAATAGACCAGTGTCACCCACATCTGCGTTGTAGCCGGGACGGAACTTCATGCCGGGCGCCTATAAAATGCGAATATGATTGATAAGATTGGGTCTGGGATTAAGTGTTAAAAGTGGACTCACATTAAACCAGATGTCACGCCAGACCTTGCTGTCGTCGGCGCTGCGCAGCAGCTCGGGCACATCGTAACGTGGCACATTGAAGTAGTTCATCAGATCTGGCTTCTCGTGGCAGTACTTGATGCGGGCCTCACACCACTCGTTCTCGAGCGGGAAGCGCCAGTCAAGCTGTTTCTTGTTGTGAGCATCTGATTCGTGCTGCTGGAAATCGATACGTTCGATATCCTCAACGACAACCTCAGTTTCGCCACCGGCTGTCCAGTCGTAGATGAGCAGCTCTGCATGTATCGAGATATCCTTGAGATATTGCTGCTTGTACAGCGTTTCCAAATCCCGCAAATATGCCTCGCTGAACACTTTCGATTTGACTTCGTGTTCCACGTTGCGCGTCTTGATTTGCTGCTGCACAGCATCGATGGGCTGGTCCAGGTAGATGACCAAATGCGGCTTCAGCAGCTCACCAATGGTGTTCTGGCGCAGTTCGTTGTACACGGAACGAGCACCGCGCGAAATATAGCCCTGACGGAACATGGCCTCCATGAAGACAAAATCGGAGTAGGGACTGCGCTCGAGAACGACGCCCTGCCCGGTGGACAGGATGTGCTGGAGAGCATCGATATACTGCGAGTAGCGTAGCATGTACATGCGTATTTGAAACAGAGCAGCAAGATCATGATTGGGGTTGTTGCAGAAATCACGAACGTCATAGCTGCGGCAGCTGGGCGGCAACTCCGGATCCAGTTTGCGCATATCATAGCCATACGGATTGATGTAAATCAGATCCAGATCAACGGCCGGATAATATTGCATATCCAGTTCAGCTGCCAGCTCCTGGGCGAACTTCGTTTTGCCCGCCGCAATCGGACCCTCAACGCAAATAACTTTGGAGTTTTCATCGAAGCGCTTGGAGGTCTTGTCGAAGACGGCGTTTAACCAGTTGTACTTCTTTGTCTTGTACGGATATGGAGCAGCCTTCGGTACGCGTGGGCCACCACGCATCGTCTTACCGGAGATGTTGCACTTTTGCATGAAGGCAGCAGGTAAAGCATTCGTCTGGGCTTGCAGCAGTGTGGCGGGCGCAGTGGCGCCGCGGCTGGCAAGCCGCACCAGGCCAACACGGAACACGGCAGTCATGCTGCAATCACAGAGAAATCACCACAAACATCATAATAAATATTAATTGTCAACTTGGTCAAGTATTATCGGGAAATGTTGTTACATCACACAAGCTGTGCAAGCGCTTTTGCAGTTGCATTAAGATTTGTCCAGCAAAGTGACAACAAAAGTTAAACTGCATTTATGTATCCATATTGCATACTACACATTTACTAAATGTGTAAAATCGTTGAAATTGCCTGTTGATTTACTCACTTTTAAAGCGATAATCTAATATTTAGCCAAAAAACAATTTCGGCCTATGTGTTTGGTGTTGGTAAACGATCAACGTTTGCGGCGTCACCCAACACTCAGAACTGAGTTGACACGCTCTCTGAATAGTTATCGCTTAAGCATTATAATTTTTGTAAATATTCCATATGGTCAAAGTGGCCCTTGTGCTAAATTTGAAATTTTTTTCTTTACATTATTTTTGAGTTTAATGTTATGTCAATCATTATATCGTAAATTTAGTTCTTTTTGACATGCTGTGGCAGCCCTGGGCGCAACCTTGCTGCATTTGAAGAATTCTCTGCTCACATCTGGAGCTCGCAATGAAATGAAAAGCATCAATTAAAACAGTTTACATACATATAATTTAATAACGCATCATTTTGTAACGTAACCAAATACAAAATAAAAGTAAGTAACACATGGATAACATCTGGCGGGTGCACACTCATCACATATATTGAGCAGTTACGCAACTAAAGCATTTTACGCGTGACACAAATTTTGATTATCCTTATTTGTTTGTTTGTTTTTGCAGCAAAATTTTATAGAATGGGCAATTCGGCGCTTTCCAAAGTCCAGATGGAGGCTGCTAAAGCTATGCCAGCTGACCATGCCAAATATATGGCAAAAACTGGAGCAGCAGCACCACCACCAGAATGCCCCATGCACCAGAAGCAAGGCGATAATCAGTCGTCCGCATCTGCTGTGCCCCCACATCCAAAGATGCAGGCATCCGAGTGCCCCGTGAAGCATGATGGCACCGATGTCAATCCACTAAATATGATGCCGCCAGCTAATCAGAACCCGGCGCCGGATCAACCCTTTCCATTGCCCACAGAACGTCAGACATCGACCATACCCAAGGTGACCGAGGATGGAAGCACTCAGTTCTGGCAATATCCCAGTCAACAAATGTTCTGGAACGCCATGTTGCGCAAGGGTTGGCGCTGGAAGAACGAGGATGTCTCCCAGAAGGATATGGGTGATATAATCCGCATTCACAATGCCAACAATGAGCAGGCCTGGCAGGAGGTCCTCAAATGGGAAGCGCTCCACGCCAAGGAGTGCGGCAATCCACGTCTCAAGAGCTTTGGCGGCAAGGCGAAGGATTTCAGTCCAAGAGCACGCTTTCGTAGCTGGCTGGGGTGAGTTAATTATGTTTTCTTAAGTCGTTTTGAATCTAAGATTATTTATTATTGTCTAAACGATTATTGATTGATTGAAAGTCGAAATTAATAATTGCCTTTTGGTCTCTTTTTGCAGCTATGAGCTGCCTTTCGACAGACACGACTGGATTGTGGATCGCTGTGGCAAGGATGTCCGGTATGTGATTGACTACTACGACGGCGGCTTGGTCGACAAAGATTACCGCTTTGCGTTGCTAGATGTGCGTCCAGCGATGGATTCCGTGGACAATGTTTGGGATCGTATGCGCGTCGCGTATATGCGCTGGAGATTCGAATTGTTAGAGAATCTGGGCAGCAACAGCAAAGCGACTGCTGGCAGCGAATAGGACTTCTTTTCGGCCAATGTACAAAATCTGTCTTAAGTTATTATCGAAAGCGACAAAACAACAGTTATACCGTTTGCGTTGCACTGTTGCAATAAACAATAACATTAAAATAAAGAAACTGTTTGTTAAATATAATATTCGTGGGGCATGTCTGGGATTATTCCTATTTAATGATATAATACTCAGTTGCGTGTGACGCCAGATTTGGCTGTTTTGTAATTTTATCCTGTTTTCATAAATTCTGTATTTTTTTTTAATTTGAGCAATTTTTAACTAGTAATGTATTATTATTGAAAATATTTCTTAAGTACATTTTATCAAAGATCTTCACGTGGTTTACTGACTTATCTCAGGTTGTCGTAAAAAATTAAAATTTAAAACAGGCGCAATTATCGTGTCAATCACGAAATGTGTTTATCTCTAACGTGATTGCCCCTCTGGAGAAAAATTCCATTCAAAGTTTGCAAAACTGTAATATGACGACCAGTGTTGGTCAGGATTTGTATCAATTTATTGGCGCACTTACGTCACGTATTATTAAGACTAACTATAGCGTAAAAGCCTCCAGTGGAGAAGTTTGCCGATCGGTCAGTAATAAATGTTGGCTGCAAGAATGCGTTTCGTGCAATATTTACTTAAGGGCGACCTCGCAAAGCGTTTCGGTCTCCTGGTCGATGATCAGAAGTATTTGATTGAGCTCAGCGGAGTCAAGGGTGTTCCCAGTGACTTGAAAACTTTGATAGCGCAGAATCCCGATCTGACGGAGCTTGCGCAAAAGGCTGTAAGGCAAAAAAAGCTACCCTTTAACGATGACGTCACACTGCTGCCTCCACTCAGTGATCCGGGAAAAATCATATGCATCGGTCTCAACTATCAGGACCATTGCGACGAACAAAACAAGCCGGCGCCAAGCGAGCCTATGTTCTTCAGCAAATACAACAATGCTTTGGTCGGTCCCCACGACAATGTGATAGCCCACGAGGCCACCAAGGTATGACGCAGCTGAATACATAATACACAGAGATCAAGATACGCTTCTCGTCTCCCTTTAGAAACTCGACTGGGAGGCGGAACTGGTTGTGGTTATTGGCAAGGTTGCTCGCCATGTGGCCAAGGAGGACGCGTTCGACTATGTCTTCGGTTACAGCATTGCGCAGGACATTTCTGCACGCGACTGGCAGAAGGAGCGCAATGGTGGCCAGTTCCTGCTGGGCAAATCAATGGACACCTTTTGTCCACTGGGCCCAGCTGTGGTGCACAAGAGCGTGATCAAGGATGTCTACGATCTGCCGCTCAAGACCTGGATAAATGGCGTAGAGAAGCAGAATGGCAATACGGGCAATATGATCTACAAAATTGATGATGTTATCAGCAGGCTGACACAGTGAGTCACAAATCCCACAATTTTCACATTGGACTCTATCCATATCTTGATTTTCAGGACAATAACTCTTCTGCCGGGCGACATCATCCTGACGGGCACACCCAAGGGTGTGGGCATGCATCGCAGTCCGCCAGAGTTTCTGAAGCCCGGAGATGTGATCAAAACTGAGATTGTTGGGTTGGGCACAATGACCAACAATGTGGTTGCTCCCTAAGCAATGCAATAAAAAACTGTTATATATGTTATTTTTGAAGTAAACGCAAAAACATTTCGCATTTAATTACACTTTGAACGTCTTCGACTTGGTGGCAAAGAATTCGTCGCGCTTGTGGTACGGAGCATAGGGATCATCGATGTAGTGCTTGGGTCGACGCCAGTAGCTGGTGACCATCTTGTCCAGAAGCCAGCTCTGTGTGGCATTTGTAAATACGTGTTGACGCAGGCGGCGACGCAACGCGGCGGACTTCTTGAACAGCTTCTTTTGTCGGCCTGAATGTGTCCGGATCCATGCGCCCCAATCCAGACGCTTGAAACGCTTCAGCACCGCCTTGACGGACTTGCGTTTGCCTTTGATAAGCGAGAACTTGGTCACGCTGCGATTGGATTCCAATGCAGCTGAAGCTGGTAGCTGTAAGAGTTTAGGTGTCGGCGTTGGCGTCAGGCTGTTGGCAGGTAAAAGATTTATTTGGCGCTGGGCAGGAACAGTTGCGGCAATCAAATGGCCAAAAAATGCACGTTGAGTATGCTGTACGCTGAATGCCGGCTGCACACGGCAAACACTGCGTAGCGCTATATGTCAATAATAATTATTTAAAATATTTATATATATTAACATAAGTATTTAATCTTACCATTGTTCACTAGCGTACGCAGCATATTATTATTATTATTTCTGTTGAATTAAAATGATGTCCAACGTTTTACTCAGTCGCGTAACAACTAAGATCAGCTGTTTGACATTAAGACATGCTCTGAGTTGGCATTCACATTTTATGCCGATAGTGTGCGCACATTTTTAAAAATAAAGTTTAAGCTTCATGTACTTTTTATTTCCCCATAGATTTGTAAATATTATTAAATTGTCACAAATTGATACATAAATTATGTTGATTTTATACTGAGCACACATTTCCACTTATTGCATAAATGGGAGAAGCTATCAGCAATCGGTTGCCATTCATTTGTAAACGTGCAAATAACGTCGTCGGGCAGCGACGAGCAATCAGCAGGCAATATTTGACGTTGGGGAGAAATTGGGCAGGAAAACTATTCTCGCCGCCGGTTCAAGTCTGCAGCAGGCACCATCAATTTAAATTATCAAAATTCTGTGGCTACATCATGTATCGGCTAGCAGCATTCGAGTGCAAAAGTGCGATACAGGTAATAAATACTAAACGTGTATGCGGCAATCGTCGCGTGAAAATCAATTGTATGTCGGTGACGTCGCTCGCCCCGCACGCGCCCACAAACAAAGAGCAAAAAAAAAATTTAGGAGACTGCTTGTGTGTTATGTCATCTGGCAAATGCAGTTAATAAGCAAAAAAATAATCCAAAATTCCAGTCAGACAATGGGAATGTTTTCCAATTTCCAATTAGAATCCTTTGATTGTCTTTTTATAGCGCACACTGCCTCCAACGAGCAGCAGACAGTACAGCAGCAATAACAACAGAAGCAGCGGCAACGGCAATGGTGGAAAACAACAACGAGAACAAAATTGGCAAAAAGGGAGCCTGCCTCCACCGCCAAATATGCGAGAAGCTGGCTTTGGCAAAGTGATGGTCCTGCTGACACCACTGGCTGCAGTCGGCGGCGTTATAACCTATTCCAAGTAAGTCACTGGCAGGCAGTTGAAGTTCTCTATATAAGGATCATAAACGTCTACTCTTTTATACAGCTGCAAAATATCTCTTTCCTTTTTGTATATTCTTTTCTTCGATTTGCAGATACAACAAAGATTTCCGTCAAATGGTTGAGAAAAATGTGCCCGGTGCTGAATCGATCATAAAGGTTGCACTGCAGGAGGAGGCACCTTTTCAGGGTATAACCAAAAATGTAAACGATCAATACGACAAAGTCAAATCGACATTCAACAGCGTTTCCGACTCGGTGAGCTCCGTCACCGGCACAGTGACAGGCTTCTTCGGCGGCAATAGTGCGCCCGATGCGAAACCCACGGGTGCTGCCAAGCCAATTGAAGTCAAGGAACCCAAGCAATCGGAAGCCACTAAGCCTAAAGCCACCACTGCCCCCGTTGCAAAGAGTGAACAAAAAACTGCTGCGAAATTGGATACAGCAGCGTCGCCGACCCCAAAGCCACCGGTGCCAAAGGTGGAACCATTGCCAAAGGAGGTTGTGGAATTGGAGAAGGCAATTGAACTGTCGGCACAGCTGGCCATCAAGGAATACAACGCAGCCATTGCCATTCTAAAGGGGTGCGTTATAATTATACATCTTTTCTTTTTCGATATTTACACACACCTCCCATAATACAGTTTCAATGAGGATGTGCGACAAGTTGTGGACAAGGCTGTCGAGCACGGCGAGAACTCGCTCTGGGGGACGTTGAAGAATCGGGCCAGTGCACGCGACTCAGCTGTTGCGATGGCAGAGCGTGCGGCACATGAAGCACAGGAGAAGATCGGTTAGTCCTCTTCATCAGAGTTCGTTCCTTTGAACCATTGACTATTCATCCATCCATATTGATTGCAGAGCGCTGTCAAGTTGCCTTGAGCAAAGCGGCAACAGCGAAAAACCATGAACAGGTGGAGGAGCTGCGCAACAAAATTAAGAAGATGGTGTCGCATATTAGCCAAGTCAAGGATGATCTGTATAGACACAAAGATACGGCGAGTGTATCTGATAAATATTGGCGCAGTGTTGAGCAGGCTCGCAGCTACTTCATCGATGAAATCGAGTCCATCTTTCCTGGCATCAATCTCTCTGAAAAGAAATTGAGCCTATCCAAAGAGGATTTGGATTTGTTCATCCTGCACGCCTACTCGCATGTTGTCGCCTACCAAAAAGAGCTGCAGCGGCTGCAAACCGACGGCGAGCTGCGTCTGAAACGTGCCATCGATTCATTGCGCGGCGACAATAGCTCAGAAGCGCTGCGCGCTCAACTCGACTTTCATTTGGAGGCCGAGAAGCGCAAGCTGGCCGTGGAAAATCAGAAAAAGATATTCCAAATCCATGCCGATGCCGACAAGCAATTGCGCTTGCAGCTGAAAAAGCAGGCCGAAGCACACGTCGATCACATCAAGGATGTTGTGGCGCAGCGCGAAACGGAACTAACTCGTTCCTTCAAGCGAGAGCTTGACGACAAGTTGGCCGCCGAGAAGGCCAACTACAAACTCCAGCTGGCTGCTATGCTGGGCAAGCTGCGCGGCATGGATGCTGCACTGGCTGGTAAGTGAACCACACTTTCTATGGCATTTATTTGTATTTAGTCGACAAAGATGATTGACTGGAAAACTATCAATCCAATTGTTTAATGTTTATTAATGATATTGGATTGCTTAAAGTCTGTTTTCGGTATCCGATTACTATACACAAATTTTTTGCTCATAACTAGAAAAATGTATAAAAATACCTCAGATTTGAAATTGAATAGCATTTTCATTTGAATGGCACCAATAGTTTTCCAGCTATACAAATATTTACTCTGGCTAGTATTTTAATTATAAACACCCAAATTGCTTTCCTATGCTGCTTGATTAGAAATAGAGGACACGTTTCAAGGTATAATCCCAGCTTCTAATATTCTGTTCAAGCGTATTTTGACTGTTATTTAACCAGCTCTTTGTTTAATCCTTCATAGAGCGTGCCGAAACCGAGCGCTCGGCCAACCAGGCGCAAGCCTTGTGGGCTGCCTGCCAGGCCCTTTGGGCTTCGGTGCGTACAGCCACGCCCGGTGTGCACTACAAGGATAAGTTGCGACCCCTTAAGAACGAGATAAAAGCCATCGCTAAGGTTGCCGGTGAGTGGAAACTTAAATTAATTGTGTTATAATTATTGCTAATATTTGTGTTTGTTCTGCACAGAGGGTGACGAACTGGTTATTGCTGTCTTGGAAAACATGCCCAAAGAGGCCCAGGAGCGGGGTGTGTTTCCCGAGGATGCGTTGCGTGAACGCTTTTTGAATGTAGAGCGCATTGCTCGACGTTTGGCGATGGTACCTGAAAATGGTGCCAGCCTGCCCATGTATTTCCTTTCATATCTGCAATCGATTTTCATCATGAGACCGGATAGTCCCGTCTCCAAGGATGAACTAGAAAACAAGCCTTTCGACTATAGCAAATTGGACACTTACGATATATTGAATAGAGCCAGGTACGCAAACTAAGCAGTTAATTTTTAATATTTGTGTATTCAAGGTGGGATTTTGTTTTTGCCAGGTACCATGTGGACCGTGCTGATTTCCTTCAAGCGCTGAAATACTTAAACCTACTACAAGGTGCGTCTCGTGAAGTTGCCAGCGACTGGATGAAGGAGGCACGTCTCATGCTGGAGACACAACAGGCGGCGAACACGCTGATGGCCCATGCCGCAGCTAGTGGCTTAATGTATTTGTAAATTATGTGTCCCATTGTGTCCCCGGTTTAGTTCTCAATAGTTTGTTTTTGATTTTTCCCGATGAGAGCCACTCACGAGAACTTACATAAAAAAGGGCATTGATTGTAAAATTTTATTTTAGAAGCAATTATAAAAATTACAAATATAGAGGCCTGAAACGGCAATGAAAGTACTTTTACGCATAAGGATTTACGACTTTATTTCTCAATTTGCCTAATTTTTGTATTTCACTTTCGACAAGATCGCCGGGCTTAAGAAAACTTGAGGGTTGGCGATAAGCGCCAGCGCCAGCTGGAGTTCCGGTTAATATGATGTCACCCGGGCAAAGAGTCATGAACCTATTAAAGATATATATACATTAAATAAGAAGTGAAAATTTTAAGTGTATTACACTTACTGAGAGAGTCGACTAATTAAGTAGTCTATTTTGAAGATCATATTTTTAGTGTTACCGTTTTGGCGCTGCTCATTATTAACAATCGTCGTAATCCACAAGTTATCCACATCTGGCACATGGCATTTGTGTACAATTACCGGTCCTAGTGGACAGAACGTATCCAGAGACTTTGCCAATAAAGGCTGCCCGCCGAGCAGCACATTCGAGTCACGTGCAGTAATATCCTGAGCAATCATATAACCAAAAACACAGCTCATAGCCGCCTCCCGAGAGACGTGGCGACATTTCTTGCCAATCACCACGGCCAACTCGCAGCCGTAATCAATGCACTGCCCATATGTATACATACATAAATACGTATAAATACATATAACTATTATATATTGGACTCGAGGTAGTTACCTTGGCTATTTGATGAGCACGTATATTATCCAAAGCTCCTGTGATGGCAGTACTAAATTTGACAAAAAAAACGGGTTCCTTTGGAACACTTTCGCGTCGCTCCAAGCAGCTGTCATAGTAATTGCAACCGACCCCAATAATCTTGCCCGGCGATTGGATCGGAGGTAGCAGTATTAAATTTGGACTCACATTTTCCACATCCATAAATTGAATGCTGTCAAGCAAACTACTCATACAGTACTTTTGCTGTATAAACTGGACCATATCAGGGGAGGCACAGGTTCTACTCGACAGTTCAATCATTTTTGATCCGTTCTCGGATACCAAACCAAGACTTTTGGAGGCATTGCCCGGCCACATGTACTGCAAAAAGCGGCCTTTTGGAATATCGAATTCCCCTAGTTCGGTGGATTCCGAGGCATTAGTTTTCAACTCCCATGGTAATGCTTTAGCATTTATTTGCGCAGATCCACAGCGGTTAAGCAGCAAAGATACTGCAGCTCTCATTATTTGTTTTCATGTAATGTACTTTAAATTTTGAAATCAAAATTGCGCAAACTTTGTTAAATGAATAAAATTTCGAAGGGACTGCCTGCTGTATTACATGCCAAACATACTTCTTAATATTCTGTGCATTGAGATTTAAGTCAACGTTTTGTTTTCTATAAATTAAGCTTCTGTGGATTTAATTTTTGGCGGTCACACTGGACATATCGATTCTCAAATTTTATGTTAGTATATCGATAGCTTTTGATATATATTGAACATCATTTATTTTCAGATATTAATAAAAATAAACGAATTCTTTAAAAATTGTTCATATATATTATTGTTTATTTGATATAATATTTTTGAAATTGAACTTGATTACTAATATAAATTATTTTCAATTTTTATTTTCACTGTTATCGGAGACCTTGTTCATTTCGATAAGTTGACAACAACCCTAGTCAGCTGTTACTGTTGGTTCCCGATTAAAATTTTGCAAAAGTAAAATTAAAAATTTTAACGCTTATACATTTAAGGTCTCTTTGATTTTTATTAATAAATACAATAGTCTAACGTAGGATCAACATGTCGATGCTGGCTAGAACCCTGGGACGCAGCCTTTTGCAGGTAAGCAACACAAGGCACAAGTTGAACAGTGCTTACATAAACGTCTGACAAGTTTTGTGCAGTAGCAGCAGTCGTCGCACTTGTGTCCAAAGCCAGCACAGTTTGCAAAGTTTTTGAGGTTAACATCCTCGCAAGAAAATACTAATTATGCATTTATCCCATTAACAGCAGGCGGCTGCAGTGCGCCAACTTCATCTCTCGGCACCACTCAATGCTGAGGTGGGTATTTGACTTCAAATACATACATGCTTGCAAATATTTAAATGATACATTTCTGATTTTAGAATGCTAATAGAACCACCTGCACGCTGATACCTGGCGATGGTGTCGGTCCCGAGCTGGTCTATTCGCTTCAGGAGGTTTTCAAGGTAAGCTATCTATTCCTCAAAATATAACGTTTATCTAATATATGCAAATTGAAATACGTTTAGGCAGCAAACGTGCCCGTTGACTTTGAAGCTTACTTTTTGTCGGAAATCAATCAAGTGTTGAGCGCTAAGCTGGAGGATGTCGTGGCCTCCATTCAAAAGAACAAAGTTTGCATTAAGGTAAGTTGTAAACAAGAAAACCACATTATTTTGGCTGGTTAAATTTCTTATAGTATAAAAAGCATGTAGTAAAGACATCAATCATTTAAACCGTTTTCTTCAATGACATATGTAACTAATTTTGAATTCTGTTAACTTAAACAGGGTATTTTGGCCACACCTGATTACAGCAACGAGGGTGAACTGCAAACGCTTAACATGAAACTCCGCAATGATCTGGATTTGTATGCAAACGTGGTGCATGTGCGCAGTTTGCCTGGTGTTAAGACGCGCCACACCAACATTGATACGGTTATCATTCGTGAACAGACCGAAGGTGAATACTCTGCTCTGGAGCATGAGTCGGTGCCTGGTATTGTAGAGTGCCTGAAGATTGTCACTGCCAAGAAGTCGATGCGTATTGCCAAGTTCGCCTTCGATTATGCCACCAAAAATAACCGCAAGAAGGTCACAGCGGTGCACAAGGCTAATATCATGAAACTGGGCGATGGCCTGTTTCTGAGGTCGTGCGAGGAAATTTCCAAGCTGTACCCCCGCATTGAGTTCGATAAGATGATTGTGGACAACACGACCATGCAAATGGTATCTAATCCAAATCAATTTGATGTGATGGTTACACCCAATCTGTATGGTGCCATTGTCGATAATCTGGCCTCTGGTTTAGTCGGCGGCGCTGGCGTCGTTGCCGGTGCTTCTTACTCGGCAGATGCAGTTGTGTTTGAACCGGTATGAATTAATCTTGCAAATTTTGTCTTAAGAATTCGAATACTATAGTGATCTCTGGTTTTTATTTAGGGTGCACGTCATACTTTCGCTCAGGCTGTGGGCAAGAATCTTGCTAATCCAACGGCCATGTTATTGTGCGGCACAAAGTTGCTACGCCACATCAATTTGCCTACGTACAGTGAGGTTATACAAAACGCTATTAACCAGGTGCTCAAGGACGGCAAAGTGCGCACCAAGGACTTAGGAGGACAATCTACCACGCAGGACTTTACACGTGCCGTCATTGCCAATCTGCACTAGGCCAAAGAATCGAATTCAGCAACTGACACAGCAATAGCTGCCCAGGATTAATGCCTATTTAGACAATATACTGTTGATATTGCCTACCAAAATTGAATTGTTAAATACGCTTCACATATTTAGTTTGCCTTTCATATTTCAGTATGATTTCTCTCCCATATTTCAATGCAATCTTTGAGTATTATTTCTGGCGAATATTAAAGTTTAGTGCAACTACCTCGCCCCGTATCCCAAAAAAATTTAGTTTTACGAATTGGCCGTGTTATTTATTATTTTGTGATTATCATTATTTTTTTGTGCAAAATTCAAATTGCACTCGAATTTTGCCGGCAACTTTAAGTTAATGACAAGGAAGTGCAAAACAAAACAATAAGAAAAGTCATTCAATGTAAACCAACTCAAAGTGTAGCGAGAACTGTAATGGAAAAATAAAAAATATAACTCAATTATTAAAGCCATGTGAATTGTTTTGAGACATGTAGTTTAAGCAGTTTTTACAGAGTTTAGGATACAGTGAAGATTCTTTGAAAACATTTCACATTTTATTTTATAAAGTGAGATAGGAAGGGACCAAAATATATAATACCCAAATAGTAAAGTACATGTACAAATGTTTAGGCCGAGCCTTTGGGCTTGGCCAGTTCTATAAGCCGCGGCGAGGCTTTGGCCTTGAGTGCCGCCGGTGAGATGGCGAAAGGATCCTCGCGTATATGAGTATTTTCGAACTCCTTTGGCTCGGCCAGCTCCTTCATGCGCGCCGATATCTTGTATTTGAGAGCGTTTGGTGATATGGAGAACGGATCGTCCTTCAAATCGGCTGGCCCCAAATTGGCCTCATGCTTCGCCAACGGCTGTGAAATCTCCATGATTCGCTCGCTCGCTGTAGACAGTTCAATGATTGGTAAATAACACTGACTGATATTAAATTTACTTACGTTTGTATTTCAGAGCATTGTAAGAGACTTTTTCCGGATTCTCATTAGTGTGCACATTCGGGTGATCCACTGGCTTGGCCAAAAACCTAACACGATCCGTCGCCTTGTATTTACGCAAACCGGATGTTATCTCCCACTCTGGTTTAACGTCCTCTAAGTACATCTTGGGGCTCGATAGTTTCTTGAGACGGATCTGATCTATTTCGCGTACTTTCCGCTCCTGTATGACATTATTAGATTATTATTTAATTAGGGCTTCAGCTAACGGGTGCATCTTTTGCTGACTTACTATTTTCGGTGGTTTGATCGGAACTTTCGGCTTCGCCAGTTGCTTGATATAGTTTTCGTGCCTCATCTTTTGTTTTTCGGTTAGCTTCTTTATTTTGGCTCTGTTACAAAGTAATAAATTATAAGCACAATTATAATTATTATTTAAAAATTTACGGTTTTTGTAATGGTTGCAAGTTGGCCAATCGACTGTATAGTGACAGGTAACTGCTTCGTAACCAGCGATTTAAAATACTCTCGCCAATTTTATCACCGATACGAATGGCCTCATTTAAGCGAAAGAGCAGCCGACGGACCGTTGGCAATGCGAGTTGCTCGGTTCGGGTATGCATGGGCATATCGGCTGGAATGATCTCAATTGTCTTCGTGAAAGGACAGGCACATTTGGGTAAAAAACGACAGAGTGGCCTCCTGGGTACTGCCAATTTCAAAATACGCGTTCGCTTGGTGAAACTATTCTCATGCCGTTGGTAGAGTTTCTTTAGGTCCTTTGAGATATCCCTGATAAAACATTCGGCATCGTATGGTATGCGATTCCGAATGGCACAACAATCGGGTCGTACACTGTCGGCAAGTCTTAAGCAGGTCGTCAGCTCTGGACTAAGATCACATTTTAATCGTTTTATTGCCATTTTTTTGTTGTAATATTTTTTAAACTTTTCACAAGAATTTTGTTGTCATCTGTTTTATAAATTAATTTTAAAATTAAATGGGCGCCTACAAAGCCTACTATCCAGATTATTTGATTTTTTAAGCTAAAATAAACAAAGGGATATTTTTTTTAAATTTTATTAAATTTTTATTGACAGTATTCATCAAAATACTGAGAGCTCCATGTTCACATCATTACAAGTTAATAGTTGTGTTTTTCTCATTTGTAAGTATGTATGATTTTTAGTTGATTTTTCCATAATACATCTTATTTTTCACATACATGTACACAAATCTAATCTTTATTTCTTTCCAATTTGGATTTTCCATTTTTACATTGATTTTGACAACATTTTTTCTTTCTTCCCTTTTTTTTTTGCTGTTGTTTTTAATTTTTTTTGTTGGCATTAAATTTGTAGTAAGAACAAAAGAACTTTTGTAAATCAATATCCACGATGATGATAATAATAATAATTGTTTTTTTTTTCGTACATAGAGTTTTAGCATACACACACAAATATATATACTATAAATTTGAATTTATCATTTACTAAGTTGACATAAATTTTGCTAATTTAATTGTTTAAATTTGTGTGACTTTATGTTTCGTTACTTTTCTTTATTTTTGACTGCTGTAGAAAATCCACCTAGCATTCGTATCTTGATATTTAATTTATTTATTTACACCAAAATTACACCAAATAATAATTATCTATTTAACTAAATTGTGTTTAGTTTTGCAATTTTATGACTCCTCTGTTTTGTTAAACATACAAATTTCAGCCAAATTCTTAGTACTTTAAGATTCTTAATGAAATGATTTATAATTTAGTTTAGTTGCATATCGTATACAAATTTTCTTACATTTGTAATTTTTTCATTATCCGGGTCTGACGCTTATGAAATCATTTTTGTCTCTTACATTTTTTCTTTTATTATTACCAAAGGGGATTTATATGTACACACGTACATACAATTTTTATTTAATTTTAATTCGCATGCATACATAAACTTTTTTGTATTATTTATTCAAAATGTTTCCCCAGACGTTCCTTAGACTTGATTTTGTAGATTACAAATGAATATTTAATTATGGCATATAGGTGTCAATATCTGCGATACTTAAATATGCGATATGAGTCAAATTTTTGCTTTAATTTTGATGTACATATATATATAGATATATATATATATATATATATTTGTTTTTGAAATGATTACCAGTTATTCATTTAATCTTTTTGTTTGGTCCCTGAAGCTGTTGAGTTTAGATTTACGATAGCATTATTCGTATATGATAGTTTGCCTTCATAACCAGGTCTAGAACATTGTACTAGTACATAAGTATCTTATTTCCAAAGTGTTTAGTGGGTTGAACTGAATCATGCATTCGAAAACTTTGAGAAAAATTAATATAAATTAATTAAGAAACGATATTATTTTTGTCAAATACGGCTCATCTTTACCATTATTTATGTTGCCAATTTCTGTTGTTGTGTTTGTTTATCTATTTGATTTTGCAAAATGTGAAAATGGAGCAAATATTGACGGTGGTAGGATATTGTTTGCTCCAGGTAACCCTCTCACGGTCAATATTTACTTTGGGCTATTGATTAGTATATAATAACTGTAATAGTCATAGATTACTATGGCATGTAATAATAATACTTTTAGTATTTGTATGTGTGTAGATATGTGAGTAGCATATCATTTAATCATTTAGTTGTTTCTCTTGTTTTTGGTGAAAGAATAAAACAAAAAGCCTCTGTGTTTTTCAAAATAACAAAATAAAAATGAAAACTGCAGTTGTTTAACTAAAATATTTGTTTTTATTAATAAACATTTTCAGCGTAAATATATGATATATATAAATATATAAATCTTTTTTTTTGTGTTTAAAACATAATAAGTAAATAATAAAAATAACGAAAATCATAAACTTAATCTTAATTATAAGTGTATATATAACAATTATGCACGCTGAACAAATTTTAATTTAATTAAAAGTTTACATATAACTTATGTCCATTCTATATTTCTTGCGTATATATTTTTGTTGTTAACCAAATTAAGCATTTTTGCTGTTAAGAATTACTTAAGAAAATTTATATCATTTGATTTTTTTCTTTTTTTTAAAGAAAGTGGTTTTACCCATTTGCTTTTTTAAAAATAATATACACTCATATACATAGATATAACGATTTCGCTGTAAAGAAAAAATCAAATAATCAAGAAATAACTTCATAGCATTATCTCTATGGAATTTGATATTCAAATAATTGGTTTTTAAAATTCATGCTTAAGTTTTTATCTTTGCTATTTTTGTTGTTGTTGATGTTTCCTGGTTTTAACGCTAAATACATATGTTATCTGTACTTATGGGCTATTGCTAATCATAATGCATTTATATGTAGTTATGCTTATTGGCTGTGAAACAATTTCTTTATCTTCTTGTTTTTTTTTGTTTTGCACAATAAAAAGTTCATAAAATTATTTGCTGTAATTGATAAATGCAAAAAATAATTATTTTGCTCAGTTTACTGTGTTGTTGTTTGCTTTATGATGTACTTTTTTTTTTGTTGTATTGTACTTGCATCAGTTTAAACGCATCTAGGGCGTCATCTTTGTTGTAGTAAAAATAATCTAAATTTATGCTGCTAAAAACGAGAAACTGTTTTATTGTTTTGTTTTGTTTTGTTTTGTTTGGTGTGTTTAAAAAGGCATGAAATCGTAGCCTACAAATTGTAACAAACAGTTCGATAAGAAGAGTATTACTTTTTGCTTGAGATGCAAACGATTGATTTTCTTGGTTTATGGTTGCCTATTTTTTTTTTTTATTTGTTTGCCAATTACTTAAAACTATTGCTGTGGTTTTTATTTTGTATTTTTTATTGGTTAATATGATAAGTATTTCTTTCTAGGGCTATTGTTTTTTTTTTGTTTTTTAACTGCATCTATGTGGATTGAGTGGTTGAGTCAATAATTGAAATAAAAATTGTTTCATTTACTTATGACAAAGCGCACAACGCTGCGTATACGTAATGCGGCAAAATGCTCAGCATTCTCTTCGTTCTTGTTCTGCTTCTTTTTTCTCTTGCTTGTCTATTGTATTGTTGGCTATGATCGTTAATTATGTGGCTATTGTATTGGTTATTGCTATAAATTGAAGTTTGTTTAAAAATCAGTTGTTTCTGGTTTATGTTTGTGCGTGTGTGTGTTTTTGTCTGTGTGTGTAATTGTGGAGCTGTATGTGTTTTGCGTTTTGCTTGTTGGATTTAAAGTTAATTGTTTGTGGCTATGGCTATTTCTATTACTGTGGCTATTTTTTAGTTTGTAGTTAGAGAGTAGTACTATTGTTTAATAAAATTGTTTGGTAATTGCTTGTAGAAAAAAGAAAAGTACAATCGACGTCAGGCTTTGTGTTTTGTTGTCTAATTAATTTAATATGTGGTACATAAATTATGTACTCGTATACAATATTTGAATATTGTATATCGTTCTTGAATATATCTCAATTTTTAGTTCAATTATTTTTGGGCTATTGTTGTTTGTATTTCTCTGTTGTTGTTGTTGATGTTGTTGTTGTTGTTGGTTGTCTTTGCTGGGCTGTTTTGGGCTATTGTTTCTTTTGTTTGCTTGTGTTCTTTGCTTTGTCTTGTTGTAGATCGCTTACCGCTCAAGTAAAACGTAAAAAAATGTGTTTTCTGTATTGGATATGTTGGCACAACTTAACATTGAATTATTTGTTTTTTTTTTAATGGTTCCTCGTTTTTATAACTGCTTTTGTAGTAACAATAAATTTCTGTGATGTTTGGTTCTTGACTGCAAATTCTTTAGAGTTATTTTTTAAAAAAAATTAAAAAAAATTAAAACTGACTTTGACTTTAGTTACGTGTATATAATTGGAGAACCTAGGCATATTTATAATGTCTATAAAAGTTATGTGCACTTATATTTGATTTTTGATTTTCAATTAAAGGTTTTTCTTTGTTAAATAATAATGGTTTCTGTTTAGATATACATACTTATATCAGTTGTTATTAACATATATTTGTTTGTCGTTTATTTGTTTGTTTGAAACAATTGCACTATAAGTCAAATGTGTTGCCCGTTCGTAATAATATTATAAAAATTGATTAAAGAGAATAGCTTATAATGTTGTCTAATATATACAAAACACAAATCAAGGCTAACAACAGTGGCAACACGCCAGTCTGCTACACGCTGGTAATAATATACATACATACACACATTGGTATATATGTATGTATTAATTATAATATATTATAAACAAGAAAAATATATTTAGATAATAATAAGTAAAATTTTGATTTGCCTATTTTGCGTAGACTGCGCGTACAGATAATTAGAATAATTGTAATAATATATGCACTAATTCAGATATACATACATAAATTAAAGAGACAGAAAATAAACACTAATTATATGCACTTATATTCAGCAAATTTTGATTCATGTTGAACAAATTATATTTTATACACAAAGGTGAGCAATTCTTTAAGCATGCTAAAAACTCGTCTTTAAACAATTACATAATTATCAGTAAGTATATCGATTTAATTGTTGTTTCTTTTTTTTTTTTTTTTACAATTATTAACTATTAATTTGTAGTAAACAAAGAATAAGTAATGTATGGGTAATCAATCTTTTTTCTCTCCGAAAAATAAAACACGTACCTGAGCGTTTTTGCACGCTCACCTGCCTGCCCAGCCTTGGCTATATCCGGAAGGCCAAATAGTTAATTGTTGTCAACTTTTTGGGCATGCGAACTGCAGCGGCCAGGGGTAAGGTGAGCATGCAAAACTTCTATACAATTCAACATTCTCAAGCTGTTACTCATTACACTCGACATTTACACCTACCATTTAGGTTCACATTTCAGTATCTCAGGCCCTTGCATTCGGCTTGGTTGTTATCAGTTTTCAGTTTTCTATTGTATATATACTCGATAGAATGCCATTTTGTTTGTGTGTATTGTTGGGTATTTCTTTCAAATTTTCATTATTTTAATTTTTAATTTGATTCATAGTACGTTTGGCTTCTGCAATGTTTTCTGGTTAACTCAGACACATAGCACAAGACAACGTGCCCATCCCTGGTGGCTAGGCTGGCATTTTTGTTTCTGTTTTCTGTTTTCTTTTTTATTTATTTATTTTTTTGTTAAACGTTTTTTAACATTTCAAATAATTGTTTGCTTAAGCAAACCGGCCTTGAAATTACTCTGAACATGTATCGAAATATTTGCTAAATTTCGTAAATTTTTAACGTTTGCTTCTTAATATAAACCGTATAATTGCACTTTATTTTTACTTCTCATTATTTTTAGTTTGATTTTTTTTGTTATAATCTTTTTACATATAATTTTTTTTTTGTTTGCGTTTTATAAACAAAATAAATATAATGCAATTACATTTATTTTTTATTGTAATTTGTTATATTTTCTTTTTTTATAATTCTTTTGTTTTGTATAATTTTGTTTTATAAAATGTTTTCATTTTATTTTTTTCCAAGCTGTTATTATTTTATAATTTTGTTTATAGACTGTTTTTCTGCATTTCGTGTAAGTTTTGAGTAAAAAATTTTCCAAAATATATGTACAACTATATATGCTCTGAACTGTCTGTTTTTTTATAGTGATGTGCTGTAGTTGTTGCCTTGTTATTTAACCGTTTGAAAATCAATAAGGCTTTCATACTGTTGTCCTACTTTACTTTTATATTCAGTTGTTTAAACCAACTTGTGGCTACAGTAAGAATTCCCTTGCTTCAAAATCTTTATTGTTTTGCTTGTGCTTTGTTAAGTTATTGTTGTGAATTATTTGTATCCGATCCATTTACAATTTGTTTATAGCTTTTCTATGTGTTTCAATATTATAATAGATTTTCATTGTTATCATTACTTGTTTGTTTTTTCGTTAAGATTGTGTTTTTTTTATGTATGCCTAACCAACATTAGTCAGAAAAAGTTTCTTCAAAATTTTGGATTATTAATCACAGATAGTGTGTCTAATATATATGTATATATGTATGTATAATAAATATTTATGTATACTTCAAATATAATTAAATTAGCAATAAATACTTTTTTGTTTTGATTTTTCTTCTCGTATAATAAACAATTTTTTTTTGTTGTTGGTTTGATACGCATACATTTCGCATGCCGTGATGCAAATAATTTACTAAATTTTAAATTTTATCTTTTTTTTTTTGATACACCAAATGTTTGTATATTTTTTTTTTGTAAGTATGCCTCAATATAAATTTTAAATTTTCTCATACAGATATTTTTTTTTACTAAACCACAACATTTATGCACATCAAATGTATTTTTAAAGATTAGCCAATAAATATCCCTTAAATTTTCCATGCTTAAATAATATGTATTTTTTGTTCAACTTTAAATGCTTTTAAATGATTTTGTTTATATTTCTCCACAAATTTTTTTTAAATAGAATTTAATTTTTTTTTTCTCATATGCGTTTTAATTACAATTTACTAAACATTTCGACATATTTACCGATTTTTAAAAATACATATGTTGTATATATAATTTTGTTATTTTGTTTTTTTTTTTTTGTTTATATGTTTATATCTTTCTGACACTTACTAGCTAGCACACAAAATATGTTTTTAGGTACATTTATATATTTATTTTTTTTATTTATCTTTTATTTACGCATACATTTAGTAACCCATCAATAATTTTGAAATGTTTCTCAAATCAAGAGACATCGAAAGGGCATGTGTGTGACTCAATGTTGGCCAAAAGGTGTTACAAGTGTGTACTGGTAGGAGAGGTTATTATTTTTTTTTTTTTTTACGGTGTAAATATGTTAGACGTTCCATTTTTGGTTTTGTTGTATATTGTGTAAAGAGTGTATAGAGAGTGTATACGTACATTTAAATATATATAGTTGCTCAAAATGATCATGTGTTTTGTTTGAGGTATACGCGTAGTGATGAAGACACACATATATATTATATATATAAATATATATTTATATAGATAGATATAGACATATTTTATTTTTAATTTTGTGTCTTGATTAGGCAGCATATAAGTTTTGAAATATTTTTTTATTATATGCCTCCTTAATTTTTCCGAATTATTCAATAGCCAATTTTGATTATTCTTTTAATATTTGTATTTTCTTTTTTTTTTTAATGCCTAAACACATGTACATGATTAATTTTTATATTTGACTTAAACACCGAAACTTCAAAATTTTGCTTTTATACATTTAAATATGTATAAAGTAATTTTTGTTTTTTTTTCTATATATATTTTTATGTAATTTTGTTAAATATGTGTGGCTGGATAATAATCAAATATAAAATTTTTGATTATCAAATGATATATTTAAGTAATTAATTTGGATTGTTTTGTGTGTTTGATGGGTGTCGCTTGGGCATTTTTGTTGGTGGTTTTAGTTGTTTGAAAATTTTGTTTTGCGTATATATTTCAAATTTATTGTTATTATCATTTTGTGTGCTTCTACATAACGTTTCTCGTTTCTCTTATCAATTTATTTAATTTGTAAATGTGAAGGCAGCTTTGTTTATTGATTTCCGTTTTTTGTATGCTTCTTTTTCTTTAAGGTTTCTGGGTTGTAAGTTTCTTTAAGTTTTTTTTTCTTTTCTTTTTTTTTTTGTTTCATATTAATGCAATTACAAATGAATCGTTAATTTGATATTATTTAATAATTGAATTAAATTAAAATTTGTTTATAGTTTTTTTGAATTTTGCTTTGCTATTTCGTTTTTGAATTGTTTTGTTGTATTGTGTTGTATTGTTATTGTTATTATTGCTTGTTGGCTATTAAGTTTGTTGTTGTTGTTGTTGTTATTGATCGGATAGTGTAGCTGTTGTTATTGTTGTTGTTGTTGTTGTTGGTATTTCTAGTTATGGTCATTGCTGTAGTTATTGTAGTTGGGTAGTTTTTTTTCAGTAGTTGTGTATCTCGCGTCTGCATTGCGATTTGCGAAAGTCCATTGAGAATCACATTTGAAGTATTGAAGTCAAGTGTTGAAATAATTGAAGTATAAAATTCTGGAATGTGAAATGTATTATTTAATGTATTTTTTTTTTGTTTTTTTTTTTGGACACAATTCGCAATTTGCAGATGCTGCATAGGTTGGCTGTTCATTTGCTTGTAACTGCTTTGCTGATATTTATTGTATTGTGGGTTGTTGTTGTTGTTGTTGTTTTATTATTTCTCTAATTTAAAAAATATATATTTTTTTTGTTTATGTATAAGAACTTTCTAGTTGTTGATTTATTTTTCTTTCTTTTTTTTTTGGCTACTAAACTGAATAGATAATGCAAATTAAATGTGTTTTTTGTTTTTGTTTGTTTTTAAGTTTGGTCTTAACAAATTTTTTTTGTTGCTTATATTCTTGTTGTTGTTGTTGATAATTATTTGTAAGGTTTTTCTTATTATTTGGTTTTTTTTTTGTTTGTTTGTTTGTTATTTAGAAAGTTTGTACAAGAGAATGCCTATTTGTCGATTGTCAAAAACTAAACAATAAATATACATAAATACGTTGGGAATTTATGTATGTTTTGTTTTTTGTTGTTGTTGTTGTTGTTGTTTGGTTGCTGTTCTTGTGTATGTCAGATGTATGCATACATTATGAAATATGTTGTATGTTTTGTTAATTACATCATAATTAACAATTAGAGCCGCGACGCTCAGCATAATTCAAATTGGGCTCTTTTCATTTTCTTTTTGTATACATATATATATATATATATATATATATATATATATGGTGTATAGGTGTATATATCATTTACTTAAAAATTTGGTTTTCTTCCATACTCAATCTGTACAAATACAACTATAGTTGACCCGGTGCTCAACCTAGAAGCTATAGTAGTGTGTGGCCAATGGTGGCCACACAAATGTTGGTGGCACCAGTTGCTGCTGCTGCTCTTGCTGCTGCTGTTGCTGCTGCTGCTGCTGCTGCTGCTGCTGCTGCGGACAGTCGCCGATGTGCCACCTGCTCTATAACTGCTCCTCGTTGGTCGCCGCATGCATTTCGGACTGCTCGGCCTTGATCTTCGCCAGCTTTTCGTGCAATATGGAGTTGCTGGGCGAGATCTGTGCCGCTTGCTGCTGCTCCGACTCGAATTTGACACTGTTGCTGCCATTGAGATCCATCATTTTGTTGCTGGCGAGTTGTGCAGCCGCCGAGGAGCTGCGGGATTGATCGCTCTTCAGGCTACTGGCGTCCGTCTCCGAGTCGCGAGATGTCATCCGGCTGCGTCCATTTCCATTGTTGCTGCTGCTGCCGTTGTTGTTGTTGTTGTTGTTGCTGCTCTTGTTGTTCTTGTTGTGCGCCAGGTCGCTGTTATTGTTATTTAAGTTGTTGTTGTTGTTGGAATGCTCAAGATCATCATCACTGCTACCACTATCCGCGCTACGCATCGGACTGAGACGCTCACGTTTAATATCCGTATAGGCGCCCATCGGACTGCCGGCACGTTTGACGCTCTCGGAGGTGGAACAAGCGGCACCGAGGTAGTCATTGCTGCGATTGTTGGTGAACGGCAGTGGCGTCTTCTTAACCAGCAGCTGATCCAGCAGTGCGTTGCCATTCCCAGTGCCTGCGCTCACATCGCCATCGTTCTTCAGGGTCTTCCGGATGATGCCATCGTACATGTTCTCGGCAAACTCCAGAGCACTTTTCATATGCCCGCCACCATGGCCACCATGATGATTGCCAGCCACGCCCAGTTGACTATTGCGCATCACCTCGGCCAGATGTGACTTGATAAATTCGGGATTGCGATTGAAGTCCAAAGCATAGGTGGCTCCGGCTGTCGTCTGTGGCCAGTACATGTTCGGCTGAAAGGATAGCTGCGGTGCTGCATCATATATGGGCAGCTTAATGCCATTGGGCACCGATCCCGATGCCGCCGCGGCACTTGCCGCACTGCTGCTGCTGCTCTTGAGTGCATTGCTTAGCTTGGAGCCGGAGCTGCTGCTGGCATTGATGCTGCTGCCGCCAGCCTTGAGTTTGTCCAGATTATTGAGTGCAGTCAAACTAATCTTATTCGCTGCTCCCGTCAGACCAACGAGATCCGGTTGCGGCTTTGGCTCCCGCTTGCGCGGTCGCATCAAGTGTCGCTCTTTCACTTTGTACTCCAGCGTTGAGTGCGGCACACCATAATAGCTGCCGGCACGATGCACAGACATCTCGCCCCGCTGCACGGCCTTGACTGCCTCGACCAGGCTGTCCCTGTCATAGTTGCGGTACTTACCACGCTTCGGTCGCGTCCCCTTGCCAGCGGCCAGCGCCGCCGCATCCTGGGCACTGAGCTGCTGATGCTGATGCTGATGTCCATGCGAATGCGGATGTGGATGCGGATGCGTGTGCTGCTGCTGCTGCTGCTGGTGGGCATGATGTGCGGGTGGCAAATGGCTGTGGTGTTGCTGCGCAAGGAGATTAGGTGAGGCGCCAAAGCGTGAGGTGTCTGTGCCGCCAATCATTTTGGCCACCGATATGCTTGGCTTCCTGCTCGCACTGCTATTGCCGCCGCCGCCACTGCTGCTGCACTCGCTGCCGCTGGTGTTGCCATTGTTGCGCAGACTGTCCTGGCTGCTCTGCTCGTTGATCTTGCGCTGTATGGTGTTGGCCATCATCTTCTGTATGGATGTCGGCGATGGCGACAATAGATTGTTGCCGCTGTTGCCGCTGCCGCTTTGCCTGTAACTGTTGCTGGCCGCTGCGGCAGCAACGGCTGCTGCCAGCATTGGTGAGGCAGAATGTGGACTATGATCGCCGCCGCCGTTGCGGTTGCTGCTGCTGTGTGTTGTTGAGTTGTTGTTGTTGTTATTGTTGCTATTGTTGTTGTTGTTGTTGTTCATGCTGCTGCTGCTGCTGTTATTACAGCGCAACGTGGGCGACACGCTCTGTGCGCCGCTGATCTTGAAGGACGGAATCTTCAGTATGGGATCCTCGCACGCCTCATTGGCATCCAGCGAGGAGCTCGTCTCAGGCGTTTCAGACTTTGGTAGATGACGGCGATAGGCGGCAACTGCATTTAGATGCTGCAACTGTTGTTGCTGCTGCTGCTGCTGCTGCTGTTGCAGCCGGCACTGGTCGAGCAATGAGGCACTGCCATTGCTCTCGTGTCCAGATGCAGCAGCATTCACCACCGCCTCATTGATCATGCCTCCACTTTTGGCCATTAGCAGCGATTTGAGCAGATCACCCAGCGTCTGCGTCTCGTCCAGCTTGGGTATGACACCAAAACCGGCAGCCAGGAACAGTGTATTCAACAGCACATTGGGATCGATGGTCATGGGCAGTCCGGCGGCATTGGTGCCACCACCACCGGCTGCTGCTGCTGCTGCTGCTGCAGCAGCTTGCATATCCGTTGGAGTGCCGTCTCTCTGTGGCGTCCGTGACGACTTTGGCGACATAACGGGCTCGAGATCGTCGCCCAGTTCGCTGCCATTGGCCACAATGCGTTGGGCGATTTCCTGATAGCTCAGTGCTGGCGTTGAGGCATTGCTGTCGCCATCACCATCGCCAGCCTCCTCCCCAGACTCCTCCTGCTCCTGCTCCAGATAGCGCTGCAGCTGCTGCAGCTCTGGCGGCGCTTGCGCATTCGGTCGTTTCGCATCCAAGGACATTTTGCACAGCTTGTTGCGCAGCGCTGAGCGCGGCACATGATAATCCTTGGCTGCTTTGCGGGTACCCAGCTTATTGACCAGCACATCCTGCAGCGCACTATTCAGATCCTCGTGACTGTAATTGTGTCGTGCTGCTGAAATGGGCGTGGCACACTCAGACAGAGCTCTGCAAATAATCAGTGAGAAAATTGTGTAAGAATTGTTTCTGTGAATTTATTTAAAAAGTTATTTTTAAGTGTGATTACATAATTTATTGATTGTTTATTACTTTAATTATTTTTTTATATATAAGAATTTTTTTTTTGTAGTTAAAATAGGGCTATAAAAATGGTAGTCATTGGTAGTCATTGATCTTGAAAATCACATTTTCATAATAAAAAACCATTTAATTATTGTCAAGCTTAAAAATATTAATTTTTAGTATAATCTGCATATTAAAAATGTTTTCTTATTAATTATATATTTTTTAAAAGTAATTTATGGAAATAATTTAAGTTTTAGTATATTAAAAATATTTTCTTATTGATTATATATTTTAAAAGTAATTTATGGAAATAATTTAAGTGTTAGTATATTAAAAATGTTTCCTTATTAATTATATATTTTTTAAAAGTAATTTATGGAAATAATTTAAGTTTTAGTATATTTAAAATGATTTCTTATAAATTAAATATTTTAAAAGTAATTTATGGAAATAATTTAAGTTTTAGTATATTAAAAATTTTTTTTCTTTTTAATTATAGATTTTTTAAAAGTAATTTATGGAAATAATTTAAGTTTTAGTATATTAAAAATGTTTTCTTATTAATTATATATTTTTTAAAAGTAATTTATGGAAATAATTTAAGTGTTAGTATATTAAAAATGTTTCCTTATTAACTATATATTTTTTAAAAGTAATTTATGGAAATAATTTAAGTGTTAGTATATTAAAAATTTTTTTTCCTATTAATTATAGATTTTTTAAAAGTAATTTATGGAAATAATTTAAGTTTTAGTATATTAAAAATGTTTTCTTATTAATTATATATTTTTTAAAAGTAATTTATGGAAATAATTTAAGTGTTAGTATATTAAAAATGTTTCCTTATTAACTATATATTTTTTAAAAGTAATTTATGGAAATAATTTAAGTGTTAGTATATTAAAAATTTTTTTTCCTATTAATTATAGATTTTTTAAAAGTAATTTATGGAAATAATTTAAGTGTTAGTATATTAAAAATGTTTCCTTATTAACTATATATTTTTTAAAAGTAATTTATGGAAATAATTTAAGTGTTAGTATATTAAAAATGTTTTCTTATTAATTATATATTTTTTAAAAGTAATTTATGGAAATAATTTAAGTTTTAGTATTGAAATTAAGACTAATTTAGGATTTTTAGAGGATGCAAAAACAGAATTTTTGTAGTTGTTTTGCTGTTGGTTGATAACCACAATTTATGCGAATTCAATTTATATGGTATATATATGATATCGGATATTGACTGTGGGGTTAATTGAACAGTCAAACAGGTTTTATTATCTTGAAGCAAGTGCAACATATTATTTTGGGTACTTTTTATGACTGACTTCAGTTCAAAGCGAAATACAAATGCTGACAAAATATTATTTTCCATCCTGTCACTTCCTTTTTGCCCAGCAAACATATATACATTTTTTTTCGGTACTCATACATTGGGCACTCACACACCATCACCCACACACACTCACACACACATACTCAAAAGTACTGACAATGAGCGCTTCTTAAATGTCTGGAGCAGGAAACGGCGACGTTGTCCTTGTCAAAGGCAATGGCAAGGATACAGCATAGAAAAATTTGTGACTATGTTTTTTTTTCTCTACTTTTTTTTCCTCCTTTTTTTTTTTTTTGATTTTGGCTGCTGCAGAGACAAAAGATGACACGCCAGGGTTGAGTGATGCTCGAGTAGCAAAGGGTGAGGAAGGGGTTTGGGGGGAAAGATGTCAGCCTGCCAGCCAAGCCAGGGACAAACATGTTTTTGAAGTTCATTAGACGAATTTCAAAAAAAGTATTTTTCACTTAATGCCAAGCTCGAGCCAAGCCGCACCACTTGGCGCTTTGGTGGTGCCTCCAGCCACTCTACTAAGCCGTGTTGGAGCATGGGATGGACCGCACTTTTGGTGGCCCGTTTCAAAAGGCAACTTTGTGTAACGCAAAAAACAACAACAACAACAACAACTGCAACAGCAGCAGCAGCAGCAGCAGCAGCAGCAACATCAGTGAAAGCCGTACGAAATTTTTCTTTTCTTTATGCGCAGCCAGCAGGGAGACGCGTTTCTAGACGAGATGGATGGCGACGCAACGGGACGGGTCGGGACAGGACGAGACGAGTTGAGACCAAGACCCTTTTGGCAGGCACTGTGGTGTGGGCAAAGGCTACGATGAATGGGTGGCTGGGTGGTTGGGTGGTTGGGCGGCTCTCTGTCCGCCACTCTGCTGCAGTACATTGCACTGGCTGTCGCCAGGCAGCGGAAACGCACAGCTTCTTGCCCTCGCTGTGGGCTGTGGGCCAAACCCAGAAAAGTTGACGGAAAAGTTGTCGCTTTTTTTATGTTGTTGTTGTTGTTGTTGCAACTTTTTGTTTTCTATTTTTTTTAAAGATCGTGCGAGCGGCAGTCTGGCAAATGTCTGAAAATTGAGCAGACAAAAAAAAAAATGTGCGGCTTGCAACAGCAGGTGGCAAGTGGCAATGACTGACCAAAAAAAAAGGTAAACGAAAAATCATCATTATTAACAGAGACAGTTTTTTTTTTACATAAACAAATTCAAATATAAATATGAAGAGAACATGCCCGAAATATGTTCATAATTGCTATGCAGCCGAGTCAAGCTGCCAAGGTGCAACTGCAACAAACAACAAAAAAAAAAAGGAAAAAAAAGGATTTGCGCAAAATAAATGAAAAATGTCGTTTCAATGTCGTTTTGATTTTTGATGTTTTTGCCATTTTTGTTGGTGTCGTTTACCTTTTGGCTGCACTTCAGTTGCAATTTGCCGTTGCAACAGCCGCTGCTGGCGCCAACGCTGGCAGCGATGTCGTGCCATGAATTTTGTTGCTGTTGCTGTTGCTGTTCTTGTTGTTTTTTTGTTGCACGCATCTAGCCAGGATTCATTTGCGCTGCAACCGTTTTTTTTTTGTTTTTGTTTCGTTTTTCCCTTTTTTTTTGTTGTTGTTGTTTTTTTGTTGTTTTGTTTGTTAATGTCGTTCTCTGTTTTTTTGCTCGCAATTTTCGCTTTTTTCGTTTTTCTGACATTTTGTTTTAATTTGTGGCAGCAACGGCAACACAGCCACGCAAAAAAAGGGTTGATTTTTTGCATTATTTTTGTTGCATTTTATGTCGTTGTTGTTGTTGTTGTTGTTGTAATTTTGACGCTTACTGCAATTGCATCGGCAACTGCTGCTGCTGTTGTTGTTGTTGTTGTTATTGTTGTTGCTGACATTTTTATGCGCATATCGCATTTTTGTCGGTTCATCCCACACCTTTTGTGTACCCAACCATACACACACCCACACACACACACACCCACACACACACACACTACCTCATGCCCCCTACACATACATGTTATGCACAATGCAACCAATGCGTTGGTAATAATTTTTTGGTTTCTACCGGGTGCGGGAGGATTTAAGTTAAGTACACATATAATTAAGGCTGAGTATCTGCCTCAATGCAGCGAACGATAAAATGGTAAAAAAAGGAGGGACTTAAACCCGAAATCGATTGAAATATTGGAAATAAAATTGAAGTTCTGCTGCTTTAAAAATGCAAATATTGCTGGAGTAACTTAGGAAATTTATTTATAATGTTAAATAATTATGTTCCTAAACTATTCAACTATTAAATTGTGTTATCTATAAATGTATAAAAATATATAATATAATTATTTATATATCTGTATAAGTCTAAAATGTTATCCAGGTGACAAATGGATTTTATACATATTTCAAGCACTTTTTACTCAATTTAATTAATGAAATTATTTATATTGATTGAAGTATTGGTTAGCCAAGTTATCAATTTTTTTAAAGGGTATCTGAGTAGTTTAAACGTTGGAATTTCTTAAATGTTACAAATATATTTTTTTTTTGCTTTATTCAGGTAGTTTCTTGGTTCCCTCTAAAGTGCTCATGTAATTAATTTCAGGTTTTTTTTTCTGTTCTGTTGTCTTTTCATTTTGCTGCGTGCAACGTGGCCGCTAAATTTGTCAGAGGCGTTGGTGGGGGGGAGGGCGAAAGGAGGCGTGGCATGCTGTTAACAGTGTCCCGTTCCATGAGTTATTTGTAAAAGTATCTGTGTGTGTGTGTGAGTATCTGTGTGACTGAGGACGCCGAATGCAATTTTGTTAAAAAATGCATTAAGTGCATGTGTGTGCGTCTGCATGTGTGTGTGTGTGTGTGGGTGTGTGAATGTGAGAGTATGTATTTTTTATTTGTGTATGAATGCAATTGCATGTTTGTTTTTGTTGCCAATGCAGGCGCCCCAACCAACGTTGCCCTCCCGCCACCGCCCACACTCCTCTCGCACTGCCTACCGCCCTGCACTTGATGCGTGCGCAGCAAACAACCACCTACACACACACACACACACACACACACCCACACACACACACATTCGCCTGCATGCATATGCAGTTGCATTTTTTCGGAAGATATGCACTCATTTTTTTTTTACGGCCAACGCTGTCGACGTAGCCGTCGGCGCTGCTGCTGTTGCAGCTGCTGCAGTTATTTATTTTTTTATTCTTTTTTTTCTATCTCGCTCATTTAAACGACATTTCATTCACGCACGCACATAGTAGCTGCACATAACGGCAATCAGGCTGGCAGCCAACCAGGCCGACCCACCTGACCGCCCAACGGTCATTGAAATGACAAAAATATGGCAATAATGAGTGAGGGGGAAACAAGGGGGCGACGTCGAAAAAACAGTTAAAAAATTGCTGGCCTGCACCGACAACAACAACAACAACAACAATAATATCAGCTGCAACAACGGTTGCAACAATAGCAAGTGCACGCATTAAGCTTCTCATTTTTTTTTGCTTTTTTGCTTTTTTGTTGTAGTATTTTTTGGGGCCAAATGGGGAAAGCGACGTCGCTGTTGCTGCTGCTGTTGCCGTCGACGTCGCTGCTGACGCCAACGCAATCAGTCTATGCCAGTTATTACGCTCGCAATCTTTTTTCGGTGCATTTATGTGTGTGTGTGTGGTGTGTGTGTGTGGGTGTGCACGGAGAATTTTTCGTAAACGAAAAATAATGAATACATATATACACAGCGACAACACTCTGCCGCCTGACCCCCTCCCCCCTCGTGCACCCCTTTAGCACATTGCATAGAAAAAAGTAGCAAGAAGAAAGACCAAAAAAAAAAAAAAATAAAAAAAAATACATAATAAAAATAAAAGCGTAAAAAATGTAAAACGCAGTGGGGAAAAAAAGCGATCGATATGATGCACTCATTTTCTGTCTGCTGCGCCCGGTGCCGACGACGACGACGATGACGACGACGTCGCTGTCGCTGCTGCAGCGCCGACATCTCGACGCTTGACTTGGAGTGGCGATGTCGCCGCCTCATCATCAGCCACAGCCATAGTAGCAGCAGCAGCAGCCGCCGCAGCAGCAGCAGTTTATAAAAAAAATCCGTAATAATAAACGCTCGAAAAAAGCCAAAAATTGCAGCGTCAGTAGCTATTGTACTTCAAGTGTTTGGTTGGGTCCTTTGGGGGATGTGGGTTGAGGGATGAGGGCATGAAGATGCAATTTTCCAACTATGTCTGTGTATGTGGTGGATTGTGGGTCTTATCATCCATATAGCGGGACACTGGACATGTTTGGCACAGCCATTGAACACTTGTCGATCTGCGGCTTTTAACTCCTTTCGACTGCTGCTGCAGTTTCAGCCAACTTGCTTCCTGCTGGTTTTTTTTGTTGTTGTTATTTTTTGTTCACACATTTTTCGTTGCTTTTTATTACAACAATTAAAATAGGTGTACGATGATGCAGGGCAGCAGCAGCAGCAGCAGCAGTGCGAGGAGCAGTAGAAGCAGCAGTTGCTGCTAACAAACACTTGGCCATGCTTTAGACAATAGACAAGGACTTGTGTTTTGCGGCTCAAGTGGCAGCCGCAGTAGCAGAAGCTGCAGCAGCAGCAGCAGGCGTTGCCACAGTTGCCGCAAAAAAAAAAAAACAAAAAAAAAACCAAAAAAAGTAATGACGAAAATTGTGGAAGTGCTGGAAAATTATGCACACGTTGTCGACACCACTGACGTTTGTCTCTGTGGTCTGAAGTGCATACACACACACACACACACACATATACACACACATAAAACATAAATAATAGGCTAGGTGGCTCTGAACATTTTAGAGTAATTAAAAAAATATATAAAGGAGTTAAGATGCAGCATGAAATACATAAATTTTGTATTCTCCACATTCTTCTTTTATTCCTTTCTCTATGGTTTTTTTTTTTTTGTTTTTTTTGGCTGCTCAAATTTGATGCAAATTTATGCGGCAACAGTGCTCTGGCCCCTGCCTCTGTCAGTAATTAAGCGTGGCCAACGCAGTGCTGGCTGCGTGCTATGGGGCGTATGTGTAATTTTCGGCATCGTTTCATAAACCGCACTCAAACCACAACACACAGAAACACACACACAAAGTCACATCACACATACTTATGTGCACACCACACACACTCGCACACACACGTGTACGTGCATGTGTAATTGCACGATTTTTACATAGGCTCACAACAATAAAGCTTCCCGAGTGCCACCCAGTGGGCCAGCCCCGTTAAGTATGCTACAATAAATGCAGTGTCAGAGGCGGGGCCAGTGCCCAAAGTGCAATTATCTCATGTATTGTCTGCTGGAACACCATATATATATATTTTTTGTATTTTTCTTCTTCTTTCTTCTTCTATTTTTTTTTTTTTTTTTTTTTTTAGTTAAAGTTGGGCATCATGAATTTATTATGTTGTTTGTTCGTCTAACCAAATCTCAACAGCCCTAATTAGTGGGTTGATAAATGTTCCATTCCTGCTTAAGTCTGTGCATATAAACTATGCAAAAATTGCGATTTTGAGTTACCAAATTTAAACCCAAATTAAAAGCGAGATAAGGTTAAGTTTTTGGATTTAAAATAACTTAAAATTTGCAACTTGAAAGGCATTATTAACGTGTTTAAACAAAGAGTTGGCTTTGGGGTAAATCGTGCTCGAAATATGGATATATTTAATTTTAAGTGTGTCACGAAAAAAGTAAATTTAATTTTTGATAAATTAAAAAGCAAACTAATTATATTTAATGAAATTATGGCAGTGCATTTCAGGTTCGTATTTTTAATCTTTTTTTTATTTATATTTTTCATTTATGTATTTTGTATAGATAATTTTTTTTTACGTTTGCGCACTGCCAGATTTAAATGTGTATCAATTAAAAAAGTAGTTTATGTATTTATTTAATATATATATGTATATACATATGTACGTTTATATAAGAATTATATAAATATTATTTTTATGTGGTTTTGGTAATCCCACTTACCTGGCTGTCTTTATATCGCCGCTAATCGATGAATTTGGCGATGGTTTGCTGCTTAGATCCAGAGGCGCATCCGCACTGGGACTGGGGGTATCTTTGAGTGCGGGACTGGCAGCGGCGGCAGATACTTCCGAGGTAGTTGGCGTTACCGAGTTAGCATTTTGTTGATTGTTCAGCGCGCTCATCAAATTGAAATTGGACATCATTGAGAACTGTGCCAGCTTGGCGGCCACTGATTCCATCGATGTCATTTCTGCTGCTTGCTGGGTGAGCAGCTTCTGGAGTTCTATTGTACTTGCTGATGACGATGTTGTGGAGTTGTGTGCTCTATGCTTGTTGTTGTTGTTGCTGTTGTTGTTGTTGATGTTGTTTATGTTGCTAGTTGTATTTCTGCTACAATTGTGCAGCGATGCGCTTGAGCTGCTGTCGCTGTCGTGCTGCATGGAAAAGTTGCGTTAAATGTACAATAATTTAATGTCATATAAAAAGAAAACGAGTAAGGATGAAAGAGATAGTGAGAGAGAGAGAGGAAAGAGAGTGGGAGAGGGAGAGCGATAGGTTACCTGCTGCTCAGCTGAGCCGTTGTTGTTGTTGTTGTTGTTGCTACAATTAAGGCTAGACGCGGTTGCCGTTGTTTCGACCACCAATTCGCCTTTGGCGTTCACCGTTAACAAGCGACCGTTAACACAAAAATTGCACTTATCAAACGGTGTCCAATCGTTGGGTTCTGACGGTGGTGATGGTGAGCCGGAGCTGCTACGTGATGTTCCACTCGAGTCGTGGTCGTGTGATGCGTGGTTCTTCTCTGCAAAAAAAAAAAAGCATATGAAAACTTTCGATTAAACTTAACACTTCAAATGGATCGACAAAACTGAGTACCGCATAAATATTTGAGTTATATTCAAGTTTTTAAATAGCTAATAAAACTGTTGACAAATAGTTATTAAATACTATTAAAAACTACAATATTTAAATATAGTAAATTAAGTAAAAGTGAAAAGTGATCGTTGCGAAATTGTCTTACCAAAATCTCTTTCAAATTGCAGTGCGCCGTTGTTGTTGTTGTTGTTGTTGAAGTGTTGGCCGTTGGGCTGGGCTAAACGGTGGTTCAGTGGCTTCTGATAGATGCTGTCTTCTGTTATAGATATGGGCTGTTGCTCGGCGATATTCAATGGGTTGAACGTCAGTTGATCTTGATAAACCATCCATTTCCTGCGACCCATGAATTCCTCAGCGACACGTTCTAAACCTAAAAAGAAAGCAAATGCAGAAAAAAAAAACACAATTTTTTATTTATGAGAATTCAAGAGGGTGCCATATGAAATATGCAAAAGGGAAATAGATTATTAAGTTTCGTTTTTTTTTTCCTACTATTTTTAATTTCTGTATAATTTGCATAGGGCAGCATTTATTTGGATTTTTTTCCTATTTTCAAGCTTGGGAATTTGTACAGACATATATAACTTAATTGAAATGCAAGAAGAGTGAAAAGAAATGGAATAAAAAAAAAAACAATAAATGCTAAACACACACACAGACAAACACACGTTGCGTATGCGTATTATTATTGGGTATGCGCTTGGCAAATGGCCAAGTGGGCTGGGCATTTGCGAGCGGAAAATTGATAGATTTGAGCCCGATGTTTGCATATGAGAACTGCATTTGCCCGGGTTTCCTTGCGAATGGCGCGTCTAATTGCCACAAAAGTTATGCAATTTAATGTAAAATGCATAGGCCGCAACGCAAGGCAACGGAGGCCACTCCAGTTGTCGTGCATGCGTGCCGCAAAAGCGAAAAACTTTTGTGCTTATATGGCTAAAAAAAAAAATATATATATATATATATATATATATATAAATATAAGTAAAAAAGGTTACGCATCAGCTCACACGAAATGCGAATTAAATATCGAGGCAGTTAGAAGAACCGAGTGTGTTGCCACACAAGGCTAGCAACTTGCAACTAGCGACTGCATAGCTGTGAATTTGGTGGCAATGTAACAGTAATTTGTAGCCACTTTGTTGCCAGCATTTGAATTTACAAAACTCCTCACACATTTGCCATATTTATTGTTATTATTATTGTTGTTGTTGTTGTTGTTCCTCTTTTTTTTGTGTATTGTTAAAGCGGAAGCTTGTCGAAATTTACGCTCCCCTTCCCCACAAGTCAGCTGCTGCGCTGTGGCCAATGCATTCCCCCCCTCGCCACTGTGCCCGTTGTGTCCTGATTGCGCAAAAGTGCGTGCAGTGCGTGCGGTGCGTGCGTTGCGTTGCGTTGCGTTTGGGGTGCGTGCGTTGGCTAGCATTTGGCTGGCACCTCAAGTGTGCCACAGGCGCCAGCTGGTTTTTTGCTACGGCCAATGCAACTGCAACTGCAACTGCTACAGCGCATAACTGGAGCGCCATGTTCAAAACTTTTTAGCGTTCAAATTGTATTGCAACTGCAGTTGGCTGCAGTCGCTGCAGCCGCTGTTTTTGTTGTTGTTGTTGTTGTTATTCTTTCTACCCGTTGCATTTTTAAGGCGCTCAAATAAACAGGGTCGTCGCCGTCGCCGCTGTTGCCTCGGGGGTTGCCGTTGCCGTTGACGTCGCACGCACAAAAAAAAAAAAAGTCGAAAAAAAACGAGGTGAATGCACGCGCGGGACTTACGAAACCCCAACTTTAAAGTGCACACACACACACACACAGACACACACGTACACACAGTCATGGCACACACCTGCATATATATATAAGTAAAAATTCCGAGGGTTGCTCTCTGCCAGCGTCGCTGCCGCAGCGAACTGCATACAATGCGCTGCACGCACGCACGCACAATATGTCTGCCTAGCCATAGGCATGTGGGTATACATACATATATATATGTGTGTATATGTGTGTGTTGCTGTGCGTGTCTGGGTGGTTAAGCGACACACATTGCGTATTATGACGACGTCGGCCGCAAGGTGGGATTTTTTTTTTTTGAATACTGGCGCAGTTGCTGCGTCTGCCACGACGACGTCTGCTTAGATTATGCCAAGCAAGCGCCTAAATGTATGCTAAATAGATTTTTTAGTTGCATACAGAAAGGCGCATGTCGTCAGTTTTAGACGTTGTCGATAGGCATACACACACACATACATACATATGTATATACATAAATGCGTATCCATTCAAGGCGATATGTCAGCTGGGTCGACAGACACCTGCCTTGTGCCTTCTCAGCTCTTCTGTCTGTCTGTCTGTCTGTCTCTCTGTTTGTCAATCTGTCGTCTGTCTATCTAACTGTTTGTTTGGTGGTTTTGTTTTGTGGTCGCCCTAAAACTAACAGTTTATCAAAAACGAAAGTGCGTTTTATTCTAGTGCAACGCAAACTAAAATGCATATTTTTTCTGCTGTCCTTTAAACGAGTTTGGGGAAAAGCATAAAAAAAACAATTTTAATAAAAATATATAAAAAAAAACCAATTAAACACGCAAAGTCATTTAAAAAGCGGAACACCAACACACACACACACACACAGACATATAAACACTGGCAAATGCCATGTGAGAGACAAGCAGCGAACCCATGAAAAAAAAGGCAAAAGAAATGCACGAAAA
Source organism: Drosophila dives (assembly GCA_035042365.1). Classification (NCBI taxonomy): domain Eukaryota; kingdom Metazoa; phylum Arthropoda; class Insecta; order Diptera; family Drosophilidae; genus Drosophila; species Drosophila dives. The sequence goes on from JAWNLJ010000442.1 coordinate 6,600,641, forward strand.
AAAATGCAATTATCGATTAATGTACACATTATATGGCTCATACTCGCATATACCTATATATATAAATATATGTATATATATATATTTGCATGTGTTTGTGTGTGTCTTTGGTAGATAACCCCTTATGTATATGTATGTAATTTATATATGTACATACATATCTACATATATCATATGCATATATATATAGTCGCTACCTTTTCGTGTTTGTATAGTAGGCATATATAAATATAATACGCATGCAAAATAAAAAAAAAAAACACAAATTGTTTTTTTTTGTACTTTTTTTTTTTGCTCATCTTTTAATTTGGTTGGATCATTTTTTTTTTTAATGTCATTTACGCGCGTTACATAAGCAAATTTCAGTAATTATATACATATGTATATATAATGTAATGCTCATCGATACAAAATGGCTCGCCTCTTGTTGCTGCTGCCATATTTTGTAGTATTCTTGTGGCATGCAACGTGCCAGGCGGGTACACAACAAGCCTCCTAGGGGACAGCGTCAACTTTTAGCCACGCTGACATGTCGACAACAACAGAAACAACAACAACGACAACCTGACATTTTTTTTTGTAAGGGTCTTTCGTTGTTTTGGTTTTAGCTTTGGCTTTCCACTGAATTTGCTCTGGTTTTTTGTTTTAGTTTTGGTAACAAGAGTGCGTGCCATAATGAAATGTCAAATGGTGGCGGATATAGATTATCAGACTTGCAAGACATTCGAGTGTAAATGCATAAATAGCATGATGACGCAAATACAGGCACAGTCTACCTCAAAAGTATTGAATTCTCAGCACGTGCGTAGAAGTGGCAAATAGATAGAGTATCAAATGTACTAAAAAAGAAACACGAAGCGACATCTGCAACGCGTGCACAAAATATTAACTCATTTTAATCTGTTTTTTTAACATAAAACCAAATAACCAAATATAAATAGATTTACCAATTCCTAATACCATTAACAAGAAATAAGGTAAATTATTATGCAACTTAATTCATTGACTTTAGATTTTATTTATAGGAAACTAAAAAATTTGAATTACTAAAAGATTAATTTTAATTTTAATTATTAATTTTACAGTACGTCGATAAATGTTATACGACAATTTATCGATAAACCTTTTTAATTTTATAGCTCATTAGCTGCAAATTATTACACAATTATTTGATCGTAAAAACAATCAAAATATTTGTTAAATTTCAGATTGATCAATAAATAAAAGAAATGCTAATATTAAAGCCATTTTTTGTGTATTCATAAATGTGAAAATGTCATAATTAAACTAAAAACTTGGCAACATACAAAAAGTTTGAGTGTATTTTTTGTGTGTGCTGTTGGTGTGTTGGTGCAACACACGCCATTGCATTTTGCATAGTATTTTGAGTAATGTCGAGTGTCAACGTACTTGCAACTCCATTTGCGGGTGGATTGAGTCGCGGAGGCGGCAGTTAGTTAGTTAAAGGACATCGTCATGTTCCTTTTAATGTTCGTTGCATTCAGTCCATTATGTTGTTGTCGCTGTGTTTGGCGTCACATGTCCTGTCGCAACAACAAATTGGTTGCAGCAGGAGCAAGAAGGAGTGAGCAGGAGAGAGAGCGAGAGAGAGAGAGCGACAAAATAAAAACAGCCAACTTTGAAAATCCGAAAGTGAAGCAAAGAAATAAGTTTCGTTTAAAATAGGAGCAACAACAACAACAACAACAACAGCTACAACAACATAACACCGGGCCAAAAGAACCGAGCGGTACAAAAGCGACTAAACAAGGAGCGGAATACGGAGAGCTGCGAGCGACGCGTGGTTCGCTTGTGCGTTTTTAGGGGCTTGTTAAATGTTGTGTGCAATGAAAAGGTCATGCGACTTGCCGCACTGGGCCCTGTCAATTTGTGTGTTTATAAATGTGCATATAGGTGTGTGTGCGTGTGTATAGGAACTTGACAAGTTCTGCTTGTGTGTGTTTATTTAAAACGCTTTCGGCAGAATTGTGCACCTTGCATAGCAATGCAAAGCGCCAGCGTTGAAATGTAAATGAATTGCACAAAATGCAAGGACATACGCAGATAGAGCAATACACACACACACACACACACACACTAACACACACACCCAAAAACAACTGGGATGCCTTCAATGCTGTCAGTGTGTATGCGGCCCCAAGGACCCCATAAGCCACCCTTTTCAGCTGCTAAACTAAAAGCTACCCCAAATTAAAAAAAAAAGAAGAAAAGTGTAGAAAACTTGGCAATTTACATACTGACAACATCAATACCCAGGCACACATATACACAGATGCACCGACGTGTGTGTGTGTGTGTGAGTGTGTGTGTGAGTGTGTGAATGTATGTTTTTTTTTTGTGCTTAGCACTTTTTTGTGTGTCACTTTGGCATAGAAATTGTCGTCGTCATCGTTGTTGCCGTTGTGGGCATATGGAAAATTAGAAGCAGCAAATAAATTCGATTGCCTTCTGCTCTTCGTAGCGCTTCGTCTTCGCCTCGTCTGACATCGGCTCGGCTGACAAGTTGCTGCTGCTGCCGATGCTGCTGTTGTTGTTGTTGTTGTTGCTTGTGGTGTGGGAGTCCCTCGTTTTGAAAATGTATGTTTCGGTGCTATCGTTGTCTCACTCTAATGCGCTTTCGTATGCACTTTTGGGCCTGCATGCAATTTGATTGGCTGGCCATACACATTTCGCCCAAATTTGAAAAGTTGTTTTTTTTTTCCAAAGTGTTGTTCGATTGCATTTGATTGCATGTTTGTTCAGCACTTGAAGTGACTGTGCTGCAATTGGTGGGTTCTGTGCCCGACTCGTTTACAATAGGAAATTGCCTGAAATTGGCTACCTGCGAACGGGGCCAAAAATTTAAATTGCAGTAATTGATGTGTGTTATGCTCACCTACTCTACAATTGTATGCAGTTAACTAAAGGGTCTGTCCTGCATTAACTTCAAGTGTGCTGATTGATGATTGATAGGTAATTAGCCTTTCCTAATTCTACATACTTAACTGACACTTATCCCATCAATATTTTATGTAAAAATTTTATATTTACTGGTTAGCTATTTACTGACATATGTCTAATATATATTGGATGGTTTATATGCTGTCACTTAAAATATAATTTATGTGGCTCTAAAACTTTATATTTTAGCTTTACTATTTTGGATATGCTTTGTTTGCATGCTAAACGTAAATTAGAAGAAGTTATTTAACAATAATTTTTAGATCTACCAATATTTCCTATCTAATTATTCTAAATTTAGTATCCTATTCAGATATTTTTGCATATAAAATAAATGAAGTTCAAATTTATTTACTAATTGAAGAATTTTGACATCAGGAAAAATATATATATTTACAACTACATTATTTACAAGTTATTTTTGTTTTTAATCTAAAAATTGTAGCCGAATATTTAATTTATTTATACCACGTTCTGCTATTTTCATTTAAATTCATTCAAATTTAATAACATTACTTTTATGATTATTTTTATCGACTGTCAGTTCAGTGGCACCCAATTTAATGGCTCCATAAAGCAACAAGAGAGTTAAATAAATTTCCTACAAAAATAAAATAAAAAAGACAATGGCCAAAACAGATTTTAATATATATAAATAGAGTCGTACCGAAATGACAACGAGAAAAAATTTATATATATATAAAAGCAACGGCAGAGGCAGCTTGAAAATTTATTGAAATGTAAAATTCATAGAAATGCAATTTCCGCAGAAGCAAAAACTGCAGCAAAGCAATAAAACGAATAACAAAAGCAAAAAAAAAAAACTAGACAATTGCCAAGAGCAAAAACTCAAATAGATGAACGAAATGGCGACACGAGAGGACATTAAATTGGCAGCTGCAACAGGCAGTTCATGATGCCTTAAATTCAGACATATATATATACATATATCTATATGTGGACAACACACACACACAGATAGAGTTTTTGTGGAAAGTGAAGCTGCACGCAACAGGCGGCCTGAAAGTATGCAACATGAAAAGCATGCCACAGCCGAGGACTAAATAACTAAACAAAACCTAAACCAATTCGTGCGCTCATTCATTCATTGAATTCGGAAATTCAATTTGGTTAGAGCGAGAGAGAGAGAGAGAGATGCTGGCAAATGCGAGCGAAAGAGATGGGGCGAGAGAGCACGCGCATTTGACGATTGTTAGCTGCATAAAGTGCTGCAATAAAACCGAACCATGGCAACAGATGAGCAGCCCGAACAACTCCAGCAACACACACACACACACACACAGACACACACAGAGCCAACGGAAGGAAGGCCAACGATGCTGGCATCAAAATTTTATTCATGGATTTAGTTGAATTTACAATGAATGGGTTTTTGGCTTAGTCCGCATGCCACTGCGCCACTAAACGCCAAATGGCACGAACAACGAGCAAATGATGACATATTTACAACAAAAGCAACAACAACAACAACAACAACAACAACAACAAATGCTGGTATTTCAATTTAAATGCTGGCAGCAGCGTTCAGGGAAGCCAACAAGTGGCAGTAAACTATTTTTCATGAGCGCACATTTAAATTTGCCCCGCACTCCCCGTCCCGCCTCTTGCTTCATAGTCAAGGAGTTGTTGTTACTGCTGCTGCTGCTGCTGTCGTTGTTGTTGTTGTTGTTGTTGTCTGGCACACTCAACAGTTGTGCACTCGACACGGACATGAATGGGGCCGTCGTCAGTGAGTGAATGAAGCTGCAGCCACAGGAAAACAGACAGACAGACAGAGAGACACACACACGCACATACACACACATACATGAAGGGGCGTTGAGGCAGATGGACAGACTGGTAGCCAGTTTGGTTAGTTGACTGGCAGTTAGTAGTAGTAGTAGGTGCCTTGTTTTTGACAGCCCAGCAACAGACCTAAACTGAGCAACTGAGTTACCCAAAACTGGCAGCCAGCTTCATTTGATGATGGGCGAGTGTGAAACCAATTAGGGCCACTTAAGTGTGCACTTCAAATGGACACGTAGCGCTTCCCGCATCCACACACACCCACACACACTCAACCAAATAACAAGCACCCACAGCTCTTGGCCAAAAAGTGCTGCAACAAAAACTGAAACTTCATAAAAATGATTGCCATATGAGTGGGGAGCAAGCGTTACGTATACGCAGCGTTAACAATGGGAAAAACAAAAACCAAGTGCACACCAGACACTGTTGCTGTTGGGCCTCGCCACACATAGCCAAAAGTCAAATGGCCAAAAAAAAAAAAAAAACAAGAAAGAAAAATGGCGCCAACAAAAAGTGTTGACTGATGCAACTAATTGCTGCAGGCAACCTACAGCAAACGGCGACAGCAGCAGCAGTGGCAGCAGCACTACAAGCAGCAACAACGACGGGTTCCAGCCCCAATCCAATGAAAGGATAATTGCGCGGATTGCGCGCAGATCGCCTTAATCCTTTTAGGCCTGCCATGACATGGACCACAATCTGTCTGGGCGTTGCAGGCGCGTCGCGCAAACAGCCAGCAACCAGAGTTGGTTGCGTTTTTTCTCGCTTAATGCAACGTCCACTTGATTGCATTGGAGGCAACATACCAAACGAAACAACAACAACAAAAAAAAAAAACAACAATAATAACTGGGCTGGCACGGACAGGCAGCAGCCAATTTTTTCGCGGTTGCTGTTTACACACACACACAACTGCCACTGCCACAATAAGGCAACACCTCGCAACATGTGTGTGTGTGTGTGTGCGAGTGTGTGTTGGATATCCTGAAACGGCAGGCCATTTTTTAACGCTGCCCGTTTGATTTTTCGTTTCTTTTGTGTTTTTTTTTTTTTTTGTGACTCTTGTCGTTTGTCGAGGGATTCAGTACTCTGACTGCTGCTGCGATTGCTTGGGATTTGTGGCAGCACCATGCGAGGATTTAAAGAGCTGCACAATTGCCAACTGTCAAATGTTGATTTTTTTTTTGCTTAGCCACTCAACATAAACAAATCAGTTGAAAATGCCAAATTGCAGTTTAAATAAATTCTCTCTGTAAGTTTTTTTTTTTTTACATATTTAAATAAATTATACATTTTACGCAGTAAGCAAATAAGGTAAAACCAAATAAAAATTAACGATGTTGCTAGACCAGTTTTAAGCTGCTATCTAAACTGATTTTAATTATAATGCGCTGAGTTTAAGCCACTTTAAAATCCGTAGCTAATCATAATACATTTTCATGTGTAAATAACTAGGAAGTCCTGTTAAAATATATTTAAGAGGTCTTACTGAATTTATATTCAACACTAAACAAAATTCCCTAAAAAATAAAAAAAATCACTAAATAAATATAAATTAATTAAATTGATTTCTATTTAGTGTCTATCGTTGAAAAGTGACTTTTTGTGTGCTGGCATTCATTTGAAATTTATATTGCCAGAATATTTTTTTTTTAGTTACTTAAAAATGCATTTCTTGTCGCTTTAAACGAAAGCGCACGATTCACATACGTGAATATTGTATATAGTCAAGCATGTTGTATAAACAGCTCTGTCACTTTGCAAAATGTGAAAAAAAATAGAAATAAAAAATCAAATCAAAAAAAACCTTGAATCAATTGATACGAAAAATGTAGAAAAATGCTAGCAAGAAAAACCGGACAGTTCCACAAAGCGTCTCAGTAAATTAGAATTAGAATTGAACTTGTTGTGCCATATTTGGTTACAATTTCAGTGCTTAATTCCGCAAACGTCAAACGAGGTGGGACGCTGTGTCTAATCGAGGGGTGACAAGGGGGGTGCTTGGTTGATCGCAGTGTAGGCGTGGCCTGGGTGTGTTCGGGTGCGGGGCTGCTAGGCTTGGCAACGTGTCGCATTCGACTTATAAATTTCTAGCTAAATATTTCATTTATTTACTTTTCCGTCTCGCACAAATAATAATTACCGAGCAACATTTATTCAAATTGCTGCTCATTGAATTTGTTGCCTCGTTGCGGCATTAACAAAATGTGTTTATTAATTAATCCCAATCAATTTATGTTTAATTGATGTAAACAAAATTTCTATCACTAATTTCGACTTAGTTTTACATCGATTATAATGCACTAAAAATAATTTAAATTTTGATGAATTGGCAGTTTCTAAGTTGCTTGGTCACTTTTAACCTTCATATAAATACATGATTTAGTTAATTCTTTAAATAATTTATATTCTTCTTGACGAGCAAAATAAATTATCGCCTCGTAATTATTGAAATTAATCAATTATTATTTATCGATTTATGAGTTGAGTTCTACTTAATGAATTTGAATTGTGATAACTCTAGATTATATTATTATTATATTATATCTAGATTATATTATTATTATATATATTATATATTATATTTATATGTGTATAGTCAGATTTATAATTGTGGTAAAACATTATTGTAAATATGGAAAAGACTTGAAAATAATACTAACAAATATGCAATATATATATTTTTATAGTATCTAGTGCTATATTATTTACTTAGCATCTTGAGGTATATATATATATATAGCACAACTGATATTTGGATTGTGTCATGCATCGCAATTCGACTTGCATTGATCTTGAACTTATTGTGGCATTCTATAAAAAAATAAATCATGAAAAACACATGAAGAGTACGAAAATTAACGAATGCAGTGCAAAGCGCAATGAATGTAATTTGGTATTACAGTTACAGCTGCAGCAATGTGTGTGTGTGTGTGTGTGTGTGTGTATGTGTGTGTGTGTGTGTGTGTGTGTGTGCATATTAGCATGCTTGAAAATAAATTGACTGTGCCAGCGGCAAGCGTAGCTTTTAAATGCAAATATAACAAAATATGCCATTAAAAATTTGGTTATAATTTGCAGTTTTAAGTCGAAAAGTAACTGTTAATTGAGAAGAGATAATTTCTACATTTAATAAATAAAAAATATATAATTAAGTAATTATTGTGCTGATTATTTAAATTTTACTGCTCTCTATGGCGCCCCTTAACGGGCAACTAGGCCTTTTAGCCACAGGGCCACTTGTGTGCCACAAATTGTGGCATTATTTTCTATGCACATTTTTATGTATATTTGATTAGACATGCGCCTCACTTTGACAGATTTTCACTAAGCCGCTGTTGCAGTTGTTAACGTATTTTTTTTTTTAGCCTCCGCATTGCTTCTACATTTGCCATGTTTGTTTGTTTTCTTTTTTTTTCTGTTTTTTTTTTGTTGTTTATTGACGTTTCTACTTATTTAGTGTATTTTGCGCATTTTCGTATATGCTGAAAATTCTCTAATTCTTTTTGCAAAAACTAGTTTTTTGTGCTTTTTGAGCAGCCAGTGCATTTGCATGCAGTCAACCCGCCTGCCAGCTTGAGTGATAGTCTGTCCGTCTGCCTCTCTGTCCGTCTGTCTGTCCGTCCGTCTGTCTGCGACCGCTTGGCTTTGTTGCTTATTTTCATTAACAAGCCTCTATGTGCATATGCAACTTTGTACAACAGTAACTCTCTATGTATTGTGTTGTATGTGTTGATGTCTGTGGCAAAATTCGCTAAACAAACAAAATTTACTGTTAACGAAAAAAAAAAAAACCATATAAACTTGTATGCATTTGGGGTGTTAATTGTGTTGCACTTTTTCAGCCAGCTAAGCAGCAAAACAAAAATTGTTGTTGACTTGTTTTTTTTTTTTGCAGTTTAAACTAAGGCGTGCTTTGTTTTTTATTGTATTTGATTTATTTTTGCAATTTGTTGTTAATTTTTGTTATACCAAATTTGGCGCCGCCAAAATCGCCCACATTGGCGTCGCAGTCTGTCTTTGGGGGCGCCTCAGCTGAAGCTGGAGTGTTGGCGAGTTTATGGGAACGGGTAGTGGGGGAAAATGAGAATGGATGAGGGGTAGCTACCAGGTTGACAGCAGCAGCCATTTGGTTAGGTTAATGTAATTTAAAGTGCAATAATCAATTAGTTAGTTTGTTGGCTGCAATCGCAATTTGCTGGCAACTGTCAAAGGCAAATGCCTAATTAATAAAAAGCCTGACATGCACTTGCCAATTGTGTAGGCCTTTCATAATTTATGTCAATGCAATAAGCCAAAAAGAATAGGAAAAAAGGCCTACAAAGTAGTCTCAACATACGGCCACTTAGGCACTAATGATTCAATTTATAAGAAGTAATGCCAAACAGTGCACTTGCCTGCGAGAGGGGGGGGAGGAGAGTGGGGAGTTGCGGGGAAACACGAACGCACTTAACCAAATCAAATTTCCTATTTAACAAATGCAGAGCCTACCTGTAACCCCAGAACTAACTAACTAACCTATGCCACAGCCAGCAACCAGCACATAAATAAAATAAGAAAGAAAAAAAACAAGATAAAAAAAAAAATGGGGAAAAAAATAATGTTAAAAGCAAGAAGATGTAATAATGCGGTTGAAACATGCGTGGCTTGACGGGGTTGCAGCAGATGGGTCTCTCTCTCTATATAGGCCTTTTGTAATATAATTACATGCGAGTGCGCAGTAAAAAAGAATTATTAAAGAAGCTCAAAGCATAAACAGCTAAAACAGCAAAAGATGCCCAGCAGATTGTGCAGAGCCAACAACGAGCAGAGGCCTGCCAGGCAAACAGGCCAACAGTCGGGCAGACGGAGGGGGGAGCATATAGGCAAAAAGATAGGGCCAGCAAGAATATATGTGTATTATAATGAAATTCACTTGTCTATTAAGCGATGCAATTATATTCATACCATGGTTTTCCATGTTTTGTGCAAATTGGCATTTTAAAATTTAAATTCATTTACAATGCACTTCCACAAAATTGAATTAATTTTTAGTTTTAGGGTGACACTCGAGTAAAAGGTACAAAAAAATGTACATTTTTCAAAACGAAAAAAATAAATACAACTTTTTTGTATCTATTAGATAGAAATAGTTTTTTTTTTTTTTTTAGCAAGCGACGGCGTAAAATAAATTCGCAATACAATATAAATTGCTGTTGAAATTTCAAGGTTTTCCAGTTCATGGTTTTTAGCATCTTGACGGTGTGTGTGTGTGTGTGTGTGTGCGGGGCAAGGCAATGGCCGCGCACCTCAACTCTGAGAGCTGATCTCTGCTGGCGTTGGTTGTCAGACACCAGTTGATGTTGTCGGCTGTTGTTGTTGTTGTTGTTGTCGGTTGTTGTTGTTGTTGTTAGCCGATGGTGGTTCTTGTTGTTTTTTGTTGCATTTGGGCGCTCCCGTATAGTCTGGATTATATTTGCTCAGTTTGTAGTTTTCTTTATAACCCATTTGTATTTATTTGATTTACGGAAATTATGCAAATGTCTTATAGCTAAAAACCGGTTCAAAATGGAATATTTGAATTATATATATATATATATTCGATAGTAGTTTTTTTTATGGATAGTTCAGAAACTTATCAAATGCCGTTGGCGTATTATTTTGAATTTATTTTCAGAATTTCATCGCTGAGTTTGTCATTGAGCGGGAGTTAAATGCTTTCCACACTTTGTCTGGCACGGCACGCGGCTTTCTTGGCCAGACAATCGAAATCGCAAATAAAATATATATATTTGCAATTTGTCATATTTACTTTTATTATTCCTTACTTATATTCGCATTTCAATGGCCATTGTTGCCACTGCCGTTGCCGTTGCCAACCAGTCGAAGGTTACACGATGTCTGTGACGGAGTAAACTATTTGTCTGACCGGTCTATCAATATCTGTATCAATGTATATATCTGGGCAAAAAAAAAAAAAAAAAACTTATGGATTACAATGGCTGACTGGCATTTTCCTCACCATTAGCAAAATGCCATTGAGAATACTCGTAAGTATTCCGCAAAGATGAAAGCAACTGAGACAGGATATTGCAGAGTGCGTGCAAATAAATGTCTGCCTTGCCTGGATTATGTTCTGACTGGCCTTCTTCTATATATATATATATATATATATATACATATATGTATTCATTTGCAGTAAGTATATTTAACCTAGACTGTATTGCAACTGAAAATTAAATGACATATTGTAAAAATAAGCAGGCTTTGGTAACTTTTTTAAATATGAAAACTAAGAATTCCCATAAACTTGCCGCAGCTGTTGCAACAGGCGGCACTGTTGCAAAGTTGTTTATTTCAAATTAGTGTAAGTTATATTGAAGACTTGCAATGCGTCAACTTGAAATCGATTCTAAAGTTGAGTTGTGTTTTTTTTATAAACTCATCTCTTGGAAATACTTAAGCACTTAAAATAGTTTTAATAATATTATAGCTACATCAAAAACTGTTCAAGAAATTAAATTCTGTATTAAAGTTGATCAAAAAATTGTATAACCATTTTTATATAAAAAATAAATATATTTTTTAAGTATACTAAAAACTTTCTTAGACAATTTAAATATAAAAACGAACAATACAATTAAAATAAATGAACCCTTTCAAAAACTATCTTTGGCTGTGTTCATTTGACACAAAGTGCTAAGTGTTTTTATTGTGTGTATATTGAAATTCAATCTGAAGTATGCCCTTAAATTTTTCTATTTTTTTTTTGGGTATTTTTTTATATTTCTTTCGCATAGTTGTATGCAGCATTTGATTGTTGTTGTCGCTTCGTGTCTAAATCTGAATGTGCAAATTCATTTGAATTTGTTTAGCACATTTTCTACGCGAATGCTTGCAAAGCGGCTTGGAATCGATTCGATTGGATTTGGATTTGGATTGGATTGGATTGTATCGACTGGACTTGACACCGACCTGCCTCGACCGGCCTGACCATGTAAATGTGTCAAAAGTGTTTTGTTGTTGCCAATTTGAGCGGTTTTTTTTTTGCGGTAAGCGTGACAAATATCATTACAAGTGCAATCGTTTGAGCAGCTCACCCATTACTCATACGTCCCGTAAACCAAATGGCATTTCACTAAAAAAAAAACAGGGTGGCAATTCGTGTAATTAAACAACGCGAAGCATTTGATAAGCGTCAGCAATTAGAGTTATTGAGATGGCCCAAACGTCGCTTAGCTTATCAGCCAAGTCAGCTTTGCGAAAATATGACAATAAAGTGCCACCAGCCAGTCCAGCCCGTCCAGCCAAATGGGATCGACTACACTGCGACCACGCTACAGTGAACATGGCCACAGGTAGGTCCACAGTCTGCAGCTGCTGTTAGCCATAAGTTGCTAACTGGTAGCTGGTAGCTGTTAGCCGGCGTTCTGTGCAAATGTTTACCAATGCGCGCCACGGGAAACTCAATATTCTCGTGTGTTCAACCTGCCCCACAAAATGGCCACGCGCTGCGTTTGAGTTATATATTTCTTCTACTCTATTTTTTATACCCTTGCAGAGGGTTATGTAATTTTCTGATCAAGTTTGCCACTCATCGATTTATAAACTATGTTTATTCTTGATCTAAATTGGCCGCGTAAATATGGCCATATTCGATTGATAGTCTTTATATAACTTGATCAGATCGTACTACTATATAGCTAATATATATATTTGAGAATATATATTCGAGTAAACATATATATAGAATATATATTTGAGTAAACAATTAGTTCTCATCGAAAAAATATTTATTTTAATCAATACATTCTGACAAATTTGCAATATATATATTCGACAGAAATTAAAAAGAAAAAAAGTGTTCATCATCCTCGAACCACAATTTCATAAATCAACAAATCATAAATCATTTTCTAATTTAGTATGCATATGATATTAATATATATAATATATATAAAATTTATTTAAAGCAAATTTGTTTTTGTTTTTTAATACAACAAAAGAAATGAGTTTTAAATGAAATTCAGCAAAATTTAGATATAAGCGGATTAACTGCAAACTGAAAGGGTGTTTAAACTTCAGCTTGCTTAATATAATACATAAAACAAATATTCATATAATATATTAAATTTAATTATTTATTTGTTTTCTTTTTTTAAACAAAAAAAAGAAATGAGTTTTAAATGAAATTCAGCCAAATTTAAATGTCAGCGAATTAACTGCAAACTGAAAGGGTATTTAAACTTCAGCTTGCTTAATATAATACACAAAATAAATATTCATATAATATATTAAATTTATTTATTTATTTGTTTTCTTTTTTTAAACAAAAAAAAAGAAATGAGTTTTAAATGAAATATAGCCAAATTTAAAAGTCAGCGGATTAACTGCAGACTGAAAGGGTATTTAAACTTCGGCTTGCTTAAGTTAAATGTTCTTTCTTCTATATTTTGTTGTTGCTGTTTTCGCACAAAAATTATTTTTATTTGGTATTATTTTTTTTATTTTTTTTTTGCCTTGGTCGTTTGTTTTATTTTTCGCTTGGCATTGTTGTTTGTTTGTGGCTGGCTTTTGTTGCAGTCAGGCTTGCAGCGAGAGCTGAACTATGAATGCAATTTCGTAAATTATTTTCCTTTTAAGTAATTATTAAGGTGTGGCTCGGTTCGTTTGAGACCCCTCCACTCCCTCTCCCATGCGTTGTCTTCTTCTAGTCATTCTTCTTCTTGCTCAGCGACGTCAGTCAGTTTAACAGTTTGCCAAACACAAAAGCAAGCGTTTTGCTATTGCTTCTGTTGTTGTTGTTGTTGTTATTATTGTTAATACTTATTGTTTTGTTGACTATTTTGTTACCGACCTGCACTGCATATTTCGAGTTATTCATCCATTATACGCCATTTAACTAATAACAGTGGACAGATCCATGACTCCCATGCGTTATATTCTCTATTTGCCATCAGTCACTCGCTCGTCACTCAGTCAGTTAGTCACTCAGTCAGTTAGCCAAGTTAGTCAGTTGGTTAGTTAGTGAGTTAGTTTAGTCGTTTATTAAGTCATTCGAGTCATTCGAGCCATTCGTTTGCGGCGCACATCCTTTCCATCAAAGTCATAATAACTTTTGTATTAGTGGCTGCTTCTTCCCACTGTGGCAGCACTCAAGCCGTCGGCTTAATGGCCTTAAATGCCACAATACCGTTAATTAGTCGCAATTGTGACAAACTGCGGCAGCTCAAAATGTTGAAATATTAACGCGACTGTCTTGAGTTGACGCCTTGGGGGCGTGATTGCCCGGTGACCGACTGTTTAATACCTGCAAATTGGCAGTTGGCTACTTGTTTTTTTTTTGGGCTAACACAAATGATCGGTTTCCTTAAAGCAGAAGCTGTGTTTAAGCCACAGCCGCATTAATCCAAGTCATCATCCAGCAACAACTGGCACACGACTGCAACACCTTCATAACAAATTGATCGGCATTAACTGAGCTGATTTCTAACAACAACAACAACAACAACAACAAACGGCAATCGCCACCTCGGGGCCGTCAACATGAATGGCAAATTACAAACAGTTAAGTAGCTAACGTTGCAACAACAGCAACAATCAAAGCGTACACAATTTGCTGTAATACAACAACAATTACATTAAAACGCGACCATAAACGTGCCAGCCGAGAACAACAACAACAACAACAACATGGCAACAGCAGCTACAGCTCAACTTGTAGTTGGACTTGGCTTAGCCAAAATGAAGCCGCAAAGTTTTGACGATGTTGCAGCAGCAGCAGCAGCAGCAGAAGAGGCAGCAGCAGCAGCGGCAGGCGCTACCAAAGTCATTCCACACCTTGTAAAATCAACAAAAAGGCAGCCAAGAAGCAGCCGCACACACACACACACACACATAAAGGCAGAGATGCAGGCGTGCAATTTGCGGCCGCAGCCTAGAAAAATAATTGCATGTGGATGCAGGGAAGGGAGCAATACTCAATGGCTAAAAAAAAGGGGCATGGGAGATGGTGGGCATGAGAAAGGCGGGGGGCGAAGGGAGCGGACGGGTCTAAGCCGCGTCATTCATGACGACGACGCGGCATTTGCTGCAAGTGCAAGTGCAGCTGTAACATTAACATGCAACCGACGGCGACGGCGGCGGCGACGGCGGCGGCGCTGCTGAGATGCAGATGCATTCAACGTCATTGTTGTTGTTGCTGTTGTTGTTGTTGCTGTTGTTGTTGTTACTAGTTACTGCCAGGTAGTAGGCAGCAGGCAGCAGGTGAATTGCACGATTTTCAATGCAAAAGTCAAGAGCGCCAACGGAAAAAAGTCGTTAGCCAAGTTTTCTGCATAGCCCAGTCAGTTGTAACTATTTTGTTTTTTTTTTTTGTTGCTTTTGCTTTTATGGCTAGAACTGTTGCAGCCACAGCAGCAGCAGCAGCAGCAGGCCCATGTGGCAAACTCAAAAACTTGCCAGCAACATTAAATTTGCTGCATGTTTGACCAGCCAAACAGCCGGCTGCATTTTGGTCCGAACAGCTTACAGCTAACAGCGCGCAGAGTGTTTGGTAGCAGCTTCCTTTTGGCAGCTGCTTGACGTTCCCATACCAGGCTGCGCTCCCAGCGATTTGGCTCCTAGCTCCCTTATCCTCAACATCTAGAGGCATAGATCTGCATGCCATGGCTGAGACAGCTGTTTCCGTTTGTAAAATGTTTGGTAGCCCAATGATTGGCAAGCGATTATCCAAGCGGCCAAGACATTGATGTTTTGGCCTGTACATTTAGGCCTGGCATTTAGTGTCTGGCATTTGGGCTTGTTTGCTAATTACGTTACATTTACTTACAGCAGTCGACGTCGTCGTCGTCGTCGTCGTCGTCGTCGTGTGTGGCCAGCGCCAGGCTGCTTTTGCTAGCCAGCATTTAAGCCATGTGAGCAGCTTGCATTTTAGTATTTCGCTTTGTAGCCACTTTTATTTGCAGCCCTATGTTTTTGGTTTTTTAATATTTGTTTTTGTTTGTTTTTTTTTTTTTGTTTTTTTTAATGTATTTAATGTTCACACAGTGTCACGTTGTTGTTTTTAGTTGTTGTTTGTCATGCATTGCACTTATTTACAGCTAACACAATTTTGCTGTCATTGCATGTTATCTTTTCACCCAATTGGTAAACACTTTGGCAGTTATATATATTTATTTCGTATGGCCAAAACAGCTGTGCATTTGACAAAACAAAAAAAAATTCGCTTAATATTACTATTGACACATTTGTTCCGTCTCAATTTCAAATAAATAATAAACACAATAATAGTAACTGCTTTGCATGTGCACTTTAATTCGAATGAAATGAAAAAAAAAATATATATTCATTTTTTCGGCTTTGTGTTATTAAAAATAAACGCGATACCGAGATCAATCCAACTAACTAGATGACAAATTACTACATCATCATTTTTATATTAATTTTATTTTTAAATGTGGTTTTTGTGTTTACATTGAACGCTGACTGGAGTTCCAAAATAAATAAATAAGAGGCAGAAGTTTCCCATAGCGAATTTCTATTTGTGTTTTTATAATATATTAAATAAATTCTAAAGAAATCATTTTATTTACGACTTATTGTAAAGAGTTTTCTTTGCGATCGCTCTTATCAGTGGAAGTGTTATACGTATATACATACATATACATATATATATATATATATAATAAAAATTAAATTGCGATAATTTGAACTATGCGCGTCAAGTAGCGCAATAGTGCGGACTGCAAGCGTTCAGTTGCAGTTGCAGCTGCACGAATTTCGTAAATAATATACTCAATTTATTATATAAAATACAGCTATACAAACAAGATTACATTATAACAAAAAAATAAAAAAATAAAAAATTTCGTTGCAAAAATTTGAGCAATAAAATAAAATCAATTTTTTGCGGCAGATAAGAATGTATAAAACATTTCCGCTTTGGGCGTTTTCCTTCTTTTTTCTTTTTTTTTTTGTTTGTCTGCTGTTTGCAATACATAAATTTGGACGTACATATATACAAGTATATATATATATAAATATTTTTTTTTTATGTTTTCTTTACGCGATTACCAGACAGCAACGCCTCAGAAATATATTTTTTTTTTTTGTTCAATAATTTGTTGCTTAATTTTTTGTTTTTTTTTTGTTGAGATTTCACATGTAGCTGCCGTATCAGCGAGGCGAGCCAAAGTGGCCTCCGTCTCCGCCTGTTGTGTTGTCAGAGTTGTCGGTTTTTTTTTTTCGCAATTTGGGTCAGAATCGGCTGCGTCAGGCCACCTGATAAGAAACGTGCACACTCCACACACACACACACACATGCGTACACACGCACACATGTGAGTGTTGAGCATTCGCAGATTGCGCATATTGTGAATTAAAACTATCTTTTGCTCAGCTACTGCTTTTCCCATATCGCGTTTTTTTTCACTTTTAGATAAGTGGTTTAAGCTGGCAGATTTGACGATGCTTCCGCTCTGGCAAATTGATTACGCTGAGGTGAATATTGTGAATGCGCCTGACAATAATATATATTTATCATAAAGTTGTTATACTATATAAGAAGTTCACACTGATCTTTATAGCTGTAAATATATATGTATAGCTGGGCGAATGCACTTTTGAAGTTGCTTCAACTTGTGTCCTTAAGCTCGCGTATCTTTTTGTGTGCAGTTCACGCTCTGATCATCGCTTTATGTGCATAAAGTAAGTGTGTGTGTGCATGAGTGTGTGTATCTGATATGCAGTCTCATTGTGTATCTTTGTTTACACATTTCGCTTTCATTGTGATGTCAGTTTTCATAAATATCCATATACATATATTTATATAAATATATATATTGTATTTTTTGCATTGAAGGACAATGTCGTTGAGGCATTGCTGAAATTCGTTTAATATATTGATAAGCGATCGTAGAACCCATTCAGAAAGTGACTCAAATGAAAGGAGTTGCGCAAGGTTATTGATAATTCAATTAAAGTACGCTTATTACAAACAAAGTGAAGGTTGGCCGTAAACAAGACAAGTTAACAAACAATCAACATCAACCTGCAAATGCACCAAAAAACCTGTCAAAATCTCAAAAGACGCAAATAAAAAATACAAAGTTGATACTCAAATTTCAAGTTTAGCTATAAATCATATGGTAAATGAATTCATAAATAAATTGCAAGTATGTTTTTAGCCAAGAGATACGTACATAATTCATAGCTGCTGATGTGCATAGCATCACATATATTTTTCTTAAATTATTTTTGCCCAATAGCCAAATTGATGTCGATGCTGTCGCTGCTGTCGCTGCTGTCGCTGCTGATGCTGCTGCTGCTGTTGCTGCTCACGTTGACTGCGCAGTCGATGTGAAAAACGCAACAAAAACAATTTACAGCCGCGCGGAACTCAGCGTTGGGTTGTCGGAGTTGTTGGGGCGCTCCGCAGTAATTGTGCCTCGGCGGCTGCGGCTGCTGATGATGATGATGTTGTTGTTGTTGTTGTTGTTGTTGCAGCGCATACAATACATTTATATAGTGTATATATATATATACGCATATAATTTTTTATATGTTGTGCCTATATACAATATAAATTCTTCTTTTTTTTTTCGGTGCGCGCACAAAAGGCCAAATGCAGGCAATTATTAATGTAACTGTTGTTGTTGCTGGAGATTTTTTGATGCTATGTATTTTTTGGACTGCTGGTTGGTTGGTATTTTGCCTTCGTTTTTTTTTGTTTTTTTTTTTCGTTATGTGGCGCACAAAGTAAATAATATGCACCGTAAAAATGAAACGGTTTCCGATTTTCTTTTTTTGTTGTTGTTGTTGTTGTTGTTGCTGTTATTATTTTTGCATTTGTATCTTCTCTTTATGTTCAATTTACAGACAGAGCGGTAATTGTGTGATATTTTTTGTAGTTATTGAAATTTTGACAGTTGCCCGTTTGTAATTGTTGTTTGTTTGTTATTATAATTATATATTTTTTGTTGTTGTATTTGTTTTTCTTGTTGTATTTGGTGATATGTTTCAACATAATATTTTATATATATATTTTTATACAGCATTTAAAATAATTCAAAAGTAATTGTTACTTTTTTAATTATTCTCGCTAGTTTTTCTTCTTGTTGTTGTTGTTTGTTAGTTTAACGTTTATTTTTTATGGATTGCACTTTTACTTATTTTATTTCGTTTTTATTTTTTTTTTTGCATATGTTTTGTATTTAACTCAACATAAATTTAATAACAAAAATGTATTTGTTGTTGCTGTTGTTGTATTTGTGGTTGTTGTTGTTGCTGCTGTTTAATATCTAAAGCAAAAGCAAGCAAAATGAATAAGCAATTGCTTTTGGGATACGTGTGAAAAGCGGTGAAAATCGCGATCATAATCACTGCAATTTATATCTTTCTGATATATATTTAATCAATATTTGAAAGAAATTTCAGTAATTTCGAGCATTTTGTTTAATCTGTTTAAAGCACTTCAGTTTAATAATTTTACGCGGTGCTCACGTTTTGCCGCAGAACAGATTTTTTTTCAATGGATTGCTGATAAGATGTGGCGCCGTCTGCCATTAATTCATATTTTATCAAATTTACTCAAAAAACTGCTAGTAAAAAATCTATATTTAATAAGAAAAAAGCACGCTATAAACTGAACCGAAATATCAAATGAAATTAGCAAGCTGCACAGCCAAAGAGGAGGTAGATTTTTTGGGGGGTGGTGCAAAATTTGCACAAAAATATTCGCCAGCAATGTTGCAGCAGGGCGGAAGAGGAAAAAAAAGGTAACAAAAACAACAAAAACAACTGAAAAAACCATTGTAAATAGTAATTTAAGTTTTGGGCAAAGAGGATATGCCAAAAAAATGAAGGAAAATACAATGAAAAATAAAAGAACGTTAAAAAAAAGTAAATGCTAACGAACGGAAGGTAAGCCAAGGAAATGCGAAAATCAAGGGCTGCGCTGCTTTCAGTTTTGGCCAGCTGCTCAGCTGCAGCATCTCATCTGTGCCGGGGCGCTCATGGGTTAAGGTCTAGCATGGAATTTCAATTGCTGCGCAGCTGCAGCGCATGGCCAATTCGCTGTTAACCGGGCAGACCAGCCAGCAAATTTTTTTCGGCTATTTAATTTGCCATTTTTTCTAGCATATATTTGTGAGTACGATTTTTTCTCATTTTTTGTTGTTTTTTTTATATATATTTTTTTTTGGATTCCCGTTCATTATGCTGTGCTGTAAACCCCGACGGCAAAGTAAATGCCTGAGCACCCGGAGAGACCTCACCATTGTCATGGTGTGGAGCTGCTTAGGTTTGGGGGGGACGCTGCTGTTGCTGGAGCGACTGGTTAAGTTGGTAGCGTCTCGTCTGTCTCGTCTGTCCGACTGTCTTCCTGACGAAAATTGAAACTGACAAAAATTTGTTACATTTTGCCTGCACATAAAGTTCGCCACCCGCTTTGGCAGCCACCCAACCACGCTTTATTACAGCACTTGCTGCTACTTCTACTTAGTTTTTTTTGTTGTTTTCATTTTTTTATTTTATATTTTTTTTTTGTATTTTTTTTTGACTGCTTTGTTTGTTTTGTTTTAGTGCTGCAGCTGCTACTGAAGTTTGTTGCAGTTCATTTGTATGCTGAAGTACTTTTTTCTTCTTTGATAATTTCTACGTTTTTTTTTATTATTTGTAGTTATTTTTTTTATATTATTCTCTCTTTTTTTTTTTGCTTAGTAATTTGGCACGACAAATGAATTTTTTGCGCTTTGTTTTCTTTGGAACGGAACAGAAGTGCAGTGAAAATGTAGCGATACCGAATATGAGATGCGGTGCGTGATGTATTCAATTGGCAATGAATTTATTATGTACATGAGTGCTAAATAAATGTTATTCATTTATAATTTGCTTTAGATCATTTGTACATTTGTACGTCTGTGAATTATTCTCTTATAATATGCACTTATTTCACTGAAATTTAATGTTGTTATTAACGCTCTTTATTTTTAATATAATACACAATTTGTTTGAATTGCATGTTCAGCACTTTTGTCGCACATTTGCTTGAGCATTATTAATTATAAAATTTTTATTAATATTTAGAATTAATGCATTGGCGCAGAAACACGCACTGGCAGGAGCAGCACTCACACTCACACACAGCGGCACACGCACACCACACGGGGCAGTGCAACTATTCAACCAAAAGACCGAAATAAAAATGCATTCTATAAAAATTTTGCGAGTGCGCGAAAAAAAGTTTTCCGCGTTTTGCATGCCAGCGACAGCGGCGACTGCGACGGTGACTGCAATGACGACTGCGGTGGCAGCGACTGCAGCAGCCAGCGACCGCAGTTAAAACGCGCACACACAAACAAACACGCGCTCACACACACACACAGACGCGGGCAGCGACTGCAGCTTCGCTATTGTTGTTGTTATTGTTATTGCTGTTGTTGTTGTCATTTGTCAGTCAAGAACAACCGAAATAAAAGCAACGTGCGGGCGACGACTCATTGGAAAGCCAAGTGCGTACATTGCCCAAAAGGGCAGACGCTGCGTATACGCAATGTCCCATTGCTGCCACTGTTGCTGCTGATGTTGCCAAATGCATGTGTGTTTGTGTGTGTGTATTATTGAAGGGTATCTAATGTAACATTATCTCACTGACACTGCACTTCACCCTCAATATTTATTCATAGTTTTTGCCTTTGTTTTTTTTTTTTTTGTTTTTTATATAATTAATTTGAAATTATTTGACACTTTTTTATTTAAATTTTTGGCGACAGTTTTCTAGTTGTGGTTTTTAGAATATATTTTGGATCTGTCTGCGAGTGATTGGAGTGATGGAAATGTGAAATGCGCTTAATGCTTTACGATTGATATACGCGATCGTCGGACGCTACACCTCGGAACGACTCGGGCCGCGTCCGAAAATGCGTTCCGTTGCATATCGGATGCGTTGTGTTTATGCGACTGCCGAAGCCGACTGCAAAATTATATCACAACAACACGAAGACAGCGCTGACGACGACGACAGCGACGTCAAAATTGCATACAAGCGCATTCATGCTTGCAAAAAAAATTGTAAAAAAAAGAACTAAAAATATAAAAAACGCCACAACTAGAATGCTGAGAGAGAGAGCGAGAGAGAGAGCGAGAGAGAGAGAACTCAATAGCAGGCAAATAGCACAGCAGGAAGAGAGCGAGAGACAGAGAGAGAGAGAGAATAAGAGCGCGAGGGAGAGACAGAGAGAAGAGCAAAAAGAGCGCACGTTGAGTCATTGAGTGGGAAAGGCGCGCAAACGCGAGAACTTTAGGAGTAACAGCAAACGGGGTAAACACACGCACACACACGCACACGCACACACTCAAAGGCCACTGACATGATGAACATCAAGCCGACTCGACCAGAATGAGCCAGAGAGAGAGAGCACAGAGCACAGAGCACAGAGCGCATGAGAGCGCCAAGTGCAATGTAATGCAATTCTCGACAACTGCAATGCTAAGCTGCGGCTGCGGCTGCGGCTGCGACTGCGACGCCAGCGCGCGTTGATAAAAAGCCAGCCGACTGCGCCGCACAGCGCTGCCAAAATAGCCGGTGCCGGAGTCAGTTGAGTAGTTGGCCAGTCCCAAGTGGAGTCCAACTCAGCGCTCAGCTGTCCCTGGCCTGACATTGTTGACAATTGCTAGAAGAAACGAGCTTACAATTAACACACACTCACACACACACGCACAACACACACAAGTGACTGCTGCGACTGAGGGCCTGGCAGCAAAAAATTAAAGAAAAAGAATCACTCAAATTTGTTGGCCATTCGCTCACAAATACTTTGATAATATAAACCTAGCTAGAACAATGCAAACACACACACACACACACACAGATAGAGAGACTAACACACACACACACACACACACATCATCTCAAATTTAGTATTCACCACATTTTTTGTGTCGCTTTTTTATTTCGCACACGCACACAGCTGCCTAATAAGCAGCTACTCACACACACAAACACACACATGCATACTTATATATGCATCGGTATATGCACAAACACTTCTAAGGAAAATGCATCGCAGCAGCTGCGCGGTCGCGTCGCTGTCATGGCAATTAGCTGAACTTTTTCTTATTTTTTTTTTGTTTTTTAGGCAAAAGGGGGTGAGGGTGTCACTTGAGCTTTGGCTGGTTTTTTTTTGTCGCAAATAATTAAAATTTATTTGCTTACTAATATTACGCATAACTTTTACATTATTTATAAAAAAAAATATTTACCAAATGATTAATAATTTTAATATAATCAATATTTAAATTGTATAAAAAATTAACCAACTATTTATGGGGAATTCCCAATAAATAATTCCACAATTTTTCAAAACTTCTAACTAAACTAACACTTATCAACCTTTGTTAAGTCCCTAATAAATGTGTAAATATAATCAACTATCAAATATATATGTATTTACATATATATATATATATATGTATGTGTGTGTGTCAATTTGAGCAATATGCAGGCTTCTCACAACAACAAAAAAATACGCTCAAAAATTAACCAAGAACAACAACAATAAAATTCGCTCACTCACACACAGATTAATGAGAGCAAGAATTCACCAGTGCCGCTTAACCAGCTCTCCACACAACACCAACACACACACACACAAGAAGTGCATTTCCTGCTCATTAATGACGACGCGTGGTGAGTTGCTGCACCGTTTCTCCAGCCAGTTCAGTTCACTCAATTCGTTCGCTTGACTCAAGAACTCTGCTCACCAAAATCCACTCATAACCACTGAGCAATGCAACATGTAAATAAACTTGAGTGTTTCTTAAGCTATTTTTTTTTGGCTTTGTCTTGTTTTGGGTTTTGAGTTGTGTGTTGTTTGGACTTTGGGTCGCCTAGAACACGACAACTGACAAATTGAAT
Source organism: Drosophila dives (assembly GCA_035042365.1). Classification (NCBI taxonomy): domain Eukaryota; kingdom Metazoa; phylum Arthropoda; class Insecta; order Diptera; family Drosophilidae; genus Drosophila; species Drosophila dives. Next base: position 6,624,306 of record JAWNLJ010000442.1, read on the forward strand.
TGAAAACTAAAATTGACATATTTAAAATTTGTACAGCGCTTAAATTGCGCAGTTGGCTTTATCAAATTGTAAAACGTGCTAAAAAAAAAAAAAAAATATTGTGTTAGTTTCTCGATTTGTTTCTTTGTAGAAAATGCTGTGCGATAAGGGCTGAAAGTGACTAATTTTCTATAAAAAAAAACATAGATTATGTAATATTAAATCATATTTTTAATTTCACTTGCGCTAATTTCGATGTTAACAGCAGCTTAGTAAAATAACAGTATCAGTAACAGTAACAGCAACAACAACAATAACAGCAACAACAATAACAGACATGTGCTATGCGGCGTTGGCGGCAGTTAAACGACAACGACAACGACCTGACTGACGCACGTTCAAGGTATTATCTCATAAGTGCATATACACACACACATACACACACATATATATATACACACACACATACACACACTCACACACACACTCACTTACGCTTGCATTGCAAACATGCATGTGAATGTGTGAAGAGCCCTTGCGCGCCGCTATAAAAACAACAGCAACAACAACAATAGCAGCAGCAGCAGCAACAACAAACACAACAACAACAATCACAACACCAACAAGAACAATAACAAAGCGCAACAGTTGCGAATGCAGCCGCCACAAAGCAGCGCAGTTGCCATTTTGTCACCCTTTGAGATTTAGATTCGATGCCTCGGCATGTTCATTGATTTATCATTGTTGTAATAAACAATAAAACAAAAATATATAAAAAATATACAAAAATACTGCGTGAACGATAAGAATAAATGTGTAAATAGGCACACACACACACACACACGCACACTCATATTGATTCGCGTATCAGCAGGGGACACACACAGAACGCATTTAGTGTTGCAACATTGAATATCTATTGAGACATTCGATTTGCAACACATAATCGACTTACGAAATTAATTTTCGCTTCCGTTTCTTTTTTTCCCTGATAAGTTTTTAATCAACTTTTTTTGCTCGATTTCGTATTATGTGCATTTTCTTATTTGAAACCTACCGCATTCGCTCAGAATTTGATATTGCTATTTGTTGAACTTGCTGCTTATCGGATTTAAGTTGCAACTTTGCCAGCTTAACTAATGCAACACAATGTGTGACTCACATTTTGAGCTGTTGCAAGCCACAATTGCTTTATAAATACATAACAAAATGCGCAGTAATTATTTAAAAAAAAATTGCATTGCGATTAAAATAACTCAACGAATATTACTTTGCTTACTTTGCCAATTTTAATTTTAATTAGTAAGTTTTCAAACAAAAGAAAACCAAATTAGTAAATGTATAAATATTATGTAAATCATTTTGTATACATCATCAGCGCAGAGCTTTGTGTATGCTTCAAATGGAGAACATTTCTTGATGATGAATTCTGTTTTTTATACTCAGAACCCATTAAAAATGGGAAAAGAGTTTGTAAAAATATTACAAATTTAATGACAAATTATTCTAATTACTACATCATATGCATATTCATATTGTTGATTAACATTATAAATTTTATCGAATAAGAGGCACCGAAAAATATAATTTCATATTGTTCTCAGCTGCAGTTACAGCATTTTTATTTGCGAGCTCACTCGACTGCTGCATTCTTAGTTACTTTTATCAACGTAAAAATGCTACAGATTCGATATCTTATGGCGAGAAATATTTGAACAGAATCAGAAAACTATTCTCGCCAGTTTGCTGATGTCATGCTTGAATTGTAATTTGAAAATTAAAGCGTTAACAAATGTAAAAAGATTATTAATATTGCTCAATAAAACCCGTTAGAATTAACTATATCTTGCTATTTTTTCCAGATAACAAACTTTCAAAAAATTCATCATGATTAGATGTTGCTGCGTAGCTAAGATTAAAATATCACGTATACGCTGCACAGCTCAAGTAATACGCACACACACACACACACACGCACACACACACACACACACACATACGCACACACACACACATACGCACACACGTGCTACTTTGACTTTTTGCTTCCGTGTAAATGTCGCGCAACAAGTTAGTGGCAAAAGTTTTTAGCTGTTTTAGCAGTTAGCCGCCGGCTTTACCGTTGCAGCGCCATTTTGGTCAGCTCTCAAGGTGAACCTGTCTGATTTGAGGCATGTTTAATGCTTGTAAGCAATTTCGTTACGTTTGATTAGTGGCCGGCAAATGGCAATTGATTTGAGCGGAGTCAACTCGATTGCGCTGCGAATAACTGGATTTTATTATTTTTTATATTATTTTTTAGCATTGTCAACCTTGAAAGTGCGCATAGAAATTGTGCACTTTGATTGCCTGTCAGGAGACTTGGTCATTTTTAGATTTATAGCACACGATTAATGCATTAGTGCAGCCACTTTTCACGCTATTAATTGAAGAAAAAAAATAAAATAAAAATAAATATGTAATTTTTAAAACGCAATCGTAAAACAAAAGCCCAAAGAAATCGAGTAGAAAACTCTGAATAAGACACCCAACATTGAAATTCATGCCGTAATGCGGCTTCTAATGCATTTTCAATGTATTTTTACAAAATTGTGTGCTGAATATTTATCGATTCGATTGTTGTTGTTGTCGCTCTTGTCAACGTCTCCAAGCTCCGAGCTGCGAAACAAAGATGCTGCCAGGCGGCACACAAAACGGAAGTACAGTTTGTACCGTCCACACAAAGGCCAATAACTGGCTAACATAACGCCAGCAAATCGAGCGACAACAAAAAAAAAAAAGCTGAAGAAAATGCTGTGAAAAAGTACTGGCTAAATTCGAATTTTCTTCTTTTTTTTGGGGGCTTTTTTTGGTCGACAAGCAGTTGAGGTAGTTTGGCTAAAAGCAATATCAACTTGAAATGATTTTGATGGTACTTCGACTGCTGCTAATGGAGTTTTTTTTGGGGTGTGGCCACAGGCAAGAGTTCTACATTGATTTCATTCTTCATGCAACAGCATGTGCTTGCAACACCTGTGATTGGAATATACATGTGTTGCCCCTTCCCACGGACAGCCCAATGACTTTGGCAGCCGCAAACAACAACAAGTTGCCGACAATTGACAACTGTTGCTGCTGGAATGGGGCAGCAAGTGTATGTATGTGTGTATGTATGTATGTGTATGTGCAGCTCGAGGCAGCGTGTTCGTCGAAAATTGCCGAAAGTGCTGCGAACGGCAGCAAGCAACAGCAACAGCAACAGCATCTGCATCCTGTTTGCCGTCGGCGTTGGCAGTGGCAGTGGCGTCGACGTCGACGTCGCTGCCGACGTTGCCGTTGCCGTTGTCGACGTCGTCGTCTGCGTTGTTAGAATGTGTGAATTCGCAAGTCTTTGCATACTTTTGTGCGTTGCCATTGCCACTTGTTGGTGCTGTGTGTGTGTGTGTGTGTGTGTGTATGTAGGTGACTTATGCAACAAGTGAAATAGTTTCTTATTATTGTTGCCGTTGCTGTTGTTGTTGTTGTTGTTACTGTTATTGTGTAACGATGTTACAGAGTCAAATACAAACGTCTACATCGTTGTTGGCATCGTCAGCGTCATCGTCATCGCTGCTGGTTTTGGAAGGGGGGGTAAAAGGGGGGATAACAGGCACTGTTGCGCTGCGGGAGGACAAGTGTCTGATATGGCTGCTCCTTTGGCGCATTGTTGGCTTTTGTTGTTTACCTCTTGCTACTGCCAGCCAGCCAGTCTGCCCTGCTGCCTCGCTGCCTTGCTGCCTGCTGCCTGCCACATGCCACCTGCCTTGCTGCCTGTTGCCTCACTCGTATTGTAGTTGTACATGTGTTGTCTATTTGCAAAAGTTTTCTTCAAAGAATTTTCATATCAGCACAAAATTCTTGTTACACATTTGCCTTTCAGCTTTTCAGCAGCTGAGAAAGCGAGTCGAGCGATCTGCTTGTTCTTGCCGGGTTTTGAGCCCCCCCACCCCCCCATAAACAAAATATGTTTGATGAGTGTTAACGTGTAGTTTGTGCACGTGTTTTGGAATCTGTCAACAGAGCTGTTCGACTTTTTGGCTTTAATAGTAGTTTGCCAAGTGTTTCATATTTGTTTGAATTACGTGTTTTAAACGTAATTGTTGTGCAAATTTTGTTCATAGTTTTTACAGTTTACATTGACAAAAATATGCATTTAGCAAACTTGACTCTAAAACTTTTTAACTCATAGTCTTATATAATGAAGTGAAAAAAGTCAAATTATTTTTTCAAGTCTATTTTTTCAAGGAGATTAAATTTGCCTGATGACATTTTAAATCCATATAAATTCTGGAAATACTAATTGTGTTGCTTAAGCCGATTGAAAATTACTTTGTATAAATATAAATAAATAACACTATTTATTTGTTGGAAACTACAATTTTAAATATTAATAAATTACATTTTAGTATGCAAATTCAATACTAAAGCTGCGAAATAAAGTGTGAAAGTGCTTTCTATTTAAAAACATTATGTCAACATTTCAATTTACCAAATATTTAATAAATACATTTTTTATGAGCTTTCGATTTTGTGCACTATTTCACAAAAAATGTTACCGACTTTAAAATAGAAATTACTTAGATGCATACAAAATTCATCTTTTTTGTGGTATTCAAAGAACTGGTAAAAAAAATTATTTTTTTTTTTATATTTTTTTTATAATAATTTACTATGAATAATGCGTTATTGATCCACATTTAACCTACATCGGTTGTGTATATTTTTAAAGTACTTTTAAAACTTATTAAATATGCAATTTGTCATCATTTTTTTTTTAATTTTCACTACACAAATACCATTTTTTTAAAATGTTAATAAATCTTTTAGGAAAATAATAATATTTTTGTTTCACACATAATAAAATTATAAGCTTGCATATTTAAGTATTTTAAATTTTTTTGACAAATGAATAAAATTTAAATACATATTAAAATTAACTCAACGAAATTTGTTCTAAAATTACAGACATTTTTTCTTAACTATTTAAATTTTTGCTATTCAACTTAAACGTTTTTAAGCAAGAAATTATTTTAATACACAAAAATCTTGAATGCAAAAATGCAACTCACCCGCGCAACATGCTTCCTGTTTGGAATCTCAGCCAAAATTCAGTTAGTAAACTAATCAATTCAATTAAGCATTTACAACGCTCGTAAAAAAAGTCAAGTTCAACATATGCCAAGTGGCAGACAATTATCTCGAATTGTCTATCTTAGTTTGTTGATGTCTATGTAAATGAGTGTTGGATCGCTTTAATTAAATGCCTACATATAAATTATCGTGGCAATGTGGCTGCGACAACGTCTTTAATTAAATTTTCATCTACACTGAAGTGCACACACATACACAAACACACACTTACACACACCTTGGGGCGGCTTGAGGTGTAAGCGGAAGTGGGCCGCACAAAAGCACACAACACTTTTGTTGAATGTAACACGACACGGCGAAAGTCAAACGTCAAACAGTTGGGTGCAACAGTTGGCGCCAATTGTTGCTTCAATCAACACTCGAATAAGCGTGCCACACAATGCCACACAACTGGCAACTGGCAACAGGCAGCGGGTAGCGGGTAGCGGGTAGCTGACTGCTGTTGGCTCAGCCTCCTTTGGCTGAAACGATTTGATTCAGTTAAGGCCACAATTGCTGCTACTTTGGTTTCCCATTCAAATTTACACAATTAACTGCCAAACGGGCAAAATGTCGAGTGTCTGGTATTTATTTTTATTTTTTGTAGGTTTTGTTTTTTTGGGGATTTTTTTGGGTTGTTGCTGCCGAAAACTAGTTGTCGTCCTGCTGGTGGCTGTTGCCAAACTCACTTGTTGCACAATGCGCACCAAACGCCTCAGCACAAAAATAGTTATGCTGTCGCCGTTGACGCTGGCGTTGCCGTCGGCGCCAGCATCGCAGTCAACTACGACTACAACTACTGCAAATTCGACAAAAATGTCAGGAGACACCCACCAAACTACAAGGCGTACCCGCCCAACTTGCCACCCCCGGCACTCCCGCCACGTTCAGGCACAGAGCACAACCAACCAACCGAATGCAGCCAAATGTAGCTGCAAAACTCAAACCCAGTCAAATGCCTTGCTCACACACACACACACACACACACGGCAGAACGGAATGGGGTTAGTTACCCACACACACACACACATACAGTCCCCAACCCTACCTCACCGAGCGTCCTGTCCTCCATTCGTTTCCCTTGCAGCAAAAACTACCAAAAGCGCACGACGCCAACAACGACGTCAACGAAGCGACGAAACTTTTTTCGAGCACACGAAACTTTTTCAGCACAAAATAAAATGCAGCGACGCTGGCAGCGACGGCAACAGCAACGGCAATGGCAATGGCAACGGCGACAGCGACGGCTACGTCGAAGTCAAACCCAAAACGCCCAACCACCCAAAAGAACGTGCTGCATTTTTTTTTTTTTTTAGTGGCCTTTTTTGCTTCATTTTGTTTTTGTGTGTTCTGTTCTGCTGTTTGCTTGTGCCACGTTCACCCACAAACTTGCACACACCCGCACACACACACCCCCCCGCACACCCACTCCCCCTCTCATATAGCTTGCCCTCCATCCTTTACACACGCACAGAATGTGCACTTTTTTTTTTTTTTACTTGCACTGCATTTCGCCCAATGTTCTTAGCGCCATATTGCTCGATCCTTGTCGTCTATAGACGACGAACGAGCCAAACACCCAAAACACCCAAACACCCAAAACACCCAAAACACCCAAAACACTCACGACACTCAAACGCCTAACTGTGCCACCCGCAACCCACCAATCCACAGCTAGCTTTTTCGTGCTTCCGCTTCATTTTTTCTATACGCACACACACACACCAAAAAATAAGGCGAAACTGGGAGAGTGCAAGAAAAAAATAAATATATATACATATATATATATACATACATATATATATATGTATAGAAGAAAAACAGAATGCAACAAATATGCCAAAGAAAAGTTGGCAACGTCTCGCGCTGAGGACAGCCTCGTCCCAGCCTCGTTTGGCTGGCTTCCTGAGGCGCACATTGTTCTGGCTCTTACCTTGGGCCAAAGCAAATGCACACAAAGCTTCACCAAACCAAAGCAAATCACCAGCATTACCACCACCCCCACCCCCTCCCATATAACCCAAAGTCAGGCTGACTTCCTGGCCTGGCCTTTTCTGGTCAGCCGGCCGGTCTGACCGAAGCAACACTGCATCCTGCCCCATTCCATCGCATTAAAAAAAAAAAATTAAAGAAAAAAAAAAACAGGATCTAAGAGAAAAAATGCCAAACCATATATAATGGAAAAAAAAATATAAAAAAAAAATCAAGAAAGAAAGAAAAAGGCCAAAGGCAACCAACCAAAAAATCTATTTTCCAATTTCAGTGCATGCACGAAACGAACCCGCCAGCCTGGCCACAAACTCAACCCCATCCCCATGCCCATCCACCCACTTGTGGCGCTTCCACACAAACACAATCATACACACACACTTACACACACACACACACACACGCATATACAGTGTAATACAGATACACTTTAACTAAGGAGCGCATGAATTTGGTTGCGTCTTTGCTGATGCAGGCGCCGTCGACTCGCACGAAGACCGATTCCGGGCAGCGATTCCTTCGTGACTCTCAGCGTGCTCATCGTGGCCACAGAACAACAACAATTGCAACAACAACAATTGCAACAACAACGGCGCGAAATACTCGTATAGTGGAAGCGTAAAACTCGTAAAAATGTAACCTAAAAACCGTCAGAAAAAATGCTACGCGCAACAACAACAACAACAACAACAACTATGCAGCATGCTAGGAAGCAGGAAAAAAGAAAAAACACTGTGACAGGCTGGAAAGTGGGTGGAGAAAGAGTGTACCCATTGCGTTGTGCATAAAGTCCTGTGCAGGATTTGGCTGGCATGTGAAGCGGGCGCATCCAAGAGAATGGGCTAACTCTGCGGTCGAGCTAGCTCACCCGCCCACGCACACACAGCTGTTGGCTGCCTGCCTCGCTGCCTGCCTGCTTGCCGCTTGTTGCATCCTTCCTTGCAGGCGTAGCGCATAAAAATGCCTTCTTACAACGAGAACAAGAATGCGAAATAGTAAGGGGAATAAGTCGAGGACGAGGATGAGGACGTGGACGAATTTCCATCCAAGCGCCCACCCAATGCTGTTGTTGTTGTTGTCATTATTGTTGTCCTTGTTGTTGTTGTTGTTGTTATTGTTGCTGTAATCGAAAGATGCGTTCACACTGCGCCCAATATACGAACACTAACTACAAGTCGACTATATAAAGTGAACCCAAATGGTGTTTTTATCCTGGTTTGAGTCGAGTTTGGCCCACAATATTACCCAGCACCTGCTGATTCGTTTTTCTTGATACACACACACACACACACACCCATACCCTCACACACCATGCTCTGACACTTTCGCTCTGCTTTCCAAAGACCATTTGTTTTTTTCCCTCTCTTTTCGACAAACGCAAAAGTTGCTTCTTTTTTTTTTTTTTTATATTTTGTTGTTATTTCTGTTGTTGCATTTGCACGGTTTTTATTTTCCATTTACTTTTCGGATTTATTTTTAATATATAAGCAATAGTTGTGCTTTTTTTTTTTAATGCTTTCACGGGCTGTGGACTTGGGGGTTGCAACAATTTTCCTAATGGAAATTATAATTAAATTTAGTATATTAAATCATTGACCAAAAACACTTCAGAAAACATAGCTTTCTAAAATATAAATTAAACATTCAACCAACAAAACTTCTAAAAATGAGTTTTTACTTTTTGCTTATTGTTAATGTTATTTTATTAAATAAATAATAATTTAATTTAATAAAAATATTTTAGTATGAGAACTTCAAGCAAAACTAAATTCGAAAACAAATAAATTTTTTATTAGTTATTTATATAATATTTTATTTAAATATAAATATATTTTTTACATTTACATTTAACATTTTTAGTGTATATATTTTTAGTTTACTCCAATCTAAGCCAATAATTACATTTCCTACTCCATCACATCCCATTATACAAGACTGAAGATTACACAACTCTCAATTTCGAACCCCTTCCCGCCCAGAATACAAGTGAAATTTTGCGTGTTGAATCTACAAGTGGCATATCCCATTACAATCAAATAGAACGCCACCACTGATTGAGCCATTGCCAACAGAGTCAGCCGGTTGTGGCCCACCGATGCAACAGGCGAGAGCCACCTAACCCAACGGTTCACCCAACGGTTGCCCAACCAACTGCCTTGTTGTTGACATCTTCTTCGATCTACCAAAAACCCGAACGTCGTTGTCTGGGCGAAAAAAAAATAGAATTCGTTGCTCGTTGGAAATTCAACACCCATTTTGGGTGCAGGGCGCGGGGTGTAGGGTACTGGCGACAGCGACGCCAACGCCGTCGAAAATCGGCCACAAAAACAGCAACGCCAGCAAATGTAGCCGACGAGGACGTTGATAACAGCGGTGGCGTTGGTGGCATTGGTGGCGTTGACGATGACGATGGCGATGGCATTGCTTGCTCCTCGTTGGCTCGCCTTTCGGCGCCAGCATTCGGGTGTAGTAGGTGCCTTTTCGGCTTATGGCACAGCAACAGGCGGCGGTGGGTTGGGATTGCACTGAGGCGAGTCGATGGCTTGTTCTAGGAATGGTACAAGCAGTTCCATCGCATTCGGCAGTCGTCGTCTGCATTTTTATATTGTGCAATATATTTCGTGGGGATACGTCGTCGACGTTGTCCTCGTTCCTCGTCCTCCAAAGCTGTGTGCGTGCGCTTAAGTGTGCTTCGTTATCTCGTATAGCACTTCGTTTTGGGCACACACACACACACACACATGGCGACACACACTTAGAGAAAGACAGAGAGTGTGTGAGAGAGAGAGAGAGAGAGAGAGAGACTGTCTCACACCCTTACACATAGAATGATGCAGCTAAAAACTAACCCAAGCCAAAGCCAACCCTAAAGCTGCACCAGCTGAAAGCCAGACAACGATTTTTTGCAGCTTCGTGTGACAGCGACGCCAAAACCTGCAACTAGCCCAACCAGCCCCCACACCCCCTCCCCATCCAGCTGGCCCACCCTCCGCTTAGCCGCCCAAACGACCAACCGACCAACCGCCCGACCGCCCGTCGAGTGGCAACAAAAATTGTCGCTGGAAAAATGTGCTACGGGTTTGGGGTTTTTGGGGACAGGGGTAGTGGCAGGCAGGACGGCATTGGAAGTGTTGCTGGCTGTGCGGGAATGTCAACTAGAAACAAGGACGATAAGCATTATGGAGCGCATTGAGGAAGTAATTGAGTGCACGAGACACGGACGCGGGCAAGGACGTACCCCTAAAGCTGGCTGGCTGTGGGCGGTGGGCGGTGGGGGTTGGGTGTAAGTGGGCTGGCGTAACAAGAAAAAATATTTAAAAAAAAAGGGAAGAAAAAATACATGCCAACAACAACAACAACAAGAACAACAACAACAGCAAAAGGCATTTAACATTTTAATGCAGGTGGCTGCTGGTCGTTTGGGGTGTTTAGGGTTAAGGGTTGGGGGGTTGGGGGGTTGTTGGTGTTGGGAAGACTTTGCCGGCAACGTGCTAAACGTGCTCAAAAACCGAAATGAGAGTGTGTTGCCGAGAAGGAGGAAGGATAAGGCTGCTTTGCCCAGCAAGAAATGCAATAAGCACAGCAGCAAAAAAAAAAAAAAAGCAACAAAAAAAAAACAACAAAAAAAAACAACAACAAAAAAAAATATATATATAAAAAAAAATGCAATTTATGTTAATTTTTCTTGGTGTTTGCTTTAGACTGAAAGTCGTTGCTGCTGGTGTTGGTATCTATATTCGCTACGTGTAGGTGTAGGTGTATGTGTGTGTGTGAGTGTGTGTGAGTGTGTGTGTGTGTGTGTGTGTGTGTGTGTCCAACTGTTTCTGTATATTGTGATGATGGCGCCTGAACGCCTGAACGCTTGGGCAGAGCTTTGCATTTTGTTTATTTTACTTTACTTTCGTACATCCTTCGGGCCATGTATCCACAGCTGAAACATATGGTAAGCTGAGCCATGTTCCAACTTATGTTGATTAGACTGGGGCTGAGGTCGATTTCCATGTCGAACTCTGTTTTTTTTTTAGCCACCACACATTTAATTTAACGTTTAAGGCAAATCCCATTTGCAGCCCTAACATGAGAGACGATCAACTAACCCCAAAACCAATCCCATTCCTGAACCTGGCTTAGGCAATAAAAGTGCTACACTAAAACAAATGCAAGTTGGCTGTGTCTGTGTGCAGCAAGAAATTGCTGGAAGATGACGCAGTCGCCGCTGGAAATGTTGGTAGAAAAAAAACGGGGATTGTGGGCGTGCAACAAGCAAATTATTGAGTTTCACTTCTTGCAACGAGTGACTTTGGGTGATTTTTCCATCTAGTTTTTTTTTTGTAATTAAATGGCAGGTGGGGGGGGGGGGCAAAGGGCGTAAGGGGAGAATTATTTTTTTTGGACACTCACCGACAATGTGCAGCATATCCTTGGACCACTTCATTAGCTCGCGCTTGATGAGGCGACGCTCCTGCTGGCATCTGGTAAATGAGCAGTCGGCCATTTTGATAGCTGTATGTATGTACGAATGTTTGTATGTGTGTGTGTGTGTGTGTAACGGCTTAATGCGGAAATTACTTTGGCGCAACTGTACCTGCAAATTGGATAAAGAGAAAGAGAGAAAGAGAGACAGAAATTTAATTGCGATTATCACAAAAGTTTTCCAATGCGAGTCAGTTGAAATTATTAAATTTATAATGCGCCATTTAACGCTTCATATGTCGACTGCTGTTGCTGTTGTTGTTGTTGTTGTTGTTGTGGTTGTTTTCATAGCATTTTCGAGTCGCCTGAGAAATGATTAAACGAGTTTTATTTCAAGGTTAGCGCGAAAACACACACTCTCAAAACCTGTTGCAATTTTTTTTTATTTCATATGCTGAAAATATTTAAGTTTTTTATTTTGTTGTTTTTGATTTTTGTTGTTGTTGTTTTTTTTTTTTTTAGTTGCATTCTTGCCCAGCAGCAGGTTGTAGTAGTTTTTTTTTCTGTTTTTGTTTTTTTTTATATAGATATATATTTATTGCTTGAATTGTAATTGTGGGGCTTTTACTATTCGGGCAACTACCAGTTTTTGATATTTCCTAGTTTACACACAACCGTAAAGCTTTCTGTTGTTGTTGTTGTTGTTGTTGTTGTTGTTTAATCTGTCTATTACACTAATTTATTCAAATGCTGTTGTCGTCGTCGTTGTTGGCGTTTGCATTAATTTTGTTTTTTAATATTATAGCGCCGTAAATAGTAAAACGTGTTGGATTTTCGCAATGAGTCTACGAATTCTCCCAATGACTGTTCATTTACAAAATATATATTTTTTGGTTAGTATTCAAAGAATGAAATTAAAATGTTCTATTTTAGATAGATTTCAAGCATTTTTTTTTTTTTTTAAATTAAAGTGCTTTTTCTTGGCTAACTTTGCTACCATATTTTTCAAGCACTTGTTGGCCACTAAAACTGGCCTATCCAGCCCCCAAAACTAAATTACAATACTCGGCAACATGTTCAAAGCATACGCATAAAGACAGTGGAAAAACTAATTGAGATTCTAATATCAGATATGGGACTAGTACATGGGCGCTAATACAAAGGCAACGCGCAACGGGCAACTTGCAACGGGCAACTTGCAACGTGGCGATGCGGACCCTTGAAAAACTAGTAGCCAACAGTTTGAAGATGGACGCAGTCTGTGTTTGGGGCTGTGCCTCTCCTCAGACTGTGGCGGTGATGAAAAATTACTTGCTGCCATCAAAACAGCGCTAGAGGCGGGGGTAATGCCAAAAGTAAGGGGGGGGTGCAGCAACAACAAGAATTGGAATTGGCAGTTGGCGTGCAGCTTTTTGCAGTAGCCACTGCCTGCTGCTTGGTGGGTGTGTCAACGGAGCACGCGGCAGCAGCTGATGATGGACGTTGATTATGATGGACGTCGCTTGGCAGCGCATCGAGGCAGGCAACCGGGCAGCAATTGGTTTGCTTGCTTCCTTGGGCCATAGATTGAGCGATTCGCAGCGCCAGCCCAACGCCTTTTTGGTATTATTTTAAATATTTTTATAATTTAGCCAAGCCAACAACACTTGCTATTTACATAGAAAAACACAATTTGCAATTATTTATTTTTTTTTCAGCTGCTGCGTATTTGCCAGCCCAAATGTAGATGAGCAACACACACACACACACCAACAACAGTACTGTACTGACGCTTCCTGCCTTTTTTTTGCAGCAGCAGCAGTTGCATGAAGGGAGGGGTTGCCAAGCCCGGTAGAGAAGCAGATACTGATACTGATACTGATACAGATAGAGATTCAAGTGAGAAGCATAGCAATCTGGGTACGTGTTACAGATACAAAAAAAAAAAATAAATAAAAAAAAGCTGAGACAACTCATTCAATCGAACGCTTTATAGTAGATATAATGAATGCAACAAGTATCTGCGGCTGTCGCTTTGTATCTCTGTCTCTGTCGCACACTCTATATGTATATCTCTGTCTCTCTTTCTGTCTCAGCTTCTCGGTTTCTCGCTCGCCTGCATTTGATTTCATAAATAAATTTTTGCAAAATATCAAGGCCGGATTGCAGCTTGAAACTTGTAAGCCATATAGTATATATATATATATATATACAAGCATGTGCAGTCGCAAAAAAAAAAACAAAAATACAAAAAAAATAGTTACAAAATGGCAGCGACAACGCAATTTATTGGCTTCAAAGGTTTTGAGATAGAACAGAATTAAGTGCTCGCTATTGAAAAACAAGTTGGTGTAGCAAAATATCAGTTAATATCAGTCAGTCAGATGTTATATACTAGAATTCTGGGCACAAAGTGCATTTTGGCCAACCAGTTTCAGTTCTCAATTAAATTTTATTTTTTGTTTTTGTCTGCTGCAATTTGTGTGCACAAATTGTTCAAGGCCTGAGCCAAATTTTTATTAATTATAGAAGTTGGAATCGTGGCCAATGTTAAACCTTGAAACAGTTTTTTATATTTTTTTTATTGCAATTTACAACAATTTGCATTGTTCCAATTGGCTGCTCAATATATGAGAGTTGTACGAGTTAAGTTTTTTTTTTTTGTTATTCTAAACACACATTTGCATTTAATTTATATGTTGGCGTTGCTGCAACTATTTATCATGTATTCATTTATTGCAATTTGATGTATTAATATATATATATATATATATCTAGTATTTTATGCCGATAAATTGTTTTTAGTTGTGCTTGGCAAAAGGCGGAAATCAGCGATTACATTTATTTCTCATAATTTTGATTAATTATGTGCGCTCTTTTTTTTTTGTTGCCTGTTCACTTTCTAGAAATTTGTTTATTAATTGTTTCATTTGTTTTTTTTATTTTTTCTCCGATGCGACCTTTAGTTGTCTTTAGTTTTCACACATACTAATGCTGTGCTAATTATATGGTATTCCATTAAGTTAAATATGTTAATTGAGCTTGATGTATTTCGGTTAACTAATGATGGCATTAAATGAAGTGATTTCAAACACTGCAATTAGCTAACTAGAGAAAATACATATAAATTACAGATCGAGGCTGAATAATAATATAAAATGTCGTTAATCTAATCTGCTTTAATTTATTTTATGAAGGTGACTAACCTATCTTTTTTGTTGCACTTGAAATAATCTATAAAAATAAATAATAAAAATAAATTTGATATTAATATGACGCAAATATTTTTTTAAATAGTTTTCTTATTATTCATCTCGATTTGGTTTCGTTCTAAATTTACAAAGAGTTCATTAAACTTTTCTTTATGATTAATTAGTGATTTATTTCATGCTATTTTTTGTTTTATTTCCTCGTTGGTCAAGTAATAAAAATATACAAATAAGTAATTATATAAAAAGTGACGAAACACTTTTTTCCTTTTAAATTCAATGCTTTGCAAATTGTAGGATTTTGATCTGGATTAATAAATCTATAAAATATCTCATTTAGAGTTTTTTTTTTTTCTGATATTTTCTTACTAATTTATAAGTAATTTTTAAATATTGCCTTACACTGACAAATGAACAGTTGTCATTTCCGTTGCCACAGCAACAGCCTCGTCTTGATGAACTCTTCCGTTGCAACAATAATAACAATTTGCCACCTTCAAGCGGCATTGGCCCTGCGGCAACTCCGATAAAAGATCATTGGCCATTTGTACTTACAATTGTTGTTGCTGTTCGTTGTTGTTGTTGTTGTTGTTGTTGTTGTGCTGCGCACGACTCTGGTCAACAACAATGACAACTCTCACCTGTTGCTGGGGGCGCATGCAACAAGTGTACCAACAGCAACATGCAACAAACTGAAGCAACATGAGCACGCGCCAACAGGCAACGGCAATGGCAACGGCAACACCAACACAATGACAGGAAGATCGAAAACGAAACCAAAGCCACCGCTGGCCGGGCTAACTTGACTGGCTAACTAACTGGCCAGCCCGCCTGGCTGGTTGGCTCAGTTACAGTAACACACATTCGGCTCAGTTGTTGTTGCTGTTGTTGTTGTTGTTGTTGTTGCTGCTGCTGCTGCCATTGTATGCAGCGAAGCGCATTTCCATTTCTAACGTTGATCTGCGATCTGCAACAGCCACGACAAACACGACCACAGCTAAAACTGAGCTGATGTTGGTGTTGGTGTTGGTGGCTGCTTGAATGGGCGACTGGTTGACTGGCTGACTGGCTGACTGCCTGGCTGACTGGCTGGCTGACTAGTTGTCGGGCTGACTGTAAGGTCGCCATTTGCAGTGGCGGTCGATCGCGGCTCGTTCATGGCCCAGCTCACCTACAAACCGACAACCAAAAAGACAAGTTTAGCCGTTGCAGTTGCAGTTGCAGCTGTTGTTGCTGTTGTTGTTGTTGTTGTTGTTGTTTGTGCCATTGGACTTGCTCTTGGCTTTGAGTTTTATTGGTTGTTTGGCCATTGGCTGATTTATTATACATATGCACACATGCACGCAAATATATGTTTGTGTGTGTGTTTTGTTTGCAATTTGACTTTGGGCATTTTGCTTTTTTATGCACCGGCCATTGCTCTTGACCCTAATGTATTTGTCAGGCGCTGTTTAACTTTGTAATCAGCTAAGAACTAAAGACCATTTGCAATGCCAATAATCCACAAAACAAAATTCGATTTCCTTAGCTATATGGAACCACTTGCTGTGCTCGTTGATTACTTTAACGAAGTCAACACGAGTATAAATTAAATAAGGACAGCAAAATGTGGCATGAGAATGCGGGTGTTGCACACAAAGTTAAATGCCGCTCAAGGATGCTAAATGTGCCATGTCGAATTGTGTTGTCTGTGTTTGTTGGAGCAGTATTGAGCTAACAATATTGTCTATATATAGCACGGACTGTCTATCTCTATATATATATATTTGTGTGTGTTTGTGTGTGTGCGTTGGCAAAACTGTTGCATGCAGCTAGAAGGAGCAGACAACGATTTCATTTGCTGCTGGCATATGGCACATTTTCGACATGTTTTGTGTGCAATTTGGCAACAACAACAACAACAACAGCAGCAGCGGCAACAAGACTAGCTTCGTTTTCTATATCTGCAACAGGCAGTGGCTGCTGACTGGCAGCCCAGCCCGTGACGCGTTGCAGGAAATGTGAAAACAACGTTACGAAACTTTTATTTTGAGCTCAATGCGCAACAGGAGGCAGCCACAGCTACAGCCACAGCGACAGCGACAGCGACAGTTCCAGCAACAGTCCCCCACCAATACCAATGCAGCCAGCAGCAACTGCGATTGGAGAAGGGGGTTGACAGCGCTGCAGCAGCACCAGCAGCAGCAGCAGCAGCATTGCACCCAATACATACTCCCCTCCCTCAACTCAAAAATAGAAAGAATAAAAAAAAAGTACAAAAAGAAATTTTGCTTTTGCTTTTACTTTGGCATTGGTTTTACTGTTTTTTTGGGCTGCTGTTGAATTCGTGGGTTGTCTGAGAAGGGGGGGGGGGGGGGGGTCTGGGTTATTCTGGGTGTTGCTTCGTATTTTTGCTTCGTTTTCATTTATTTTAGTTTCCTCGTTCCTTATTCTGTTTTTTTTTCCTTTTTCTTTGGTTTTGCCAGTGCTATATATTTGGGTACAACGACTTGTTGCTTTGTCTGTGTGTGCTGGGTGTGGCAGCATGGCGCATGTTACGTATGCGACCTGTATGCCGGCATACTGCTGTCATATGTGTTATGTTTTATGATGTCAGTTTTGGGTTTTATTAAAACTGCCCTGAGATATGAGTGTTGGCAATTGCTGGCTGGCTCGTTTCTCTCCTGGCGCATGCAATTTCGTAAATGTAATGCAGCATTTTTTAATAAATACGTAAGCAGGCAATATGCATAAGTATTATCGCTTATGTGCTGACACATCGCCCATACGCCGTGTGTGGCATCAGTTGTTGCTACTGCTGCTGCTGCAGCTATTTCTAGTTCTATGCTTATCAGCAGCCAAAATGTTCTAGCAAATATTCAGTCATGCAACGCCTTACAAATCGGGGTCACCTTCAAATTATCAAATTTCCACCGAAATGATTAACTCGACAAACGCAAAAATAAAAATAATAACTGTCAGCACCCCCCCCCCCCACCCAAACACCCGTTTCAAATTATATAAAGAATAAAAACGAGCACTACAGCCACAACTACAGCAACAACAACAACAACAACAGAACCCACTCATTCGCTGGCGAAACCTTATCTTTGTTACACAAAAACGCAACGGGCACGACGATGTTGTTGATGATGATGAATTTGCCCTGATTTCGACAAAAATTACAAATAAAAATAAATAAACAAAAAAAACGCAAAAAGGCAGAAAGGCAGCAAAAAAAAACCCAAACTAGAGATACAAAAAACTGCAAGCGATAAAAAAAAAGAGAGAAACAGAAAAGTTTCTCGAATGTGGTGAAAAGAAAGAAATAGAAATAGAAATAACATCAAAAATTAGATAAGACGAAAATTGAGTCAAAGCGGAGCCGACAAAGCAGCCACAAAAACTTCGCAAAGCAGTTTGGAAAGAAAAAAATGCAACAAGAAAAAGCACACACACACACACACAGAACAAAATAAATACATCTAAAACAAATTATGAAAAGCAAGAATAACAATAACAACAACAACAACAACCACTGGCAACAAAGTGCAGCGCGTGTTTGGCCCGATCGCCTCAGCAATAGAATGGAAATAAAAGTGTGTGGTGGCGGGGAGGGGGAGCGGAAAGGCAAAAGGGGCATGAAAATATTTTTCAGCAGTTGTCTAAATAACAGCGAACGACATTGGCGTCAGTGCCAGAAAGCAAACGAACTAAATTGCTAAAAAAAAAAATAAAAAAAAATGTCCACAAAAAAAAACAGCAACAACAACAACTAATGAAAATAAACGAAAACGTAACAAAAATCAATTGTCGCCAACCAAACGTCAATACAAGTGTCCATGTCTATGAGTGTGTGAATGTGTGTGATAGTGTGTGTGTGTGTGCCAGACTGTGTATCGTCAAAAAACATGCAGCCGCAATTGGAACTATTTGCAAGCGGTTGGTTGTGTAGGGGGAGGGGGACGGTGAGGGGGTTCAGTGAGTGCCATGCATTTAATTGCTGCGGCGGCCGTGCAAAATGTCGCATATAGAAAAGTTTCTGCTGGAGCCATCTTAAGCGATCCAAGTTGGCAGAGTATTAAGGATAAACTTCAGCTTAGTTAATAATAATATAAACAAATAAAATTGTCTTATTATTATTATTTAAGACAACAATAAAACTATTTGTTTCCCTCTTATCTGGATATACACTTTGATTGTGTGTTGGGGAAAATGAATTAAATTTCGTCTGAATTACGTCAATCGAAGTTTAGTTTATATTTTGGATGACTCGGTACGATTTTGAAAAAATTCCCATTTTAATATTGCATATATAAAATTGTGATTAACTGATTAAACATACTATACAATTTTTCTAATGACGCGAAAGATGTACTAATTGAAAGTATTTTAAATAGTAATTTAGATAAGCAATTAAGAGTAAAATTTAGTTTTTAATGTGTAAACATAAATAATATTTAAACATTTACATAAGCATCGAAATATTGCTTACATTGTGAAGCTAAAATTAAAATGAATTTATTGCAATTAAGTAAAAATAAATTATTTAATTGGCAATTTCACAATTTTATAGGCTTGCACGTCATGTTCAAAAATGGAATAAAATTTTTAGTGTACTAGTTAAAATGTTTTTTGTTAAGCATATATATTTGGATATGTTAAATAATGAGATATTCAAAACCAAATTTAAGCCAAGTATTTTTGTATATGGTTATTGAAAGCTTTTCAATGCCAAATACCTGCTGGCAGCGAAGATAGCAAAACACACATAAATAAATAAATGCATATAAATTGAAAACACACAAGTCTGTTATGAAAATATTCCAAAAAAAAAAAAAAATTATTTCCATATGTAATTTATTTTTTTGCATATTTTTCAAAGCTTGCCTTAAATGTATTTTGTATTTGCATTGGCCAACAACAGGTGAATTGTTATTGATGTTTGACTAGTTTTTGCCCGCCTGCGTCGAGTGTTTTTGGAATTTTTCGTTGCTGTGCAAAAGTTGATAAGCTTAAGGACAATGTAGAAGTTGTTGTTGTTGTTGTTGTTGTTGCAACTATTTATTCAATTGTGTTTGTGCACATGGCTTATATCGAGTTTGCATTTGGGCAACAACAACTGCGGGCTAACAATAAATGTGGCAATACTATTTATATTATTGCACTTTTTTAAAGGTTGCTCATACGCCGCATTGCCGCAGATATTTATACAAAACGTTACATAATTGTAAGCATAATCACATTTTTTTTTTATTTTTCTGCTCACAATTTAGCTGCTTGTCTACCACTGCACCTGTTGCAAAAAAAATTTGCCTCGTGAATCAGAATTCATTGTCTTTCTTATGCAAAGTACGATTTCCTTCATGGTTTGCCAGCGCTGTGACATAGCCAAAGTTAAATTAAAACCATTTATCTCAATGCTACCCACTCACACCCAGTTGCTCTGTCGCAGTGAAAAGAAAAATATCAGCGAAAAACTTTGCCGCCCAACTGCACACCACACACCCCACAGAACAACACCCACCGACCTCCACCCCAAAAACGCCCAAACTACCACCCACAAAAATGGGCTGGCAGTAAGAACAACTATAACAACAACTGCCTGTTGCATTTTTCTATATACCTGGAACGCGTTCCAGCTTGGCTCTGCCTTTCCAACATCTCCTTTTATATAAAAAAAAAAATAAAAAAAAAAATTTAAGAAATAAAATAGAAAAACAAAATACGGAAAAATACGAAAAAAAAATACGATATAACCACCCAGCACCACCCAACTCCGAGCAGCAACAGTTTATTTTATGCGCTTTGCTTTTGTATTTAGCCTTTCTATGGAAAAAAATAAAAAACCAAATGCAGTAAGTGGATGCGGGTGGGTTGCGGGGTAATGAAGTTGAATTTTTATTCGCATTTTCGATTGACTTTTGGACTGTCGAGCAATTGATTTTGAATGCATTTCGAAAATAATTTAAATAAATAAATATTGTTGCGCTTAATTTGAGGAACTGCAAAATGCAAAAATTAAATATTTTTGATGACGCAGTTTAATTTTTTAAAGTAGCCAATGAATGAATCATGCTTAATGTTTTTTTTATACATATTTAATATGCTGACTCTGGCCAAAACATTGACTAAAGCCTTGGCTTAGTGAGTCACTGAGTCAGTGATAGGACGACGGGTTTGGCTGTGTTGCCAGTGTGGCAAGTTCTTGCAGAAGCAACAATCGCAATTCCAGTTGCAGTTAGCTTGTGCGACTTGTTGCCTGTGTGGCGTTGCTGGCGTTGCTGCTGCTGTCGTGGCAAGCTTCTAATCCAATCACTTGAACAATGGCAATGCAAATGCAACAGCAGCAGCAGCGGCAGCAGTGGCAGCAGCGCGGCTGCAATTTCCTTTGTCTGCCATTGAGTGCCATATGCAACGCAGACGTTATAAAAGTGTTGCCTTGCCTTGGTGTTGTTGATGGTCAAGGTCATGAACCTGTTCCAATAACTCGTTTTCTTACTTGCCGCGTGCACACACACACACACACATACACATTTAAATGGACAGACAGACAGAGAGCGACGACTGGCAGCCAGATGATTGTATGTTGCATGTTGGCAAAAGTTGTTGTTGTTGTTGTTGCTGCTGTGACTACTGCTTCTGCCAACAGCTATTTGGTGTGCAGCATCTCTAATGCTAATCCTTGTAGATTTGCGAGCACGCCAGAGGCTTTTTTTTCATCTTGGCATGACTAATGGCTCTAATAGTATTTGCCATCTAAGAAACGGCTGCCCAAATCAATTTGCCATTGCATAAATGTTACATGAAATTAAATTTGATTTCATGGCGTTGCCGCAATTAAAGTTGAGTACTTGTCGTCAGTCTGTCCGGGCCAGGTCATTGCGGAAATGCCACCCAAGACATTTATTCCGAAACAACAATCAAAACAATCACATCTCAGCTCCGACAAGGACATCAAAAATGCGCGTGTGGCGACAATATTAAAAAAATATGTTTATATATAAAGTAAAAATGGGCAGTTGGAAAATAAAAAGAAAATCGCAATGCGTGGGCGTCCCCCCCTGGCTGATTCATTGTTTTGTTTTGTTTTGTTGTCATAAATTTCACAAAGTGTATTTATTCGAAATTAAAATGCCATTTGCACAAAGAAAATCATATCGCGAAAATGCTTCCGTCTGTCAGCGGCGTGAAATTAGAAGCGCATTAATTAGAAATTTTTATTATTCGAAGCTGATTTTTTTTTGTTGTTCACTAAACAATAAATTTGAGGCGACATTTGTGCATAAATTATAAATAAAGATTTCCGCGAATTTTATTTTATTTTGTATATTTATTGAGACGTATTCAAAAGTAGCAATAACAACAACAAAAGCATTTTTTTTATCAATTGCTGCCCATATTGATGACTGTGCATTTGATGCCCATTGTTGTCAATATATATACATATATATATGTATGTATATATATATATATGTGTGTGTGCGTATTAATGTGTGTGTCTGTAAGCGAATATGCCACGTTTGGCGCCCAAAGCCAGCGCATTTGTTTGGCTTCATCACCTATTTATTTTCCCAGCTCTTATGGAAAATTTTGTTGCATTTTCGTAAATATCCATTGGCAAATGCACTTAGAGCTTGAGGTTGGGTAACAAATTTAAAAGTATCAACAACACTTGAACATTTATTCTAATTTTTTGAGGTTTTGTTTTGTAAACATAATATATATAATATTAAATTGACACGAAACGATAAAAATAAAGGAACTCAAAGACTGCTACATAAATAAATATAATAAACAAATAATACAATAGTCGAGAATTCATATCTCTAGTGGTCTTTATTACGATTCTTTTTAGTAAATTAAGTTTAGAAAATTTTAAAAATAGATAAAAATATGATAAGCAAATCTGAGTTAATATTGACAGTAATAAAAAGTGACAAAAATATTACAATTTTAATCGAATGCACTTAAATAATTTTTAGAAAGCATCAATTGAGCATCCTAAGTCAGCGCTGAGATTATTAACCAACAGCCAACTTCCCCGACGCACCCTTCCCCTTTAAACTAATTTTACAACTCGCTCATGCAAAAAAAAAAAAAAAACCAGAGCAGCAAAAAAAATGGGGAAATAATTTATAAAAAACAAACTCTTTGCATTTTGAGTGCAAATGACAAAGGGAGAGAGATTTGTGGTGGGAGAGTTAAAAAAAGGGGGAGAGAGAGAGACAGAGAGAGAGAAAGGGAGAGTGTGAGAGAGATTATTGTGCCTTATAAGGCTCATGTAAATCAATAAAAAAAATTAAAATAAAATATTGTACATACTATTAATAATCTATAGTTTAAATAATTTACAGTTTGTTTTTTAATGTAATGGGTTTTCTTGACCTTTTAGCACTATTGCAAATGTGTGTGTGTGAATGTGATTAAACGCTGTGCAAAGCACTTAGACTACTCACTCACACACACACACACACTCAGCTCATTTAATATTATTATTAATATTATAAATAAATCTTACTTACTTTTAGTTTGCAGCTCAAATGTGAAGTTGCTTTTACACAGTTTCGCTTACATTTCAGTATAAAGTTGCGTATTTTGATTAATTTCTTATTGTCACAGCACCAGGATTGTTGAAAAAATATATATGTATATATATATATGTGTATATAGCAAATTTTGTAAATAAATTTGATTTTAGGCTCTAAAATTGCAACGCGAGTGGAATTGAAAGATTTTGTTATCACAAGAGAAACGCACGTCAACTGTTTGTTAGCCTTTGAGTTGTTAAAGAGGAAGCACATGTAATGCACTCACACACACACACACATGCACAAGTACGCACGCTAATACTAGAGTATAAAGTGTGTGTGTGCGTGTGTGTTAGAGTGTGTTGGTAGCAGCAGCAGAAAATAAATACAAATTTCGCACCGCGACCAACGTCAACAACAAACAAACACCGACACTAACAACAAGCGCAGACAACTTTACTAATACGTAAACAACAAAATCGACTAACTTGACGACGACGTCAACGTCGACGGCGATGGCGACGGCGACGGCGACGTTGGCGTCGCTGCTAAATGCTGCTGCTGCTGCTGCTGCCGCTGCGCTTACAACGACAATCCGAAGCTATGGCAAAAGCGTACCGAACCGTTCGAAACGACCGACAATAAAGCTGCCATCCAGCTGAGCTGCCCGGCACTGTGACTATGAGCCGGAGCCCAAACTGAGCGGCGGCAGAATGAGTGCAGCGGCAGATTGCTCTCCACACACACACTCATACACAGGCACAATTGCACACACATGCATATGACAAAGAGTCAGCCACAATGCTGGCGTTGTAAAGGTCTAAGAAAAGTTTCGCTGCCTGCATGCATTTTGCCTTGACTGAGAACATAACGCTCAACTTACAGCTGTCTCAGCTGTGTGCACGTGTGTGTGTGAGTGAGTGTGCCTGTGTGTGTAGTAAAAAAATTGCAGTGGCACTCGTCAGCGCTGAGCAAGAGAGATTGAGAGACCCTTCGCCAAGTGGGAGGTAGCTGCCGGCGAGCACTGTCTTAATGTATTGGTGCGCTTCATTCATGGCAGCCGGCAAAAAACGTTAAAAGCGAAATTGGTTAACAAAAAAAAAAAAGAAAAAAAGAGAGGCAAAAACACAAACGAATCAGAAAAAAATAAGGAAAAAAGAAAATGGTGGCAAGAACCAACTCGGAGCGCAAAATGTGTCGCCGCAGTTGGCTCTGAGTGAGTGAGCGAGGAACTGCTGAGTGAGCGGGCTGGCTACGGGCTGGCAGGGGAAGGCCAACGTCAGTGTATTTTTAATTGCACTTTTCTTGCATTGGTATTAGTTCACAAGCACAACACACACACGCACACGCACACAGAAATGCACTCAGCGCTCAGCTAGCTAAATGCACTCATTGGCAGTCGCTCCTAGAACCAAACGCTGCTGAACTCGCTCTGAGTTTTTTTTTCTGCTATTTTTTTTGTGTTTATTTTTTTTGTTAATTTATTTTGTGCATTTTGTTCTCCATTTTGTACATTTTTCAACAATTCTTTTTCGGTTGCGTTTTAAGCAGCGAAAACAAGTCCGAGACCGAGACGACAACGACGACGACGGCGACGATGGCGACGGCGACGGCGACAACGAGACAGCGCTTTGTTTAGCGCTGGAGACGAAGACGGAGACGCTCACTCACCGCTCGAAATGCAACTGGCGACTCTGACAACGCGCGCCCGTTGCACATGCACTTTTTGTTTTGTTTTTGTTGGTTTCGTTTATTTTTTTTTTCGCCTTTTTTTTTATTATTTTTGAGTATGCAACGGTTTTGGTCGGTTTTGTGCGAATGTCGAGCGCGCGAGAGGAAAACTGAAATTATTATAATTCGCCAGAGTCTGAGCGCGGGCGGGCGGGCGGTCGGACAAAGCAATTCGACTCGACTTGCAGCGAGACTCAATTGCATGTCATTGTAGACGAAAATTTCAGTTTTTTTTTTTTTTTTTGTTTGAGAATTTTCGGCACAGTGACTGCATCGAATTATGGACAGCAAAACTGCGCGAGACTGGGGACAGGGACAGGGTCTCTGTAAGTCGAAGCTTGAGTTTGTTGGAGCGGAGGGGGCTGCTGATGCTGGGGCAGTGGCTGGGGTTGGGGTTGGGTCTCTGTCTGAATTTAGTCGTGACTGGTTTCAAGGTCTCTCAATTAATGCGAAAATTTCGTTGTACAATTTTTTGTTTTTTTTTTTTGTATATTTTTTTTGCATGCCTTGTAACAAAAATTCGTGTATAATAAATATAGTAATTGTTTAACCATTTTTTTTTTATTGTTGTTGTTATTGTTGTTTTTGTTTACATTGTGGAATTGCATTTAATGCTTTTCTAATAAGCGAAATATTTGTTGATTTTAATTGCATTTACATTAGTTAACGGCGACTCTCCGACCTTCGGTTCTGGCTATAATCAAGAACTGGCATTTGGATTTGCGAAGGTGACTGAGGCGTAAACATGAGTGCAACATGACACTAGCTGAATCGAGGCTTTCAGCAAAAGCTGGCCTTGGGTTGGGCTCGCTGGCATTGCATTGCAAATGTAATAAGGAACATATTAAATAACTATTAAACAATTGATTTGTATATATATATTTACGATTCAACTCAAATAAATTATATATAATTATATATTCTCCAAAACTTTTTGCAATTATCGACATATGTTATTGGCTAAATTTATATATCAATTTATTGCATTTTTATAAGAACATTATGCAATTTTATTGATTATTTTGAACACATTTTTTTTTTTTTTTGATATTTTTATAGCTACAATTTTAATCATAATATCATGGTTGTCTTTAAATTTGTTTACATGATTCATAAAAAAATACATTGAGTTTTTTGTGCATTTACATATTTGCATATGCCAGACCAGATTCACAACAACCACGAAAAAAATGAATCCCAAACCCTTATCGCCAGTAATTCAGGTCCTATCGCTGTTGAACCGCACCACTTTTGTGGCACAAAAAAAAAAACACACTTGAATCACACTGGGAATGTCGCCAAAAAGGAATCTAAATAATTACGGTATTTACAAAAGATAAAATCAGCGACAACATGCTTGTAAGCACCACAAAAAAAACCAAAATGTTAAATTAAAAAAAATATATATATATATATATAAAAATCTGATGAGAAGCAATTAAAATTAAAACCACGTAAGCAAATGCGAGAACCCCCGAAAAAAGCGTTCAAAATAACCCAAAACCCATAAAAATCAACCCCGTGGCAAATGCATTTTTTTTACCAATGCACACAAAAGATGCACGAAGCAAAACGTGCAATTTTGTTGAATGCATTTCGCAAAAAAAAAAACAAAAAAAAAGTACCGAAAAAAAAGAGTCGAAGCGAATGCACAAAAAAATGGTATGCAATTTTTTTGCATAATGAAAAATGCAGCAGGCAAACAGACGCACACACATACATACACACACGCACACACACACACATGTGTGTACATACACATAGAGAAATAATGGAACGCATTGCATGCATGCACATTGAAAGCTGAGCTGTGAAATCCAGACCCAAAAATATATTCTAAAATTAAAATGCGACTGCCTGTCGAAATGTAAACAGTCAAAGGGGTGCGCAAGGCAAGAATATACACACACACACACGCACACACACACACGCACACAAATAATATATTATACACACACACACGCACACTCATGTGCAATTAAAGCACGCAACTGCAACGAAGAACACAAAGCACAGGAAATAAATGCATTTTTGTGCATCTTGCAGACACACACGCACACACACACACGCACACACACACACACGCACACACAAGGGCTAATGGGGTGAGTTTTCTGCACGTCTGATGTCAACAACAACATTTTGGAATGCATAATTAAGAAGCGATTTTTACAATTAGTTTTTGCAAAATTACGCATTTCCCAGGCACCTTAAGCCAAGATTGTCGTCCAGACTTTGATTGGCCCAAATGAGCGCCCAGGCCGGAAGCCAATTGCATCCGTTCTAAGCAGCGCTGCTTGGCCACCATTTGGCAACACAACTGTTTTTTTTTTTTTTTTTGCTTTAAGCGGAAGCATCAGCTCAACTAATTCACCCAAGTGGGGACGGGACATACGGAAACAGTTGGACGCTCGACTAGACCTGGCCAAGACCACCATAAATAATGAGCAAAATTAAATGCGCCATTAGATAAGAATCAAACTAAAAGCCGTAATAATTGTCGATACTTAAGCAACATTTAAAATAAATGTTGAGCATTTAATTGTATTGTTATTTACAGTTAATTCAACGCCTCAATTGATTTGTGAAATCTAATTAATAATGCTGAGTTTTTATACACAATTAATCATCAAGAAGAAAATTGATCTTAGAAAAATCATTTATCGTTTCAATAAATAAAAAAAAAGATCTTAGAAAAATAAATTATTGTCTTATTAAAAAATTAATATTTATGATATTATTGCATTAATTAAGTGCCAACAAGAATACGTTCTAAAAATAAATTATCAAAATTGACTTAAAAAATAGAAATATGGCCAAAATTGGATTAGCCTTGGCAAAATTAAAGTTTACATTATTGACAGCTTAGTCAATTTAAATGCAAAAATATTTTACAACTGTATATTTACTTAATTAAATACACTCATAAATGTAGAACATTTGCAGCAGTAAATAAGATTTTATTCCGCCCACATTGGCAATTAATGTAACCCCCCCTCAACACCACCCTCGTGGTGCGGCTAAATGTGATTTTCAGTTTCAAGTAAAAGTAAACGAAAACATGCAAAACAAATAAACCAAAATGAAATCAACAAATAAGCAGACTCAACTGAGGAGCAGAGCAGCCAAAGCCAATGACCAAGAATCAACAGCAGCAACAACAACAACAGCAACAACAACAACAACAACAGCAACAACAACAACAACAGCAACCACAGCGGCAACAAAAAGCATACAGATTGCTGAGGCCAAGGAACTCGGGTGCAATACAAAATTGCTTGGCCTTGGTCAGGCACACTGTAAATGTATGTACTATGTATACATGTATATATTGCACATACATATATACAATAAATATTTTTAAATCTTTTTTGCTTTTCTGCTCTGTTTTTGTCTTTTATTATTTTGTTTTTTTTTTTTTTGCATTGCATTGAGCGTTATTACGTTTTAATTTTCGTTGCGAAAAGTCGACAAGAAAGTGAAGTGTAAGAATCACATAGATTAACTCAACAATTGATAAGATACGCGAAAAAAATAGTAATAAAAAAAATTAAAAACAAAACAGCAACAACAAACATTCAAGTAACTGTTTGCCTGATAAGGCACAACCACAAAGGTTGCAATGTGGACGTTGCATTGTAGGTCAGTAAAAGCCAGCAAGGGGCAACACAAATTATGTCATTTGAAGCTTAGCCCAATGAAACAGATTTCAACATGTGTTAAAAATATATTTGCATTAGCCAAGCACACAAACACACAACATGCACACGCACACACGCACACACACACGCACACGCAACACGTCCAAATATACACGCACAAATTGCCGTTTAACCAATGTCAATGTCAACAAGCAACATCTGCAGCAGCAGCAGCAGCAGCAACAACAACAGCAGCAACAAATGCATTTCTAATGGACGCAGCATCCACGCGGAAACCGTTGAAATGTTTAGGCCGTATGCGGCTGTTGTTGTTGTTGTAGTGGCTGTTGCACGCCGGCAACACATTGTGTGTAAGGTCATATCTCGAAATTTTATTTGGCTGCCTGCCAAATACAAAACAGATGAATGCAACGCCAAAGCGCTTGCAGCATGCACAAAAACAAACACAAATACGAACACGTGCTTACACACACATATACACACGCACACGCATGCACAATTTGTGTTGCAAATTCACACATTGCTGCTGTTGTTGTTGTTGTCGGGGCAATCGGGGCCGTTTTTGGGGGCTGCCAGTTTTAGATGTTTAGTTTTAGATATCAATGAAGCCGAAAGCGAAAGTGTTTTCCGACCATTTATGTTTCAATTAATATTACGTATACGCAGTGTGTGTGTGTGTGTGTGTGTGTGTTTGTGTGTTGTGTTGTGTTTGCATGGTCGCTGAACTTGTGGCAATTTGTATTTTTAGTTAAATGCACATTTAATAGACTTAAAGCCATTATTGATCAATTTATATTAATTGCGCGTTGAACACAGGAAACAAAACTTTAAAAGATCATTAAAGATTGGCGTTAATATTAAAGCAGCCTTTACTTAGCTGCTTATTAGAGGTATAATATATTGATTTAAGTGCTAAGTTGAGATAGTCAACTGGACGTTAATGATCAATGCCAAGGTAATAAATGCTCTCATGGCGTACACATATTTTGCTGGCCAAGAAAAGTTATCATTCAATTATTTATTTTTTACGACAAGCGAACTCAAAAATTCGATGCAAACCGCAAACTTAAGATATGAAATGGTTTTAACGATGAGATTATCAGTTGACAATTTTCGTAAATTTCCGGTTTTTGAACGCTGTCAGCTCAAATTAAAAATAAAACTGTTTATAATATGATAATTAAGTGAGTTTTGAAAGATTTGTGAGATAGTCAAGTATAAACGGCAGTCTTCCTGATCAGACAGCTCTCTCTCTCTCTCTCTCTCTCTCTCTCTCTCTCTCTCTCTCTCTCTCTGTCTTTCTCTCTCTGTGTCTCTTTCGAAAACTAAAAGCAATTTGAGAGAAATGATTACTGCCCTGCTTTCAATGGTTGTCCGCTGGCCAAGCTGATGCCAATAGTGGAACATAATGTTGGTTGACTGCAGCAGCAATAAAAAATTCATAACTATATTGATATATTCACTTGCACTTGCGGCGAGGCGAGGGGCAGCGGCATGTGTCAAGTTCAAAAACCTCATTACTCACTGCCAGCTGATATTTCGTGATGAACAGAAGACCAGCCACAAGTATGTATGTATGTATGTATGTAAATATGTATAGGTATATTGTGGCTTATGATTTGAAGTCTACGCAGTTCACACAAACACAAATGCGGATTTATTGTGTACAGAGAACATATATATGAATAAATGTGTATATTTCTTTATCGCAAATGATTTACAAAAAAAAAAAACAAAAAAACAACAACAAAAATAACAAATGTGAAATGGCGTCCATGACCAACACAACAGACAACTGAGACCCGAAAGCAGAGACAACAACAACGGTCACTGGCGGGCACTCCTCCCCACCCCCTGCTTACCCCCTGCCCCATTTGCTGCTTTTGCTGCTCCATATGGTATGCCATGAACTGAACCAACAACCGATTTTTATTATTATTTTGAATACGCTTCTTGTTGCTGTTATTACTCTTATTGTTGTTGCACTTTTTTTCTTCTGTTTTTCGTTTTTTGTTTTTTTTTTTTTGTATTTTGTTTTGTATATTTTTCGTCACACTTGGCAGCCGCAGCAGCAGCGACAACAGCAGCAGCAGCGTCGACAGCGGCAGAGTATTTGCATTTGTATTTGCACAGAGTCGACGTTGACGTCGACGTCAGCATCGACGACGTCATGCCCCCTGTCCAGGCCCCTGGTCGGTCGATTCGTCGTTTGGTCTGTTTGTCTGTCGGTCGTCCCTAACCTACAACAACCGAATTCGCAGTGGGCCAGGTTCAATGAACTTTTTGGCTGCGTTTGCTGCTGTTGCTGTTGCTTTGACGTTGTCGTCGTCGCTGTTGTCGTTGTCGCTGCCGTTGCCGTTGCCGTCGTCGTTGTCGTTGCATAAAGCGTGCATTGAGGGCGCTGGTTGACTGTCCGTCTGGCTGCCTGTCCGACTGACTGACTGACTAGCCATTTGGCCTGTCATGCGTATGTTGTTGCTGTTGTTGTTGTTGTCGCTGTTGTTGCTTGCTGTTTACTCAGTGTCTGTGTATGCGTGCATGAATGAAGCTTCTTTCTTTTAATTTTGTCAAGTTCGTTTTGAATTTCAATTTTGAGTCATGCATAAAGTGCAAGATACGACAACGAGTAGTACTTAAGCTCACTCATACACACACACACACACACACACACACACACACATGCACACACACGCAGATAGATATATATATATATACAAACAGGCAGTTTTCTTTCTACATTGTATATGTTAGTCAGCAGCTGTCGCTGGCTTTTTGATAAGCGTCTATCCAATAAACGCAACTGCAAAAATAATTTAAAAGAAATTAACCACAATAACCCAAGCTGTCGAT
This sequence comes from Drosophila dives, assembly GCA_035042365.1. Lineage (NCBI taxonomy): Eukaryota > Metazoa > Arthropoda > Insecta > Diptera > Drosophilidae > Drosophila > Drosophila dives. Next base: position 6,655,776 of record JAWNLJ010000442.1, read on the forward strand.
TCTCTGTGCGAAATATTAACTAGAAATCGGAAACTTTTTAGAAAATCAAATTACATGGCGCAAAGAGAACGGCAGGAAAAATTCAATGGCAAAATAAGAAAAGTTTCAACGAAATCGCAGATACTCTATCAATCAATATAAAGGCTAATAATTTAATCTTATCAAAATATATGCATAACAAAATATATGTTTCATTATTTGTAAAATCATTTTATTATAATATTTACTTTATTTATTTCTCTTATCTCTTTTGGTGTCTTGGAATTATTGCAAAGTTTGATTAGCAAATATTTCATTAATATGAATTTTTTTTAGTTAGGGTAACTGCTTGATCGGTTTTTTGTCTGTGCTGAGATGCTCTGGGGTTGCCATTGACGATTATGATTCTGTTAAAAATAATCAGTTTGTGATAGGTAAGGAGGCTGAGATTGGACCCAGAGAACTGGGACTCTGGCTGACTCTGACTGATTCGCTTGGTTGCCTGCCGCTACATTGCTTGTTGCTTGACTTGACTAAATATGATATGCCCTGGCATAGAGTCAACCAAATTCTTACCACAGACACAGATACCTCCCAAAACCCCCTCATTATGTGTGTGTGTGTGTGTGGCGAAAATGAATGCAATCCAATGGAATTGAATCGAATCGAATCGAATCGTCGGCTATGTCGAATTGTGGATTAGGTGGCTGGTAAAAAAATGAATTGCTACAACTTCAGCATCTGTCTGTCTGTCTGTCAGTCTGTCTTCGTACACTCATCTGTCTGTCTGTCTGGTTGTCTATCAGTCAGTCTGTATGTTTGTCATTTCACATGCTCGTTCTGTGCATTTGGCTGTGATTAATTACATTGGCTGCCGCTGGTAACTTCAGCTTGCAAAAAAACAACAACTTGGCTGGCAAGGAAGCCTTAGAAATGTCAGGGCCAATGGCATGGCCCAATGCAAATTTATGACAACGTCGCGCCGAGATTTATCAACTGCAACAACTGCCAGCACTAACAACAAAAACAGCAACCGTAACAACAACAACAACAACAATAACAACAAAACAACAGCAATAACGAAAATAAGAATAACCAGTTAATGCGCCGACAACAAATAAAATCGAAAGCCGCGTCCAAAAAACCGGTTCGCCAAAGTTCTAAAAATGAAACTGGCTGCAGCCGAGCTGCAACAAGACCAAAAATATTTTTTTCACTGTCTGCCAAAATTGCAAGCGGGCATAAATTAACCGCATGGGGTCCAGATATATTCGCACACACACACACACGCATACACTCGCACACACACAGCTAAAGATACACTCATGCGAGCGAAGCACACCCAAAACCACTTTAAGTCCACAATGATGACGTTGATGTCGGTCCCGACGTCGGCCAACCAACCACGCCAGTTGAGTTTTCAAGTGCAGTTCTCGTTGCTGATGACGCAAAAAAAAGTAAAAAGTAAAACCGGCAACGACCACGACCTCACCCAAAACCGGGCAGCAGCAGCACAAGCAGCAGCAGCAGCAACAGTAACAACAACAACAACAAAAGGCAGAAGCGCTGCCAGCACAACGCATAAAGAGAGGCTCCACCCCAAAGCCAAAAAATGCGCAATTTGACTGTACGAAAAATGTAAACGAAAAAGCGAATAAAAACACATAAAAACAGAAAGAGCAACCAAAATAAATGTACAAACAAGAACAAAAAAAATAAGCTATTGACACGTCGCTGCCTGTAATACCCTACAACCAGCAGCTTTACACGACGGGTATTGTTGACTATGTCTTAAGTATATATAATAAATTGTAGCTTTGCAAATTAATAATAATAACTGCAACAAATAAAAATTAATTGGTATAAATATTTTTTTATTTGAAATCCCTTTAATTACCTCGCATTTTATCCTTGTCGTAGTAAGTCGTAACATTCTTAATTACATAGTTGATGTACTCGAAGGCTTCTGGTATATTAAACAAAAATTTTCGTTTGCTGCTCATACAAATTTTTCTGGGCTGGCGGTTGTCGGTTACTGACCGTCCTCAAGGTTTTTCGTATTTTGCCCTTTTTGCAGAAGCAGCGACGTCGCCGGCAGCGCCAGCCGCAGCAGAGGAACTGAGACGCTGGCAGCGTCAACGATCGCAGCGCTCAATTCCCTTCATTTAGAGCGTTTTTTTTTATATATTTTTTTTGTGTTTATGTTTGTGTTTGTTGTTGTTGCTGCTGATGCAGTTCGTTGTTGCATTTTTGAACGTTTTACGTAGCGCAAATTACAGCAAACACGCCATCATCATCACCATTACAATCAACGTCATCATCGTCATGTTCATCATTATTATCATCATTATTGCTGTTGTTGTCGTTGTCGGAGTCACAGTTGGTGTTGCTGCTGGGGAGCAGTAATAATAATAAGAACAGCAACAAACACAACAACAACAACAACAGCAACATCAGCGGGAGCTACAACATAATCAAGATGGCAGCCACTTGCAGCGGCTTGCAACAGCAAAAAAATTGACGAATATGCGATGCAACAGCAGCAACAGCAGCAGCAGCAGCAGCAGCAGCGGCAATAAACAGAAATTTAAACCCGAATTCAATGCAAAACATGTTGAGGCAAAAAGCGGAGACTTGACATAAAATATGGAATCGACTTGAATAGACCGAGTGCAGATCAGATCAGATCAGAGCCGTGCCGAGAAGAACACTTGAGTGAAGACTTCAGCTATTGCCATCTCAGTCATCGCAGATTGAGCTCTCACTCTTTCTAGGGAAGCCACTGAAGCATAGGTTTTAATTTATGTAGCACGCACATTTTGTGTTCTGTTTTTGTGTTGTTGGCCTTTTTCTCACAATTTGTTTTGGCAGTGAACGGAATGGAAAAGATGGAGTCAACAGCGAAGTTTTGCCACAGGGAATGCTATGCTGTGCCATGCAATTAAACGAGCACCTGAATCGGCACTGGAAGGGGTGTGGGTTGCACCAGCAGGTGCAGCAGCAGCAACAGCAACAGCAGCATCAACATCAACAACACAGTAGCAAAAAAGCTCTGTTCTAATGAGAAATGGAACATCATCTAAGCCAGGGCAAAAATAACACAAATATTCGTCGGCATGTAACATATTTTTTTGTTCTCCCTAAACGGAACTTTGGGAAAGCTAAAGAAATTGTTACTCCAAGCAATGCAGATAGTTGAGATACAAAAAAAAAAAAAAAGCAACAATCATATGCTAAAAATAATAAAATCTTAATTAAAATAAACTCTTCATTAAATATTCTAATAAAAATAAATGCAATACCATATAGAAATCTAATTGAAAATCTAATTAAACATGCCTTGATAATAATGCGTGCCACATGGCGAATGCGTTGTGCATAAATCATAAACAAAATTCCAAAACACTTTGCAAAAGCACTCAAACAAAATGCACCCAAAAAAAAAAAAACACACACACACACACACAAACCCAAATTGGCCATCTAAGCACAGGCCAAAAGCGAGCCACATAACTGACCCTGAACTAAATTTGCAAACCACTCAATTAAATTGTCTGTCTGTGTGAGTGTGTGTGTGTGTGTCAGTGTGTGTGAAGGCCTATATGCGATGATTGTTGCTGTTGTTGTTGTTGTTGTTTGCATATTTGAATGAAAATGTAGACGACAGCACGAAACTGCGGCAGCCTCTAATCCAGTATCCAGTCGGTTGCATCTAACAACAGGTGGGTGGCTGCAACAGCAGCAACAACACAAACGCATTTGCAACCTAGTGATGCATGTGCATGTGTGTGTATCTGTGTGTGTGTCTGTGTGTGTGTCTGTGTGTGTGTCTGTGTGTGTGACATTCTATGTGTTGCCCGATGTTGGAACAATCAATTGTTGGCACAGCTAGCCAAGTGTGTGCGTGTGTGTGCGTGTGTGTGTGTGTGTGTGGGTGTGTGTGTGTGTGTTTATGTGTATTTAGTGAAAATGAAAGTACTATGCAAATTTCGATTTAGGCATCATTATTAAGTGTTGCAAATGTTGTTGTTATTGTTGCAGCCTGCGGTTAGTCGACAACCTATGCAACATAATGAAATTAGCATGGCAGATGCTTTGTGCAACAGGTGCCTCAAAGCTGGCTGCGGTGCATATGGTTGAATGGGTGCTTGCAACCAGTGTGTATGTTGCCAAAATGTGGTAATCTGCCTTCCTCTGTGTGGCAAGCACACACACACCCACTGACAATCAGACAACTGCAGGCAGCATGTGTGTGTGTGTGTGTTGCAGGACCACAAAGATGTTTGTGTGTGTCTGTGTGTGTGTGTGTGTGTGTGTGTGTGTGCGTGTGTGTGTGTGTGTAAAGGACCTGACACTTAACTGCAATTTGGGTGCTTTGTGAAACTATTATCAAGCCCAACTTGCCACAAGCAAATTGTCACTTAAATTGTGTGAATTTCTCTGCCAGACAAACTGAAATTTAATTTTTTTTTGTTTTTTTTTTTTGCCTTTTGCATTGGCATCTGGCGAACTGATACCATAAACTGTTGGAGTCAAGTTAATTAAACTTGAAATTGTAAAGCTGTTTATTTGATTGCAGCAAATTGAATTCATCTTTACTGCGCTGGCAGCTAAAACAAAATATGAAAATTAAATAATTTTCTTCTTTTTTTTTTTTTGCTTCTCTTCATTTTTTTGCTGCATTTCTCATTTCAATTAGTGGAAATTATGATGAAAATTCTGTTAGTTCAAATGTCAGGCAGCGGGTTTTCTATGGTATTTAAATGCACTTTATTTAATCTTTATTTGAGGCATTAGTTTTTTTTAAGAAAATTCTTTGACACTTTTGTCAATTTAGATTGTTATTAAAATATAAAATTTTACATAAAAATTCAAATTTTATATGTGAAGAGAGTTGACATTTCGTTGAAAACTTTTCTTATACGTAAAACATGAATTTATTTATACTTTAATGGCTGCTTTAGGTAAAAATTAATTATATATTCAAGTTTAAATTTGATTTTTGGCAAACTGTTGATTACGTAATGCGGAAATATGAGTAATGGACTTATGCTGCTGAGCAAACCAACAAAATGCTGCTGCTTACCAAACAAATGTTGCCTGCAAGACCAAACTGAGCCAAACCGAACCGAACCAAACGGAGCCAAACCAAACCAAACCAAACTAAACAAAACAAAACAGTTCATTGTCGTCTCCATGTGACCACTTCCTCGGACATCTCGCTCTAGCCACACACAACAAAAACAACAACAACAACAACAACAACAATAAGAAGAAGAACAGCAATAATAGCAAAGGGGCTATATAATGCAATACAATGCAAAAGTTCTCAAGAAAATTCAGCAAAACAATTTGACAAAAAAGCGAAACGACAACAAATTCTGCCATCTTCGGCGATCCTCGTTGATGGACGTTGGCATTTTTAAATGAGTTGCGCGTTTTTTGTGCTGCTGCCGCCGCTGCTGCTGTTGCTGCTGCAGTTGCAGTTGCAGCTGCATTAAACTATATATACAACTGCCTGACAGTCTCTATGCGTGTATAAATATGTGTGTGTGTGTGTGTGTGTGTTGGTTTGAGTGCCCTGCAACTTGAAACGCAATGTAAGAATTAAAGGCAAGCGCGAAACGAAGCACAGCGCCAGCCCCGTTTCCATTCCCCATACCCGTCCCGTCCCGTCCACCTTCCTTTGCCTCGTCCCTGCAGACGACAGCGACGATGGCCACGATGATGACGACAGCAGCGAGGCGGAGAACGACAAAAAGCGCGTTATGATGCATTTGAGGCACAAGCGTCAGTGGCGATGGCACTGACCTTTCCTAATGCAGCTCAAGTTGCACGCAACAGCAGCAGCAGCACTTGCAACAACAACAACGAATTCAAACCAATATAATTGAGAGTGCATAGTTAGACCGATCATTGTTGCCTGGGCCAAGTCAACAAAGGTCACAAATACTTGTTAAAAAACGAAAAAAAATAAATAGAAAAAAAAAACATTTAGGCGGTTGGCAGTGACTCAGACAATTTGCAACGGCCATTTTTTATGGCCAATGTGTTAATGTTTTGTCATCAAAATTTGTAAGTGCATCATAACTATTCAACAGCATTGAAAAGCATACAATAATAATAAAAAAATAAAAATAAAAAAAAATATATTTACATATCTAAATTTGATGGTAGGCAATTCCAAATTCTAATTAAAAAATGAAGTTTGCAACAAACACGATCGATTAATTTTAGTGTTTTATGTTAATTTAAAAAAGGTGTCTGCAAAAAAAAATATTGCTTTCAGTTAAATTTTATATTTTATTTATTTTTATTTTATTTTAATTTTTTTATTTTTATCATTTACCTAAGACTTTTCAGTTTGCTTAGTAAATTAGCTTTCTACAAAAAAATATGCTTTCAGTTAAATTTTATATTTTATTTATTTATTTTTTTAACATTTTATTTTTATTTTTTATATTTTTATCATTTACCTATGACTTTTTAGTTTGCTTAGTTAAATAAGTTTTAGGGTTATTACCACTTTTTATGTCTGGCATTTTTTTATCTATCTATACATAAAAATATTTACATAAGTTGGCTACCAATTAGACATTTAGTTTGACTCTTCCATTAGCAAAATATTGCAATTTAAATAAAAAACAAATAAATACAAATTATTCAAGGTTATTGTACAAAAATGGCAACAAGACTAAACAATCAGCCATGTAGAAAAATAACAATATACGAAATGTAAAAAAAAAAATCTAAATAATGGAACCAGTTATTGTAACTGCAAATAGTTGCATTATTTTGATGCTGATTTATTGTTGTTGCTGCTGTTGTTTTTTGTTGTTTTTGTTGTTGTTTTCTGGCGCTGGTTGTTTGTGCGGTCATTTAATTATTTTTATTCGGGCAACTTCCAGTTTATAGTAAGTTTCTAGCCATTTATTATTATACGTATCAGGTTTTTTATTGTATATTTTAAGCTTTTTGCACTTTGTTTAAATCACACACACACACACAAGCACACACACAGTCTTAAACTGTATATTAGTAAGGTATCAATTTAAGTGAATATTCGCCGACACGAAAAATAAAATAAATTTTATCGCTTGGACGTGCAACAAGTGAACCACAAAATCTAGAAAATCATTTCCCCATTGCAGTCCACCGGCTGCCTGGCAGGCGAACTGGCTCCCGTTGGGAGGCCTGCTGGGCTGCAGGGCAGTTAACTTTCGCAACGATAAATCCACGTTTCCTGCAACAAAAGCACAGCCACAGCCACAGCCACTCCATGTGCGTCGTCTGTGGGTGTTAAACTTAGCGGAAATGGAAGTTAGCGCGTTGCTTCCGGTCTGGTTTGGTTTGGTTTGGTTTTGTCCCAAAAAGCACAGTTGCCCACTGGCCAGTTCTGTGTGTACTTAAAACCAGACGATTTGATAATGTTCGCAACGCGCTGAGATTGTCAGCGACGAAATCAATGCATTAGGGTCAAGTGCAGGACAGCGTTCGTGGAACAGCGATTAATCAAGCCAAAAGCTTAAGAGTGTGCCAGCCAAGTTAACTAGGCAGCTAAGCCAGGGGCAAGTGCAATGGTAAAAATGCAATAAAAAAAAACCAGTAAAGTGCCGCTTGTTGAATGCTCAACGCCTTCGCAGTCGATGCCAGCGCCAGCGCCACAAAACTTGTATTGGACCCTGGCTCTGACTCTGACTCTGAATCTGGCTTCAGCTCGAGCTTGGGATCTGGCTCCGGCTCTAGCTCTGGCTCTGACTCTGGTGCCTCTGGCTATGCGACCTCAGCACCCGCTTAGCTAAATGGAAATGATGGCCGACAGCCAGCAATGGGAAATGTGTGTTACTGTAACTGCGACGCTGCAACATCGCTTCCTGTTCTTGGCCACATGCAGATGTGGCCTAATAACGCAACAGGTCAGTTTGTTAAAGTTGGCAACACATACAGCAATGCTGTAAGAAATATGAATTTTCTAATTTAACTAACTTTGGTTGTTCTCAATTTTTTTTGCTATTTGTTAGTAAAGAATTATAAAAACTTAAATTGACTGTGTAATTTTTTTATATATAAATATTTTTTCTTACTACTCTCGCAGCTTTTCTTCGCTCGATAAAAAAATTACTAGCCAATAAAAAACTTGTCCTAAATCACTGTTTTTCGTGATGGACGTTGGCATTATAATTGCTCCATGCAATTATCGGCTTATAGCCTGAGAATATTAAGTATGTTGAATAAATAGAAATGTACTTTGAAATTTATTATAATTATAATGAGTAAACATATTTGATTGTGCTAAGCATGTTAACAAAAAAAGACAACTTTTATATTTCTGTCCTTTCATATAAATATATAAAAAATTCTTTTTTAGGGCAATGTTATTTTTTGTTATGATATGTATACCCATCTTTGGTAAGTAAGCCCACAGACCAAAGGCACAAAAAAAGACACGTATTCAGTGCCTGTTTCTACACAACAATAAACAAAATGTTCTGCTCTCATAAACACTGCAAACAAATCTAAAGTTCGAGGTTGCTGCGACGAATGGCAAATAGCAAAACAAAACAACAACAAAAAAAACGTAAAAAAATAAATAAAAACAGCAACAACAAACTATAAATTTTAGGCACAAAGCGGCGACGCAGGCGGCGGCATCGACAGCTCAAATAGCAAACAGCAAAATTGGAAACCAATGAAAACCTCGACTTGCGTTATGAATGCACCTCAAAATGGAGGCCAAGCGCAGCCAAAATAGAAAAAAAAAAAAAAAAATGACAGAGGCACAATTTTATTTAATTTTTTATTTTTGGTTTTTCGTGTTTAAATGCATCGAAGCGTTGCATTTTGGGCTATGGGGCATGGGCACGGCGTTGCCAGACCGTCGCATATACAGTGCGGCGTATACGTTATTTTTAGCATGTGTGCGATTATTTTGATGTCAAGGTTTATGCAAAGCAAACAACAACAAAACACATTAAACAAACACACACACACACTTACAAAACGAGAAGACCCATATGCAAAGAGGACAAACACACACAAACACACACACACATACGTACATTAACAAATGGCGAAATTTGAGTGTGCAACACTCACGAGTCAATTGCAATTATTGCTAATTTATTATTTATAGATGTTTGCGATTGGTACTTTTGTAAGCCGTCAACAATTTCCGCATTTTACTTAACGCCACTGACTGAGAAAAATTAATAAAACATTAATGTAATTTATTTAAAGTTGCCATAACAAAAAACGAGAACAACAAATCAGACACCAAACTAAGTAGATAAAACAATTTAATTGAATTTATAAGCACACAAATTAATGCCTGTTGTATAAGTAAATATGCAAATTGAGTATTTAGAATAATGCGAAAAGCCCACAACAGCAACAATAACAAATGATGACTTTGTTTTTGTTGCTCAATAAAATAAAGAAAAATTGCATATATATAAAATATTAAGCAAGTCGCCGAAGTTGGCGACGGGCGAGGTGGGGGGCTATCAGCTGTAGAGGCTGGGGCCGATTTAGGTGGGCAACATGCAAAAGATTTTGCAGCTGCAATGCGACAGCAATAGCAACAACAACAACAGCAACAACAACAGTAACAACAACGAAATCGCAACAAAAAAACTCAACAACGGATAGAAAACAAGATTTCAAGGTAAAGAACGCAATCGAACTTGACGTACTTGAACAAAATGCATAACAACAACAGCAACAAATAAAAAAAAAAAGCAAAAAACAACAAACAAAAATTGCGAAAAATTGGAAATACGAAAAAAAATTGGCTTCGTTTTTGCAAAATTGTTGTGAGCAAAGTGGCGCATTGATTGTTGCACTTTGATTTTGTCTGGCCAAAGTTGGAATTAGGTTTTTTTAGAGGAAGCTTTAAAAATCTGTTGAATGCATTGATTATGCTGTGGCTTTTAAAAATAAAGTTCAAAAAATCAAAATTAATGGCATAATACAAATTTATTGATTTTTTCTTATTTTTTATTTTATTTAATTATTTATTGAATGTCAACTAAAGTCAGACGACTCAAGAAATAATAGTAATAATAAATAGCAGAACATTTAATTGAATTTAATTTGAAATAAAATAAAATAAATAATAAAATGTAAAATAAAATAAAATAAATAATAAAATTTAAAATAAAATCAAACAAATAATAAAATTTAAAATAAAATAAAACAAATATTGTTATTATTAATTATTTATTATAATAATTAATAATAATTAAAGTAATCAAAGGGAACAGAACAATTTATTTGGCTCATCAAAGCTGCTGAATCAATATTACCATTTGTTAATTTAACTCTAAAAATTAAAACTAGCATAATATGGCGATTATTTACGGAGAAAATGTTAATTTGGAGTAGTCTTTTTTTTTGTAGTGGGGAAGTTTAATATAGTCAAAAAAATGAAGAGCAAAAAAAGTAAGAAACTCTTTTGCACAGATTTCAATATACATTTTTTTGAATTACAAATTGTTGAGACTACACAAAAAATTCATATTCCAGAATTGGACGTTTAATAGAAGTGAAAAGTGTCATCAAATTTCTTTGGCCAACGCTTAATAAAAACCAAGAACTGAAAAGTCTTTGTTGGCATTCAAAAACTATTTAAAATAGATTTCCCAAGTTATTAAATTCATTGTTTGGGTTAAATATCAAAAACTAGATTATTTATCTGTTAAACAATGTTAGCTTTATTTGCACTGGGGTGACAACAGTTTTAATCACAGTTTCAATCATGGATATAATAAAGACACTCGACTCAGCCATAGTTGGCAACAATCTGTCAACAGTTCAACTAGAAGTCAATCAAAACTGTGATCTGGCCAACAATAACTGTCACAAATTGCCACAGGCCACTGGGGCAGGCAAGCAGGCGTTGGCATTTGTGATTGTCATTTGTTGCAAAATGTAAATCGCAAAACCGTTAGAGAAAATTAAACTATCTCTGCTGCCAATGGACGTATACATAAACATTTAATTGAAAAATCAGTGCAAGCATTAAGAAAACGGCAAAAAAATCTATTAAAGAACAGTAGAGTGCGAACAAAGCAGATAGCAAATAGCAAATAGCAAATAGCATATAAAAAAATAAATCTATGCGAGAGTATTCAAAGCAGGAAAAACATTTCTAAACTGAAACAGAAGCTGAGCCAATGCCAAAGCCAAAGCCCAATGAAAGCCAAAAACCCATCGAGCTCAACTCAATTCCAATGAAAGGGGCACAGAAGGGGCAGGCAGGCAGGCAGGCAGGCATTATAATAGCTGCAGCTCTTCTTGCTGCTGTTGTTTGTTGGTGCCACTGCAACAACAACGGAACGAAAAAAAAAAAAAATAATATTATATGCTGCTGGCTGCAGCCAACGGAAGGCGAACTATTATCATTCTAAAAGATATGAGGCATGAAAGCGCTGAAAACTTCAGCCACGGTAACTTGTTGGGGTAAGGGCAAGTCAGGGCCAGGCAAAGGCACAATCACACACACACACACACACACACGCACAAGCAGATGCACACACACACAGTCAGTGGCTGCAACCTTATTGCTGCAGGGAATTTGTGTTGCAGATTGCGCCCAAGCGACTTGGGTTATGCGGTGGGTTGGTCCAGGGGGGGCGCAGGGTCTATGCTGCTGTTGGTTTGCACACCTGTTGCAGTCATTTTGCATGCAACTAGTTACTGATTGTGAGGCGAGCACCGCTGCTGCTGCTGCTGCTGCTGCTCTTGTTGTTGCCACTGATGCTGCTGCATATAATAATGATGCTGTTCAAGTTGAATTTGGCTTATGCAAATTTCATGGCTTATTAAAGTTTCCAATCAAAAAGCATTGTGGAAAAAAACCAAAACAAATTCTATGCAAAAGGAATTAAAAAAAAATCAATTAAATTGTCATTAGGCTAAGCTGACACCTGCAAACACCGAAAATCGCATCGGTTCCGTTGAGCATTTTCTAAAAAATGTGCCAAACACACACACACACACACAGGCACAGTTGCCCCTGTGTGAACAAAAAACTCACTCAGCGAGCGACTCGCTCAAAATTTGAGTGTTTCTTGCGCGCAAAAACTCACCACGCCAGCAACTTGCTGACACAGTCAGCGACTCTTGTATTGGTTAACCCCTGCACCCCTGTAAATATATATATATAAAAAAAAAGCATAACAATAACTTGCCGCTCTTTGAGCTCTCAGCAGCGACGCCGACGGCGAAGGCAATGCAATTTGTTTAATACGCTTGCAAAATGTACTCAAAATGCGAGTGTAAATAAAAATTATATATTCATATGTGCAATTGTAATTGACTTCGATTATTAATGATTTTCGCAAACTATAAAAATTTCGCTCTTTAATTAAAATTATATATATATATATATATATTTTATTTGTATGTGTTTTATTTTTTATTTTTGAAAATATCTTAAAACTGTTTTCAGCAGGCTAAGCAATTTGCAGCAAGCCAAAAAGAATAGGAACGGGTTAAAAAGTTGACACCTTTGTTCTTTAAGCATTTGATTGCCATATTTATGAAAGATAAAAAGGGAAACGGCGACAAGATTAACCACATTATTCTAACAGTAGAAACGAGTTATTTATCGAAAAGGCAAACCCGAATTCAACCCCTTTTTTCCACAAAAAAAAAATAAAATAATAATAAATAATTCACAACACAAAAAAAAAAATGCAGTTTATGTAAAGCACAAACAATGCTGCCATAGACGGAAAACGACAGCAGTGGAGCTGCAACAGCAGCAGCAGTGGCTGCCACAACAACGACAAGTACAAAGAAATGCAAGCAAAGGGTAAATGCAAAAACAAAGACCGCATGCACTGCGAAATTCGAGCAGGCTGCATCTTCAAGATGCAATTTACATACCAAGCAATGCGCTATTAGGGGAGTGAAGAGGGAGGGGTGGGGAAGGGGAAGGGAATCAGAGGCCCAATGGCTTGGCTTGATAAGCGTTTTTTGGTGCCCTGACATTTGATATGCACAAAAACCGAAATGACAATAACAACAAAAACAAACAACAACAGCAGCAGCAGTGGCTGCCACAGCATCAGCGCAACAACAACAACAATAACAATAAAAGCAACTACAACTGCATCCTGTTGATAACTTCTTGCGCCAATTGATGCAAGCGAAGCCGCTCTCTTTTCAGGCCAAGAGTTGGAGTCGGTCGCATCCGTTCTCAGAGCGACGGCCCCACAAAATTTACGGTTTTGGTCTAATTCAGTCAATGCGTCTTGGCTCTTGGCTCTTGGCCAAGGAAGTAAACTGATTTGAAAAGCCGTCGCAACAGGAACAAAACAGGAAGCTGCTGTTAAAATGGTATCTGGCTCATTAAAGCAGTTAGCTGGGTTAGGCCCAGCGCCCAGACCCAGCGGATGTGCACCACCAGACAATGATATCATTATTTATTATTTACAAATTAAACGCAACAAACCTAAGCACAGCATCCCCGATCCCCCCCCTTTGACAACAAGGGCCAGAATGGGATGTGAAATTGTTTGTGGGGCTTATGGTGGCTGCTACAAGGCGCGACAGTTGACACCAGCTTAAAAATGTGCGCAAAATTACTTTCGTATTATAATATTGCTGGATCTGGATATGCGTGTTGCATGTTGGCAATGGCCCGCGGCAAGTGGCAGCTGTAAGACCTATTTTAACCCCAGCGACAAACACAAAAAAAAAAAAAAAAAAACGCGTCAACAAATCACAAAAGCTGCTGCACAACAAATCCTTTAGTATAATGGCAAGTGTGTGTATGAGTGTGTGTGTGTGTGTGGGTGTGTGTGTGTGTGTGTGTGTGGGTGTGAGTGTCAGTGTCTACTCGGTGTCATGCTGTTAAACAAAGTGCGTAGCCTATGCCTTCCAGCTAAAATTGTTATTAAAAAATAATCACCCATATAAACTCATACACTGAAAATAAATAAAACATGTTATCAACGACTTTGTGATGCTCTTCCAGCATATTTTAATATTAACTGTACATATTAGTACACTACGAAATTTGGCTTGAAAAACATTCTTTTTTTTTAATTGTAAAAGATGTTTATCAATTTTTATATTAGTTGCAAACTGGCAGAGTAAAAGCGTATTTAAATTGAATTTTTTTTTACACTTTATTGTATTTTAATTCTACTCTTAACATTTTAAGCTTTTCACAATTTGTTTTTTTTTTTAGTTTTCAGTCGCTTTGCTTTTATTTTGTGACGATTCGCATTGGAACCTATTCAATTTCATTTAAAAAGAACCCATTTCAATTTATTTTTATATTAATGTTCTTAAATTGTTATATTAGATATTTGCATTTTGAGGGATTAATTCTGTTTAAATTGAGTTCAAGTCAATGACAACAATGCGACTTAAGTATTAAGCTTAATTCTACTGAATTAGTATTTTTTTAAAATTTAATGTGCAATTTCAGCAGTTTTGCCATTTCTATTTGTGTTGCATGCTTTGTGGCGCTGAGGCAGCCATTGTCATCAAATGGGCACAACTATGGAAAATGTGCATACAAATTGCCATTTATTCCACATATTTGTGCTAAAATCAAATAAAATAAAATAATTGCAGCAGCTTATTAATGGATTAATAACTAATCTGATTTTGTTAGCATTTTATCAGTTGGCCTTATTTGCAAGAAAGCGGCAAAAAAATGCGGATTTAATTTTCAGCCTTTTTGCATTAATATTTGTTACAATTGGAAACTCCCCTTTGGAAACTCCCCTTTGGAAATGCTGTCCTCAAAACAAGCATCGACCAAAGACCCAAACCCAAATGAAGATCCCTTTGCAAAAGACCCACAGTGGGTCCCAGCTTGGAATCGGCTTTGCAGCAATTTCTTCTCTCTCTCTCTCTCTCTCTCTCTTTCTAATTTTCTGCACTACTCTTTGGCCGTTTTTTATTTTCTTTCTTCTTTTTTTTAGATAACCAAACTGAAGCTAAAAAGAGGGGCGAGTGCAGCAAAAAACACAAACGGTGAGTTCTGCACTTAATGGGGTTGTTTAATAATAATAATAAGAACTTAGAGGGTTAGGGCAGATCAATATGCCTTACCAGCAAAACAGGCCAATAATTGTGCTCCTCTTTATGTGTGTGTGTGTATGTTGTGTGTGTGCTGTGTGTGTGTTGTGTGTAAGTGTATGCTTTCAAATTAGAAAATGCAAAAAGTGCGTAAGAAGCAGCACACGCACACACACACACACACGCACACACACACTTACACTACTTGCTGTGCGTGTGTGTGTGCCTTTCTGGTCATTGGCCTCAATAAATGCAACCATCCGAGTCGCGCCTGCAAACAACTTTTGTGGCAGGCCTCTCTTTTTTTTCGAGTGAAATTTTCAAAACGAAATTAAAATTTTACGCATTTGCAACACACACACACAAACACACACATATATATACATACACGTGGAGTACTTCTTTGGTCATAAATGGGCGCACACATTACGTAATTAAGGCCTACCCAAAAGCACTTCAGACTTTGCCCGGGTCCGGCTCTAGTTCGGGGCCCGTGGCTCGTTTATTGACTGGCCTGCCAATCAAATTCTTTGTGTGTGTGTGTTTGTGTGTATGTGTGTTCTATACAAATTGTAGCTGCATTTTTGATTTCATACAATTTTTCCATTTCAATATGGTCTCTGTGTTTGTGTCCGAATAAGTTTCGTGCAACATTTTCTACGCATTTTTTTTGCAGCCAATTTGCCCTGTGGGTAGTTTGGCTTCCCGGTCTGCTTTGGTCCGGCCGTATAAGCTTCTGCTCAATTAGAGCTGTTCAAATCGAACTCTCAGCAATTAAATCATTTTCCAAGCCATTTAAATCAATGACGAATTGCAATTGGCATTCGGCATTTGGCTTTTGGCTTTTGGTTAAGGGGCGGAGCTTATTGGTAGGATGAGTTGGATGGAATTCTGGCCAGTTTTTCTAACTAACACTTGTAACTTAACCTAGACTAAAGCCGATTACGTCAGGTATTTTATCTTCTTTTTTTTTTGCTCGTAGAACAGCATGTCTAATGCCAAACTAACGAAGTATTTCTCACATTTTTCTTTAAGTTTCTTTTTTTTAGCCCAAAATTGTTTGGCTTCATAGTGTGACGAAAATGACTTGCAGTTAAATAAACTGACAAGTTGAAGGAATTACAAAAAAAGAGTAGAATTTTTAGCCATTTACAATCAGAGTTAACTGCAGAATGTTTAGTTTTGATTTACAAAAAATTGCTCAAAAAATTAGTAATTTTCTATGTAAAAATACAGACTAACTTGGCAGTTCGTAAAAATTAAATTAGTTAGACAGTTTTAAAAGTTATAATTGTAATTTCTTTAGAAATTGAATGCTTAAAATATATATTTTAGCATTTAAAAAATTGATGCTAAAAATCTGAATTATACTTGATAAATTCGACTTTAATTGATGCACATCATGGCGTATTCGCAATGTGCTTAATGCTAACTCAGTACGCAGATTACTCTAATAATCATATAAGAAAATATACAGCTGCATGCTAAATAATAAATAATTGTCATTGAGTACCCCTCTCCCCTCCCCCTAAAACCTTTCTCTCTTTCACTCTTAGAATAACAGCAAAGCGTTGCCAACTCTTTGCACCCCGCATTTATCAAAACTGAAAAAAAAACCTACTCAGTCATTGCGAGGCCTTTGATGAAGCGCCTTTTTTTGCGGTCAGTCCAGGAGAAAGAGAGTCATCAAAGCTACGCACAACATCAAGAATAACAACAACAACAACAACAACAACAGCAACAACAACAACAGCAACTAATGTGCCATAACAAACGCAAATAGAAGCGAGCAAAGGAGCAGCTGTAAGCAAAGTCTCCTAGTGGCACAGGCACTGGAAATGGGAGATGGGGGGGGGGGGGGGGGGCTACGGGAGACGGTGTGTCATACAGGCCGAATAGAGAAAACAGCTTATGGAGCCCCGACAGTGACGTCGACAGCGACGCTTTATAATGACGCCTGTCTTTCGCCCATACGCTTTGGGTAACATAATCGGTCACTGACTTGGCATTTGGCGTGGTAATTTGAGAGCTTTTGCGCCTCGACTGTTGCGGGTGGTCAGGGTAAAGAAAAGGGGTAGAGTAGTAGCGCAAAGTTGTTGTGTGTGTGTGTGTGTGTGTGTGTGCAGCAAAACGGCCAGGTACAGTCGCTGTGAACCTACCGCAATCAAACTGACAGTGCGCCAAAAAGCAAAGACCATGCCACGCAAAACAATTTATCACTTGCCACAGCAGCAGCAGCAGCAGCAACAACAACTCAGATCAGATCAAGAAGCAATTCTTGCCCCGGCACATTTCGATTTCGTTTTGGCAAATTCGGGACGGCAGAGCCGGCTGCAAAACAGTCTTCACTTTCGTGCTAAATTATATCATCGTCGTCGTCGTCGTCTCCAAATTGCTGCACATAACCCAAGCCAAGAACCGGGCAACCGATATATATATATACATATAGGGGAGCCAAAGTTGCCTCGTTCCTCGAATACAACAAGTTTGCCACAAGGCTCGCAGCATTTTTTTTTTTCTGTGTGTATGTTGTTTTTGGGTGAATATTTTGATGCTGCTGCTGCTGCTGCTTGTGTTGCTGCTGCTGCTGTTGCTGCTGCTGCTGCTGCTGTTGATGCTCCGCTCAGCTCTCCCCTTTAAGAATGCCACTGCAACGTTCGACTTAGCTCTTGCCTTACGTCGCCTGGCATATTCGTCAATTTTTGTGCGCATGCAATTTACGCAGCGTCGAAGGAGTTGCTGCCACAGCGGCAGCAACAGCAGCAGCAGCAGCAGCAACAGCAGCAGCAGAAGAATACGAAAAACCTTGAGTACGGTCAGTGACCAGAAAAAATGCATAAACATTTTTGTGCTCGGCCCGATGCAGAGGACGCCGTCGTTTGCAGCCAGTCAATTGCAAATTTTCGGAAATTTTTATTTTTATTTTTTTTATTATTTTTTTTTCTTGTTTTTTTTTTTTTAGAGACAACCGAGCAAGAAAGAGGCACGTACGATCGGCTGGCAGAGCGTGGGCATGTGCTGGGAATTGGGGGGGGGACTGGGAAATGGTACTTGTGGGGTGTTTGGGGCTTACTTAATGGCCAGCGTATTTTCGGCATACGCTACGCACATTTATTCCATGTGCTTGTGTTTATTATGGGAGCATTCTCGGCCAGACTCGGCGCAGCCGGTTTCAGCGAGCGAGCGCAACTCTGACAGCCTCAGCAATAAGTCTGCCGATCCACTGCCATAATTTTTGTATATATTTTGTGTTTTTGTTTTGCTCTGAAATTTGTACTTTTTGGCTTCCCCTTTTTTTTGTTGGCACTCGTCGTTGTTTTCAATTATCAAGGACAAATGTGCGTTGAACTTGATCTCGCTTTCATTTGCTGGCCATTTGCTGCTCTTGTTTTTTTTTATTATTATTTACATGTGCAATTTTATATTTAGACTGCAGTAATATGCCCCAAACTCATCATAAAATTTGTTAGTTTAATGCAGCAAATGCCTTTGGGTATATTGCTGCAATTAAGATAAATATCTGAAGCAGCCGATTAAAATGCCAAATTTATTGATCTTGCAACGAGTTGCATCTACTTTGCTGGCATATAAGAAAGGCAACAAATGGACTTGCTTACTTTTGATACAGTTTGTTGCCCTTGCTTTGATTTCATTTTTGAGCTGAGCCTTTCCGAAAAAATGGCATCCGCTGCGGTTTGGGGCAGCAGCCACTCATCGGGCTTAAGGATTGGGGCGCAGATGGGCAAACTTGTGGCTCGTATAGCACAGATGTTTTTGTTGTTGTTGTTGTTGCCTCGTTGTCTGTTCGTTAGCAGACATGCAGCAAGTTAAATTAAGTTGTTATGCCAGGTATTAGCAAAGGTGTTGCTGCAGAAGCAGCTGCTGAAATAAACTGCATGTTGCCAGTTGGTTTGGATTTCGGGCGCAGCTGAAACTTAGTTGCCACAATTTGTGAAGAGGTGCAACAGGAGGAGAAAACCGAATTGAGGATGTTAAATTGAATATGCATAAGGGAAACATACTAGAGTCGGCTTGAGGCATTTATTATTATTATGCTTTTTTTTTCCTACAAGTTTTGTGTTGGGAAGGAATGAGCGGAACTCCTAATGGACATGCGAGTAAATATACATGGATCATTTGAAGGGGCAGTTGAATGCGTTGATGATGCCATATCCATACATGAGGATGGGGCCAACAGCATGAGCCCTATAAGCAAACTCATCCCAGCGATTTTAAGCATTTTTAGTTAATTTACAGGGAAAAACATTTGGAATTGCTGCCAGCCAGACTGTCACGAGCCTCTCGCCAGAAAAATCTTGTATTCGATCCCATATGGCATTTTATTTGGCGCGTCAGCAAATGTTTGTAAGCAATTTTTTTTATGACATTTTTTTGCAATCGTTTAGTAGATGTTTGCAGTTTGCAGTTTAAATGCTGCAGCGACACATTTGCTGACTTCAGATCGTGCGGCAATCTGTGGCAACGAAAAAAAAAAAAAAAAAAAACTGGCCGCATGACGCGTCCAAAAGCGCAATGAGGCAACAGCTAACAGCACAACAAAAACAAAAATAAAAAGAAAAACAAACGCAATTGCAACATGGACATGTACACACAGTTAAAGCCAAAGTCAAGTTCCATATTCATTGGCCACAACACACACACACAAACAAAGCCACATTATGAACACCGTCTAAATGCAGCTGACGTTTTGTGCTAATGACTACAAGTTGGCCAGGACAATGACTTATCGCTGATTGAAATGTAATAACCAATTTTATTACAAATATTTAGATAAATTGATCACTTAAACAATTTGCTGATATTTTAGAGCAGCATTTGAGATGTGAAACTGGAACTGGAAACTTGCAACTGCAACTGCAACTGAGATCCCCAGCAGCTGCACCAAAAAAATAAATGGTAGAAAAACTGCAGTCTTTGGCAAAATTGATAGCAAGCCTAAAAAACAGGAAAATCTAAACAAACGAAAAATCAACGGGCCACTAGAATTGTTAACAAGTGAAAGAAAAACCAGATTTTACCTTGGCCAAACAGCAGCCAGGGGGCCGGATATGGCCAAATTGCTAGGGTTCCCGGCGGCCGGTAATTGGCAATGGCAGCAGAAGCAGCAGCAGAAGCAGCAGCAGCAGCGGCAGCAGCAGCAACAACAACGACAATTTTTTATTTTTTTTATTTTTGCATTTAACTGGGCAAAAAACGGCTGCAAAAATAAATATGAGCTCGACAGCGTCAAGGGCTTGGTGCCGGTGCCAGTGCCAAAGCCTGCTCTTCAGTTTTTTTTAGGCAAAACCAAACGCCAGCCAAGACAGATGTGCGACATTGCAATTTGTTACAGTTGCAGTTGCATTAACGGCCAACATGTAGTCAGGGGCACGGGGCAGAGCCACAACCAAAGCCTGAGCCAGAGTGTGTAAGTCGGAGTCTGGGGTCTCGGGTATCGGGTCTCGGGTCTGGGGTTTCTGGGGTCTAGGCCTCGGCCTGGGAAGTCAGGCTGGCAGCAAAAGGCAACCTAAATATTTTAATGCCCCCGTCGCATTGATGGTTCGCTTTTTTGTGCCCAGCAACTTCAGTAATTAACATTTTTTGCGTGCACAAATATTTTTCGACTTGAGAGAGAAAGAATAGCGAATAGCAGATGCACATGAAATTCACAACAGAAGCTGCTGCTGCATGAAAACTCAAACAAATTAAACTTGAGGTAAGGCCAAGAAGAGGCAACAACAACTGAAAAAAAAAAAATATTAAAAAAAAAATAACAACAACAACAACAATCGACGCGGCCTGCAGAAAACGTAACAAAATATGTTAAAATGCAACCAAGTGAGTAAATTGTGCGCAACAAAAAAAAAAAAAAAAAAAACTGAATGTTCTGTTTATGTAGCACACACACACACACACACACAATTATTATATATATATACTTGCATAGAATATACTTCATAAACTAAGCAAATCAGTATTTGAAGGCACACGTCCCAGGGTTGGCTCTGGCTCTGGCTCTGGCCCAGGCTTTGGCTTTGGCTTTGGGGCTGGGACTGGGTTTGGTTGAGTGTTTTAGCCAGCGAACTTGTACAAAAATTAAATTGTTTTAATTACGCGCTGCCGCAAATTGTGGGATTGTTGTTTCAGGGGGCAAGGCAACCGGCTGTTGAGTTTATTATTATTATTGTTGTTGTTGGGAAAATTGTTGCCAAATTGCGTTAGCTTTGCTTTGCCCACATTAGCTATAACATTAAGTGGTC
This sequence comes from Drosophila dives, assembly GCA_035042365.1. Taxonomy (NCBI): domain Eukaryota; kingdom Metazoa; phylum Arthropoda; class Insecta; order Diptera; family Drosophilidae; genus Drosophila; species Drosophila dives. Next base: position 6,677,057 of record JAWNLJ010000442.1, read on the forward strand.
TTAATAGGGCTGAAAAGCGACTGAAGAAGAAAACTCAACCAACTAGAATGAATAAAATAATTAAATGTGAAATTTTAATGATAATAGAAAGCAACTAAAATAAATCATAATAGGAATTATTTTTTATAAATACTATAATTATTTAACAAATGGCATATCCATGTTTTTTATGTTCAGAATAAAATATATATTTTTATTATGCATCTTAAGTTAATAAGCGAACATTAACTTAACAACTTATTAAATAAGTATAAAAATAAAAATGTTATCATATTTTTTTTTAAAGATAAAATTGTATCTAATAGTGGTTTTTATTTTATTTATTAATATTTTTTTTTTTATAACTTTAAAGATCTTGTTTATTTTAAATATTTTTATTTTATTTATAAATATTTTTTTTTTAACAATTTCAAAGTTCATTTTTATTTTAAATATAAAACAATATTTTTTGCAGATTTCAAAATGGACAGCTGTGCAACCCTGGTTTTTATAATGCTTATAAAAATATTTTTCATTATTTTTTTTTTTAATTGTAGCTACATAGAAAAATGCTGAAGTTTGGTGTGGTTTGCATATGTGGGGCAGAGAGGAGAAGGCGTAGGCAGATGTAGCTGCAGTTGCAGGCACAGCCGCACCCCCACCACTCACTTCACTCCCTTTCATCAGCAAGTGCCACGAAATTTTTCTCCACTTTACATTTTTTGCGTGTGTTCTCGTTTCGGATGATGGGCTAAGGGCAAGTGGAGGCTGGGGCCGAAACTGAGGCAGCAGGGGGAGGGTTGGGGAAGGGGGTTGCTTGTGGCGGAGAAGCGCTGTCGACGCAGTCAAGACAGACAATGTTGAAAACTAAGCTTTGCCAGCGCTGAGCCATTGATAATTACTAGGTTGTTATATTGCCCTCTCTTTCACTTCATGTTGCAAATTTATGTTTGCTTCGCATGCGCTTGTGGCAAGCACAAGTAAATGTGTGTGTAAGTGTGCGTGTGTGTGCATAGGAGTCAAGTCAATCTTTAGACTATTTTTACATAATTATAACAGTGCACTGACTGCCTCCCGCCGTTGCTTTTTATTGTTTTCCATTTTAATTTAAATGTTTAAACAATAATTTGAGCATTATTCTTTTGAAGGGTTATTGTTTTTGGTTAATGCATGCAATGCAAAATCAACTCAAGTGATGCACGTGGAAACTCTCGGCCTCTGTGTGTGCCTCGAGCAATTATTGCAACCGATGTTATGCAAATCCAAATGGTAGCACGAAATTATTGCAACCCTTCCTCCCCCCATGTGAAGCGCCCAATTAGCTTGCTTCCGGAGGTGCCAGAACCTTGGCTATCTTTGAGAATTCATGTGGCAAAAGCCACAATATCCGTTTGCTATTAGAGGCCAACCAACAATGGCCCAAAGACGCCGGCAAAAATGGTTATTTTTCGTCTATATATTTTACGCAATTTTACGCACCAGTTCAGATTTTGGACGTAACAAAAAGATAAAACGCACTGCAACAAATGGGCGCTGGTTTCCGGTTTCCTGTTTGCAGATAACCGTGCGTGTGGCTCTAAATTTACGGCCATCGCTTAAACCGGAGAACCTTCAAATCACGTTGCCTGCAATTCCACGACGCACAAAAATGCGTACAGTTGTGCTCAAGTCTTGTAGCGGCCATTTTGCCCACCTCGCTTATGCAACACTTTTTGCCCGATTCGATGGTGTGTCTGTGTGTGTGTGTGTGTGTGTGTGTGAAAAATATCAATAAACACACTACTCCCGTCCATAAAGGCACCTGCTTCTTTTGATTGCCTGCATTTTATATTTATATATATTTTACATATTTAATTTATATATATTACATAAGCACGATTATATATACTTTTGTGTGGAGAGTCAGTCAGTCGCCTGGTTGGGCCAAAGTTGAGTTGAGTTGAGGTCGGGTCGAGTCGCCAATTTACGCACAAGGATATATCTTGTGGGTGTCGCCACGCAGGGGTAGCTAGTAATTTTTAGATACCGAACAGGCCATTTTGTTCTCTCATGCCCAAAACCAAATTGCACTAAACAACGTTGCCCTAGACCCACACCCACACCCACTCCCGTCCCGGCCACTGCCCATGCCTTAACGCGCGTTGCAAGTTACCGTTAGGTCACCCCATATGTGCATGCGTTCAAATATTTTTCCACCACATCGATTACTTTACGCAAATTAGTGCGTAGATATTTTGCAAAAATATTCTATAAATAATTGATGTGCCGTTAAACGTGTGTTACACAACACCAATGCGACCTGTGTGTATACGTGTGTGTGTGTGCGTGTGTGTTTGTGTTTGTGCGTGTGTCAGTTATAAGTTCCGTAATAGTGGGAGTATTTATATAGCCACACTTTGAGCGCCACTTAATTTGAGCTGAACGCTTAATTTAGCAATTTCACACAATTAAAAATGACAGTTGATAAATATTATTACGATTATGTCACATATATAATTATTATTATTAGACTGCACTTAAAATTCCAGAATGTCAGTAATCTCTGAATATGTACACATATATATATAAATAACCATTTAACTAGCTTATTTGATATTTGTCAAAGTTCATTCTATGTGAAAGGCATTAGAAGAAATCGTATGTTCTCCTGCTTTCTTCGAGTGTAAAATAACAACATTTGCTCATCTTCAGAATACACAATTTTCTTTCTTCAATTTTTAATGGGTATTAAAAATACACGCATTAATTAGATGAGAAACTAGTTGACAAGGAACATGTGCTCCAGTTACTTCCTGTATTAATAATAAAAGCAAAAGTCAATGAACTCCAATAAGAAATTATATTTATTTCTTTAAATATTTTATTTAAATTTAGTAACTATATGTATATTCTCGAGTAATTTCCTGTATTAATAATAAAAGCAAAAGCCAATGAACTCAACTCATAAGAAATTAAAATATATATTTATTTCTTTCGATATTTTATTTAAATTTAATAACTATATGTATATTCTCCAGTAATTTCCTGTATTAATAATAAAAGCAAAAGCCAATGAACTCAACTCATAAGAAATTTAAATATATATTTATATTTCTTAGATATTTTATTTAAATTTAATAAATATATGTATTTATTTTTAATTGTGTGTATCAATCTTTAATTGTATCCATTGGTGGTGGGTAATCCATAGTTGCTCAAGTTTTGGCCATCGTAAAGGTTTTTTAGAAATGACAAAACCTGAGGCCGTTGCCAAGTTATGTTGTGGAAAGAATTAAGTTGACAACTTTCGCAAATACTGCGACTGGGAAACTGTAGTTTCGGGAATTTTGGATCTTCGGTAATATCGCCTTCCAGTCGTTGATTCACCTCGTTGTGCGCCTCCCACAGCCAAAGTATTTCCTCGTCTCGGCTGGCAACTGAGAAAATCCTACGTCGCTCAGACATGCCCATAAAATGCTGCACACAATCCCTGCAGCCAAAGAAGTGCTTAACGAAACCATGAATGGTGGCTAAAACAAAACCAGCTGGCAAAACGGGTGACTTGGCTGCCTCTACGGTGAAATAGTGGAAGAGCGTCCACAGCGAACAGGTGAAGCCGCGCAAGAAAGGACCCGATGCAATGCAGCCCACATATCGCCTGGCCTTGAACACCTTTGGCTGCATTCCCTCCAACATTTGCACCTGTGCCTGGAAGGCCAGGCCAGTCAACTCGCCACCGGTGGAGCCATTAACAAATTCATGGAGGCGTTGCAACAACAATTTGCCGCTGGCATTTAAGGGATTAAACAGGCGCAGCACATTGAGTAGTTGCCGCAAAGCCAACATGTTGTCACCCCTAAAAACTTGCACCTTTGGCAACTCAATGTGAATTAGCTTATCAATTGCCTGCTCCAAATCTGCCCGATAAGCTTTCCATCTTCCTTGTAGGACAGTTGACAAAATGGCGGCTTGTTCCTCATCAATGAGATGATTGATCACATTTGGTGCGGGTTTAGTTGGAGGTGGAGGCGGCAAACCATTGTAGCCCATGGAATGAAGATAGTTCCCCACGCTGGCCACATACGATGCACTTGTGTCATTCACTGGCTGTAAGGCTTTTGCATTGCCAACACAGTCCATTAGGGCCAACTTGCTATTTGTTGGGCTTAAGAGGAAATATCTAAACAGCTGTCGATCGCTCAGAATGCGTGCATTGAGTGTTGGCCACTTTAGTAGGCCAAGAATTGTGTCTCTGCCAATTGTTGAACCCTCTGGTTGAAAAATCAGCACCGTAAAGTTTATGGCACTCGCATCAAAGCAATCAAGTTTTTGCAGCAGTGTTATTATAATATCTTTGGCAACCAATGGTTCAAAATCTGGTTGACTCAGTATTGGGTACTTAACTTTTGATATATATTCAGCGAGCTTGGCCAAAATCACGCCAGGCACAAGTGTGTCCAAGTCGAAGCCAATTTCTTGCTCAGTGCGTTGAAAATCGGGTGGAAATACACGCAATGTGGGTGTTTTTTGAATATCAAAGTTGCGACAAATTTGCACATTTCTCTCCTGGGCACAGTCCACCACAAAGATCGAGAGAACACTTTGCCATTCCTTCAGTTTCCAGGCGAGCTGCTTAAATGTGCCCGCAAAGCGTCTGCAGTCGCCGCAGAAATAGTTGATAAACTGCACAAGTTTGCAATTATGTGAAGTTTTTAGCTCCATTTCCAGTGTATCGTTGTTCAATATTTTGACCTTGTCCTCTGGTGTGTAGAGACTTGGCTCAGTCGTAGGAGACGCATTCAAGCAGTGCCACAGCAGCGGCAACAAGCCAACAACAAGAACTTGCAACTTCATTGAGCGAATCTTTTCTGGAAGATGTTTGCCGGTTTAGTTTTTAACTGCAACTGATGAGTGATTCCAAGGCACTTGGGTTATTAAAGCACACGTTTTGCTTGGGTTGTTCTACCAGAAAAGAGGGAAACAATAAAAAAAGAGTTAAAAAAAAGAGTAATTGCAGATACTTTTCATTTTTTAATAAGTTTCTGATCGAACAGCCAATCAGACTTCTTCAGTTATGTAAATAAAATGATGGCAACTTAATTAATAAATATTTTAGATTAAAACTTAAGAGTTATAAAAAACATTCTGATAAGCAAAAACAAAAAATAACTATTGTTGATTTTGATCGTATTATAATATATAAATTGTATTTTGGTAATAATAGTCATATTATAAGAAATAGATTTGTCTTGGATAATAGTTGTTAAAAAAATGCATCAATAATTTTAATACATATAAATTTAAAATTTATTTTAAACTATTCACTAAAAACTGAGCACAACACAAATAAAAATCAAACAATTCATTATTCATCGTTTTGTATTTTGGTAATAATTTTCATATTATAAGAAATATATTCAACTTGGGTAATATTTCATATACAAATTTAAAAGTTTCATTTAATTAATAAAACTCAATTATGTATTTTAAACTATTCATTAAAAACTGAACTACACAAATAAAAGTCAAACAATTAATTATTTATCGTTTGGATTTACAGGCAATTAATTTGCTAATAACAAAATTTACATAAAAGGAGATCCGAAGAGCAAAATAAAAAGATGACGAAGTTGTTTAAGGTTCGAACACAGACTACTGCCGAATTGCTTCGGCATGTTTATAGAAAACTTCTAAATTATCTTACAGCTAGATATAATTATTCTTATCTTACTTAGGACATTATCTAGTTACATATTTACTGCTGCAAATGCGCCTAGACTCATTATCCTATCAGTTCGAAAAATTCTTATCGCGGACGGTTTTATTACGTGTCTTTTCACGTGTTTACATATCTTCGCGATAAGAAATCTCCTTGGTTATCTTAACATTGTAAGATTGAACAGTTACTTTTTATTTTTTAATAAGTTTCTGATCGAACAGCCGATCAGACATCTTTAGTTATGTAAATAAAATGATGGCAACTTAATTTATAAATATTTTAGATTAAAACTTAAAAGTTATAAAAAACATTCGGACAAACATATCAAGAATATACAGAAAACAAAAAATAACTATGGTTGACTTTGATTATATTATAATATATAAATTGTATTTTGGTAATAATAGACATATTATAAGAAATAGATTTAATTTAAATGCATACAAATTTAAAATTTATTTTAAACTATTCATTAAAAACTGAATACAACACAAATAAAAGTCAAGCAATTCATTATTCATCATTTTGTATTTTGGTAATTATAGTCATATTATAAGAAATATATTCAACTTGGGTAATATTTCATATATTTTAATACATAAAAAATTTAAAGGTTTCATTTAATTAATAAAACTCAATTATGTATTTTAAACTATTCATTTAAAACAAAACTCAACGCAAATAAAAGTCAAACAAATCATTATTTATCATTTGAATTTACAGTAGCAAAATTGTAATATTTAACATAAAATCTACAAAGCCAAACCCACAAGTTGTCAAAAGCAACAAGTGGCCATAAGTGTTTTTTGGTGGGAAATTCGAAATTCAAAGTATGCTCAACTTTGTGGTTATATCATTTACATGCCAGATTATGTGAGGAAATATACCAAAAAAGCAAACAAGAGCCGCTGCTCAGAAAACTTTACCCAAAAAGTTTGTGGTGTGAAAACAGATTCTGTTCTCTGTTCTCGGTTAGGCAAGTTTTGCCGGCAACTCAACAGCAGCTTAAAACTTTTTGGCAACAGTTTATGGGTGCCCCTCTCCCCCTCCCCCACCCCCTGCTTAACCAGTATCTGCCACGACTCAATCCTGTGCTGGCAACTTGATGCTTTGTAATTTAATTGCGACAACGAGACGAGTTTCATTTCCATCATTTAGCTGGCGGCTGTTGTTGCTGGCATATTTTATGGCAAATTAACTGCGAAAAGGCGTTGCAGTGGAAGATTTTTAAGCGATTTATGGAAAAAGCTCGAGATTAAATAGAATTAAATAGGAAATATATGCGTAGTAGAAATGCTTTTACTTTTATTACAAATTAATATAAAACAAGCAAATAGTTAAGTGAAGTGTTGTATTACTTATCAGAAGTATTAAAATAAAATTAAAAATTCGTTTTATGCAGAAAGTGCATTTTTCGGCGTTGCAGTGGAAGATTTTTAAGTGATTTATGGAAAAAGCTCGAGATTAAGTAGAATTAAATAAAAAATATATGCGTAGTAGAAATGCTTTTACTTTTATTAAAAATAAATATAAAAACAAGCAAATAGTTAAGTTAAAAGTTGTATTACTTATCAGAAGTATTTTTGCTATTATGAAAAATACGTTTTATGCGGAGAGTGCATTTTTCGGCGGTGCAGTGGAAGATTTTTAAGCGATTTATGGAAAAAACTCGAGATTAAATAGAATTAAAATAGGATATATATGCGTTGTAGAAATGCTTTTATTTTAATTACAAATAAATATAAAACAAGCAAATAGTTAAATCAAGTGTTCTATTATTTATCAGAAGTATTAAAATAAAATTAAAAATACGTTTAATCCGGAAAGTGTATTAAACGATTTTTAGAAATGCTCGAGATTAAATCGAATTAAATAGGAAATATAAGCGTAGTAGAAATGCTTTTACTTTTATTACAAATAAATCTGAAACAAACAAATAGTTAAGTTAAGTGTTGTATTACTTATCAGAATTATTTTTGCTATTGTGAAAAATCACGTTTTATGCAGAAAGTGCATTTTTTGTTTAATTAGTGCAATGGCTTTCAAATAAATTCTAATACCACAATAATTGTCGCCCTAACTTGCAATCAGCAGCAGCAGCAGCCAAAGACAATGGCTGGGCAAACATATGCCCATCATCAATTCGAACTTAGTGCTCATCCCATTTCCGTACTCCGAACGACGCACATCATGATTATTAACAATGCGCTGACTGACATGAACAATGTATCAAATCGGCTAGCAAATCAGGCAGCAGCAGCAGCAGCAGCAGCAAACACAGTCAACGACATGGATACAGTCAGTAAAAATTGCGTAAAATACAAATATTGTGCAAAGGTTTTTTTTTCCTTTTTTTTTCTTTTTTTTTTTGTGCCAGGATATGCTGCGTACGGAAGTTAGGGGTGGTGGCAATGCATAAAGGCAATGGAACCACGGCAGTCCATCAAAACGATTTGAATGCGTCGTTGACGTTGATGATGAGTTTGAGTGAAAAGCGGATCGTTGAGCAGAGCAGCAGAGCAGCCGGCAGCAGGCAGCAGGCTGGCCAGCAACAACTGCAACAACAGCAACGAGCCAAGTTCGTCAATCAAAAGCCAAACCAAAATCTCCTCATGCGTGGCACAGTGCAGCGGCAAAGCCAAAGGCTGATGAGGATGCCACTGCCACTGCTGCTGCTGCTGCTGATGCGTTTTGCTCTCTGTTTTGTTTTAATTTTCTCGATTTTTTTCCCATTTTTTTTTTCTGTTTTTTTTTTTGCAAGCCTTTTCCCTTTTCCGCCTATGTTTTTCGTTATTTGAAAAACTCTTCAGTTTTGAATTGTTGCCATGTTTTTATTGTTGTTGAGTTTGGTTTAGTTTGTGCGTGGCTGGCATGTGTGTGTGTGAGGGGGGGGGGGGGGGGGGGGGGGGGTACATATCTCTAAGCGGCAGTCAGTGTATCCGTATCCGTTGTGTATTTGCACGCTCCAAACGGGAACACGTTTGACATTTCATCAGGCGGGCGACGACGATGACGACGACTGTCTGAAATTGCGACCGCTGCCGTAGCTAAGGATTTGATTTGATGTGCGTCCGTCAAAAGGGAGTCTTCTATGGCAGGAGCAGCAGCAGCAGCAGCATCAGCAGCAGCACCAGCAGCAGCAGCAGCACCAGCAACAATGCTCTGAAAATTGCATTGTTAGCAAAACACTACAATATGGGCAAAGTGCCCGATGTAGAAACGCACATATACACACGCCTAATACACACACACACCAACACACACATACAGAAATCAGCCTCACGCACGCACTTGACAAGTCAGCCATCCCTGCTTTTGGCCTGCCAGCATTTACTTCCGCTTTTAATTAAAAATAAAAAATTCCCAACCAAACCAAACCAAACCAAACAATAACCTGCCGCAGCTAGCGAAAAAATACGAATAAAAAAGAGATTCACAATTATTTGCGTATAAAATAAATAAAAAAAAAAAACACACACATACAGACATATATAGACATAGATGTATATGTGTATGGATAGCAAAAAAAATTGAAAACCACACAAATGCATTTACTACATCAACAGCCCGCGAGGGTTTGCTTATTTACATGCGTATCCTGCAGATACGCACTTCGGACTGCAGTGCTTCCTGGACCCCAGCAGGGAGATGGGGAGTCGAGTGACAGAGTCGTGTTGGATTGAGCGGGACAACGGTAGCTCTTAATTTGTCTGCAAAAGCGGCAAACTAATGAGAATTACGCAATTTGAAAAATGAAAAAATAAATAAAATGGACGTTGGAAAAATGTTGTCCAACAGGATGGCACCGAAAGGTAAAAATGGTTTCAGCCTAATGCAAACTGCAATGCGCTGCAATATGTCAATTTTAAATAAGTTTGCACTTGAAATGATTTTTAGATAATTTAAGTTTTATTTTTGGAAATTTATGTCATTGGAATATTTTTGCAGCACGGCAAAGATTTAATATATTATTAATTATTTTGTATGAATTTGTGAATTCTGATAAGACTTTCATTTAAGTCTTCAACTTTCAGCTATAAACTAATATGACCAGTCAGTGGATGCCAGTGTAAGCACAATTTGCAATCCTTTCCCATTTGCTCTTTCCACCTGGCTTTAATTACGCATATTGCCAGTTGGCCGTATTGCGAGGGGTCGTAAATAAAAACTAGCAAAGGATTTGAATCAAATTAGACTAACAATTTCACTTAGATTTTTATTTATTTTTAGAATTTATTTATTATTTGTTTAGAACTAAAAACCGCAAATGTGGAGACTAATTTAAATATGCTTAAGGATTAGTTAATGTTTTTTTTTTTAGTTAGCAAAAGGATCCCAGGCCAAAGTGTTTCCCAGAGCGAGGAAATTGTTGAGCCTATTTAAAATGCTCTCGTTGGTAATGAAAAATAAAATAAATAAAAAAAAGAACTGTTGCTGCATCTGTTGCAGGCAATGATGCCTCATTAAAATGCACTTAATTAAAATGCAATGGTAAAATCAACAGCGATTGCAATTGCAACTGCCACAGTGGCAGGCAGGCAGGCAGGCAACTGCAAATGCGACGCTTGTCCGCTGAGAGTCAGCGAATCGTATATGACTAAATCCAGTTTGGGTTTCGATAGAAAAACAACAACATGGGGACAAACAACATCGAAAAATTACAAGACAAGCCACAGAACAAGCAAAACGAACAACACCAAGAATGAAGAGTGTTGCAACTGATGAATATGGAACTTGGCTTTGACTTTGTAACTATTTCAATGCGTTGTCCAACTTGCAGCCGCCACGCAGCTAGCAAGCAGCACAGAAATTGCTGCACGAATCTGCCACAGCGTTGGCCAACGGCTGATGCCGATGCCGATGGCCAGCCAGCAAAAAATGTCATAAATAAATTGCTTAGCAACATTTGCTGACGCGCCAAATAAAATCCCATAAATGATCGAATGCAATTTTTAGTCTATGCAACTGCAGCAACGCGTCGCGACGGTGGCGGCGGCGGCGGCGGCGGCGACTTAAACCAATGTGGAAAACAAGGAAAAACTAATCAAAGTAATGACGAAAATTGAATGCTCTCCAAGACAAAGATTCCAATTAATTTATGTACTTTTTTCAACAATTTTCATCAGCAAATTAATGTATTAATTTACTCGCAAATTATTTGTATCTATTTATTTTTTTTTTATTATTCCAAATTATTCTCTTGATTTTTCTAAAAATTGTGTAAATCATTTTAAGCAATAAAATACTTATTTAATATTCCAAAAATTACTATTTATTAAGCTGACTTTGAAATTTGTTTGAAATAGTGTATAGAAGGCGTGGTACAGCCCACAATTCGTATGGCACTTTTTCTAGTCTACGAAGCTACTTGATGCTACTTTTTTAAGAATTTCAAATGTTTTTCCTGGTAAATTAACTAAAAATGCTGAAAACGCTTTTGCAGTCGCTGCCGCTGCCGCTGCCGCTGCCGCTGCCGCTGCCGCAGTCGACGTCGCTTCGTTTTTGTGTGGTTGTCAATGTGAATGTGAGTGTGGATGTGGATGTGGACAACGACAACGACGACGACGAATCCACAAAGCTGAAGACGAATAGTCAAAGACTCCAACGACTGGCGTTGATCTCGTCTGCTGATGAACAAAAAAAAAAAAAAAAGCAGCCAAACGCTCAAACGAAAGCAGCCAGCAATTTCCTATTTTACCAAAGTGGTTGCCATCGTCGTCTTCGTCATTAATGTGGCTTTTAAATGCGTTTTTCATGAAGATAGAGACACAGAGGCAGACGCACCGCCGGGGGGAGGGCGGGTTGTTTCTGCGACTGGGACAACGACGACGCCAAGTGTGCGCCTTAATTATGTGCGAGTCTTGAGAGTATTGGCTGATTTTGTAATTAGGTTTTCATTAGAACTTACGCGCAACTATGGACACTGCCAGCATCTTTGCTTTGCTGTGTTTTTTATTTATTTTTTATTTTTTTTTTGTTAGCGAATTCCTTTAATACAAAGTAAGCTGAGGTTCATGGCTTGTGTGGCGGAGCTGTCGCAGTTGGCAATTTGTTATGGGTCAACTTGCCAAATGATGTTGCCGCTGATTGAGTTATACATACATGTGTAAACAAACAGTAGCCAATTGGCTACACTAAACAACCCAAAAACAACAACAACAACAACAGCTGCGGCATGTTGCAGCCGCAAGGCAAACGACTTTGGCTAACACTAAAAGCACAACACGAGCCACACAAGCCACCGTCAGACCCACAATCAAAGTGAAAGATATAACTAAAGAGGCAACGTTTCGTTTGTCTTAGGCACGAGGATCAGCCAAGTAAGCCAAGTCAGCCAAGTAAGCCAGTCAGCCAGTTGGGCACCCAAAGAGGCAGACTCTCGAGACCCATATGCGCGGCACTTTCTTTGGGTCTGTTGTGTGTGTGTTTGCCGTGGATTATGTGCAGACTTTGGGGCAACTGTTTGGTACCTGAGCCAGTTGCTGGTGCTTGTGCTTGTGCCTCCTACCTGTGCCAGTGTGCCTCACGTCTCTCGACTGCATTTTGATTTATCCACGCGCTGGCGGCACTGCCTCCTCGTGATTAGCGTGGCGTTGTGGAAGGTGTGTCCCAAACTGGCAACTTGGCAACTGAAGTAGCCAAATGCTCGCGCTCAGCTACCGACACACAATGGGCTGGACAGCAAGACAACAAGACTGTAGACCAGAGATGCGGGACGGTGTAGGGACGAATCTGGGCATGAATGAAGCTCTTCCAACGGCGGCAATAGCAGTGATTATATCAATGAAATTGAATGGAATGTGTGCCAGCATCAAATGCGCTTTCATTGGCCAAAGCTAGCGGCTAATTAGCACGGACCACACACACAGACACACAAATACACACATGTACACACACACATACGCACACACAGCCAAATGAGCTCAGTAAATATTTCGGCCCTTGGCTAAAACTTGTAGCACATGGCTCATGATAAAGACAACAACAACAACAACAAGAAGAACTTTGCAAAATGATAGCCTTGAATGCGGCCAATGCACCTAGAGACGGTTAATGCCCTTTAATAAAAATAACATGGGCATATGAGTTACATAAACATAAATAGAAAACAAAGCTCGTTGAAATATATATTTATCCATATATTCATAAATATATATTTATCAGTTATTCAGAGCCGGAAAAATGAGGCAATTGTGCACAATAATAAAATATACACAAATTGTTAAGGCAAACCCATTTGATTATGGCTTAAATTAAACCAGGGTATTATCTGTTCATAAGCAGACTTTATCAATTTTACATTTTACATACTTTGTTGTTGTTTTTTTTTTTTTCGAATATTCTATAAAATGCAAAAATTATGAAAATTTCTTGGGCTGTTGTTGTGCGTTGTTGCTTTGGTGCATTTTTTCGTAACTGGTTTTTTTTTTTTTTGTTGCAGTATTTAGCTATTTTTGGCGTATTTCGTTTTGATTCCTGTTCTGCGGGACACGTCAATGAACCGCTCTTTGTCAGCCGACGTGGCATGTAAGACGATAAAGCTGTTTATTTTGTTGTTGTTGTTGTTGTATTTGGCACATGTCTATGAATTCTAATTGTCCGAATGGTCAACGCAAAAGTGGCTAAAATATGCAAAATTGTTTTTTGTTATTTTTGTTTTTGTCTAACACTTTAAGGCGGCTGAGCATAAAAGCCAATCAAATTGCTGACATTTCCTGAGTGTCAATCAGTTGAGTTATTTTCGCAGTGAATTTTTGACCAACTCTGAGGGCAAAAACGGTGGGCAACGGTGGGTTCAATGTCTTGGCGAGCAATTGGAGAAGTCCAACCGCAAATCTGACAGCAATCAGAGAAGGCGAACCCATCTGTAGTCGGTGGTAGAGCTGTAGGGGTAATGATGATGATGATGAACCTGAAGATGAAGATGAAGAGCATCGCTGGCTGAGCAACTTTTTGTTGCATGGCTCGCATTACAACAGCATCAACATGTTTCGATCGATTCGTACACTGACCACAGTCAAGATGCTGCCACTGCTGCTGCTGCCACTGCTGCTGCTGCTGCTGCTAGGGGGCAATCAAAAAATGTGTGGCAAAATCAGCGCTGAAATACTCTTTTAATGAACCTCTTCCTTTCGGGCAGCAGCTCAGCAATTTGGCGACACAAAATCAAAGTCATTGCATCTCTGGGCAGCAATGAAATGCATTTTATAATTGCGCACGCACTTTTTTGCACTTTGACAAAATTAGAAGCAGCAAAAGCATCAGCAGAAGCAGCAGCAACAGCAGCAGCAGCTGCCCCCTTTGCCCCACACCAAACCTAAGCCAGAAAAACGCCGCAACTGACTGAACATTAATGCTCAAATCGCTTCATGTTGCAAAGTCAGCAAACATGGAGCTGGAGATGGAGCTGCAGCTGGAGCAGGCGGCGGCTGGTTGGCCAAGTTAATGACATTGCAGGCACAAGCGGCAGCACAAAAAAGCCCAGAGACAACTTTGGCCAATAAGCAGCAAGGCAACAGCAGCAGCAACAGCAGCAGCAACAGCAGCGGCAGCATCGTTGATGAACAAAAAACTGGACATTTTGATTTTAGAAAAATATATAGAAAACCACTTTTTTTGTTTGCACATTGCCTCCACTCAATTGCCTCTGACTGGCATGGCCATCAACGTCTAAGCGGCAGCTGCTGTCGCCTGTTGCATGCGGCCGCTTGGCGGCCAACAAATGGCAACATATTTCAAAAGTTGGATAAAATATATGCAACAAGCTGCCTGCCTTTTGTCAGCGTTTTTTTATATTTTTCTTATATTTTGTTCTCAATATATCTTTTTTACTTTTGTCTGTTCAAATGGTTGCCGAAATTTATTGGAGGCATCTAAAGTCCATTTAGGGAATAGGAAAAAAAAAAACAAAGATTAGATTCTTGCCAAGCAATCCTGCTAATGAGGCTGTTAGACTGTTATTCTGGCCAGTAAACGGTGAGTGTGGAATGGTCTCAGTATGTGAATATTGCAGACGTTTCAAATGATATAATAAAGATTAAATTCAGCAAAAAAAAAAAAAAATAAAATTACATTGAGAAATTGTATCTGCGTATTTTCTAAACAATTTTCAGTTATATTTTCATAAAACATTTTATTTGCCAATTCTAATTTTCGACATTTTGCATTTTTGCATGCCAAATGTTGGCATTTTTTTTTTTAGCTTAAATAGCAACTGCATCGTTTGCATGGCAAATGAATAGCGAAAAACCTTATGAATATTCCGAAATAGCTAAACGATAACTGACAAAAGAAAAGAACAGCAAAACTGATGGCAACCTAATTAAAAATGCAATTGAATTTTGTTGGCAAAAAAAAAGGAAAACAACAAAAAAAAACAAAATTACATGAAAACAAAATAAAAATAAAAAAAAAGAAGAAGAAAAATATGGTTACAATAGAGCTTGGCAGGCTGCAGTCCAAATGCAATGTTAATTAAATATAATTTGCAATATGCTAGCGGTCATATTTTTTAACAAACCGTCAGCCAGCCGGACGATGGCCAGGGAAAGGGGGCGTGGCGTAGCCTGCGAGCCATGAGAATGTTTCGACAAAACAACAAAAGAGCATGTTTCGAGGCAATAATAGACGATGTACTAAAATGTCATTCCAAAGGCAAAGGGAACCTCAGTGTGGTACGAGTAATTCTTTTTTTTTTTTTTGTTCATTGTAAATTATCATAAATTTGTCGTTGGGCCGTTTAGATGTTGATGGTGAGCGAACTGGCAGTTTTTCCATTTTTCTTTTGTTGCTGCTGCTTTTGTCAAATATGCAAAAGCTAAAACACAAGCAGTAAAAATGGCCAACACGAAAAGAGCTCAAAATTTATAGCCAGCGACCAAAACAAATAATTTGAAAATTCGTCACACGCTACAAGCTAAATGGCTCAACGAAATCATTTTTTAAATTGCCACACCGAAATTTACACACACTTAATGGAATGCTTAAAGGATTTTAAATTATAAACTGTGATCAAAAAAATAAATTTTATATTTTAAATTGAATTCTTTACATAACTCACAAAATAATTTTATTCTCAGTATTATATTAATTTCCCTATGACAATTAATCAAATATTTTATTTTTGAGCTTTACTTATAAAAATGAAATTATAGTGAAAAACACACTTAACTGTACCTGTCCATTTTACTTGAACTCTGTCTTTGTCTGCTCTGCTTAATTATCAATGCAAGGCATTTGTTTTTTATCTTTCTGTTTTTTGTTTTTTTTTTTCTAAGTTTTCGTTTTGGACAGAATGAAAATGCAAAGAGCCCAGACATGGCTTTGTCGTGCGCATGGGAAATGAATTTCCCTTTACGTTTTTGGGCGACAGGAAACGGCTAAAGGCTGTCCAAAAAAAAAAAAAAAAAAAAATAGAGAAGCACTTGAGGCTATCCAGTTGAAAAGGCAGTTTGAAAAATCTTCTTTTAAATCCAATTTAAAATAAGCAATGCAGCACACAAAAGTTGTGGTAAGTTAGAAAAAAAAAACACACATAAAATTTATAATTATGTATAATGCATAAACTTAGCACTTTGCTTTAGGCCTGTCTCAGTGCAAAGAAAACATGGCAAATGAAAAGTGCATAAGTTCTACCAATGAAATTGCATTTAATGTAGTCTTTAGTATATTCTAAGTACATCGCAAACAGGGTAAATTATACAGAAATGCTCGCGCCAATTTTGAGGCCTTTCTGTACGGTTCGCTTTCTTGCAGCACCCCTCCAATGTCTCGGTCTTTTCATGGCAAAAAATAGAGAAAAAAAAACAGAAAAAAAAACAGAAAAAAAAAACAGCAAAAAAAGGAAAAAGTTTGCGGCAGGCATTCGCCTCCTGGCTGATGCGTAATGGTCGGCATTCTGGTAAGGGGCAGATCAATATCCTTTTATGCGTGTACACACACTCACACACATACACTCACACACACACACACGCATGTATTTAGAATTCAGACTTTGCTGCAGCCATTTGCTGTTTAGAAAAATTACGGAAAAAAAAAGAAACAGGCCAAACATCAGGCAAACCGATTGCATAAGTGCGGGCGTGGGGGGAGGGGCGAATACGCAATATTTGCCATCAATTGCAGCTGTTAGCTGGCAGCAAAATGGTTAGAGAAAATAGCCAGGAAATTAGTAACAAAATGGTCATGCACTTGCCTACCAAGCCAAAGAGATATTTATTTTAGAAAATAGCCATCCAAACGTTGCGTATTTTTTTCTTCTTTTTTTTCAGTTTTTTTTTTCTATTTTTGTTTGGCTTGTAAAGCACTTTACGCTTCAGTTTTAACTGAAGTTCTATTTGATTTAGTTGCTGGCTCTTTGTTTGGCTTCATTGGTCAGTTGTGCATTTATTTGAGCGTAAATTTATGATTAGGCCTTTGAAGTACACCAACAACCAGCTAATGAGCTTTTCGCTAAGCATATCTATGGCCAATATGGTCCTGAGTATTTGAATAGGAAATGAGTTTTATCGAATTTGGGTATGAGGATAGCAAACTGCTAATATTTAGAAATTTTATGTCGTTTCTTATTCTAAGCCAATCAATAGACTTTAAATTATAAGTAATCTCTACTATCTTAATATGAATATAACTGGAGAGGGTCGAAAAAAATGGAAATTATTTTAGCAAACGTTGCAAACGCAACGTCAGTTCGAATATCAGTTTACAAGTAGTCTGGCCAATGATTTTTAGTGGCTAATTAGCACAGCAACTCGAATGCCAACTCTAATTGGATGATGGGTCTACGTATGAATTTTGAGCTTTTGCGGGCTTCATACGGATTCGGATTCGGATTCGGATTCGCATTCACAATTCGCAGCAGGCGTATTTTGCGACCTACAACAACAGAAAGCTTGTTAACAATGAAAACAACTTGGCAAATGCTCTATGACTTCCTGTGGCAGGCTGTCAGCCAGGCAACCAGTCGCAACTGAAGCGACAGCAGAAGCAGCAGCAGCAGCAACAGTAATAACAACAACAACAACAACAACAACAACAGCAACAATAGCTTTGACGCAATGTCAAACACCTGCTGCCAATGTTGACGCCAAACACGAAAAAAGGCGCACGGCAACAACACAACGAAACCAAAAGCCAAAGAGTAGGAAAGTAACAGCAGCAACAACAACAACAGCAGCAACAACAACAACAACAACAACAACCACAGTAACAAATAACAAACAACAACATTGTATTTTGTCCGCCTATGCGTTCGTTGCGTTTGTTCTTCGGCTGGTTAGGCAACAAATTCTGCGCAAAAAGTGCAATGAACTTTTCAACGCTCAGGGGAGCACAGAGAGAGAGAGAGCAGGAGTAGCAAAAGACACACACACACATATGTGTGTACCTGTGTGCGTGTTCAGAGTATGAGAATGCTACTGCAACACATTTTCTGTGTGTGACTAAAGACCCACAAAAGATATCAAATACCCAAAATGCCAGAACAGAACAGCAAAGAATGCTGCAAGTGCAGCTGATTTACTACAGAATACCCTATAAATAGTTATAAAATGTAAATAGCTTACTTGTTTTGCTTTAATTTTGTTCAACACAAACAAATATTTCAATAAATAATATTCTGAAAATGCTGAATTGTTGAGCTGTTTTTATACATCAGCTGATTGACTACAGAATACCCTATAAATAGTTACAAGAAGTAAGCAGAACTTACTTGTTTGGCTTTAATATTGTTCAACAAAAACAAATATTTTAATTTAATAAATAACATTCTGAAAATGCTAAAGTGATGAGCTGTTTTTTATACTTTTTAATTTACTAAAAATTTTATTTTATTTTCTTTATAATTCTTATGCCAAAAACAGAGCTTCCTAAATTTTTATTTGAATTATAGGGTATACGAACATGTGAATAAAAAAAAAAAGCGTGCATGTGGATAATCGTCTGATTGGCAGGCAAGCCATTTTTCTTATAGATTTTTTATGACACTCCATGTTTTTTTGACTTCCACATGGACAGCAAGCAAATAATAGAAATGCTTGTCAGAGGCATTAATTCCCAATTCATCAAGTTTCGGTCCTAGGCAAACTGGCAAACTGGCTGGACACCAAAGTCGATGCAGTTGAAAATAAAGTCAACTTGAAATGTGCCGCCAGTTGTTGTTGTTTTAGTTGTTGTTGTTGTTGTTTTAGTTGTCTCCTACCCTTGGCGTGGCCACTTTTGTCTAGCTGCTGCTGCTGGCCAAAGCATACTCCAAAACCTAAGCCACTCCAATAGCTCGTCGCTGTCTGTTTTTGTCGTTGGCCGTCCAACGTCGGGCAGCCAAGCCAAGCAAGCGACTGGCCAAAAGCAGATGATGAAGCCCTCAAAGTCAACAACAACAACAACAGCAACAGCAACAGCAACAACAACAAAAGTCAACTAGAAAAAAAGAACTACAACAAAACAAGCTGCAACAGCGGCGCATCGGTTTAGGCCTTTGAAAGTCCATACGAACACAAGCACACAGATACAATACGACACATGTATGTGTGTGTGTGTGTGTGTGCAGCTAGCTAGATAACAAGCGAAGGCGACACATCTGCTCAAATGTAAGTACATACAAACTTATTTTTTTTATTTTTTATCTTTTTTTTTTTGCTGCTACTTTTTCTTATTTTCGCCTGCAGTTAAAGCGCAAATGTTCTCAAATTACCCATATGCAAACCGAGCGGTGCCGAAAGGGGGGGTGGTGGAGGCATGCATACACAGTACAGGAGGGTCTGCTGTTTGCGACCTAGCGTTTGCTGCATTTTGGTTGCGCCTCATATTTCGTCTATGAAAGCTCTGGCTCTGACTCTGCCTCAAGATGTGCCACCAATCCCAGACCAGTGGGTTTTGCTCGTTGGGCAGACAGAAGACTTGCAATTTTCATTTTTTTTTTTTTTTGTGGTAAGTTGACTTGGCTGCCACTTTTTATATTGCATTTACATATACACATACATATAAGTTTGTGGCACCACTTGAGTGTTAGATGGATACAATTGAAGGGCACAAGCAATAAAGAAAAGCAGCGAAGCGTCAGATTTCACAGAATTTGCAAAGACGAACTACTTCGAACCACATTTTGATAACTGCACTTGAAAATCGCTTAAATTGTCTGCCTGAAAAATGCACAAGTTGACAGCAATTTAAGCAAATTATTTGAAAGAATTATAAAAATTCCAAATATTGCTGCAGTCTTCCCGACTTACATGGGCAGAGCATAAAAATGAACTCTTAACTTAAACAAAAAAAAAATTTTTATTTTTAGGGCACATTTTTTATCTGCAATTATTTTATATGCTATATAATTAATTGACTGCTCTAAATATTTAATAAGTAAATCAAAACAAATAATATCTCAATGAAATGGAAATTCTGGCCTTATCTGGAACACATTTCATTAAAAAAAAACATTAAATAAATTCATGTCAGAATTTGAGTTAATTATTATTTTTTGCCAACTGGTTTTCATGCTTTTAATTTTTATTATTAAAAATAAAAGCGGCATTTTAGTTGTAAATCAACGTTAAGATTTGTGCATTTCTTTTATTAAGTTTTCTTTCAGGCTTGCCACAAATCTGAGCGTTGCACGTTGCACGTTCTAGTCTCATTCCAGTGCGCAGCATGCAGCATGCCGCATTATTATTATTGAGTTCTTTAGTGCAAATATATGTAAATGGCATATTGAGAGACCAATCCATATTGATAACTGCAAATTTCATTTGCCGATTGCTTTAACTCTCTTATCAATGGGATTATAATACGCGCATTACCAGCCCCGCTGTGCCCCGCTGCCCTTTCAACGAATTTGCCACGTTTCGTGGCCAGAAGACACATGTAAGGCTGCCGAAACGGTTTGTTGCCGCTTGCCTCAGTGCCATAAAGTGCACACTTATTGCTTTTTATGCGCTTTTGATGTGCGTACGTGTGTGTGAGTGTGTGTGTGTGTGTGATTGGGTGTTTGTGTGTGTGTGTGTGTTAAAATGCATTTGCCATTGCACTTTTCGTCACTCATTTCTTTAGTCATCTATTAAGTCACACAGTTTGTCAGTCAGTCTGTCAGTCAGTCAGTCAATCACTCAGTCTTTTGTGCCATTCTCTTTATGAGTGTACATATGTGTGTGTGCGTGTGTATGTGTGTGCGTGTGCTTAACTCGCCACAACTTCATTTGGTGAATGCACAATGGGTGCCCTAACCTACGACAACCGAATATTCGCCATTCGGCCAAGTTCAATGAACCGCTCGTTTAGTTGAATAAACTTCACACTCACACACGCACACACATATACACACTCATACACACACTCACACACACACATAAGCGGAGAGTTGGTGACGCGTCGAAGCGCACAAAAAGAAGCAGCAGGCAGAAACCAAAAAGAGCGTTGAATGTCTCTTAATGCATTGGTGTGTGAGTGTGTGTGTATGTGTGTGTGTTGGGGGCTACTTAAATGACATGCTTTTGTGTGAGTGTGTGTGTGTGAGCGTTGTGCAAATTGATACTGCTACTGTATATATATATAGCATATAAAATGCATATATTCGATTTAATTTTTTGTCGCTTTGCCATTTTGACTCTTTCAATTTGTCTAATTTTCAATGACGTCGACACGGCAGGGCGAAAACAAATTAGTGAAGCTTGTCCATGAGAAGCATGAGAAGAGCAGAAGTTCAACACACACACACACACACAAGAACATTCACATATTGGCAGTCGGTTGGCATATGGGATGTGTGTGTGTGTGTGTGTGTGTGATGATGTGTGCATTGGCGTCAAGTAAATTGAGTTAAACAGCTGCTCGCTAAATAATTCAATAAATCGCGCTTAGCTTGAGCCGAAACCAAGATCCAAGTGCCAGATCCGAGTTCCTGGATTGCACTTCCCTACTCCCCTCCCCCCTCTCTCAATTGCCCCGAGTGACAAGCTCGCTTTCATTTTGCATATCAACAGACAAGCACAAACACACACACATATACACTCGCAAAAATAAAATTTAATTTGGACGTGAAGTTTGATGGGGCAAACGGAGCAGAAACACAGCTAACCCAGCCAGCAATCGAACAGATCCAAACCAAGCTGCAACAGCAACCAACAAAAATAACTGCCAGATATTAATAAAGCAAAAAAAATGCATATGAAATTTTAATATGCAAACGAGCGAAAAGCAAAAGGCAAAATAATAAAACGAACGAAACCTAGAAAAGTACCACAAGAGTGAGAGAGAGAGAGAGAGAGATAGACTGAGAGAGATAGAGAGAGGACTAGCAACAGAATCAAAAAGTATCGAAGCATAAATCGAATGTGCAGGCATTCGGACTTAGCCATGGGAAGCAGCTTGCCATAAACGCATATTACATTACGGCCAATCGAATAGACGGAGGGATAGACAGCTAGACACTAGGACAGGCGGACAGACAGACGGACAGACGGACAGACGGGCAGAGGAGAGGGAAATTTGCTTTAAGGATTTTTGGGCAGACAACGCAAAAAAAATGTGTGTATGTGTGTGTGTGTGTGAGTCAATATATGCGTGTGTTTTTTTGCAGACTTATCGTACACAAAAATTAAAAAAAAAATTATATAAAATGAGCAGCAGATGAAATAAAAAATGGTTATAAGTCAGTAAGTAAAAGTTGCATAAGTAAAATTCAATTAGGATGATATACAAAATAAATATAAATAATATAATATAATATGTATATATATATATATAATAATATAATATATACATAATATAATATGTGAAAGCTTTTACAATTTTATAACTTTATTATTATTTATTTGGGGTTTTGTGCACTGCGACCTAAATGGTCTATTGTGCCCCCTTCCGAGCTTATAGCTCCTCCATCAACCCCAGTTCCTGAACGAATGTCAGGATCTTTGATGGGTCGAGGACTGCTATGTCTTTGACATTCACAGCAAATATCCGTAGGATGCTGCATCTTCTCCTGGCAAGAGCGATACATCCCGTTAGGATGTGAATTGAAGACTCCTCCTCGCTCTCACTAAAACCTGCATTGACTGCTGCTACATTTTATTATTTATTATTAATTTTATTATTATTATTTTTATTATTATTTTATAACTTTAGTTTTAATTACGTTTAGTTAACTATGCAGAGTATGTCAAATATTTTAATTAACATTCACAGTTAAACAATATTGCAGCAGATATTTGATTTATATCAAAAATAACTAAATAATGCAACTCCTAAGTATATATATATATTTGTATATTCATGGCCGGGATGCGGCTGCTGAGTCCATATAGGCATTTCCGTCTCTCTTATAAATTTAAAATATATATTATATTATACCCTACGCAGCTCATGTTTATTTTACTTTTCAAATTGCAATTAAATTCACAATTTTAAATGCTGAGCAATGCAATTAATATGTTAAGTAAATTAGACAAATTTTAAAAACAACCAAATCGCATTGCAAAATATATTTTCATATTTATCTCAATACTTTTACATCAAAAAAAATTATTTATAAATTCAATAGGAATTTACTAAAAACTTTGATTATATTATTCCGAATAAGTCGCTTTAAATTGAAGTGCAGCTTTCAGAAACTATGATTATTAGCAGGCAGCTAAAATTGCTGAATCAGCGTCTGATTGCAGTGTAAACTTTCCTGGAAGTGATTACAGCAGCTGCCCATGGCTGGTGATCCCATAAGCGCATTAACGCCGGCAACATGAATCACCCAATTGCACAAACAAAAATAGAGTTGGTTGCGCGTTACGTATACGCAGCGTGGCACCATTTGCCAAACAGCAAAAAGCAGACGGCATGCCAAAAATACAACAACAACAACAACAGCAACAACAACAACAAGAAAAGCCGGCTGCCTGGTGCCACACATTTACCCAATGCCAATGCCACATCGTGGAGGATGCAACAAAACGACTTCGAATCTGACTCTTTTGCTCTGTTTGTTTGTGTGTATGTGTGTTAATATGTTTGTGTGCGTGTTGCCATCATCGCCCCAATGCCATAGATATACATATACAGTTGCGATGCCGGCCTGGGCACGTTTTACGCCAAAAATAACAACCGCCAGCATGGCAGCCAGACGAGCAGCCAGACGACGTGCAGCCGGGGCAGCCAGGGCAGCCGAGGCAGAAGGCTCTGTGGCCATGAATGGCCAACGGTTTTGGGCGTTTTGTTTGACCAAAAAGTGCAGCTAACCAAGGCGAAGGTCGCAACGCAGTCTGCCAACTGCCAAACAGCACTGAATTTCATTAGACAGACGCAATGCAAATGTGCAGCAGTTGCTGTTAAATGGCTCTACAACTGCTGCTGTGGCTGATGTTGCGACTGTTGGAGGAGGATGTGGCAAGGGCCAAGTTTTAACTGGCCCAAAAGCGAAAGCGAAAGCTGTTGTCGGTTGTCGGTTGGATGGTGTGCGTGTGTCCATGACACCAGCCGCCGCGTAATCATATAATCTTGTCGTTATCATTGTTGTTGCTGTTGTTGGTTATGTAAGTGACTTACTTCAATTAAGCATTGCTTTTGTGTGGCCAGAACAATCAAGTTGTTAACGCAATCTCCGCCTTTCTTATTGCCCTTTTAAGCAGCAAGAATGCTAATCGATTTATGCAGATTTTATCACTGCAATTGACTTAATCTCTACTTAAAATGGTTTATAACATTTTTTGACTCAACAATTATTTATTTAAAATATGCATAATTATGAATATAATTAATACCTATAATATTAATGATTATTATTAAAATATTTTTAAGTTAATTTTTATATAGTTGTGCACAACAATTTGTCAATTAGCCAAAATTGAAGCAATTCTTTTATTTATTTAATTTAATATAACTTTTAGTGAGTTTTATCTGTTATCACCAGAGATTATTCGGCTTAAGTTCCATACTATCGTTAAATAGACATGTCTAGCAATTATCTGTATATATCTAAATAGCACAATAATGTCAGCCCCAATGATTTTTTGTTACAAAATATTACAAAAGTAATTGTCTATTTTTATTATTTTTTTTTTTTTTTGTTTTCCCATGACAATCTGCCTAAATTGGAAATGAGTATAAGCTCTTAAATAGAAATTGTTTCGCTTGGCTTTCAAAGTATGGTGAATAATGGAGACACGATGAGAAGAGCAGTGGGACTATTTGCATGCCGTGTAAACGTATTTCAACTGCTTATTCGTACATTGCACAGTCACTTAACCCCACAAACACAACTGTACCAAAAAGAACAAAGCTACCTAAATGAAGGGCATATAAAAATGGTGTAGGGGTACGGGTAAGAAACACACACAAACACACACACACACACGCGAAAAAATAAAAAAAAAAAGAGAAGAAAAACATACTTAGCCGTACGAAACGATGGGAGGATACGTAAAAAAGTTTGCCACTCAACGGCAGACGCCAAAGCAGAGCCCAGAATGCAACTTGGCACACGTAGACAGGAGCCATACATGTGTGTGTGTGTGTGTGTGTGTGTGGGTGTGTTAGAGAGCGAGCACTGATAGGTGATGGGGTGCATATGTATTCAAACATGCATATATGGAAGCGGAGGCGGCAAGGTAGACAACTGGTAACAATAACGGCATTTTCGACGATGCAGAGCAGAGCAGAGCAGAGCAGCAACGACGACGCTGACGAAAAGGACGCGCAGGATGAGAGCTGGTTGTCGTCGACGAGTTGCCAACAGCCACTTGACACTTCCGTCGTCACATGAATGGACCCGTAAAAATGTGACGCTGAATTCGTTTTTCTCTCACACATTTTTCATCATTTTTTTTTTTTACATTTTTTTTATTTTCGGGCTAGTCGAGGGCAACTTTTTATTTGGGCAGCAATCTGAATGGAAGCACACACACACACACACACGTGTGTGTGTACGTTTATGTGTTTGTGTATGTGTGCAAGTATGTATGAATAAAGCAAATACATTCATGCATAATTTTGATGGCACGTCTATGGGGGACTTGCAACGACTCTATATAAATGTGTACTTTTGGGATGCCAAAACGTTTTCTGAACACGTTTCATATTTCGTTCGTTTTTTTTTTTTTCTTACACTTAATGCATGTTCACAGGCCCCAAAGAGACGTGGTGGTGGTAGGGTTTGCGGGGTGGGGGTAATGTATGCGGCAAGTCATTAGCGCAAATCCAAAGTGATGATTAGTTGATGTGTAGGTGGCCAGGCGGAGTGTGTGTGGGGGGGGGGGGGTTTGTGGTCAATGGGCTACGCCCAAATGTAAATAGGCTGGGCGCCAAGGTAGGTCAGTGTTTGGGGTATGGACTGTTGAGCCCTGCTTCTTTGCGCACAGCAAACAGCGAGAGAATCGGTGAAGTAGCCAAGGAGTAGCCATTGTTTGTCCCAGTGGGGGGGGGGAAGGCTATTGGGGCGCTATGTGCAACGTTGCATGCGGCACAGCACGCACTTGCAGAATGTCGAAGGGGGCAGCAAACAAGCCGAGTTTTGTTTTTTTTTTTTTTTTTTTTTGGTTTTGTACATTTTGGTTATGATTGACTGATTTCTGTTGAAACTTTGGCGTCTGCGGGCACGCATGAATTACAATTTTCGAGTAACGAAAACCACATGCACCTACACACACACACACACACACACATACAGAACACACACACATATACAGAGATAAACTCAGGGAGTGCTACAATTAGCACTTTTTGTGCTGGGCTGGTCGGATATTTCAAGTGGCTCTGATAAGCTGGAGAAACGGAAACTCAACCGCATTCGCCTTGAGCCAGGCGCTTGAACTCAACCACCTCCTTACTCCCCCTCCACCCCCCTCTCCAACTACGTAATCCGCACCCCTTTCATTTATTTTCCCTTTCGCCCACACTTTGTGGTGCTGCAACATCAGCGGCTGGTAGCAAATAGTTTTGCGGCCTAAAAATGACACTTTCCGTCTTAGTATTTTTTTCTTCACTTTGCTTTTGCGCGTTTTTTTGTACTTTTTTGTTGATAACAAAGTTTGCTCTAAAATGGCGCTGTCATAAAAAAAAAAAAGAGTAAAGCCCAAAAGCAAAGCCTATTTGTGCACCGCATTCTGTCCGGTCCGGTTGCTAGAACGAAACGCACGGAGTGCGTTATAAGATAAACATTTGTTTTTACTTTTTCATTTGGCAAATAACATAAAATCGTTGAACTCACCGAACAGCAGACAGATACGCATGGAGACTGAAATGGTTTGGCCGACGGGCAGCATTGGGAGCACTACGATTGAAATAAAAAAAAAAATGGTTAAAAACACACTCGGCAAAAAATTGCCATGAATTTTAGAAAATCGCTTTAAAATACAAAATGCAGTAAAAGAAATCTTCATAATGTTTAAAAATAATATTTCAAATTACCAAAAAGTTAATGAGAGATTTCAGCGTAAAATGGGTACATTTTCCTAAAGTGTAGTTTAAATATGTCCACAACTCTGGAAATTACAAATATTTTTCTTACAACATGAATACATTTATTAATATTATTAAACAAATATATCATATCATATATTTTTTTTTATAATACTAAAAAAGTTATTACAGAACTGATCGGTTTTAAGTCAATATTTTTAACATTGTATTCAAAAATTGGTCCGATATCCAAATATTTTTTGTTAATTTGAACAAAATTTAAGATGTTAATAATAAGGTAAAATTCAGGTATTTAGAAAGACATGAAATTTAACTTTTATTATAGATTTGAAGATTTGCTTAAAAATTGAGAAATTTTTTTTTAAATTTTCGTTATTATTATTTTTTTGTTTTATTTATTTATTATATACTTTTTGCCAAAAGCTACTTTAAATAAATATATGCAATTGGAATTATTGTTTTTAATTGTTAAAAGCAGGTTCTATAAATATTATTAGTAAACAATAATAACTGTAAAGATATGTGCGCATATCGTAAAATTGCACATTAAACCCCTAAGTTACTCAAATAATAACGAAATTATCACATTAATTTCCTAGAATAACATGTACACACACACACGCACGCACACACGCACACACACACACACACACACACACACACACACACACACACACACACACACACACACACACACACACACACACACACACACACACACACACACACACACACACACACACACACACACACACACACACACACACACACACACACACACACACACACACACACACACACACACACACACACACACACACACACACACACACACACCATACACATACAGGCACACACATTAAACAAAGAAAGCACCACAAAACCGTCGTCAGTCGGTGGATGCGTCAGTTGGCGATTTAGTTGCCGATCCGAATCACAAGAGCTGAAAAGTTTATTGCACTGTATGTCGGACTTTTGCTTAAGCAAACATTGTTTAATAACAGTTTTATAAATAAAATTTACTGATTACATGAAGAAGAAGTCGACATCGCAGAATGCGGCAATAAAAATGGCAATCGGAGTGATGATCGGTAAGGCATACTCCATATATGTTAGATCAGTTTTCATCCAATGCATAATGTATTCATCGCCGAATGTATCCTGAATGCTGTTCATGTAGTTCCCCGGATAGACATAGGACACCAAAATGCGCCATAACGGTGTTAAAGACCTAAGAAATGGCAAATGGAATGTCAAATTTAAGCAGCTCGATTGCAGTAAACACAAAAATATTTAATTACTTACGCCATCTGCTCAGATTTAGGGCTAAAACAATATATAAACCCAAAACAAAGATTTGCTTTAATATTAGAAAATTTATAAACGAATATTCTTCACAAATCAGATTCATTTAGGAACTCTGAAGGATGTTATTCTTTATAACATTTTAGTAGAAATCTCCGAA
Source organism: Drosophila dives (assembly GCA_035042365.1). Classification (NCBI taxonomy): domain Eukaryota; kingdom Metazoa; phylum Arthropoda; class Insecta; order Diptera; family Drosophilidae; genus Drosophila; species Drosophila dives. The sequence goes on from JAWNLJ010000442.1 coordinate 6,705,592, forward strand.
TCAATATTGTATATTTTTGCCCATTATAGTCTTGCCTACTAGGAATATACTTTATTTTTAATTATTTAATATATTATTATCTCATAAACAGTCAACTTTTTCAAATCGAGTATGCGTTAATTTAAATGTCTTTTTTTCTTTTAATCTTTATCTTAAAGTTAATTCTTAACTTTTTTATAAGCAAAGCTATGCCTGGTGTGAAACTTGGCTAATGCATTAGCAAAGACACAAAACGCTAGAACGAGACGACTATATGCGCAAAGTGCGTGCCATAGCTGCCAGCCATTGCACATGCAACGCACATATATGCGTTAATATTTTGAAAAATATAAGTTCAACGCATTTAAAAATTAAAATAATCAATCAACATACAAATAAATATAAAATGTTTGTGTTATAAGAAGATGTATTCACGTAGTCAACATAATTAATGTCGCCCAAGGGCCACAAATCACATTATAATTGCAATTAACAGGTGCTTCATAAATATATTCAAATTTGTCCAAATACGAGCGTTCCCCAAACTGTTTGCCCAACTGACCATGGATTGACCAGCCACTGGCCCAAACACGACCACAGCTGCGCACCAGCAGCGTGTGCCGTGCGCCAGCAACTATCCTTAAGGGTGAGCAGACAGCATCAGCATCAACATTCGCATCTTCGGCAGCTTTACAGCATTCGGGCAAATCATGCAGCTGAGGCAGTGGATAAACCGTGGGTTCCTTTAGCAAGCAATCGGGTTTAAGGACGCGCATACCAAGCTGACCATTGCAATTGGAGCCCCACGTATAGAGATCGCCAAATGCTGAAATCGCCGCACTATGCCAACCACCAGCGGCAATGTGTGTTATCTACAACAAATGTTGATGGACAGATTAAATAAAAAAAATCTAGATAGATAACGAGTGAAGAATAATGTTTACCTTAATGCCAGCAAGCGCTTCCACGAGTTGAGGCGTTTCTTGCTCGCCCAGGGCATCGTGACCCAGTTGGCCACGTCTGCAAGAGAAACGATGATGAGAATTACACTCATATTTAATTGTGCTCAACTCACAGTCCGTTGCCCCAGCTGTAGACATCTCCGTTGCCGTTGAGCAACATGGCATGCTCATGTCCACATTCCAGCTGCTGAACTCGCCACTGACGCAGCGGGAACTGATGCAGGCAACTTGGTATGCTGTAGATGGTATTCCCTGCACTGATAGCCACATTGATGTGCGAGCCACAGGCAATGTGTGTGATTTCACCTGGCGACCCAAACACAGTTCTCTTTGCATCTCCAAAAATAGTGCGCTTGGTGGCTGCTGCTGCAATTGGAGGACTTTCCAATTTGATCTGCACCAGTTGCGCCCTTGGCTTGGCTATCAGTTTAAAGAGCTCGCCATTCTGCAGCAGCACCAGACAATGGTTGTCACAGGTAGCCAGTGCCTTAATCCGCACAACTGCTTCCACTTCCAGGCATTCTCCCGGCTGCGAATCGAGCAGTCCTCGCAGCCATAGTCTTTGGCCCACAGCATAAGCCGTGTAACGCCAGCTTGGAGCAATTATCACAGGGTACTCATTGCTGTCGCCTGGAGTGCATATTTCTAGAAGCAACTTGAAGGATTTAGGTGTGTTTAGTAAATTCTAACTGTTTCACACTACGAACCGGTTAAGGCAACAACGCGACCGGAAGTGCGACAAGTGTTGTTTTTGTTGTTGTTGTTGATATTGTGCTGCCCAAATGCATTGAAGCCCGTAAATAGAAACTGTCGCATCTTCCGCTTGTCCAGAGAGCGGTTGCGCAGCGACGAGCAAATCGGGTAGGTGAATGGTGACGGGGCAGGGGTTACCGTCTACCTGCGGCTGTTGTTCTATTGTTTGGTCGACCGTTGTTTAGTTGCTAGCTAGCATTGCACCTGTAATGTTGTCATTGGTGGTGGTTTCTAAATTTCCAACTCGAATCGTGCTCAAGTTCAAGTGCTAAAATAAGTGCTAATATTTAACTGATCGTGCTGCATATTTATTTCTTGATATTTAAAACAAATGGTACGTTGTCATCTAGTAAAACTAATTACATACCAAGGGTGCTATAACAGTAATTAAACGAAATAAATTGCCTGTTATTACCCAATTTATTATTTGTTTATTAGTAGTTGTTGTCATGGAAACTTGTGCGACTGCTGGTATCGATAACGTTTGCATGCACAACAGCTGATTACAAAAAGTGTGACCAGTTAACCTGCAGTCAAAACAGTATCGATATTTAAAATTGGCGCGACAGTTGCTTACCAGCTTTTCTCTAATTATTCTTGTGTGAAATTTCAGGGACTTCTATCGCTTTTGCGCAAACTGCGCCCAAATCCTGATAAGGAAGCGCGAATTTTGCTGCTTGGCTTGGACAATGCCGGCAAGACAACAATTCTCAAACAACTTGCCTCTGAGGATATTGAAACGGTGAGTATAATGGAACAGATGCGCTTTTGCTTTCCTAATAGCCGTTGCAATAATTCGCAGGTGACACCTACGGCGGGATTCAACATTAAATCGGTAGCAGCGGATGGCTTCAAGCTAAACGTCTGGGACATTGGCGGTCAATGGAAGATACGACCCTATTGGAAGAACTACTTTGCCAATACAGATGTTTTGGTAATCCAGCAATTTTCCCCATATAAATTGAAAAATTCAAATCTTTCTGTAATTTAAGATCTATGTCATCGACTGCACGGACCGCACACGTCTTAAGGAGACGGGCAGTGAATTATTTGAGATGTTGATGGACAACCGATTAAAGAAAGTTCCTCTGCTGGTCTTTGCCAACAAGCAGGACTTGCCCAATGCGATGACCGCCTCCGAAGTGGCCGAAGCTTTGTGTCTGGTAAAATTGGAGGAGCGCACTTGGGAAATTAGAGCCTGCACAGCTGTTGATGGTACGGGCATCAAGGAGGGAATGGACTGGGTGTGCAAAAATATGAAAAAATAAATTAAAATTGTAAGATAAATGCAATTAACATATAACTTTAATCTATATCAATTTCTGCAAATGTGCATATTGTGACAGAAACCAATGTTTAGTACACATATCAATACATAGTTATGTGAAATAAAATTAAAAGTAGCTTAAGCATTTTAGATCTAAAAGTATAAACTTAACCAGTTTTTAAAACTCAGTAGTAGCACGTTTAATGCTTACTCCTAAAGAATAAAAGCAAAACATTTAATAAATGTCCAATTTAAGCAAAAGTGTTAGTTCTTTTTTCGCCCTATTCCGAAAGAAGCCCGAGCAGGAGTATAACCTGCTAATCTTGGGCCTTAACAATGCCGGCAAAACAACTCTGGCTGCCCGTTTAGGTTCGGAACCTGAGGAATCTGTAAGACCATTAAAATAACAAAATGTCTATCGACAGTAAGTTGCGTTTTATTTTCCAAGATAAGGCACATTACTCCCACTAAGAATCCGACCGAAAAGCATTTGAGATTTAAAAAGATAAGGGTTTGCATGCGGGACGTGAGTGGTCAATGGAGGATGCGTCAAGTGTGGCATACCAATTACCAAGAGGCCAATGTCCTGGTATTATTCAAAAGTTGTCAGCATTTCGACAAAATCTAAGCACATGTTTCCCACAGATCTTTGTCGTCGATAGCACCGATGCGTTCCGTTTGGCCGAGGCACGCTGTGAGCTGTGCGATGTGCTGCTGGACGAGCGAATGTCTGAGGTGCCCCTGCTGATCTTGGCTAACAAGCAGGATGCAGTGGGTGCTCTGCCCAGTGCCATAATAACAGACTTGTTGGGCCTGACGCAATTGAAGAGTCACATCTGGCACATACAAGAGTGCTCTGCGCTGGAAAACGATGGCATCGATGTAAGTGTGAAATGCAGAACTGAATATCTTGAAATACATATTTTCCACTCCAGATCATCAATAATTGGATATACACAAAACTAAAAGAGTCACATCCACAAAATTTATTTCGAAAACTCTTAACTTCTAGTTTCTGGTCAGCACAAGTTGTTCCTAGTTTAAATTAATTTATGTAACTGGCACCAATTAATCCATTCTTGTCGAATACTATTTTACAAATGGGCCATGACACACATCGGAATAAGCCAGAGAGGCAGAGAAAGAGAGAGAAATGTATAATTTGCTGCATTTATTTATTTTTAGTTTAAAAAAAAAATTGATTTTAAAAGTATATAAACAGAATAGAAAAATAAGATTAATTTTTAAAGAGAAACTCCTCTTGAGATAACGAAAGCGAAATACACTTTGAACTCTCCAGAAGGATCACAATGACGATAAAACATTGGTAATTACTTCGAACCTAAACTTGTTACAAGTAAAAGCGTGATATTTGTATAAAAAAAAAACGTATATTTATGCATAAATAAATATAAAATAAAAAATAATGTTGATAATAATCTACAATGGTATTCAAAATTTATTTCCTGATCTGCTAAAATTTTAGTTTTACAAACTAGTAACAAGACTGTTAATGCCCGCAACTGAGTAACTGTTTAAGGCAAAGTTTTTTATTTATATTTATTTAGACTTGTTAGCATTGTCGTAATTTAATAACTTTCTGCGTGAATAAGTTTGTATATATGCACAAAGAACCAATGAAGCTGAAGATGATGGAAAACATTGACTTTGACCACGCCATGCCCCCAAGACTGATTTCAAAGCGACCCACAACCTGAGTGTGTGCATATGGCTGTGTGTGTGTTAAAAAGAAAGTGGGTAGAAAATATAAACAAAATTTAATCCAACAAGAGTGGCATAGAACAGCGAAAAAGTATTTCTTATGAATTCACTTACATACACACACACTCTCTCATACTCACATACATACATACAGGTAAATTTTTTACTTTGAATTTGTATGCGGGCAGCAAACTGACGTGGACATCCCGCAAAACGCAGGCTTAAAGAATAACAAAACAGAGAGCGACTGCGCAAAAGAAAGATGAGAAGAGAGAGAGCAAGACGAGCGACAGAGCAAGAGAGAGAGGAGCGCAAAAAAGCGATCACAGCTGAGTTGTTTGTAGAGAGCAAACACACAAATCGTTGCAACATGTTGGCCTGGCTCACAGACGGGCGACTTAAGAAGTGTTACAAACTGTCTCCGAGCCACAGAAGAAAGAAAGTTTTCGGCTGAGCTGGCTGTGCTTACACGCAGCGCTACAGCTTTATTTAGTATCCCACTCTGTTTAAAGAACAGCAGAGCATTTTGCCGCTTTGCCTTGCAATTTTCAAGCTGTTCTTATTTTGCGCAGTGAAGCGTCGGTCGCGTTACTGTTGTTATTGTTGTCGTCTTCTTCATCTTCGTCTTCGTTTCGTTGCTGCGTTGTTTAATTGGCCCAGCAACAAAGGCAATAATAGCAAAGCGAGCGAGCTAAAAATAAATAGAAAAAAGTATCTCAAGTGTGTGATTGTGAAAGTTCCTGCCCAAAAATGTACATGAAACGAGCGCTGTTTCTGCTGGCGCTGCTCTGCGCCAAGCCCTATGGCCATTTGGCCAGCGAGGATGAGTCAAATCCGCTGCTGGACATGGCCTCCATGTTCATACAGGAGGCTTTGTCCAATCAGAATGGCGGTGGTGCTGCTGCTGGCGGCGGCGGAGGAGGTGGTGGTGGTGCTGGACTGGCAGGCGTCGCCTCACTAATTGGCAGCTTTATGCAGGCAAATGGAAAAGGCGCTGGTGGTGGCGGGAGTGGCGGCGGCGGTGCCATGCAAATCCTTGCCAGCCTGGGCAGTTTGATGGCAAACAATGCACGTGGCGGCAACGGTGGTGGCGGTGGCTTCGATCCATCCATCATTGGCAACGTCCTCGAAATGTTTACACAAGGCGATGACGATGATTCGGGCACTGCACAGAAACGCAGCGGCAACGGCGGTGGCTCTGAATCTGGTATTGGCCTAGACACAATTCTACAGGTAGCATCTGCTTTCATGAACACGCAGGGCGGTGGTGAGAAGCCATCCGCACAGAGCCATCATCATCATCAACAGAAGAGATCCTCGCCCGAGGAGCCGGAGTCGGAAAACGGTTTTATGAATCTCTTGCCGCTTATAATGCAGGCAGTTACCTCATTTGCCGGTCCCGAAGGCCAAAGCACCCAAGAACGCCATAAGAGTCATGCCTGGGTGTTGCCACCATTCCTGGAACACATTCATGTGCTGTGGGATCACTTCTCCAATTCGGAGCTTGCCGATGCATTGTATGAGAAGTCGGGCGTTAACACAATAATGAAGGTACGTGCCAAGATTGATTTATCAGCAAACTCTTTCGAAAATCTAAATCTAAATAAATTTATTTACTTAACTTTCATATATTTTTCATTTTATAGGGCTTTAAGGGTCGCGATGGTAAAGTGGATTATGACAAACTTTTCGAGTCTCTAAACAATCAATCCTTCCGTCGTCGCTGGATCAAGTCGGCAACATTATATTTGGCTGATTGGACCAGCTATTTAGCCAATCCCGAAAATTATCTAAGGTGAGTGTGTGTAAGCTATTTACATATTTTGAAATTCTTAGACATGTTGTGGAAAAGTCGTGAATTGTGAATCACGCTAAGCTTTCCTAACGGCTTAAGGCTATTTAGCACCTGGCTGTGATATGAATCGGATTCTGAGCGTTACGGCTGAGTTTAATACAAATGCGAGCGACATTGGCTGAAAGAACTGCCACTTATTGTGTTTGTTGTTGAGTTACCGTTAACTGCTGCTACCTGTTTGGCATCGAACATGTTTGAAGCTCTCTTGCGCTGCTTACCTTTTGACATACTTTTGGTGCTGACGCTTTTAGAACATGCCTGTTAATCTGCCTGGTCAACAAGAAGTAGAAAAAAATAAAAACCAAAATAAAAATCCAACTTCAGTTCCTGGGTTCAGGTTTTGGGCTTTGGATTTGTATCTTGCTTTGTGTGTGTGTGCGAGTGTGTGTGTGTGTGCTTCAGACACGGAGTTGATGGCATCATTAATGCATACAAATAAACAAAAACAAGCGGTCAAGCAGAACGGTTCATTTGAAATACGATGGAAGAACCGGTTTGCTCAGGAAATGGGTCAAAGGCAAAGTACGAGGCGAATGTCTGGGCTATTTGGGTCAAGCAATTTAAGCACAAGCAAACAATACATAAATATATAAATACATATATATAAGTAAATTAATTTATACATATTTTCGCATTGTGTATGCCTCATTATATTAGACAACGACAACAAATAACTTCCACTTTCTAGCAGCCCTTTCACTTGGCAATGCTGTGTCATTATGGCCAACAAACAACAACTCATCAACTCGATTGTTGAATTCATTTTTATTTCCACTTTCCACAGATATTTCCAGACGGCTCAAATCATGTTCAATGGTTTGTTAAAGTCTCAAGGTTATCCCAAGCAAACCTATTTCGATCCGGCACGCCCCAGCGAAACAATATCCAACCTATTGAACCACGTGGCCAAACATCATTTAAATGTGAAAATCGATTCGCGACAATATGTGAAGCCAGCCGTTGGATATGCCAAAGAACTACTCAAACTGGGTCAAGCACGTGGTCTGCTGCAGTTCAATGCCACCGAGATCAGTGATAGATTAACGGACACGCTCAATCTGGAGGTAAGCATGCTAACAGAATTGTATTCCTAAGCAATTAACACGCCACTACCTGCTCAACAACTAAAACAAAACACAAAAAAAACTTAACTAAACCAACAGATAGCACAAATTAAATTAATTACGCTACAATTTTCTCTTTTGTTTTCCATTGCGCACGCATCCATCCCCAACAACCAACCAAACAACCCACATTACAAATCGACAAACAACAAACAAACATTCAACATCCAACAGGTTATCGAACCGGTGCTAAAAGTCCATCGCGCCTACAGATACATCTCGAAGTCGCCGCAATGTGATCGCTATGTGCTCTGCCAGCTAAATGCAGCTGCATTGGAGCAGCAACATCAGCAACAGCAACAACAACAGTCCAAGAAAATATCAACTAGCACATCGGCTGGCGGTCTCATTGCCGGTGTTAGTCCGAAAATTGTAAAGATCGGCAGCATGGGTGCAGCGATCTTCATTAGCACAGAAACCGGTACCCCATTCTGGACGCTATTCGGTGTAATCAATGCGCCATATAATTGCGAGGTGAGTCCACAATCAGAGTCACATTCACATCCGCTTAGCCAGCAACATTTAAATTGTAACCGTTACTTTTCTTTCGAAATTCATTGCAAACAGGTCAAATATCCAGTTGACTGCAATGGGTTCCACGAGGGCGAAGCCAGGGTGACCACGGAATACGTCCACAACGAATTGTAGTTAAACTGAAACTGCCAACAGGACTGTTAAGAGTGCTTCTTAGGACGAATTAGTTTTAATTGACTTAAAGATTTCATGTGTACATAGTATTACGGATCGCAATAAATTTTAATTTAACTGGTAATTTCAGCATTTGAGTAATTTAGGGGGAAACTATATAAAATCAAACAGATTTTATTAAACAATTTTCTCTTATAACATTCATAAGATTGTACTAACACGACATGGAACTCTATGTCTAATCTTGCCTAATATTGTTTTTACTAACTATACACTCTGCAGTCTTTTACTTTGAAACTGATTGCATGCCCTATTTATAAGTACACGGATCTGGTGAATAATAGAGAAATAATGTTGTTTCTAAATTTAAATATAGTAATATAAATATAATAATAATACAACTCTGCTCTAATTCTTTCGATATGAGTAGTTAGTATTACAACTTCCTAAGGTTTTACAAATTTTTTCTTTAAAAATAGAAATTTATCTTTAAAAATATATCTTTATAAATTTAGTTTACATGCTACTCAAACTAATGTCTGAAAGGGTACGTAAATTACTCTCAATTTTTAAAGCAATTTTCACATTTCTGTTTCCACTAAAATAATCAAGTATAAGCTTTGCTAACGCCGATTCGGCGGAAAAGGGCCATTATAATAATTTAAAATTTGTCCGCTTGAGCGTAAACAAAGTCAACTGAGCAAAACTTTATAGTTTAAGTACCCTTTAAATAGCCAAAATGAATACAATGGGTACGGTTTAGTTAGGGCAGACAAAAGAATTTTTAATTCCATAAGGTATACATATTTATGATCAGGTTCAACAGCCAAGTCGAAATAGCTATTGCAATCTGTACCTTGGTTTGGTCTGGTTATACGAGCTGGAGACTTCAAATTAGTAATATAATATCGATATATTTCAATTTCCGATATAATTAAATGAAGGCGAAAGATTCTAAATAGTATATTATCACTGAGCCGACAATATTGAATTGTTAATAATAAAAAAAATATAAATCAATAATAAAATAATCTTTTTTTCAAAGAAATGAGAAATTACGAATTTTTTCTGTGTACGAACACTTTCTTAACATACTGTATATGCTTTTGTTTGTAGCTAGCCAGCTCAGGTAAGTTCGAGCACTGCGCTGGCTTTGTATATATATATATTTCTCTTCAGTGTATATATTTTTCCCTTCAGTGTCAGTACCTGTCTTGAGAAATGAGTGCACTTCCATGGATGCTTACATTTGGATGGAAAACTCTTTGAAGGAAACTATTCAACTATAATATATTTAAAAGGGTATATCATAGTCGAGCTAATTGACTGCACCACTCACCTGTTCATCTGGTAGGGTAAATATTTAATGCATTTTACAGCAACAAAGTTTGCATTGAGCCGGTTTTGGCGCAAACATATTGAAGTTGCGGAACTGTTAGATGGATTCCGGTCGGCGTCACTTTCACCACACGCTTGGGCTCAGTTTTTACTTGAAATTGGGAGTTTGAAGTCAGTCGACTAAAGCGATTGAAGGCCAACGGTAGCAACGCCAATTGCCATGCAGCTCATCTATCGAGAACTGGATGCGGATATTATGCGACGCACAAACGCCGTATTTCCTGCGCAGGATTGCTTTGTGGAAGTATTGCCCGATCATCTGATTATTCCACGCAAATATATCGCGATTGGGGAATCAATACGCAGTCTGCCCGTCTACGAGGATGATGTATGGATGGTGTCATATCCACGAACCGGCTCGACATGGGCCCAAGAGATGGTCTGGTTGTTGGGCCATCAGTTGGACTATGAGGCTGCCAAGCAGGATCTGCGCATACGTTCGCCTTTGATTGAGCTGTCCGCGCTATTTAGCACCGATCATCATCAGTGGGTAGCGTACGTAAAAATATAGATATTTTTTTCTTGTTATTTTATCTAAGTAGATATTTGCCATTTCACAGTGATTCTTATGGTAGTACAGTTGAGCAGGTGCGAAATTTGTCTCGTCCACGCTATGCGCGATCCCATCTATCCTGGCAGCTACTCCCCGAGCAATTTGAAACCGTCAAGCCCAAGATTGTGTACACAGCACGCAATCCCAAAGATGTGTGCGTATCTTATTATCATTATTGCAAACTGCTCCATGGCATCCATGGTGAGTTTGAGGAATTTGTGGAACTGTTTTTAGGTGGACACACGCCCATTGGCTCCTACTGGAGGCATGTGCTACCCTTCTGGAAACGCAGCTTCGATGACAACGTATTATTCATCAAATACGAGGACATGATCCGCAATTTGCCCGCCGTGGTCAAGCGGTGTGCCAAGTTTCTGAACGTTTCCACAAAACTTGACGATGCTCAATTGCAACGCATTTGTGAGCATCTGCGCTTTGACAGCATGCAACGCAATAAAGCCATCAATCTAGAGAAGCAACTGCCCCAGAAGGATATTAAATTTATACGCAAGGGAAAAATTGGCGATTGGCGTGATTACATGACCGATGAAATATCAACACGCTTTGATTCTTGGAGCGAAGATCAGTTTCGAGGGAGTGGCTTGACATTTGATTACGAATAACCCACAATATTGAATCCTATATTTTATGCTTCAATATTTAAATATTGAATATCATTTATATTCCAACAAACTAATCAACAACTTAACGGATTTTCGTTTAGGTATTCTGGGTCTTCCTATATTACTTCATAAAATAAAATTAGTAGAGATTATAAGTATTTGAATTTATTATTGCAATATTCATAAATAAACGTATCTATATATGTAACGATATAACAAATCTGTTGTTCGAATCTTCCAAGAACTTTATTTTTTCTGAAAATTTATGAGAAAGTTTTTTAAATAATTTAGAAAACATCAAAATATTGATATTTAACGTTATTTCGCCCACCACTCGCTCTCGCAAAGTAAACAATTTTTTAATCCCAAATAGACACAAGTAGAGTCCATTAGATGTTCAATTTCTCATCAAATGCACAGGCAATTACACAATTGAGGCAAAAAACAACAGTACCGGCAACAAAGATCTCAAATCCATCGACCAGATTGGGACTAGAATAGGAGTAGCCCCCAAAATGGGGGAAACAACCGATTCCCGATCATCGGCTCCACATCATAATGCTTTGGAAGGACGCAGGAATATCACATCTGCATTTAAATTTTATACGAATTCCAAATAATATCATAAGAGATTCATTTGAAATGAGCACCTGAACATTAACATAATCACTTAGAAATAGATGTTCTCTTTAAATCATCTGTTAACAGCAGTTTACCACCAAAATAAATTCTGTAGGCTGTTAATAACAGTGCAGCGCGATGTTAAGTTGTCGCTGGTAAAAACCATAACATTATACAAACAAAGGGAGAATTCTAGCAAACTGCAACAACGCAACTACACTTCAGTTTTACGTAGCTTCTCTTAGGTACCACAAGTAGGTCTTGCAGTGTGTGCAATTTTGACAAACTTGTGAACCCAAATAAAACAAGCGAAGAATTTTTCCATTTTCTCCTTTACCAGGACATCGTCAAATATATTGTGTGACTCGTCCAAAATTTAACAATGGCGTCCAACAACAGTGGTAGCTGCACCACAACCACAACAACAAGTGCACCTACCTCGACTTATCACAAAACCACCTCATCCAATTATAGAGTAGCCAAAATGGTGACCGACCGATATGCAGCCGAGTACAACATGGGGCACAAGCATCGGGGCACGGCACTAATTTTCAATCACGAGCACTTCGATAATACCAATCTATATCCTCGCAATGGCACCAACGTGGACTCTGAGAATCTGACTCGCGTGCTGAAGCAGCTGGACTTCGATGTTACCGTATACGAGGACTATCGTTATCAGGAGATTTTAAGTGCAGTTAAGTATGCATCAGCGCAGAATCACGAGAATAACGACTGCATTCTGGTGGCCATTCTCTCGCACGGTGAAAGGGAGGGCTACATCTGGGCGAAGGATATTACATATCATCTCGACAATATCTGGAGTCATTTTACGGCCAGTAATTGTCCAACGCTGGCGGGAAAACCAAAGCTCTTTTTCATACAAGCGTGCCGGGGACACAGTTTGGATGCGGGAGTCACAATGGAGCGCACCGAAACCGATGGCTACAAGATACCCGACAATGCGGATTTCCTCTTTGCCCACTCGACCATACCGGGCTACCACTCGTGGCGCAACAACATCCATGGTAGTTGGTTCATTCAGACCCTCTGCGCCGAGCTTTCCGCCAATGGCAAAAGTATGGACATACTCACCCTGCTTACTTTCGTTTGCCAGCGTGTTGCTGTCGACTTTGAGTCCTACACTCCGGACACACTCGATAGGGATAAGATGAAGCAAATTCCTTCCATTACCACAAGGCTGACTCGTATTTTGCTGTTTAACGATAAGGGAGAAGCTGCGGTTGCTGGACGTAACTGATTAGCTTCATGGCTACATCAGCTGACTAATTCATTATGTGCGACCAGTATGACATCTATAAAAATGTTAGACATGAGACAGCCAAAACAAATATTAAGGAAAACACAATGAAATCCAACAAATACTAATTTTACATAATTTTGTAAACTATTCCAATGAAAAAGCCAATTGCTGCCATGTCCATTGTCCATAATAAGCATATATATATTAGGCAACTTTTGTATATATATGTTTTACAAGCAAATCATAATATTTTTTCTATATATTTATATTTATTAATATATATATTATATTATATATTAAAATTGTGATATATAAAAACTTTAGCCATACGACAACCAAAACAAGATTTTTAAAGTCAAATAATACTTAAGCACACAATATCATAAGAAAAAAATTAGCTTGACTTGGTACAGTTGGCTCTCGCTTAACGAACAAAATGGGCTTTGATTGAGATTTATTACATTTTTAACAATAATATTATACTATATGGTATGTTATTTTTTATAATAAATGATTCCTTACATTGTTGACAATAAACAAAAAAAATATTTATATATGTTTTATACTTACAGTTATGTATATTATTGATACCTGTTTGTGACTTCAAACTGTTACCCAGTTACTGTGAACCAGTCACGGTATTTTCTTCACATGCTCATCTCATCTCAGAACACTAACATAATCATATAGAAATAGATGTTCTCTTTAAAGCATCTGGAATGAACTTTATTAAAATTTTGCAGTTTTTTGAGTCTTTTTACGGCCAAAAATTGTCCTACGATGTCGGGGAAACCCAAGCTCTTTTTTGTATAAGCTTGCCAGGGCGATCGTTTGGATGCGGGAGTCACAATGGAGCGTGATCGCACCGAAACCGATGGCGACTCCACAATGAGTTATACGATTCCCATTCATGCGGATTTCCTCGTTGCCTACTCGACCATACCGGGCTTCTACTCGTTGCGCAACACCACCCGTGGTAGTTGGTTCATGCTGAGCCTCTGCGCCGAGCTTTCCGCTAATGGCAAACGTCAGGACATACTTACTTTCGTATGCCAGCGTGTTGCTGTCGACTTTGAGTCCTGCACTTCGGACATACCCGAGATGCGTCAGCAGAAGCAAATTCCTTCCATTACCACAATGCTGACTCGCACTTCGCTGTTCAAAGATCAAAGAAAGGCTGCGGTTGCTGGACGTAACTAATTAGCTACATGGGTTGACTAACTCATTATGTGCGACCAGTGTGATATTTATATATAAATATTAGACTTGAGACAGCCAAAACAAATATTAAGAAAAACTCAATAAACCCCACAAATACTAATTTTACATAATTTTGTAAATTATTCCAATGAAGTAGCCAACTCCTGCCTTGCCCATTGTGCATAACAAGCATATATATATTAGACTTCTTTGGTATATATATGTTTTACAAGCAAATAATAATATTTTTTCTTTAAATTTATATTTACATTACATATATATATGTGCATAGTTCGAATATATGTATATATAAAATATATACATTAAAAAAATATATATTAAAATTGTGATACATAAAAACTTTAGCCATGCGACAACCAAAACAAGATTTTTAAAGTCAAATAATACTTAAGAACACAAAGTCTGCTTTTAAATTTTATACGAATTCCAAATAATATTATAAGAGATTCATTTGAAATGAGCACCTGAACATTAACATAATCACATAGAAATAGATGTTCTCTTTAAAGCATCTGGTATGAACTTTATAAATATTTGCAGATCTTAACTTATAGTACTGACGTTATTGGACGTATCCAAAAATCTAGTCGTCGAAACAATCACATTTTCGTAAAGCACCATCATATTTTTATACTGCATACTGTTAATAACAGTGCAGCGCGATGTTAAGTTGTCGCTGGTAAAAGCCATAACATTATACAAACAAAGGGAGAAATCTAGCAAACTGCAACAACGCAACTACACTTCAGTTTTACGTAGCTTCTCTTAGGTACCACAAGTAGGTCTTGCAGTGTGTGCAATTTTGACAAACTTGTGAACCCAAATAAAACAAGCGAAGAATTTTTCCATTTTCTCCTTTACCAGGACATCGTCAAATATATTGTGTGACTCGTCCAAAATTTAACAATGGCGTCCAACAACAGTGGTAGCTGCACCACAACCACAACAACAAGTGCACCTACCTCGACTTATCACAAAACCACCTCATCCAATTATAGAGTAGCCAAAATGGTGACCGACCGATATGCAGCCGAGTACAACATGGGGCACAAGCATCGGGGCACGGCACTAATTTTCAATCACGAGCACTTCGATAATACCAATCTATATCCTCGCACTGGCACCAACGTGGACTGTGAAAATCTGACTCGCGTGCTAAAGCAGCTGGACTTCGATGTTACCGTATACAAGGACTATAGTTTTGAGGAGATTTTAAGTGCAGTTAAGTATGCATCAGCGCAGAATCACGAGAATAACGACTGCATTCTGGTGGCCATTCTCTCGCACGGTGAAAGGGAGGGCTACATCTGGGCGAAGGATATATCATATCATCTCGACAATATCTATAGTCATTTTACGGCCAGTAATTGTCTAACGCTGGCGGGGAAACCCAAGCTCTTTTTCATACAAGCTTGCCGGGGCGGTCGTTTAGATGCGGGAGTCACAATGGAGCGCACCGAAACCGATGGCTACAAGATACCCGACAATGCGGATTTCCTCTTTGCCCATTCGACCATACCGGGCTACTACTCGTGGCGCAACACCACCTATGGTAGTTGGTTCATTCAGACCCTCTGCGCCGAGCTTTCCGCCAATGGCAAAAGTATGGACATACTCACCCTGCTTACTTTCGTTTGCCAGCGTGTTGCTGTCGACTTTGAGTCCCACACTACAGACATACCCGAGATGGATAAGATGAAGCAAATTCCTTCCATTACCACAAGGCTGACTCGTACTTTGCTGTTCAACGATAAGGGAGAAGCTGCGGTTGCTGGACGTAACTGATTAGCTTCATGGCTACATCAGCTGACTAATTCATTATGTGCGACCAGTATGACATCTATAAAAATGTTAGACATGAGACAGCCAAAACAAATATTAAGAAAAACACAATGAAATCCAACAAATACTAATTTGACATAATTTTGTAAACTATTCCAATGAAAAAGCCAATTCCTGCCATGTCCCTTGTCCATAATAAGCATATATATATTAGGCAACTTTTGTATATATATGTTTTACAAGCAAATCATAATATTTTTTCTATATATTTATGTATATATATTATATTATATATTAAAATTGTGATATATAAAAACTTTAGCCATACGACAACCAAAACAAGATTTTTAAAGTCAAATAATACTTAAGCATGCAACGTCTGCTTTTAAATTTTATTCGAATTCCATATAATATCATAAGAGAAAAATTAGATTGACTTGGTACAGTTGACGCTCGCTTAACGAACAAAATGGGCTTTGATTGAGATTTATTACATTTTTAACAATAATATTATACTATATGGTATGTTATTTTTTATAATAAATGATGTCTTACTTTGTTGACAATAAACAAAAAAAATATTTATATATGTTTTATACTTACAGTTATGTATTGTTACTGTGAACCAGTCACGGTATTTTCTTCACATGCTCATCTCATCTCAGAACACTAACATAATCATATAGAAATAGATGTTCTCTTTAAAGCATCTGGAATGAACTTTATTAAAATTTTGCAGTTTTTTGAGTCTTTTTACGGCCAAAAATTGTGCTACGATGGCGGGGAAACCCAAGCTCTTTTTTATATAAGCTTGCCAGGGCGATCGTTTGGATGCGGGAGTCACAATGGAGCGTGATCGCACCGAAACCGATGGCGACTCCACAATGAGTTATACGATTCCCATTCATGCGGATTTCCTCGTTGCCTACTCGACCATACCGGGCTTCTACTCGTGGCGCAACACCACCCGTGGTAGTTGGTTCATGCTGAGCCTCTGCGCCGAGCTTTCCGCTAATGGCAAACGTCAGGACATACTTACTTTCGTATGCCAGCGTGTTGCTGTCGACTTTGAGTCCTGCATTTCGGACATACCCGAGATGCGTCAGCAGAAGCAAATTCCTTCCATTACCACAATGCTGACTCGCACTTCGCTGTTCAAAGATCAACAAAAGGCTGCGGTTGCTGGACGTAACTAATTAGCTACATGGGTTGACTAACTCATTATGTGCGACCAGTGTGATATTTATATATAAATATTAGACTTGAGACAGCCAAAACAAATATTAAGAAAAACTCAATAAGCCCCACAAATACTAATTTTACATAATTTTGTAAATTATTCCAATGAAGTAGCCAACTCCTGCCTTGCCCATTGTGCATAACAAGCATATATATATTAGACTTCTTTGGTATATATATGTTTTACAAGCAAATAATAATATTTTTTCTTTAAATTTATATTTACATTACATATATATATGTGCATAGTTCGAATATATGTATATATAAAATATATACTTTAAAAAAATATATATTAAAATTGTGATACATAAAAACTTTAGCCATGCGACAACCAAAACAAGATTTTTAAAGTCAAATAATACTTAAGAACACAAAGTCTGCTTTTAAATTTTATACGAATTCCAAATAATATTATAAGAGATTCATTTGAAATGAGCACCTGAACATTAACATAATCACTTAGAAATAGATGTTCTCTTTAAATCATCTGTTAACAGCAGTTTACCACCAAAATAAATTCTGTAGGCTGTTAATAACAGTGCAGCGCGATGTTAAGTTGTCGCTGGTAAAAACCATAACATTATACAAACAAAGGGAGAATTCTAGCAAACTGCAACAACGCAACTACACTTCAGTTTTACGTAGCTTCTCTTAGGTACCACAAGTAGGTCTTGCAGTGTGTGCAATTTTGACAAACTTGTGAACCCAAATAAAACAAGCGAAGAATTTTTCCATTTTCTCCTTTACCAGGACATCGTCAAATATATTGTGTGACTCGTCCAAAATTTAACAATGGCGTCCAACAACAGTGGCAGCAGCACCACAACCACAACAACAAGTGCACCTACCTCGACTTATCACAAAACCACCTCATCCAACTATATAGTAGCCAAATTGGTGACGGACCAACATGCAGCCGAGTACAACATGGGGCACAAGCATCGGGGCACGGCACTAATTTTCAATCACGAGCACTTCGATGATCCCAATCTATATCCTCGCGCTGGCACCAACGTGGACTGTGAAAATCTGACTCGCGTGCTAAAGCAGCTGGACTTCGATGTTACCGTATACAAGGACTATCGTTATCAGGAGATTTTAAGTGCAGTTAAGTATGCATCAGCGCAGAATCACGAGAATAACGACTGCATTCTGGTGGCCATTCTCTCGCACGGTGAAATGGGCTACATCTATGCGAAGGATACGCAATATAAGCTCGACAATATCTGCAGTCATTTTACGGCCAGTCATTGTCCAACGCTGGCGGGGAAACCCAAGCTCTTTTTCATACAAGCTTGCCAGGGCGGTCGTTTAGATGCGGGAGTCACAACGGAGCGCACCGAAACCTATTGCTTTAAAATACCCGACAATGCGGATTTCCTCTTTGCCCACTCGACCATACCGGGCTACCACTCGTGGCGCAACAACATCCATGGTAGTTGGTTCATTCAGACCCTCTGCGCCGAGCTTTCCGCCAATGGCAAACGTCTGGACATACTCACCCTGCTTACTTTCGTTTGCCAGCGTGTTGCTCTCGACTTTGAGTCCTGCACTCCGGACACACCCGAGATGGATAAGATGATGCAAATTCCTTCCATTACCACAATGCTGACTCGAACTTTGCTTTTCAACGATAAGGGAGAAGCTGCGGTTGCTGGACGTAACTGATTAGCTTCATGGCTACATCAGCTGACTAATTCATTATGTGCGACCAGTATGACATCTATAAAAATGTTAGACATGAGATAGCCAAAACAAATATGAAGAAAAACACATTGAAATCAATACTAATTTTAAATGATTTTGTAAGCTATTCCAATGAAATACCCAACGTCTTGTCCATTGTCCATAATAAGCATATATATATTAGGCTACTTTTGTAGATATATGTTTTACAAGCAAATCATAATATTTTTTCTATATATTTATATTTACATTACATATGCATATGTGCATAGTTCGCATATATGTATATATAAAATATATACATAAAATATATACATAAAAATATATATATTAAAATTGTGATATATAAAAACTTTAGCCATGCGACAACCAAAACAAGATTTTTAAAGTCAAATAATACCTAAGCACACAATATCATAAGAAAAAAATTAGCTTGACTTGGTACATTTGACGCTCGCTTAACGAACAAAATGGGTTTTGATTGAGATTTATTCAATTTTAAACAATAATATTGTACTATAGAGTATGGTATTTTTTTTATAATAAATGATTCCTTACATTGTTGACAATAAACAAAAAAAATATTTATATATGTTTTATACTTACAGTTATGTATATTATTGATACCTGTTTGTGACTTCAAACTGTTACACAGTTACTGTGAACCAGTCACGGTATTTTCCTCACATGCTCATCTCATGTCAGAACATTAACATAATCATATAGAAATAGATGTTCTCGTTAAAGCATCTGGTATGAACTTTATTAAAATTTGCAGCTCTTAACTTATAGTACTGACGTTATTGGCCGTATCCAAAAACCTATTCGTCGAATCAATCTCATTTTCGTAAAACACCATCATATTTTTCAAAATTAGCAACTGTTAACTGCAGTTTACCGCCAAATTAAATACTGCAGGCTGTTAATAACAGTGCAACGCGATGTTAAGTTGTCGCTGGTAAAAACTATAACATGATACAAACAAAGAGACAAAACTAGCAAACTGCAACAACGCATCTACACTTCAGTTTTACGTAGCTTTTCTTTGTTACCACAGCGTGTGCAATTTTGACAAACTTCTGAACCCAAATAAAACAAGTTAAGAATTTTTGCGTTTTCTCATTTACTTGGACATCGTCAAATATATTGTGTGACTCATCGAAAAATTTACAATGGCGGCCAACAACAACAGCAGCGGCATCAGCAACGATCTCGAATCTGCCGACCAGGTGGGGATTAGAGTCGAAGTAGCCACCAACACGGACGACGCAACCGACGCCTTTGGATCATTGGGCAGTGGCAGCAGCACCACCACCACAACGACAAGTGCATTGACTTCAACTTATCACAAGACCACCTACGGCTCTGGAGCCATCGGCCAGCTGGCCTTGAACGGATACAGCACTTCATCCAACTATAACAAGAGTGTAGCCAAAATGGTGACCGACCGACATGCAGCTGAGTACAACATGAGGCACAAGCATCGAGGCATGGCACTAATTTTCAATCACGAGCACTTCGAGGTTCCCACACTAAAGGCTCGCGCTGGCACCAACGTGGACTGTGAAAATCTGACTCGCGTGCTAAAGCAGCTGGACTTCGATGTTACCGTATACAAGGACTATCGTTATCAGGAGATTTTAAGTGCAGTTAAGTATGCATCAGCGCAGAATCACGAGAATAACGACTGCATTCTGGTGGCCATTCTCTCGCACGGTGAAATGGGCTACATCTATGCGAAGGATACGCAATATAAGCTCGACAATATCTGGAGTCATTTTACGGCCAATCATTGTCCTACGCTGGCGGGGAAACCCAAGCTCTTCTTCATACAAGCTTGCCAGGGCGATCGTTTGGATGCGGGAGTCACAATGGAGCGTGGTCGCACCGAAACCGATGGCGACTCCACAATGAGCTATAAGATACCCATCCATGCGGATTTCCTCATTGCCTACTCGACCATACCGGGCTTCTACTCGTGGCGCAACACCACCCGTGGTAGTTGGTTCATGCAGAGCCTCTGCGCCGAGCTTTCCGCCAATGGCAAACGTCTGGACATACTCACCCTGCTTACTTTCGTTTGCCAGCGTGTTGCTGTCGACTTTGAGTCCT
This sequence comes from Drosophila dives, assembly GCA_035042365.1. Taxonomy (NCBI): domain Eukaryota; kingdom Metazoa; phylum Arthropoda; class Insecta; order Diptera; family Drosophilidae; genus Drosophila; species Drosophila dives. Next base: position 6,726,404 of record JAWNLJ010000442.1, read on the forward strand.
GCACTCCGGACACACCCGAGATGCATCAGCAGAAGCAAATTCCTTGCATTACCACAATGTTGACTCGCATATTGCTGTTCAACGATAAGGGAAAGGCTGCTGTTGCTGGACGTAACTAAGCTTCGTGGCTAAATGAGCTGACTAACTCATAACGTGCTGGTGTAGCTGCGGGCAGTGTGATATCTAAACAAATTTTAGACATGCGACAGCCAAAACAAAATGAAGAAAAACACATAATGAAATCCCACAAATACTAATTTTACATCGTTTTGTAAACTATTCCAATGAAGTAGCCAACTCCTGCCATGTCTGTATATCTATTAAGCGTCCATTGTCCATAATAAGCATATATATATTAGACTACTTTTGTATCAACTCTATATGTTTTACAAGCTAATAATATTTTTTCTATATATTTATATTTACATTACATATATATATGTGCATAGTTGCTCGAAAATATACGATTATCAATTTTTAAATAATAAGAAATCAAAAGAATGTTAAAAAAAAGAAATTGAAAAGAATGTTCAAAACGAAAATCGAATTGTTCATAGTTTGAGCGGCCGTCGATTGTATTTACTCAAGATAATTTTGGGAAATCTTAGTTTGATTTGATGAAAATAAAGTGAATGACAAAATAAAAGGCTTTCATCTGACCTCCAATCTCTGACTAGCTCATTCCATATAAGTTGGAGCAAGAAAAATATATAAAAATTAGATGCGCTTGTTTTTGGTGCGTCAAGTTCAGCAACGACTGCTGAATAGGAATTGACGGAATCGTTCAGTAGCTGACCCTGTGACAGATTCGTGCTAACTTCAATCACTTCAATTTATTCGTTAAGGCTGGACACGACAGATACCAAAATAAGACAATTAATTTGACTTAAAGTGCTAGGGGAAAACTCGCCAATTAGAAAAGCAATTAATTTAGGCTAGATAAATGCACATTTCTTATAAATTCAACTGCATCACGTTGAATTTCGCTCAAAAAATTTGAATTGAGACCTTAGACGTGACCGCCTGCCTTTAGCTTGGCAACGAGCGCGTCTACGTCGGCGACAGCAGCGCCAGCTTGGCGCACGGGCGGATCCTCAACGGAGATGATTTCAATGCGTGGCGTTGTATCAACGCCCAAATCTTTGGGAGTTACCTTTTTCAATGGCTTCTTCTTGGCCTTCATAATGTTAGGCAAAGTGGCGTAACGAGGCGTATTCAAGCGTAAATCGGCGCTCAGAACCGCAGGTGTTTTGGTCTTGATAGTCTCTAGGCCGCCATCGACTTCCCGGACAATGGTCAGACCCGCATCCGTCTTCTCGACCTTGTTGCAGAAGGTGCCCTGCGGCCAGTCGAGTACAGCGGCTGTCATCTGGGCCGTCTGGTTGGCATCATCATCGATCGCCTGTTTGCCCAGTATCACAAGATCTGCCTTCTCGTCCAGTGCCAGCTTGGCAAGTATTTTGGAGACATGCAACGGCTGCAGCAACTCGTATTCGGCCGCAGACACCTCAACGTGAACGCCGCGATCTGCCCCCATGGCCAGTGCAGTGCGTATAACCTCCTGCGATTGAGTAGGACCCACGGACACCGCAATGACCTCGGTGGCCAGTTTCTTCTCCTTCAACTTAACGGCCTCCTCGACGGCAATCTCGTCGAAGGGATTCATTGAGTGCTTCACGCCCTGGGTGACAACACCATTTTTCTCGGGTTTAACGCGCACCTTATTGACGAAATAATAATAATAATAATAATAATAAATAATTTGTTTATTTGTGTTTATAAAAAATACTATTACGCAAAACGAAGCTCAACAAGTGATAAGAGGAAGCAATAGGCAATTCTTCAATACATATCTGTCTCTGTAAAATACTCACCTTGACGGCATAGTCGATAACACGCTTTACTCCAACCAAAACACGAGCCATTTTCTAATTTAAGAAAAATCACTAATATAAAAAGTTTTATTATATTAATATTAATTGTAAGATTTACCTCTTCAACGACCGAGCAGCGGATATTGTCTAATTTAAAGAGACTGGTCCAAAGGTCTGTGCCGGAAGGTTGCCAGACTTTGGTCCAAGTGTCAACACGAGCTGGCAAACAGTATTATCAGCATAATAAAATTAAATTTTCCCTAGTATATGCATTAAGCTTTTAAGCGAAAATCTCAACCATTTAAATTTTAGAGTGAATTGACCATTGACAAATACTTTTATTTTCTGGATATCCGATGTATCCATTTTTTGAAACTTGCTGCATTATTTTTGAATAATTTTGCCTGCAAAAATGAGCTGCGTACTTAGCTTAATCGCGAAGGCCACAGCTGATTTTTGTTCTTCCAACGAAAGCAAAGTGAATAGAAAGTAGAATAGAAAATAATAGAAACTATCCATTCCATACATTTCAAAAGAGTCAAGACTTTAAAATGGCCAACAGTACTCCGCTAATTATGCGCATCATGGCGTTGTCCATCAACACGGCGAGACGTGCCGGTGGCATCATACGCGACGTTCTGAAACAGGGAGATCTCGGCATTGTCGACAAGGGCAAGAACGATCCACAAACGGAGGCAGATCGTTCTGCCCAACGCTGCATCATTGCGTCATTAGCGAAGAAGTTTCCCAGCGTTCAAATCATTGGCGAGGAGGGCGGCTCTGATTTGAATGTATGTGCGGATTGGTTAGTCGGTGAACTGGATGAATCATTCCTAAAGGAGAAGTGCCCAACTGCTTGGCAAGATGCACAGCCCGAGGATTTTGTGATTTGGGTGGATCCCTTAGACGGCACAGCCGAATACACACAAGGCAAGCCGCATTTGGGTGCATCGGTCACTAAAAAAATTAATACTAATCACCCATTCCATTTAGGCCATGTGGAACATGTCACTGTTCTCATTGGTATCGCCATCAAGAACTCGGCTGTGGGCGGCATTATTCATCAGCCATTTTATAAGCAATCCAGCGGTGAGCTGGGTCGAACAATTTGGGGCCTGAAGGGACTGGGCACTGGAGGATTTACAAGTATAAAGCCGCCAGCTGATGAATTCATCATCACTACGACACGCTCACATTCCAATGCGCTGCATCAGAGAGCCGTCGATGTGTTTAATGCCAGCCAAGTGCTTAAGGTGGGCGGTGCAGGCTTCAAGGTGCTTCAGCTGCTGGAGGGCAAGGCACATGCCTATGTATTTGCCACGCCCGGCTGCAAAAAGTGGGACACCTGTGCACCAGAGGCGGTACTGGAAGCAAACGGCGGCACCCTGACTAATATCAATGGCGAACATTATGAATACAATGCGGATGTGGAACATGTGAATCGTCGTGGAGTTCTCGCCAGCTCGGGAGATAATCACACAGAGCTGGTGGAGAAGATTCCAATTGAGGTCCGTGAAGCAGTAGGCACCGTGTAAAATATAAAAAAAAATCCATATTTGTTCAAAGTTTATTAATTTACATTTATAATTTACGTAATAACATAAAAATTAAAGTGCATATTTTGAATTTATAATACCGGAATATACGTGTTAAAAAAGTTGGCAGGCATAATTAAAATCATGAATGTGGAATATTTAGTGGCCAATTTTAACAATTGGCATTGCTGGGAGTTGGCGCATTGTTCAAGTAACGGTTCCTCTTGGCCTTGGCCACTTTGCACGAATTGACGGATGCGGCAAAGCGCAGCGATTTGACTGATTCCTGAAAGCAATCTTGAAACGGGGACACGTTGATAAACATAAGTGTCTTAGAATTGCCACCAAGCGACGGCATCAACAAATGAGTCAACTTTGAGTTACGATATGGTATATGATCCTGTTTTTGAAGCAGTGCCAATATAACGTTTGTTAGCTCCGAGAGGGAACGATTTATATTTTTGGTTTCGGTCATCCGGACGCTGGTCTTTGGCGACTCTGAGCCAGCCAAATCGACCAGATTGATGGAGCCCACCGACATCTCCTCCTTCTCCGCATGGTAGCCGATAAGCTCCAGCTTGGTGACTGCATGCGAACGTGATGATCGCTCATTGCCCACTGTGGATGCCGTGGCACGATTCGCTTTTGCCAAGTCCATGAGCTGGCGCAAATGATTGGGATCAGTGACCGATTCCTCAGTTATATTGGACACATATATGTCATTCTTATTCGCACTTTTAGCCATACGGATTTCCATCTCCTTTTGCTCGTTGCTCAGCAAATCGTAAAGTACCTCATTGTAGATTTCCAAAAATGTCGCCTTAATCTCATATTTCCAGCCAGTTTTGCTATAGTTTGAGATCGATTCAAACAGTAGATCGACAGTACGTGGAATAACGCCTACATTATCCTGCACACCGTCCATCGTGTAGGTCTTGCCGCTGCCCGTTTGGCCGTAGGCAAATATGCATATGTTGTAGCCATCTAAGGCGGATTGAATTAATGGTGCGACCGATGCGAAAATATCCTCTTGCAGCGAATTCGGATGAAACACCTGATCAAAGGTAAATATTTGTTGACCCATCTTGTTCTTGGCCTGGCTATCCAAGCTCTGCAACTCCACTGTAGCCTCGTCGTGATACGTCCAACTGCAGGACAAGCGAGACAACTCATAATCCAGTGGTGGACGAACACGGCAGAAGACACGTATATTGCCACGCAAATCCATGACTGTGTTGTGCAACTCCTTTCGGTCCATGTTCGACTGGAAGAGCTGCTCCTTATATATGTCTCTCTCGGCTGTCAGCTGTTCTTTCTCGCGAATAAGCATTTCAATCCGATCGCGCTGCTCCAATACCTCCACGGAAAGCGAATCGTGTTTGCTTTTCATTGACTGCATAATAGACTTGCATTGTTTAACGGAATTAATGTTGAGTTAGCCGATAGGACTCACCTGATGTGTGGTTTTTAACAGATCTAGTTCACAGGTAATGCGACCTAAAGTGCTGGTAATTGTTTTAATTTTACTGGTTTGCTGATTGACCTCACGCCGCAGGCATTCCTTATCGGTCAGTGTGTTCTTCAGCGTTGATTCAGCTTCAATAAGTTTATTCTGCGTTTCTTCCAGTTGCGAGGGTAGCGATTCAAGTTCGGTCATGTCGTCCACTAACTTTTCATTTTTCATCTTTAGAACTTTATGCTTGTCCAGCAAATCGTGAAAGCGCGCCTTAAAATCGTATGGAGCAATGCGCTTAGATGCAGCAACTGTTGAACTGCTCCCGGTTGCGCCTGCGCCCGCACTAGTATCTGCTTTAGCTTTGGTAGACTGCTTCGAAGTCGAACGCATCAATGTACGCGTTGTTGTTGTTGTTGTTGTAGCTGTTGTAGTTCCAGGATGCGGTCGTTTGACGGGCACAGTTGCTGCACGTGAAGCTGCAACTAATGATGCTGCTGACGCAGTCAGAGTCATACCTGCTGAGGTGCTACTATTGCCAAATCGTTGGAATTTGTATGGTATGCTTGGCATTTTGGGTGCACCTGGGCGCTTGATATTTCGCCGCAATTCGGCAATGTCATTCACCGAGCGACTGCGTCGCAGTTTCGCGCGATTCGTTAATGTATTCGACGCATCGGGAGAAGCGGCCCGGGCTATATGTACAAAAATGTTGTTAATCATACGCAACAACAGTATTTTATCTTAAAAACTTACCTCCCAAGCGTCTCAGTCCTTGAGGAATGTTCTGTAAGTCCCTGGAAAGGGGGTGAATTGTTGTATTGGCACTGATGCTGTTGTTGGTGGAAGCCTTTATTCGATCAGTGGGTAAAATTGGCTTTATTGCTGGCATGGGCCTTTTCAGACCCGTAGGCTTTGGTAAGCGCGACTCCATACCAAATTTATTTTTATTTTATAATTTTCTATTACCAAATGAAGATGTCTGTAATAAAGCGACGCCAAAATGTTCTACGCGCCGTTAATTTTTGATTGTAGGGCTGCATTACAAAAAAGCGATAGTTTCGACTTGGCAAAACATTTTATAAAATGGTTTTACTTCTCAACACTGTTTTGAATTTATTCTTCAATCCAATTATTATTTATTTCATTCAATACACTCCATGAGAAATTAAGAATCCATGCTTACTCGATTTACATATATATTTGGTTTAATTATTACATTAACTATAAATGACATTTCAAACATTAATACCTCAATGTAAAAAATACAAAATTACTTAGAATTTGGTAAACGTCATTATTTTAGCAACAAACTCAATTTAGAATATATATAAATTTTTTTTAATTAGTTATTACTTTTTTAATAACAACAAAATCTATGACTATGAATTCTATTCTATTTGCATTCACTGTTTATCGCATATGTCCGATAGTTTTGTAAATGCGATAACTAATTGTTTGCCATGGAAACATGGCAATTGTAAAAAGAAATAAAATTTGATTTGTGCAACAAAAAAGAAACGCTATAAGCAGGTCCGAGCAGCCACCAGCGCCCAACAATACTCAAGTGATGGCGGTGCATGTGCATGCCGAACTCAAAGATTTGCAAATATTTGAGCTTCGCCCGCTGATTACAAACTTCAGCTGTAAGCTTTCCGCCGTCACCGTCACACCTTTCGATGAAAAGCAATTCCTGTGCTTGGTCAGCGAGGAAAATGAGATTGTGCTGCGCTACATCAGCGCTAGTGGCGGCCAGGAGGTGCTCAAGATGATAACCTGGTTCCGGCGCACCAACCGTGTCATTCACGACGTCTGCTTTGATCCTGCTGGCGTTTGGCTGCTAGTCCTCTGTAAGTAAATTATTCGACATTTTGTGGGAGTTAAGCAAGTGGATGGGGCATTAGGCGTTGATGGGGATTGGGCGGCAACATAGTAAAGCCTAAAATTACTTTGATGCTGCTGCTAAGTGGTGTAGTGTAATTGGCGTGTGTGTCTGGGTGTTTGTGTGTGCGTGCGCGATTAACATTATTGATTTTATGTTGCTTATTTTGTTTTGATTCAGCTGCTTTTGAGCAACGATTAGGTGGGTGCGATGGCAAGTGTTACTGAACCCAGTTTGTCTCTTTACCATATCATATTCGGATCCCCACCTATATGAATGTATATATATATATATATATCAACAGGTTTCGACAACACACTGCATATTGTGCCCGCTCTGGCGCTGGTCGACAAAACCTACAGTTCGGCCGCCTGTTCGCTGTACAGCACCACACAGGTTACATCCTACATAATACCGTTTGTGGGTCCACACGAATGCCCCAACTCAAAGAAATGTCCCAATCATTCGACGGCACGCAATGAAAGAGCATGCGAACAGCAGGAGCATGTCGAACAATTGGCGGAACAACTGCAGCATGTTAAGCTCGAAAATGCGGAGGCTGACAATTTGGAGGAGGAGCCACTGGGTCAGGAGTTGCCCGAACATATGTTGGCCAATGGTCCACCAACCGAAGTAGTTGGCGAGCAGTTCGTTCCACAGCCAGCAGCTCCTTTTGATGCCACGGGCAATAGTCAAGTAATGGCTGCCTCATTTATGGCCTCCAAGACGTGTCCGTATCCGCTTTCTGTTGTTTGGTGGAAGACGTACAATGGCTTAAATCGTGCCATCATCGGCTACTCAGATGGCTCCATATGCTTTGTTGGTCTCAGTCCTAACTGCCCAATGATCGCTAGTACTTCCATTCAGAATGGTTCTGTGGTGCGATTGACAATCTGCAAGGATAATACCTTCGATGGAGTCATGTTACTGGTAAGTTTGCACCTGTCATCCCCAAAAAAATGCACAGAGTTTGAAGTCTTCAGTACACTATTTATCTGCAGATTACATCGTCGCTTAAGGAACAATACAAGTTATTGCTGGAGCAGAAGGCCATTATGTATGTGTATCCTGGCGATAGCTCACCCACCACACGTGAGGGTGCCTGGCAAATTGTGATGTCCGTGCACTCAAAACATCAAACCGCCGCCGCCGGGAATGATGCACGGCAAAGCAACAGCTCCGATCCGGCCTCGGACAGTAGTCAGCTGGAGGAGGATGTATTTGCGCCACCACCCAGTGATGAAATTGCGCCAAGCACACAAACCGTTTCACTTGCCACGACTGTGTCGTCAGCCTCGGAACCACCACCACGTGCGCCGACACCCAGTGATGTCAACAATGTGTCAATGCCGCAATCGCCGACATCCTACAATGAGAGCACCGGACTACGTTTTCAGCAGCAGCAGCTGGCCGTCAATAGCTTCGATGGCATCTTGCCGGCGACACGTGCACGGCTCGCTTCGCTCAAAAGTCTTGGCTCCAAGAAGCTGCAGGCCATCAAAATGCGTTTGTCGGATCAGCGGCAAAAGATTGATGAATGTATGTATTGCCACCATTTTCATTCTCCTAATACAACTATAAATGTGTCTTAGCATCCCTATTGTCATGTCAGTCTGACGGTCTGGCTATCGGATTTTTTGTAAACATATCTTTTAAAATTCCTATTATATACATTCAAGAGATTTACGGTATAGATTTTATCCCTACTTCTATATCCATACTCTTGTTATTTATTTGCAGTTATGCCTGAGACAAATATGGGCACATTTGCTATAATGGACTCGCCGTCGGTCACGCCAGAACCGTTGGGTAATACAAACGGCTCCTTTTATACAATACAGAACCTGCGTAGCACTTATCTGCTGAGCGCATTACACAGCAACAGTTGCAGCCTGACGGTGCACAGCATTGATATTAATTTGAAGCCCTTGTTTTTGTACAAAATACCCAGTCATTGTGTGGAAATACTCATCAGCTCCAACATTCTGTATGGCATACAATATGTGGATCTAAACAGTCGCAGCGATTCAGCCAGTTCGACGGCGGTATCATCGCTGGAAGAGCCGCTAGTGGCGAACACTGAGAAAGAGAGCTTAGATGCCGACACTGAGAAGTTGGAGCAGACGGAGCCGACCAACAAAACCGATGAGACGAGTGCAACGACCACAAGCGCATCGAGTATCGATCATAGCGAAATGCCCACCAATGCCATCAATGCAGTAAGCGTCATCAGCAGCGCTATGGCCTCATTGCGTACCGATAATGATGTAAGTATTGAACTACTCCACCCCCTTTACCCATTTCCAAGTAGATACTCATTGTATACGACACTCTTACACACAGCGCTTCAATCATCAGGCACAGCTGGCGTTATTTCGCTTCGAGCAGGAGACTGTTCTTCATTTGCACCAGATGGCACAAGTGCGCTGTTTCGGCGGCAACAACAATATCGAAACACTCACCAAGGAGGAAAAGGCAAAGGCGTTTGAGATCAAGGACATACACACGCCGATGGACTACGTGCAGTTCTATGAGTCAACCGATATAAGTAATGAGTTTTCGTTGCGCCAAATGGAGATTATGCAGGCAGAGTTTCCAAAAATCAACTATGATCCGTGCTATGTCATAACCAACAAAAATGTCTACACCATACAGCTGAAGTGCGTAATTTGTTAATATTGTAATTAATAATTAAATTTAACTTTTTCGAGTTCTTTTGTAATTGCAGAAAAGAACCATTTGAGCTGTTTTTGGACGCAGCGCTGATAAGCGAATGGAATCAGTGCCGGGAGTTTTGCAACACGTTCGATCTCTCCTATGAGCATTGCATTGAGTTCGCTGGAGATTATTTGTTGCGTCGCAAAAAGATTACGCAGGCGTTGATCACGTACAATGCGGCACGAGTGAAACCCATACGAACTGCCCTCAAGCTGGCCATGTATGGACACACCTATGCCCTGATGCAGTTGAGTGCCATGGCCCTGAAATCATCATATTTGCTGCGATCGCGTTATTTGTGTCATCCCCTGCTGAAGAGCATCCAATCGGATATAACCTATCGCCATTCGGAGGATGTGCGCGACATCTTGCCATTGAATGTGAAAGATATCGATGTTGTGGTTAATAGTGGAGTCTCTTGCAGTGACTATCACTACGGTGTCGACGAATCCATTAGCGCACTGCAAATGTCACCCTCATCACAGTTTCATTTGGCCAATTTACTGTTAATAACGCTGGCCGAGAAGGCTGTCAACGATAAAAATTATTTGCCATTGTGGTAAGTTTAATTTAATTTGCTTTCTGTATTCATTCGTATATAAGCATATGATTTGATTAACTTTCAGGAACTTTTTGGTGACCAATACCAAATACCATACCAATATGACGAGCATTGTCCTCTGCCAGAGTGGGCTCTTTTCGGCAGCTATCATATTGGCGAAAGTGCGTGGTGTTTGCTTGGACACCTTTAATGCATTGGTCAGCGTTGTTGCCCAGGAGTTTGGTTGGTACAATGAGCTCAATGTCTGTTTGTACAATCTAAGCGAAACCTTATTTATGGAGACCATCACATACTTGCCTCTTGTGTCCATGGACTACTTTACGTTCATACAGGATAAGTTGGAGCATATCCGGCCCTGTGTGCTGCAGGTAAACAATTTAACATACTCTTATTTTTTAATTGGATATTCAAAATTATGTTTAAAATTTTTCAGCGTCTTTCAATGCAGCTAAACCCGTTCGCACCTGCACTTCGTCCAATTATTTCGCACAGCAACGGTAACTCAATCAATGATGACAATAATGAACATATATTTGAGTTTTGCAAGTGCCTAATCGAAACCTATTTGGCTGTGCTTATACATATGGAGTCTCAGCGCGTCAAGCACGATTCCATAGTAAATGCTTTGTCGAATTTTCGCATCAACTACGAGGACAATCAGGCAAGTGCCAGATCAGAAGATCCTTACATAATAATCACAACTAACAAAAAAGATTGTGTGATTTTTAGTTTGCCATTGAATCATCACGCTTTAAGCCGATCTCAGCTGGTTGCGCTTATTGTGCCTGCGTGGTAGATGGTATCGCCTATTTCTGGGGATCCAGCGGTGTGCCCTGCTGCTTTAGTGCCCAAAAGTCAACAGGTGAACTTTCATACTTTTACCCATTTTGATTCGATTCTCCAATATTCATTATTATATGTATCTCACAGAACCACCAGAGCCTGCTCATGCTGTGAAATCATTGGACCTGCTTGCCCAACTTAATTTGGTAGTGCATGCGGTCAAGTGTGGACGCCAGCATACGCTCATCCTCACCAATAATGGCGTAAGTACTTTTTAGCTCTATCCTTAGGCAATAATTTGAGTATTTACAATATTTCTGTAGCTGTATGCGATGGGCAACAACAGTCTTTGTCAGCTGGGTGTTGGAAAACACATGCAAATGTCTTTACAACCCGTGCTGGTGACAGCTTTGGATGGCATGAATATCACGATGCTGGAGGCGGGTCAATATCACAATGCAGCCGTTGCAGACGGCAAACTCTATATGTGGGGGTGAGTTAAAAGAAAAGCGAATACTATTTTATCTGAAAATAATCTTCTTGTTCTTCTTTGTTCTTGTAGTTGGGGCATCTATGGTCAGTTGGGCAATGGTAACTGCGAGAACCTTGCATTGCCAACACTAGTCAGTTTTTTTAAGTACAAGGTGCGTATAAAATAAAATATATATAATAACCAAAAATTCATTGGTTTTTGCATATGTACATAGAAAATTTTGCAAATATCGCTTGGTCATGCGCACAGTTTGGTGCTTTGTCAGGCAACATGCAATAGCAACAACTACGCAGAGGCTAATCGCAGTTGCAACGAGCTTTATGTGTTCGGCTCCAATCATTTTGGCCAGCTGGGCATTGGTGAGCCGGATCAGGCGCAGACAGAGGGAAAGTCGAGTCTGCCGCTGCGCCTGAATTTTGTTGACTGCAGTTTAAGACTGATACATACGAAATTTTTTACAAATGTAAGTGTGAAATTTAAACGATGAGCTGCACATACGACTCATTCGCTTGCGTTTATAGATAGTTGTAGATGAAAAGGAGCGCATGTATACCTGGGGCAGCTCACCGCAAGCACTGCGTCTGGCAAATCAAATTAAGCGACGTGCCAACGCCAAGCAGAAGCTGGAGGAAAATCATCAGCGTGAAATGCTGTCCAGGCGGCTAGAGGAAACACTACTGCCGGCGGCCAGTAACAGCAGCGTGTTGGTGGAACCAACTACTTCGTATGCCGCGGTAGTTGCTGGCGCTGTACCCAAACTCACTGCAGAAACAACCAAAGAGTCCACACAAGATGAAGCGGTGCAATCGGATGCTACCGATAATATTACAATGAGTAATAACACAGAAAGACTGCCGACAGCAACAGCAGCATTAACCTCAGCTGGCCAGCTTTCCAGCGAGCCAGATCCGACCGAACATATGCAGCCACATCTTGTAGACACCAGCGAGGTAGCTGGACAAATACTTCAGGTTAGTCGATTTCCTTTTGCCTACTAACTTCTATACTAACGATTATTCAATTGCCAACATTTACTGTTTAAAGATCTCCAGCGGACTGTTTCATTTCGCATTGATATCGTCGACGTGCACATTGTATACTTGGGGTAAGAATCTCGAGCATCAGCTGGGTACCGAAGATAAGGATCGGCGTGCCGTCCTAAAGCCATCGCCTATAGACAGCATTGAGAGGCCCATGTATGTGGATTGCGGCGCTGATTTCACACTTGTAATGACCACCGATCACATTGTTAAGGCCTTTGGCGGCAACTCGAACGGACAGTGTGGACGCGATTTGGGCGCCAGCCTTGATCGTATGCGGCAGCGCGTCGTATGTCTGCCCACCACGAAGCGGCTAATGCGTTTTGAGACACAGTGTGTTGAGGCGCCGGTGGAGATCAATTTGCCGCGACCACGCAGTCATTTTGATCAGGAGCCAGTGCGCTACTTGAAGGTGATACCGCCTTATCAGCCGCACTTCTTGCAACTGGCGAATATTAGCTTTGAGCATCGTTACTCGCCGGCAACGCTCAACTACAAGTCAAGCACAGAGCAGGCGGCCACTGGCCAAGATTCGGATGATATGCTGAGCAGCTTGGAGAACCTAAGCCACAACGATGCTAGCTACTCATTCAATGCACCGCAATTGGGCGATGCAAACAGCTCACTGGATCTGGACTATTCGCCGGAGGAGCAGAGTTATTTGCCGTTGCCAAATCAGGCAGTGACTGCCGGTACGAGCCATGCCGTCGCTCTGCTTGGGGATGACGACGATGCTAGCACCTGTACGCCCAGCTCGGACGGCGCCGATGGGAATGCAGCATTGCAACCGTTGCGCCATTATATACACTACTGCCTGTACGCCTTCCATGGGCTGTACAATCCGGACAAAATCGGCGAATGCTCCCGTGCGAAGCGTAACGAGTATCGGATTAGGATTTGTATGCTCAACTTTAGGTTCGTGGAGGCATTCCAGCTGTGCCTTCACAGCTGCGACACTGCGCAGCGCACGCTCAAGCTATTCGAGTACTTCAGCAAGGACACTGGCTATGTTCCCCTGCATCGCTCAGATCTCAAGCATCTTATCTATCACATGTGTGTACACTTTTTGGAGCGCAAGTTCGATATGCTCGATTGCGAGCGTTACTTTATGGCTGATCTGGATTACTATCTGCTGGAGCTGGCATATGTGTTTTACTTCAACAATAACAATTCGGCTCTTGAGCAGAATCTCAATCAGAAGTTCAAGATGCTAATTGCAGCGGCGGATAGCGATCAGTCGTCGGCGAGTGCGCTGCAGGACACCGATGCCATTTTCGATAGTTTCACGGTCAAGTTCAAGACGATCCTGTGTCAGCGACTGCTCAGCTACTGTGATCACGATGCCAATGCCAGCAATTAGCAATGGGCCCATAGGCCATGGTGTCGGTCGGACGACTTATGGTTCTTGCTTTGAATTTTATTAGTTTTTTTTCGTTCAACTCGCATAAGTTAAAAGTTTATTGGTTTTTTTTTTGTTCATTATTTTTTGGTTGTAATTAAAAGTTTTTACGATTTGTTGTGAATTCGAGCAGGAAACCAAAGATCATTAATGGCGTTGTTTGCTGTGACCTCTACAACATCACACACACACACACACACATATACACACACACACACACACATATACACACACACACACATATACACACACACACACATATACACACACACACACACACACATACACACACACACCACACACACACACACACATAAGTAAATATTACATATTATTGTCTATTAACCGCCCTGACGTGTTTATACTTAATTACATAATTGTTGTTTGCGGTTTTCTGCGCATATTTATATGAATAGCTTTTATAGCGATGTTATTTAAGGAAACTAATTAAGGCAAACAAATTGTTTAAAGAATTTAATTTTTGTGGTACTTTGTTTGCTGTTGGCTTTACACGCTTTTTTGTTTACTCAATAAAAATATAATAAAAATGTTTATCGAACACACATACAAAAATACATAAACAAAGGCCCCCCAAAAAGGGATGTCCACAGATCATTTCGATCTAAGCGGGTTCAACTTACAATCTAATCCTAATCCTATTCATTGATCGGAATTCGATGTGTGTAGGCAAACATTTTCAATTGATATTCAGCTTGTGATTTGCAATTATTTAATACATAAAATAATATTGTAATGATGATATGTGTAAACATATGATTAATAACAAATTAATAAAAACAATACATTTATACAAAACTCTTGTGGCATCGCTGACTAAAGCTTCAGTTTTATATTGTCCGTTGTCCAGCGTTTGCTCTGCAGAGATTTGAGCGCATTTTCACAATAGAACTGCTCTTCGGATCTTTCGGTCAGCGTCTCCTTTAACTGTTGCAGTTCGTGTTGCTGTTTCATGCTCACCATGGCATCAATGACAGCCTTGATGCATTTGACACGCTGCGCCAGTGCCAACTTTTCGGGGCTGTTGCTCATCTTGGACAGAAACAATTGCAGCACCGTCGACGGTGCCTGCAGCTCAAACAGACGCTGCACGGCCAGCGCCAAATCGAAGCTGATGTGAAACTGCTTCGACTTAAGCGGATGCCATGTCGATGCGCGCACAAATATGCACTCCAAGTCGCCATAAGCTTGGGCATGGGCTCGCTCATTGAGCGCAGTCCATTCGTATTGGGCCGATGAGATCTCCTGATCGGCGGCAAAGCGTTGGGGCGAAGTGAGCTTAAGCATATCCTGCTCTTTCCAGTTCTTATTCTGGGCACAGCACACATAGAGCAGTTCAATGGGAGTCGGCTGGTCGCCAAGTTGTTGGCTTAGCCCACTTGTAACGGTTTCCTTTTCATAGACCATTTGCAGTTTGAGTGCCGCATGAAAGACCTGTTCATAGAGTGGAATGATACCCACACCTGCGGTGGCATAAGCATCCCCCAGACGCTTCAGCTGCTGCCTACACAAGACGACTTCCGTGCAGGTCAGGGCAGCCTGAAACTGCCTTAGAGCCGCTTCCTGATGACGGCCAAAACGCTGCAGCATCTCAATGTAGAGGCCAACGTCACCGCTCTGATTCAAATAGCTGAGATAGTGCTCCAGCGCCTTGGGTCGCTGCTGTAATATACTATGAAACTGGGTGGTGTTCAGCGTGCGCTTGAGAAACAGTAAAACTCCAATTATTGCATCGCCGCCATTGGCCAGGAGCGTGTCCAGCAATTGTTGCTTCTCGAGCAGTGATTTGAATAATTCCAGCGGGGCCACTTTGCCGTGCAGCAGTTTCTGTGTCGTCGACTCCAAGTTGGGGCTGTGCAGCGTACTCTGAATTTGGCGTCGCAGCAGCTTCAGTTCTTCCTCGGGTGTAACGCCCTTGGGCATGACATGATCGTCCAGCGATTGTTCCTGCAACACCAACTTGAGAGCTTCATCGCTCAATATGTCCTTGATGGAGAGATGATTCAGGGTTCCCAGTGCGGCACTGTTATCGAAACTGGCCTCCGAAATGATGTCGTCATTGAATATTGTATTATTGTCCCATTGGGTGTTCTGGTTCGCTGGTCTTGAGCTAATTCTGGCGCCAGCATCGTCAAGATCGATGTCGTCTTCGTCGTCAAAGCTGAAGCCAGCTCTCGAGGAGCGGTTCCAATAGTTTTCGCTGTCATGAATATTAGTTTAACTTCCCGAATTGAGATGGACCCAGCCAACTTACTCTGTATTATAAAATTGTGATTCCATTACAATTGTTATTATTAAAAAGCAGCTGACAGTGTGACCAAATATTTGACAGCAGGGATGGAATCGCTCTACAAATGAATTACCTCTCAGATTGATCGTTAAAAAGTAAAAGAAATATTCATGAAATACTGATTTGAGTTATAAAATAAAATAAATATTAAATCATTCTAAATATTCGCATTATTCATGCTTATTTAACAAAAATTAAATTGTCTCTTTTAATCATTTGAGTAGTAATCGATCAATTAGTAGATTTTAAATATTTTAAATTTCTTTCTTTCCATTCCTTACCAAATAAGCAGATAAGAATATTTTACTCCTTGTCCGTTTTCTTATTCTTTCTTTGTCATTCTTCTGTTTCACTTATACCATTTACACATACATTTAAATATATGAATTTGAAATCTTAATCAAAGCTGATTTCAAAGGTGAAATTGATAAGGAAAAATCTAATTGATTTTCGATTGTTCGAGAGTAAAGATGTCGTTGCTCTTGTCACTGCTGTGCCTGGTTCTGGCCAGCTCAAACACTCGTGCCGCCAGTTTCTGCACCAGGTCGGATCAATGCGCTTTGGGGGGGAGTCCTCCGGCACAGGCGCGCTACGATTACACGCGAATATATAATGTGGAATTGGCCACGGCACAGCATGTGCAGCTGTTTCAGGCACTGGAGGAGGCTAGTGATTCATGTAGCTTTATGGGACACGCTCGCGTCACTGGTCAAAAACTGACGATTATGGTGACCGCACCTAAGGTGGCCGACTTCGATGATCTCCTGCAGAGCTACAATGTGAGCCATCGTATACTCAACTACAATTTCCAGGAGCTGATAGACGGCAACTATCGGGAGGTGGCGCCAGAGAGCACACCAGCGGATCAGTTCGACTGGAAGCGCTATTTTCAGTTGGACAACATCTACGATTGGTTGGAAAAGCTGGCACGCGAGGAGCCCCAGGTGGTAACTATGCAGGACATGGGGTTGAGCACTCAAGGACTACCCATCAAGGGTGTGAAAATTGCCTTTGCTAGTGAGAAGAATCTGACTACAGTGTTCATCGAGAGTGGCATCCATGCACGCGAGTGGATTGCTCCAGCTACTGCCACATATTTCATTGAGGAACTGCTGCACTCCACTGATCCCTCGATACAGGCTATGGCCCGCGCCCACAACTGGTTAATATTTCCCACTGTCAACCCGGATGGTTATCGTTATAGTTTCACAGGGGATCGCATGTGGCGCAAGAACCGGAATCTCTTTGGCATTTGTCGCGGCGTTGATTTGAATCGCAACTTCCCCCTTAGCTGGAACACCACCGGCGCCACTGGCAATCCTTGTAAATATGATTTCTCTGGACCGTCCGCGGCCAGCGAGGTGGAAACACAACGCATTATTCAGTTCCTGGAAACACATGCCCAGTCCGAACGTATTCGCACCTATTTATCGCTGCACAGCTACTCCCAGCTCATCATGTTTCCACATAGTCACACGGCAGAGCACGTAGAGAACTATGCGGATCTGCAGGAGATTGGCAAGCTGGCAGCGGATCGTATCGAATCGCTCACTGGACGCATCTATAAGAGTGGTAGTACTTATGAGACTATTTATCCCTCCAGCGGCGGGTCAAAGGACTGGGCCTACAGCCAGCTAAAGGTGCCAGTTACCTTTTCATTTGAGCTGCGTGGCCCGCCCGAAAGCGAGGAACTGTTCATCCTGTCGGCCAAGGAAATTGAGCCAACTGCTCGTGAAGCGTTTGCAGCGGTCCAAACAATTGTGGAGGAGGCGGGCAAACGTGGTTACTACCATTAAATGTCACAAACTATTTTCGATTATTTTTATTAATAAAAGATAACACACAAATTGGGCAAAAGATCAGTAGTTGAATTTAGCCCTCAAAGGAGGATATAAGTGGTGTGGTGGTTTCTACCATCACCAACACGCTGTGCGCCAAGGGAAACACATCATTCACCTGGACATAGTATCCACGTTCACATTGCTCCTTAGATGAGTACAACCTGAATATAAAAAGAATAATAAATTAGCTTATTAAAAGGTAGATTCAAAAAATTCATCTTACGCCAATATATCCACTGGTTCCATAATCAGCTCCGATTTGTAGACCGATGCCAGGAAATTGGTGAATGCCACCGTATTGTTGCTCAGCTCCATTTCGGCATTCGGATTGCAGACCTCCAGACCTAAGGCACTGCTGCTGGATCCAATTTCCGGCAAACCATTACGAGTGCCCCACACAGTGATAATGTTATCCTCCGAGGCAACTATGGTGCACTGATCATTGCAATTCGCTTTCTGCAATTAAAGGATGGTAATTATTTTGAATAATCGATTTGTATTTAGAAAATGCCGCAAGTTTTCCAACCACAATGTATCGGGAACCAATTGCATCCACCAGTGTGGGCTGCTCCACAGCATTACAATGACGGATGCCTCGTTGTCCTTCCTTGTTGCGGCCCATTGTGTAGACATAGCCACCCTCAATTAGGAACACCGAATGTGTGGACGAGAATGAAGCCTTCAGCACCTTATGAGGCAGTTGTATTTTCTTCTGAAATACAATATTTGAAGTCAGATGCATATTCGTAGATGGTTAGTTAGATGATACCCACAAAAGCTGTGATCTTGGAGGTACGATTGAATCCCAGTTTGTTATAATTGTTGCTGCCACAGACATGAAGTTCGCCACTGGTGAAGAGTACGGCTGAGGTGTCTGGTCCGCAGAATATCTGCATGGGCTTGCTCTTCACATGGGATAACAGTATCTTTTGTGGATGTTTTCTGAAGATGCAATACGAAGTTTAAAAAATTTCAGAATGTAGCGATACTACAATCTAAAAGCGTATTCCTTACTGCTGTTGCTGGTAATTTCCCAGGCCAAGAGCGCCCGTGGAGCTTGTGCCCCACACGTAGACGGCACCTTCCCGACTCAGCGCCATAACGTGATGCGTTCCTGCGGTAATCTGCTCGATGCGGACATCTGCCAGCTTAACAATTAGCTTAGGCGTAAAATAGTTTTTTTGCTCATCCTGGCCGAGAGCCAAGTTGAGATTGTTGCCACAGCTGAGCAGGTTGCCAGACTGAGTTAGGAATACAGTAAAGCCATCGCCGGCACAAGCGCTGACCATGTGATAATTACGAATACTCTGCACCAGACCGGGATAATGCTTCCAGGTCTCCAGCGAGGTCAGACCAAGTTGGCCGTGAACGCCCTCGCCCCAGGCATATGCTGATCCATCATCGTTAATCACCACAAAATGTGACTCACTCATCGCCACGCAGACGATGAAAGCCTTTGGTGGCAATTGTATGGGACTCATGCTGAAGCTATTTCCAAAGGATTTCAGCTGGTATAGCACAGAACTAAAAATTATGTAAGCAGCGATGTCATTTGGGATTCAGTTATTCAACTTACCGCTTTTCGATAACCTCGTTTGGTGCAACAGTCTCGGCACTCATCAGCTTCCTGGTCTCTGTTTGGGCGGTGGGCAGCTCCATGGTCAAATTGCTGCGGCTGGCAAAAAGCGAATTCGTTGCTGCTGACAATGGCCCATTGCTGCTCACATTATCCTCGTAGGTGTAACTACCAAGACAGTCCATGATGATATTACAAAAGTCAATTATTATGCACGACTCACCCTTTATTCTTGCCTAGACTTCGAAATATTAGGGGTATCCAGTAGACCAATACTTCGGATGCAGTGGGTCGCCTTGCTGCATCCACCTGCAGTAGATTGGCCATAAGACTACGCAATCCCGAAGTGTAGCCGAGTGGCACAGCTGTATAAGAACCAGCCATGATTTTTGTCACCAGTTCCGACAGATTGGAGGCGGCAAAAGTCTTCTTCAAGCAACACAGCTCACCCAAAATACAGCCCAAGGCCCAAATGTCGCTTTTATTGTCGTATTCCTTGCCCTCGCACTAAAATGTTATTAAAACTTGTTAGATAAAACTTATTATAATAAATATTTAAACAAGATAGATTAAATCTGCCAGATCGAGATTGCAGTTAATAATGCGACTACTCTATTAGATTGCAAATATTTTGGTAAGTATAATTTGTAGGCCTATTTTATATTTATATTTTTTAAATTAATATTTTATAAATAAATATGATTTCAAGCTCTTACCATCTCGGGACTGAAGTAGTAGGGTGTGCCGAGCACTGTCTGTGCGTGAATCTTTGCATTCATAATCTTGGATATGCCAAAGTCACCAATTTTAACAATCCCCCGGCCGTTAAGGAACACATTTGCTGTCTTCAGATCGCTAAGAAGATATCACACAAGTCAATATTTAGCACTAGAAATGGATATATATATGTATTTATTTGTACCGATGTAATATGTTCTCAGAGTGCATATAATTAATAGCGCTGGATATCTGCTCAAAGACCGCAATAATGTAGCGTTCCGGGAAGGGTTGTTTGCCCTGTCGTTCGGCAATGATGTGGGCCAGAGTGCCGCCATCGGCATACTCCATTTCAATTAGCAGAGTGTTATCCTTGATGAAGCTGCCCAGATAGCTGACTATGTTGGGATGATGCAGCTTGGAGAAGACCTCCACCTCGTTCATGGCCAGATCCCGACCCGGTGGCGACAATTCACTCAAATTGATTTGCTTAAACACAATGTGATGACCATCAAATTTTCGCCTATAGAGGATGGCAATCCCAAAGGAACCTTGACCGACAACGCGCACCTTTTCATAGTTGTCCAGCTCGGTGCCGGCAATGTGAATCACCTGCTCCTCCTCCTTCTGCATAGGCACCGTCAAAAGCTGAAACGGTTGATCCGGGGACTGCGGCATTTGGCTTGTGGACATTGCTTCAGCCAGAGATGTACCAGGAGCCCCTGTGTTGCCGTCCGTAATGGTAAAAACTGTGGGTAAGGCCCGCGAGCTGAGTTTGCGGCAGACTGTTGGATTCTTATTTTGTGCAGCAACCAGTGGCAGCTGCAGCGATGTTGTGGTCAATGTGGTTGCGTCTGTAATGCGTCCATTGAATATTGGCAAGGAGCTGGCTTTGTTCCGAAACTTTTTCATTATAGGTAAGTGTTTGACGAAGATTGTCAAAGCACAACAAAAATCCAACTACAACTGGTATCTCTTTCTAAGAGATACATTGTCACTTCTTCGTTGTGGACAAATTGTGGTTGCTAGGCGCCACAGACAGACAGATGGGGCCCCGGAAATCATAAGGCCAACAATGGTAATTGACAGTTCGATTGATTGTGATTGACAGCTATGGGTAAATTCCAATGACTATAAAATTAAAATTGAACAGTTGTTTTTTTTTTTTTTTTTGGGGTTTTTTCTTTGTAATTTGTATGCAATTTTTTATATATATGTATGTATAATTGATCAGATCCAAAGCAAACCAAGGTCCAGTGAGACATTAAATTTGCATTACTTTAAAAGTTTGTAATTGTAACTGTAATCGATACAGGCGGCTTACATTCAGATTTTGCGTAGAACTTTATAGCTATGTATAAATGATCTCTATATATATATATATATATATATATATATATATATATGTATGTATTTAATATATAGACTTATTTAGCTTATCGAGTACACGAGTTAGTTAATGTAGAAATTATGACGCGACTATAATCGACTATTATTATTTATGTATCTGCACGAATATGCTAAAATTGTTATGCTATTCTTGGACTATCTTAAAAATGCACATTCTGTACGTTTTACATAGGCTTGACTGTGTTTTCTTTGACTGCTTTCATGCATTTAAAATATTTCTTTGTTTATTCGTTATTCATCATAATTATTATTTATGTTATTGGTAATAACATGCACAAACTTGGCTTCATGAATGGCTGCTGCTAGCTGTACAATGCCTTCCAAAACTTTGGACAACTTATTCAGGTTACAGCGACGACAAGAACGCATTGCTGGCGAGGACTTAGCAGGTGCAGCGATTATCGCCGGATAGACTGCCCAGACTAAAGGTGCCCAGACCATTGGAACCCGGTGATTTCTTGTCCTGCTTTTCGTCATTGTCGAAATTATCGCCCTATCAATTAAAGGCAATTTAAAAATCACAAACATTATATTAATTTGAATATTGTTTTTAACTTACCCGTCGCTCGCGCTGCTCCCGGATTTTACGAGCTAGCGATAAGAATGCATCCTCGATGTTTATGTTGGATTTGCAAGAGACCTCGAAAAAGGGCATCTCAAAGTTTTCGGCAATCTGAAAATTACGCATTCAATTACAAATACAAATTCTATATAATCAAAAAAATTTCGCACATATAGAAAGTTTTTTTTTAATATACAGAGAAGGTTGTTGAAAAATTCTGAATTCTTGAATAATAAGTTCTAATTTTTGAAAATTAAATGTTGTCATCTTTTGCTTGTAAGCAATTAAAATACAGAATTTGTTCTTAATTTATTGTTGTGTATTTATATATTATAACGACCACTGTATGTAAAACTAGTGATTCACATTTAATATGCATTTTACAATTCTCTGACGCACCTTTTCACCTCTATCCTTGTCCACCATCCGCTGTGTCGTTGAGCATTCACATTTATTGCCAGCGAGTACCTTGACTACATCGGGTGAGGCATTCTCCTGTATGTTGCGCAACCAATAGGACAAGTTATTGTAGCTCTCCAGATTGGTCACATCGTACATAAGCAGAATGCCCATGGCGCCGCGATAGTAGGCTGTGGTTAGTGTGCGAAAACGTTCCTGTCCTGCTGTATCCCAGATTTGCAGCTTTATTGGCACACCATCTAGGTTAATCAGCTTCTGTTTGAAGTCAATGCCTAAATTGGAACATAAAGGAAGAAAAGATAAGCACACACACACATACACACTCACACAATATATACATATATTTCTTACTCATCTCGTTTGTCTTACCGATTGTGGAAATGTATGTGTCGTAGTATTTCTCATCGCAATATCTGTGGACAATGCATGTTTTGCCCACGTTGGAGTCACCCAGTACGAGCACTTTGTAGGTGGCCACAAAATCCAATGCCATATTGTAAAATGCTCTCAAGCGGGTTTTGTATTACAGATGGGATTGTATTTTTTTTATTTTTTTATTATTATTCTTTGGTGGTGTCAATAGACGTGGTGGTGGTTGTGTGTTGTGGAAGTTTGGCCGTGGGGGTTGCAACTTATTTACTGTTTATATGTATATGTTTGTTGTTGTTGTTATTTGATATTATTACGGGAATAGAAAACGCAGCTGTTTTCACAAGACGCTGATTCAGCGTTACTTATTGTGATGCGCGTTCACCGAATTGTTATTAATTTGCACACATTTTTCCTGGTCATTTTATCAGCTGAGTTTCAAGAACAACAATAACATGAACAGCTATCCAAAACGAATTAGAAGCTGGTGAAGAAAATGCTTTACTTTTGGCTTATTTATATGATTTTTATTTATTTATATTGATATAGTTGAAGTGTTTGTTTTTTTCACTTAGGATGAATTAAATTACGTCGTCCGCATTGCACACAGCATGAATCAAAATAGATATACTGTTACTGCTGCTCTGCTGATGTTGCTGCTGCTGCTGCTACCACCGACTGCGCTGCCAGGAAAAATCAATAGAGTTGCGACGGCGCAGCAACGGCAAGCAAATATTGGACGAGAAATCTAACTAACTAGTCGTAATTGAATTTCAAATGCGCAGTTTTTGTTGAAACTTGAAGCGCTTCTTAAAAATACACATATATATATGAGTTATACAAAATATAGTCTTTTGCTTAACATAATGATAGTACAGTAATCGCTGGAAAATTTTAACTTAAAATAACTTGCGAATATTTTATCTCCGAGTCACAAAACATAGGGATTCCAAATAGTTTTGATTAGGTTGTGAACTATTCATTATTTATCAGAGCATAATAAAAATAAATTGGGCAAGTTATTTACAGCAATCCGATTGAAGGGAGATTAATTGATTCGTAATATCAAAAGAGTGCTTAAGAACTGAGGATAATGAGAATAAGCAATGATTTTCTAGCGACCACTGTATAAGAAGGATTGGATTTAAACAACATATAGAGAGCTGTCATTGCGTGCTCAGTTTACATGATAAATACTTTGTCGATTTTCGGTTTGGTAAACTTAACATTTGTAACCGGGCAAGTAATGGTGCCGTCGTCTTTGGTTATCTTCTGCAGTGCGGAACGACCATAGATCTGGCCATTTGGCAACATCATCGGGTGATTGTGCTCGTTGAGTGGCTTGCCGGTAACGCGACAAATCAGTCGACTCTGTACACAATGCGAATATGGCAACTTCAGCGCAATGCGATTAAGATCTTCCTGACAGACTGGACAGTTGAGATTACGGCAGGTCTGCGAGTAGCATTGTGGCGTCTTCAATGCTGATAAGCCAGCCTGAACGGCTGCTGAGAAGACTGAAGTGTTCGACAGCTGGAAGAGGCGATAGTTTTCATGGCGAAAGTCAAGAACTAGCTGCTCCCAGCGTTTGGGATCTGTATATTTTTTGCAATGCTCGATGTCGGTGTCAGCCGGATAGGCCAGCAAAGCCATGACGTGACAGATTTCATTCAATTGGGTCTTCTCGTAAGCGGGAAAGTAGCGACGAGAATGCTTGACAGCCTCAAAGCGTTGATTTTGACGGACCAGCTCGACGAATTCCTGCACACGAAGGCTGAACTCAATGGTTGAGTTAATTTTGCGTAGCTTGGACTTGTTGTCAATGCACCAGAGCACACACTTCGTAGTGCTGTGATTGGCTAAATCGTCCTCCACTTCGCGCGACGTTTGAAAAATGTCCAAATTGGTCAGGTGACGCACATCCGAGCGGGCGGCCAGCTCTTCGGCCGTTTCATAGTAGCCCATACGCAACAAATGCTCGATGACTAAGCGATCAAGTCGTATGCGTTTCCACTGATCAACAGAACCCATGCAAACTTCACCATTGCTGCGTGGAATTATGCCCTTGAGATGCTCCAGTTTGCGCTTGCAGATTTGTGTAACGTTCAGCTCATCATTGATGCTCTCGTCGGCCTTTCGCTTGAGCACCTGCAATTTCTGCTCAACATTGGCCACTAGCTTGGTCATATCTGATAGAATTGGAGGTTCCTGGGCGTCCAAGGCCTTTTCCACTTGTCGGGAAACATTCATTACTTGATCAACCTCACGGTCGATTATCTTTTGGGCCGAGCGAAACCGTTTGTTCAGTATCTCGTATGGCACTTTTAATGTGGCGTGCTCCAACGCCTTTATTTCCGACATTTTGGAAATTGCGATTCAATGAATTTGTTATTTATTTTCGGTTTTTTTATAATGAGACGCAATTGGTTGCTTTGTTCCCAGCTGTAAAATTATCGATGATACCATTAAATCGATAATACATTGATAATAGGTTGTGAATGTCAACGGAGAACTTGTCCATATTTAGTGCAATATACGCGCACAGAGTTGATTCGAAAAAAGCGATAGTCAATGAAGTACTCGCTTATGTGCAACAATTTAATATTATAGTTGTGTTGAATATATCTCAATAGATTAGTTTTAGTTGCAAATAGGCTCTTCATACGGAATAGACTGATGAAAGTATTTTAGAGTATTTTAAATAACGCAAGTAAGTGCAGCGATTTGTACAACGGTTGTATTCATAATATAATATATTCATCGATATAAATTATCAGCAACTCGCTGTGATGGCAAAGCAGTGCAAGCGACGGCCATGTTATCGGTAAAGCAGGGTGCTGTCTTTCTTTCTTTTTGACCACGTTCCGTGCGAGTCGTATGAAATGAACATGAATCTAAACATTTCAAAGAAACGTAAGGTAATTAAACAAAAATTGATTTCAAAATTCGTGGAGAAAGTCACGCGAACTGTGTACACATTTTGTGCATCAAGTTGTGTGAGCAAACAGTGAAGCTGTTTCAAAAAACAATCCGAAACCAAATATAACCTCAAATCACGGGCGTCCTCAATTGGCGTGGACCACTCGCGAGTCATTTGTGCCAAATGTTATTTTGTTTTGGCTGTGGGAAATACGTTATGACTAACAATTGGTTATTTTTTTATTGCACCATTTGCAGTTCGTCTCCGACGGTATCTTCAAGGCTGAGTTGAACGAGTTTCTGACTCGCGAGCTTGCCGAGGATGGCTACTCCGGCGTTGAGGTGCGTGTGACTCCCTCGCGCACTGAGATCATCATCATGGCCACCAAGACGCAACAAGTTTTGGGCGAGAAGGGCCGTCGCATCCGTGAGCTGACAGCCATGGTGCAGAAGCGTTTCAACTTCGAGACAGGCCGCATCGAACTGTACGCTGAGAAGGTCGCCACTCGTGGTCTCTGCGCCATTGCCCAGGCTGAGTCCCTGCGCTACAAGCTGACTGGAGGTCTGGCTGTGCGCCGTGCCTGTTATGGTGTGCTGCGCTTCATCATGGAGTCAGGCGCCAAGGGCTGTGAGGTCGTTGTCTCTGGCAAACTGCGTGGACAGCGTGCAAAGTCGATGAAGTTCGTCGATGGACTCATGATTCACTCTGGTGATCCGTGCAACGACTATGTCGAGACGGCCACACGTCACGTCCTGCTGCGCCAGGGAGTGCTTGGCATTAAGGTCAAGATCATGTTGCCCTATGATCCCAAGAACAAAATTGGACCCAAGAAGCCACTGCCCGACAATGTGTCCGTTGTCGAGCCTAAGGAGGAGAAGATCTATGAGACCCCAGAGACGGAGTACAAGATTCCCCCACCCAGCAAGCCTCTGGATGACATCGCCGAGGCCAAGGTTATGTAAAAGTTTAAGTTTTTACTGTTTAACAAGAGCAACAACAACTACAACAAAAACATCAGCAAGTATGCATTGATTGCGTTAAATACAACAAAAAAAAAAAACCGAAAAACCCAAGTTAATTCAAATGTGTGGATTTAATAAACAAATGTAATTTTTAGTAAACATTCAACTGTATAGCCTGAAATGTGAGTGGACGTCTTGTGTAGTGCAAATTAGATGAATGCTTTGCTTCCAAAAATGTTTCGAATGCATTCTAATTCAAGATTTACTCTACTATAAATTCGTTAATTGTCTTTGGTTATCCAAAAGTATTCATAATACGAATACGAGATTAGGTGTGTAAATATTTCGAAATTACGATTGTAATTTTTGTTTAAATCTTCACTTTCGGATTGTTCACAAAGTTGTACGTGAGCTGCCCGAGAAGTTTTGTGAATCTGTAATTGATATTATCTTTGACATAGCCAGGCCCAAAAACCAGTTTGTGCGTTGCCGTCGTCTCCGTTTTCATTTCCAGTAAAGCGGAAATCAGCGATTAAAAAAGGCAACTGATTTATGCGTTTATCCTTCGCTTTGCGTGTAGTGTCCCGGACACTGTCCGATAACTGCAGTTGCTTATAGGTCGCACATTTATCATGTTGATATGTTTATTTGGGTTCAATCTCTCTCTGTCTCTGTTTGTGGCTGCTCGTTGGCACAGTGACATCTTTTGAAGCAAACAATCAACTCAATTTATCAATATTTTATGGGCGGCAATGAGAGAGCGAAAGATTGATGCAAAAACTTTTGCTTGGCTCGTCCCTAGCCGCATCTTAGCCGATTGTTTGGCTGTGAAAACATTAACTGAGAAAATCGCAGCTGCGGCAAACGGCACACGATCGGTGCAAGACAAATGGGGCACATGCTGCAACTTTTGTTGTGGTAGTGCTGGGTGGCTAGTTGCAGATGTGGCACGGTCTGGCCTGGCGGCGGCAACTACATCACGCATCAGGCAAGTTGCGATTTGCAACATAAATCTAAATTAGCGCTTCATAAGCGGTTCCTGGACCCGGCTCAAAGAATGTATGGACTGGCTGCGCTTGGCTGTGAGATCAGCTGCTTCCTTTGGACAA
Source organism: Drosophila dives (assembly GCA_035042365.1). Lineage (NCBI taxonomy): Eukaryota > Metazoa > Arthropoda > Insecta > Diptera > Drosophilidae > Drosophila > Drosophila dives. The sequence goes on from JAWNLJ010000442.1 coordinate 6,754,337, forward strand.
TGCCAATCAATAAAATACACAGCTTATTTTTGAAGACTGTGAGAAATTTTGTTGCACACATTTTGGTATTTCAACGGGGGCATAAATCATAAAGAACCCTTTTAAACACGACTTCTGCGAACTTATGATTTCAACACAAATTTGTAAATAAATTAGATCGTGATTATGGTAACATCAATATCATCAGCAACGAGTGCACATCAGCAAGTTGGCCAGCAAGCCAGCCAGCCAGCCAGCCAGCAGCAACATTATTAACAAGCCAAGTTATCTGACATGTGATGTTGTTGTTGTTGTTTTTTTTTTTGGTCTGCCACGAACCATTGCCAACCTCTCATATTGACAGCAATAACACTAACTATATATTTTAATGGCAGCAACAATAACAACAACAACACCAAAGAGCCAATGAGATATTTATTCTGCATTTGTTTGCCAAACTAGCCTATACCCTATATTTACTCTTTCATCTTTAGATTTTTTTTGTAAATCCTTTATAGTTTTATTTCAAAATATAGAAACGTTTAAGACTTTGTAAATCCATGGAAAATAATTCACGAAATCGTTATTCAATATTGTTGAAAGTTTCATTTGAAATTTTGCGCACCTTTTGCTTAATAGTATTTTAGATATAAATATTAAATCAAATTTTCATCAGAGTCTACTTTCTATTATATTTGTTAATATATTTCTAATTTTTTGTTTCTTCAACACTAGTTTGTTAGTTACATAAACATCAAAATCTGTATATATACTGCCGCATTGCGCTATTTTATTGGGTATAATAAGCCAGACAAGACAAAAGCTGCCGTCAACAAGTCTGCGGCGGTGGCTGGCAACGTGTTGCTAGTCATTTTTGTATTTTTGCTACGTGCCTCATGCATATGGCTGATTTAGCGTCGCAGGTTCATAACTTTACTGCCTGTTTCGGTTCTGGTCATGTCAACACTAAGTATAGATAAAAGTTTGCCGAACATTCTATGCCCTATCGCTATTATTTCCCACAGTTCTATTTAGTTTAAAGTCTCCCCACAGACTGAATGACCAAATTGATTGGCTCACGTTTAGAGTATAATAACAATGTGCCGTAACTGTACAAATCTCAAGATTTCTGTGTACTTACATATATATATATATATGTATATATTTGCTTTGATTTATCAACATTATTGTGAGGTTTGTGTCATGATTTTTCCATCATTATTGAACATTAAGAAACGACGGCGCGTAATGTGTTTTTCATGTGAACTGCCACAGAGCAAACGACACATTTATCATCATCAGATGCTGCTGCTGATGCTGCACCAGTTGCTTACTGAATGTTGAACTAAAATCATGATCATTTGTGGCACTGAACAAATTTCCGTTCTCTCCTGACCTGTGCAACTTTGTGTAGGAGCTAAGGTATACTTTTAGTTCCCCTTGCAGGGTTTTTAATCACATGCGATTCTCAGGAATGATCTTCGTGCGATCTACCAGTTTTCGAAGCTCATCTGCAATTGGAGCAGCTGCAATTGCCTGATGTCTTTTTTCAGTCCTCGGATGATTAGTCCCTAAGTAACTTAATCTCATATGCTATTCTGTAACCACATATTCGATTTTCAGTCAAGATTCGCCGTCGTTTTCACTGGCTCCAACAATGCTTTATTCTCAGCCATAATTTCCTAAAAGTTGTGAATTTTCTGAATTCGAATTTTTTTTTAAATATGTATATATATTGCAGTCACAGCAGCAGTAGATCATTGTTAAACTTCTGGCCAGGCACGAGCGTTCTGGCGATAGAGCAACACCCCTATTCCAGTACCAGAAAACGAAACACTTTTTAACGGTTTTCGTTTGTGATCTTAGCGTGCCTGATCTGAAAGAGTTGCTGCCACCTGAGGGTCATCCCATACAGCGTCTGAGTGAAACCCATAAGGCAAAACAATATAACAATTGCAATGGTACAAGTTAAGAGCAATGTAAAATAAATGCCCATTAGAAACGAGGAAGATCAATAATTGGTGTACATTTTATATTTATATAATAATTCATAAATATATATGTAAAGAAAAATGTCTTGCAAATCGAGCGGCCTCTTTGGCAACTGGCTTCTGTAATGAAATCAAACGATTTATGAGTGCCTTTCATAACACATCATTAGCAACATTTAAGTCAGAATTTATAGCGCAATGCAATAGGAAAACGTTTAACGAGCTTGTTCTAAGCTTTTAGTGGCAGAAACCATCCAAATTCGGATGGCGCCGATGCAACGTGACGCGACGCGATGCAATGTTGCGTTGCCAATTACAGTTGCACTTTTATGCACAAGCGAATACATGTTTATATATATGTGTGTGAGTGTGTGTGTGTGTGTATACATTTGTCGCATGCCCGCTGTACATTGGGTCAGTTAATTGCGATGAGCTTTTGGTGTTAATTTATTACGCTAGAAATACGTTAAAATCGCATCTTTCTTTTCAATCAACCAGTTGATATTTGAGTGCTGCCTGGTTTCTCTTGGTAGTTTTGAACTGCTTAAACCAGCTTGTTGGCAAACAACAGCAACAAAACCAACAACAACAACAACAACAGCAACATCAACAAATGGAGTTATGCAACTGGCAAGTGCATACTGCCAAAATGTATTTCTTGTAATAGACTTAACGTGACTTTGACTTGAGAAACCAATTACAAAGCCACATTAATATTGCCAACAATTTGCTGTAGCAAAATGTTGCAAACATGCAAGAAATTTTAATTAAGGACATTTTGCCAGCAACAGCAAACAGCAACGGCAAAACGCAAGCAGCAACTGCAACAATGGCGGGGGTGTTGCCAATGTGTTGCCAACGTGTTGCAAAATTTAAGTGCATGCGGCGCATGCATACAATAATCTTATCAAAATTTAGGCAATTAGTTTTGGCTTCTTATTTGAAGTCACAACAAGTAGTTGGCCACGCTAAAACAGAAGCCGATGCATGCCCCGCCGTTGACCATAAAAGCATTTTAATTTCTTTATTTACAACAGCCATAAATCATTGCTTTGGTGTTGTTGTTTTTTTTTTTACCATATTTTAAAACTACTCGCATTCGCATTATTCTTCAACGTTTCGTTTCGTCTTCGACTCGTTTTTTTTTTTTTATAGCTAATGAAAAATGGCAACTGGACCGGTGAACAGACTCCGGCAGCACTTCGTTCCCCCCGCTTTTACCGGATTGGGGTGTTGTAAAAATTCCAAAAATACCGTCGCACCACGTTGATCACGTTGTCTGCCACTGGCTTTAGACGAGTGGCCAGTGGTCAGTGGTCAGCGGCTTCATTAGTGCCACCCGAACATATTAATTTAAACGTTGCATTTATGGTCAACGGTCCGCTGCGACACTAAATCATCTCCATTTCAGTTCAGGGCGTCGTTTGATCTGCGTTTGTCACCTGCCATTTTGGGGCCAACAAGTGCTGCCCATATGGAAATTGTTGCAACATTGTTATGCAGCACACGCACATTGTATGTGCCGCTTAATTGGCAACAAGTTGTTCAACAATTTTTGCTTACAATTTTGTTTTCTCTCTGATTTGCGACCAAAATGAATTTTTCGGCCATCGGAATACAAACACCGCATTTGAAAATTAAATTCAAATTAACAGCCAAAACAAAAAAAAAAAAAAAATGCACAAAAAAAATGTTCAATAATAATTGCATTGATTTAAGACGTCAAGATCGTTTACTATGTTTATTTTTTGAGAATTCAATTCAATTTGAAATATAAATCAAGGAAATGTCAGAAATTTGCCATGACTTGTCGCCGTGGCGTGTTGCCTGTCGGTGTGGCATGTGTTTTTCGCTTTGGGCGCGCAAATTAATGCAATTTTGTGTAAATTACTCATTAAAAATGAAATAAATTTCAGTTGCAGGCATAAATCACAGACTATAAATTGTAACAAACACAACAACAACAAACACAACAACACTCAATTGCCACAGCAAAAGTCTCGATTACGTTTCGACTACCGAACAAATACGAATTGTACAATGAAATTTCATTTCTTGACTATACTTGGGTTGGTCTACTGCTATTGTTGTTGTTGTTGTTGTTGTTGTTGTTGTTGTTGTTGTTGTTGTTGTTGTTGTTGTTGCTTAAGAGACGCCAATTAGATGTTTTATTGCTAATGTGCGCTTGTCAGCTGTGGTCGAGCACCCGGTTCGAGTGTCCAGTTGGCTGTCCAATATGTACGGAGGCTGTCCACTTCAATTAAAAGCGCATTTGACAATGATATTCGCTTTGCTTGGGGCCTGTCTTGTCTGCACCCATTGCCTGATCACCGATCGCTGATCTCAGTCAGAAATTATTCCAATTTGGACAAAATCGACTATCCTGATTTTTTTTTGATTACACCAGATGTGCCGTCCAGTTTTTCTTAATTTGATGTATCTCAACATACCAAGTATATATATATTTTTTTTATTTCAAATTTTCACCTAGACCTAAGTATCTATGTAGATGTGTGCTGCCAGTATGATTAAGATACACATTGGCTGCATTATTGTATTTGGACAAGCAACAAGCAGCCAACACTGGCAACAAAGTTGCAGCTTACAAATTATCAACAACGAAGCACAGCAACAAACAGCCTCGGGGTGGGCAGACATGCCAGGCTGGCTGGCTGGCTTGTTGACTAAAGCAAATGTTAAACGTTTGAAATCGTAACCAAGTTGCATGCAATATGTGGCAATATCCATGACACACACACACACACACACACACACACACTCATTGAGAGAATGACCATATTTGATTAGCCCAAAACTAATGATGTGGCTGTGGCTGGCGAGCTCTGGCTACGGGCTGTGTTTTAATTGTGAAAATTGAAATGCGCTGCAATAAATTGCAAGATGGCCAAAAAATTCGATACGATACGAATTGAATGTGCTGAAAACATTTTGTATCCTGAGCGCAATGCGCAATTACAGCTCAATTTCATGGCTGTGGCAGGCAGAGGTCCATTTAGAGCGAATGGCGACAATTTGTTTATGGAACCGCCATGGACTTTAAATGGTTTGCCGCATAAATCATGCCGTCCACTTTGCGGCATTGTCAATTGCACTTGCCTTATAATTGGGCTAGGCCAACATCAACCAACATCACCCACCACCAGCAGCAGGAACAACTGTAATGGCAGGCAACATGGCTTCTGCAATCTTTTAAACTAAACGTGCTTCCGCCCTTGGGCGTTTCGTTGTTAAATTAAAAATCGAGTTTGCATAACAATTTTCTATGGTGCTCCATTTGTAATTAGATCGTCGTGCTGTCCGCGGGCAACGGGCAGTAATTTCGATGCAACGGTAGTGGCATGTTGCAAGGCCCTGGCGCTAAGTGCCAGCAAATGTTAACTTCTAAATTTTATGGTGAGTGTTTGTTACCATTGTTACATTGTTGGCCACTGGCCATACTAATGACATCATTTGCTAATATGATCTCCAAAAAGAAGTTGCAAATATTTTAAACGATAGCAATTGCAACTGCAACGATAAGTGGCGACTCGCTTGTGGCGTTGCTTGAAACACGCAGTCAAAGCGTAACTCATAAATGTGGCAAACGCAAAATGACTTCCTGCTCCTCGAACATGTCATGTTGTGGCAAAACTAAGAAAGATGCAGCAAACACTGCAACAGCAAACAGCAACACCATATTTCATACACGCAGGCGCCTCTTCAAAAGCCGCACGTCTGCCACCTCCTCAATGCGGCGGCAGCGGCAGCGGCCTCTTCAGTCAATAAAAACCAAATCGTTGGCAAAAATGTTGCTTACGAAAACACAGCAGCGGCAACAACAGCAAACACCAGCAACAGTGCGACCAGCCGCATGCCAACATGATTTTTTCTTAGTTTTTTCATTATTATGCTATTGCGACATTTTTGTGTTTGCTGCTCTGCGAAATCAAAGCACGCCAGCAGCAGCAGCAGCAGCAGCAGCAGCATCATCATCAATTGAGCATGTTGCAGGCGGCGTTGGCAACAAATCGCTGGTAAAAATGTGCGCGCTATAAATTTATGTTGGAAACATCAAATCGACGTAAATTACGCGTTAGAGTTGCTGGCAGGCGGCGCTTTGGCTGTTAAATTCTTGACTTGTCTTGACTCGCAATTTAGCAACAGCAGCAACTGCAGCAACAACAGCAACTGCAGCAACAACAGCAACTGCAGCAGGAATGGCAACCGCTGCAGAGAGGACTTTCCAAGATGTAGTGACTCTGGAAAGACATTAATTCGCGCTTACTTAACACTGCCATCTCGTCGTCTCCCATCCATAGGCAGTGTCATCTATCTGTAATACAGACGCATGCCTTGATTAAGTAGGAGACAGTGTTTGTAGAAACGAGGCTAGAAAATTGCTGTTTATAATTGATTTAAATACGCTGATGATGCGTGGCAAATAACTTAGAGCAGCAGTTAATTATACTAAATACGTATATGTGTATATGTATGTGGTCGCAAATTTCTGTTTAATTGTTGTGGCCAATTCTTTTGCGTTCAGAACTTTCCCAAGGCGCTGGAAAGTGGTTGAGTCAACTATCTGGCGTGAAAGTCAAGCGGCAACAACAGCAACAACAACAACATGAGCAACATCAGCAGCAACAGCGACAGTAAAACAGTTGCCAATTATCAATGTGATTAATGTGCTTTGTCAAATTGGGTTTTCGTAAACGCTTTTCACAAGTTTTCCCCAACGGTTATCATGCAAACGCAAACAAACAAATTTGCAATAAACTGCACAGCACTCGGTGAAAAGGCAATTTTGTGCAGGGTTAAAGGCAACGGCCATTCAAACAACAACAACAACAACAAGAAGAACAACAACAACAACAACAGCAACAACTTCAATTACAATCACGTCAACATTATTTTCAACGCAACGAGATATATTTCTATTAGCCGATTTAATGTCAGCATAATTAATCACATCTTATAATGTTCATTGGCAACAACAACAACAACAACAACAACAACAACAATAATAACAGCAGGGTCAAAAGTTCGGCTTATGTTATTGGTTACTTTTTACTTTGTTGGGCTCACAGCCAGCCACTGAGAGATTGGCCCGATCGAGACCTTCACACTTTGTTAGCTGGAACTCACCAGCTTATTTATTGGCCACGTTGCGTAGGTTGTAGCTGTAGGCATTTTGTTTGGCTTGCCTAGTGCCAAGTGCCAAGTGCCAAGTGCCAAGTGCCAAGTGCCAGTTACCGGTTGACTGTTGGCCAAGTCTTTAGCAAGACGAATTGGTTTAGTAGATATCGCTGACGGGTTCATTGCAGCAAATATGATTAAACAGCAATGTTTTGATCATGGGAAATACTTATCTCTGGCAATTCAAACACAAGTAAAAGGCACTTATTTTCTTCCAGTCAACAACACCTCAAATATGCTATATATAAAATACGGCTAGAACAAGCAGTTGGCAACACCCAAAAGCCACTTTTGACAGGGTGTTGCTCTGAAATTTCAGAACTGGGCTAACGGATATGACTGAAGGGGGCCGCCCAGAAAGCTGGCCAATTAAAGCAGAGGAGTTTCGTTTATTCAATGGTAACTCTTTTTTTTTTTTTTTTTGGCTTACATGACAAGCAATGCATTATCAAATATATTAAACTAGCAATTGATTTATTTCGAAATATTTTACGAATGGCGCTTACACCATGCTGATGTTAATCAATTTGCGCAAATTGAAAATTAATTGCAAATTTATGGCTTTTAATTTTCTTATCGTTGCATTTTGCCAATAAATATCATAGTAACAAGATACGCGTTGCTGCACTTTAAATATTTTAAAGCTAAGCCTTTTAATTGATACTTATAAATGGAAAAAATCTAAAAATCTAAAAATCTAAATCCATTTAAATGCACTAATTGTAGGTATTTCTTGTTCGTCGATGTCAATAAAAAAAAGCTGTTTAGCTTGAGCTCGATTTGGGTAATAAAGATATAAAACGGAAGGAGAGCGTCAATGTCATAAAAATCATAAAATGCATTAGGCACATTTTTTTTGCCTTTTTTATTGATTATTTTAGCCTCAATTTGATATAATAATGATATTAAAATATATACGAAAGTGGAGCTGATCAAATTATTCAAAAGCTAAAAGCCAAACGACTGGGCGAGCAACGGCTCCTTGGTCAATTGTTTGGCCGGAAGATCAGTGGACTTATGCCACCAGTCACAGTCTCAGGCGCAGTCGGAGGCGCAGTTGGAGGCGCAGCCCCAGTGGGCCAAAAAATGTAGTCAGTCGGCAGCAAAATGCAACAATAAATCTCATTTTATGCAGCGCAGAGCGAACGGCCCTTTTATAGGTAACGCTAATGTAGCCCAAAATTGAACTTGACATTTGAATGCCCAATTAACAATGACGTTTGCGCGAGCAGAGCACGTCCTCGTCCTCGTCCCCGACCAGCATCCGCATCAGCATCAACATCCTCCTTTGTTGGACAGTCGCCACCGAAAACCGCCACCAGCGCCATTGAGGTCAACTTTTGGGCATTCCAATGCGTTATGTTTTATTGGAGCAATATGCAATGTGCAATGTGGCAACTGTGCGGTCCCCAAGCGGATGCAAGCATGGACTCAAATCTGTTTTGCGCCTGCTAATTAACCCACTTTCTAAGACTGCGCGACCTTTTTTTTTATCTGTTCCATTCGAATCACGGGACTGCCATGTGCAAATTTTGTGTGCAATAAAAAATAAAAATAAATAAATAAAAATAAAATGTGGTCAGTTGTGGCTATTGACTATTGGCCCATTGCATTGGTTGGTAAGTTGCTCTGCGTGTGATTCTCACGCATGCCAAATGCGGTTGTTGTCTGTCGCATGCAAGGCAAGTCGGTTGTCTTCCTCTTGGTATTTTTGGACAGCCATGAATATAAAATCACGATAAATATTTATACCGCACTTAGATTTATGGTGATTCGTATCGTTCGAGCAGAAGTCATCGGCCAGTGGGCATCAGCAGCGGCCATAAACATTTTTATTACCAAAAATTGCACAATTTTGCCATGTGGTTCATTTGCGTGCTCCGGCTAAAAGCGTCAAATTTCAAGATAAAAATCATTAGTTTACTGCATGCCTAATTTTTTCTCTCTTTTTCAGTTCATTTGTCATCAATCACTGAATAACGGCAGTTGGTCAATCTATGACTGCTTTCTTGGCCTTGGCCCGATCCACGAGGCCAGAAACAATCTATACTAATCGATAATCGGCAATTGCACTGGTCCCCAAGGCGACCCTAAATGTGTTTTCAGCTAATAACCATAATCGCAAAAAACAAAAGGCTGAAAATTGTTTTGCCAGAAAATTTAAATGTAACATTTAAATTAATAGAATTATGGCCAATAATTTCGTTAATAGCTCAACTAGCCAACAGGTCCCACGGCCGCGATCGAAATCCATGCAAATTGAATTAAACATATTTAAATTCGAGTTTAAATTTAGCACTTTAATTGAAAATAATACTATTTAATTTAGTTAATATATTTTTTTATTAAATGCATTTCAATAATTGCTGGTCTTGCAGCTTGCATTTTTAATTTGAAACCAAATATGGCATTTTATTAAATGAATGTACAAATTTTATCGCAGTTTTGAGATATTATTTATGCATTAGTTCATTTTGTTTCAACAGTATTCTATTTTATGCAGATTTATATTCATTTGTTCAACCTTCAACTCGCGTTTGTTCAAAATAAACTGCTGATCAGTGACACATGCCAATATCGTAAAATGTGATAATGGGTTTGGAAATGGATTTTTGTTGCAAAGTGTTGCCGCACGGACCTCGGAGCCTGTGGCCCTGTCAGTCGCATAAGTGCTGCTAAGTGTTTTGTCATGTAATTTACAAATGCAAATTGTGAAGTGACAAAATTCGTTTCAATTGCAATTTATTGCATGCAGTTCGCAAAGCTTCCTTTTGCCCCAGTTTATGTGCGTTTGACTAACTGGCCTAGTCAAGCATCCTCCTCCAATGGAAAACTAGTTTGGAGTCTCTTATTTTTTTTTTTATTTGCTTTTACGCATGCATTGCGTTTGCTAACACACATACATATATACAAATGCGGGCATGTATGTGTATATGTTTTTTTTTTATATATATGTGTGCGTATTGGCCTTGATCTAGAATTTCGATTTTCCGATGTTTTCGATTTCGTTTTACGAAAATAAAAATGCCATCGCGATATGTCTGTATGCTGTCTACATTTGTATGTCTAGAGTGGTGCACGCGGCGTATACGTATGTGATGGTATGTGATGTGTGTGATGGTTGCGTAATCTCACATCGTGTACTAAGTACCGGTTTAAACGCCGGACCAGTTCACTCTTTACTTGTCTTATGCATCTAAGTATGCAGCACAGCTGAGCCTCGCGCCGTGCGCTATCCAAGCATGTTTATGGGAACGCGTGCGCCTTTGCCATTATAATTTATTGGGAAATTTAATTGAATTCGCTTGCTAGCAGCTAACAAAGTGGACAACCGTTCGAATTATTTTTGGCCATTTATTTACTGATTAAGCAATTGCATTGCACTTTACTGTTTATCTATAAGCTGCTTTCGAATTAATCATAAGAACTTTTTAACAACTGCTTTTCCATCATCCATTGTTCCTTCTAAAACAGATTGCAGTGTTTTCCAATCTGGTTTTTGTATAAAACGTCGTCAATTCTTTTAATTTCTTTAGTACATTTTTTATTGGAAAACAGCAGCACAGAATGTCGCGTTTAATTGCTCTATTTCTGGTTGTGATGCTAACAGTGGTCGTAATGGGCCAACTCTCTGATATTATGAATTTTGAATATATCAAACGTCATTTGCAAATGGACAAAATTAACAAAGGTTGTATATTAAATTTCCATAATTGATCAGTTTGCCAGTGTATAATTTTTGCCATTTTCAGATATTTGCGGTATGAAGCCTGAGTATGGCAAATGCAAAGGAAAACGTCAGCTTTGGTATTACAATAAATATCGAAATAAATGCGAAACTTTTATCTATTCGAATTGCGGAGGAAATCGTAATCATTTCTTTACAAAAAACGATTGTGATAATTTTTGTACTCACAAATCGAAGCGCTGGAATGTGGCATCTCCCCACCCCTCCAGACGATTAAAATGATTTCATTTTCTATGAATGTGTTTAGCTATGTAACATTTTTTTTTTTAACAAGTCAATTAGCAATAGTATTTAAAAACTCATTTTTATTGACCGCAATTATCGTCTATAAACATCGAATAAGCACAGTGAATAAAATGTTAATCAATATTGTATTTTTCGCAGGAGAATGATGATTTTATAGACTTTAGTTTAAATTGAACATAATTCAGTCCAACCAATTAAGTTTATTATTATATCCTAGGTACTATTTTGCATAATTTTTATTTCGTTTTTAATCACTTAAACTGCGGCGGCACGAAACACGTTCTTCTGTAAAAATGTTTGTTTGTATTTTTGCTTTAGAAATAAATGGCATAATACGATTTTTAAAGTTTTTTCTATTAATTCATGATTAAGTAAAATACCTAATAATAATAAAACTATTAATTGTTATACAAGTTCCACATAAATCCAATTGGAAATTTTAAAAAAAAAACTGCTTGTTTTGCAAATCAGCTCGTTCAACAGAGCGCAACTGGCAACTGGGTTTGCTTGTGGGAGCGAAATCGTGAATCGCTAGCGTTTCGGGTACTCGCCAAATGCGAGTTTCACTGACGAACGGCGATTTTTTGGTACAATTTTCAGCAGGCGCACAGCAAATGAAAATGGCATTCAACCGTGCCTTGTCAATTTGAAATTGGCTTCGTGTGCTAATGTGTACAAATACATACAAACAAACACACACTCGCACTCACAGGGACAGACACACACACTCTGGGTTATTTCGTTTTGACAAGGGCTGGGCAAACATTGCGCTGCTTGCTCGCATTTGGAACAGGCGAACAGCTTTGAGAGTAAGTTGTCTGTGTTTTGTTTAGTGCTTTTCATTTCGTTTTTTCTGCAGCTGTTGTTGTGGTTGCTGTTGTTTTTATTTCTGCTGCTGTTCTCGCTGTCAAAACGAAAGCTCTCCAAAGTTTTATATGCATATGTATGTACGTATATAACACGTACATATTTACGTGTGTGTAATTAAACTGCAAAATGTGCAAGTTTGGCTCTTCTCTTTGAATGGCAACAATGGCAATGCAAAAGCGCGCAGACACAGGCGAAAATAGCGAAAATGAGAAAAATAAAGTCACGCAATTTCAATTACAAATAAACGCACAGCACATCACAGCGCACAGCTGTTCTCCACATACTGTGAATTTATAATGGCAATAGTAAGAGTAATAGTAATAGTAATAATAATACTTGTAATAATGAAATTGTGATAAGCTGTGCGCCACAAATTGCACGCTAGCGAAATAATTTAAACCGTTAAGCGCATGAAGTGGCGGCGGCATGAAGTGGCGGCGGCATCAAGCACACGATCGATGCGCCGTGCAGCAACGTCGTCGTCATTCTGGCTAGTCGCAGCATCCCCAGCTAACTAACAGTCCTCCCATTCCGATTCCCATTCCCATTACCGTGCCCGGGGCAATTGCTATCGTGTGTGTGTTGCTTGGCAGCATTTGACGCACGCCGCAAACTTATTGCTGGCAACATTAGTGCGTGTGCGTGTGCCACAGAGTGGAGAGTCCAGAGTCAACAACAGCGTCAGTGTCGCTTGTTGTAGTTGTATTTGGAGTCGAAGTTGTAGTCGGTGTCGGGGCCTGAGTTGCGCTTTGGTGTTTGCCAATTAATATTCGTATGATCAAATGCTTAACGCATTTAGCCTTATAAAAACCAACAAGACGTTTCTCCAAACCGGCTCGCATTCAACTTGTGTATATGATCTCCGTTCTGGCGATGAAGTTGGAGTTGGTATCGTTGTGTACGGAGTGAGGTGTTCGGTGTTCGGTGTTTGTGGCAGAGGCCTGTGGGAAAGTGCGCCTTAATTGACACGAGGCGTCCACAAATGACTTGAGGATAAATACTAAAAAAATATATAGACAACTTGTGGCTTCATTTAATTACATACATATTTATGCATTTATTTAGTACGGATTTGTATAAGGTTTGTTTTATTAGTTGTACATATTTTTGCATCTACACACACACACACACACACACACTCTCACACACACACTCACTCACTCACTCACATTTCTGTGTATGCATGTATTTGCTCAATATTTTAATAATTTTTTTTTTTTTTATTATTTTTTGTATTTTGTTTTGGGTTTAGTATGTTTGGTAAACTAGTTTATGCAATTTGACGAAGACAAATCAGGTTTACAGGTTTCCATTTAGCTTTATTCGGCAAACATGTTATTTTTTTTTTGTTTACTATATTTATTTATGCATAGATCGCTATTAAATTTCATTAGTTATGCGCTAGCCTGTATGTTTGTATGCATGTATGTTTGTTTGTTGGTATGTATGTATGTATGTTTGTATGTATGTATATAGTTCTTTGAATTTTATGTATTTATGTATATTTTGTAGTGCAAGTGGCATAACAAATATGTTAAACTGCTTACAGAAAATGCACAATTATTTTTATATTGTTATTAGTAAATTTTTCACATGATTTTTATGGATAGGTACTTCTTATGAACATTGTTGTACCATTAAGCAGGCTAACATTTAAAGCATTGCACACATCGAAAAAGGGGGGGGTTGGGGATGGGGGGTAGAGCTTCATTGAATAATTTCATATTTAAATAATAGTTAACTAAAAACAAATGATAACAATAAGGCTTTGCCTCAAATCAAATTTTAAATGAATCAAAACTATGTATGTATGTAGATGCCCCGATAACAACCAAAGGACTAGCTTAAAAGTTTTCTTTTTTTTTTTTGTGTGTAAACAATATACAAAAACTTGTATACACCAATATTATACTGTATATATATATATTTATATTTCCCATTTTTTTTTTGTTGGTTTTTTTTATATATAACTCGTTGATAGTTTTAATTTTCTTATATTTGTATTTTGTAAGCAAATTTGCTTATAACTTTGTGCGTTGTATTTGTTTTGATTAAAGTTGACGTTTTAGCGTTCGATTTACTTTTTTGTTAATAAGAATTTATTTAAAATTATATAACAACACTCATTGTCTCATTTAATAATGATGGGATTAGTTATATATGTAGTGTATGTATATATTTATATATTTATCGCTTGTATATAGCCAATTTGTATTTTTGTTTGCTAGATATGAATTTTCATTGCTTTTTGTAAGCAATTCGCTGTTTTAATAGTTTTTTTTATACAGCATTTAACATTAATAAAATTTTATTCAAGTGCCAATAATATGTTAATAGATTTATACTTTTTTTTTATATTCGATTTAAGGTTAGATATAGCTAAAATTTGCTAAAACATTTTTTATTCGGAAATAAGTATTATGTAATTAAATGCAATTGCTTTATTATAGATTCTAAAAAGTTTTAAATGCATTATTTTCGTTTCAAATGATTTTTACTTTAATGATGATGTTGTGCGTTCAGTTTATGTTTCTCAAAACATTGCCGCTTAAAAAAATGCTGGAGATTATTGAGTGTTTTTTCATTAAAAAATTTGTGCCTTTTGTTAAAAGTCTTTTTGTTCAATATATTGGTTTGTGGTTGTTCTTGTTGTTGTCCATTTAAAAAAAAATGAAGAATAAATCCAATTAAATGTCAAACTTTAAATTTAGTAGTTGCCCCCGGATTACCATCTATAACTTAAATAGCGCTCCATAGTTGGTCAAGCAAAATAGTTTGGCACAGAGACTGCGACTGCGACTGTGGGTCCGATTCAATCTGTTAGCCAAAGACTGAGTTTGTTGGGCCTGGGCGGTGGCCAACTCCTGACTCTATTTGCTGCCACCGCCACAATACTCGCCCTGAAGCATGCCATTATCAAGGAGTAGCGCTGGCGTCGTTGCAATTCCATCGCGCAGCGCCAGCTGATACGCGACCTCAAAAGCTTGGCCCAGAGTTAGGATAATATCGCTAGCCAGATCCTGAAGTGTAAATAGATTTTTTAATTAAATATAAATTATATACATATATAAAATATCTAAAAAAAAAACACTTATGTCAAGTTCTAAAGTTTTGTAGTGAATTTTGTAAATGGTTCTTACATTTTTTTAAAAAATCTTTTAAGCTTTTTTTATAGTTGATTTTGAAATTAATTTAGAATTTAATTATGAAACAACTCGATTTTAATTAAAATTAAATTTTCAACATCATTTTTCTCTATTTGTTAAAAATTACTAACCGTGCTTTGCACCAGGAACACATGACAATAGTGCAAATCCTGCTCCTTGGTTATGTAGGCAAAATGACGCAGATCCTCGGAGTCCTGACAGGCGCAGTTGATGTTCTGTATCTCATGCTCACAGATAATGTGCTACAACAACAAATGAATTAACTGAATTATCCAGCATGGATTAGTATTAAATCAACACACACCTTGCTTGCCACATCGATGAATTCCACGCCCCGATGACAAATGGCCAGTGATAGCGGCGCGCCCTGCTTGTGAATCTTCTCATCCGTCTGTCCGCCGGATGCCTTAAATTTCTGTATGGATTTCTTTGTGGACTCCGTGCCACGTAATTCTTTCACAACCGTTGAGCCGAGGTACTGTCATGGGCACATTATTACAAAAAAAGGTGGCATATCAATGAAGACTGTAGACTTACCTGAACCTCGTATTTAATGTGCTCATTGAGTAGAGTTTGGGCCGAGTGGCGCCATTGGGTGGTGCGCAGATTGGCAGGCAAGCAGAGCAGCAGCTCGGAAGGTGCGCGTATTTGAAGTGGTGTGGCAGCAAGTGTTGCTGCCTTTTGTGCTGGTGGTGCGGGTGGTGGCGGTGCCGGACTGTCAAATAAAATAAAAAAAAATGTAACTTAATTTCTTAGCAGGTTCACCAAACATACCGATTCTTGCGGTAGCCCGTGATGGAATTGCGATGCGGTAAAACATGTGCCGCTGGCTGTGTGGCACTAGTTGAGGCAGTTGTCTCCCTGTTGCCATTCGATGTAATTTTGTTGGTTTCGTTGTTTTCGCCCAGCGGTGTTTTCAGTGATCTGGATTCACGCATCTGCCGTATGTATGCCAATGATTGCAAAATGCGTCTGCGGTGGCCCAGTTTATTAATCTCCAGCACCGTCTGCAGCTCCACATCCCAAACGCCACAGACGCTCTCAATGGTGTTGTACAGATGTTTGCTGCATAATTAATAATTGGGCATTATTTAAATTCAACTTGGAATAGTTGACCCACTGCAAACACTCACTTAAAGAACTCCAGATATTCGGGCAGAGCGATGCTGTGTAGCCACTGCTGTAGGCTTGCCACGCCCATTTGTTTGTTCTCCTGCTGTGTCTTGAATGGCACCTGGGGCAGAAACTCCGCCTGCGGCAATGTTTCCACAAAACGCAGCAACTTTGTCGCATCTCTTTCGGGTATGTGCAGCAGTGGAATATCCGGCTCCTCGAACACATTGCGCTGCCAAGTGGATTATGAATTACTAATTTCAGTTGGGGAATCCTTCATGCTTACCACAAATTTATAGTTATCGTAGCCGTTCTCGAAGAGAATCCGCTCCAGATGCAACAGTCCGGCGTTGCGTAATCTTACGGCCAGCTCGCGTCGCTCGGGTAGCACTTCGAGATCCTCAAAGTCCAGTTCGATGTCATGGGTAGGTGTTATGTTCGTGTTGAGGATGCCACTGCCAAAGTTCTCAATGATTTCGGAGATTTTCTTGCGCGCCTCCTCGGCATTGAAGGGACTTAGTAGATTGAGCGAGTTGCGAGCTATCGAATGGCCACTGCCGGGGGATTTAGCTGGGGACTTCGCAGGGGATTTGGCGGGTGACTTTGCTGGTGATTTTGCAGGTGATCTTGCCGGCGACTTGTCAATCTTACGAGATGAAGTCTCTGCCTCGGCATTACCATTTGTTTCCAGCTTGACTTCGACAACATTTTGTGAGGTGGGCGTCGTTGGCGGCTTCACGAACTTTCTCTCCGGCACCAAGGGCTTCATGGCAATCGGCGGACGCACACGTGCCGCTTGTTGGGGCAGTTTCTGCATCGACTGTGCTTTGGCCTCGTTCGTTGTGTGGTTTGTGGCGCCCTTGAGCAGCCCGGCAAATGGTACATCGCTGACAAACTCCTCCACATAGTCGGTGGAATGAGAGAGACTGTGATCCGAGCACGAAATGCTGGAGCTCAGTGAGCCCGACGATGGTGCCGGGCAGCGTGGCACCACCGTCACCGTATCATCGTAGTCGTACCCCGGTGTACCCAGTGATGGCAGCAGCTTCGATGGCGATGAACCCGTCTCAATCATTAGCTGCTGTGCCGCCTGCAACTGCAGCAGCGCTGAACGCCGCTTGTACTCCTGGCTCAGTGGACGGATGCGCTCGTGTATGGTGCGCTCTGCCTGGCTTGAGCTCGGTGGCGGATGATCCGGCGTTGGTGGTTGCTTGTAGTGTGTGGGACTGCTTGGAATTTGCTGCTTGCTATCACAGTTTTGCTCAACTCCTTCGGCTTTTTCTGCTACGTTGAGAGAGCTGCACCAAATAATTTTATAAATTTAATTTATTTCGACCAACTAAATAATTTAATAAACAAAACACTTTTTTCTACAAAATTTAAATGATGAAATAATGTAATTTAAATGATAATTAAAATTGTTAATGATACTAATGTGAAAATTATTTTTAAGCTGAAAACTGAAAATGTCAGAAAAAAAGGAATAATAATAATAAATAATAATAAAAAAATGCCCAAAAAAAGGAATAAAAATAATAAATAATAATAATAATATGTTCAAGAAAAAGGAGTAATAATAATAAATAATAATAATATGAAAAAGTGTAAATTTAAAATAAATTTCTATTACATTTAAAACTACTTAATAATTTTTATATTTTGTCGAACTTAATAATTTAATAAACAAAACTCTTCTTCCTTAAATGGTAAAATAATACAATAATTTAATTTAAACGATAAATAAAATTGTTAATGATTCTAATATGAAAATTGCTTTCCAAAAAACAGAAAATTTTCTAATAAAAAATTAATAATAATAATAAATAATATTAATATGAAAAGTGTAAATTTTAAAATTAATTTATATTACATTAAAAACTACGATTATTATAATTATTATTATTATATTATTATATATAATATTCTCACCAGCTATTTCGATTACGTTTGAGTTTTCGATTGGGATTGTACGATTTGAGGGTGGCATTCTCACAGGATTTGAGCAGCTCCTTGGACAGTTTAGTTGAAGCGCTGCGTTGCGCTGGAATTGGTCGCTTCATCGAGTTTGTTGAATTGGAAGCTGGAGCTGGGGATTCTCCACTTGAATTTGGCACACTTGTCTCACTATTGAGCTCGGAACTGCTGCACTGTCGATCCAGCATGTCATCTAAGTGCACAAAGTAAAACCGTATATAAAATTGATTATACAAAAAATCACATTTTGCTTACTGCTAGAACTGAGGCTGATGCTGCCATCTACGGCGGATCGGGTGCTCTGCCTGGCACTGGCGTAGAGTCGATCGTTGCGCTGGCGTTCCCGCAGTTGGGTCTCATCGAAACTCATGCCGCCAACGCTGCCGTGGCTTTGGTGCGAATAGGGGCTATCGTTAGGTGGTGGGCGACGTCGCATCTGCTGTCCCTGGCCCTGACTAGATGGTGAACTGTAGCTGAATTGCTGGCCTGGGCCAGCATGAGTTGGCGAAACGGAGAGATTGCGACGCGGTGGCTTCTTTGGCGGTCCGCTCGGTGCAAACGTGCTCATTTGCAGCTGCTGTGTGCCACCGCCGGTGGAGCAGCGAGAACGCGGCGAAACGGATGCCGGCTCAAAGCTGCTCAGTGAGGATGAAGGACTAACACTGAAGCCACCAACCATGTCGCTATCAATAAATTCGCAAATGTAAAAAAGGAAGAAAAAAATGTAAGTGTAAAACTCACTTTTGTATGTGCAGTGGCGAGTGAACATTGAGATCTTGATAGAATCTTTCCTCCGGCTGTAGAGCACTGTCCAAAGATTTGCCGCCATTGTAGGTGCCGCCATTGCCAGCACTTAGTCGCTGTTTACTATATCCGGACTGTTGCATGGAGTGCGAGTGGTTCAGCAAGTGGTTGTTCGAGTTGAAATGATAGTGGTTATGACTGTTGTGCTGCTGCTGCTGCTGGTGCTGTAACTGTTTGGAGCTCTGGCCACGCCCAGATGTTTGCGGTGCATGCTGTCGGTAAATAACCTCGTCGACCTCATCGGTGTCCATTTGATGTCGAAAGTCTATGCAAAGTGATGGTGAGCATAAAAATAGAGATATATTTATATATATATATAAATTAATATATAAAATTATATTATGGATTGATGTGTAAATCAGGGAACAGGCCTGGGAGTGGTGGGTCCTCGGGTATTATACCATGAATCTCTGGGGACGTACACCAGCTTATTCCAAGCTGAGGTGTGTGCCATTGGGAGGCGTGCGGAATTTAATTTAAAGCGCAACTATCGGAAAGCGGATATATCTATCCTATCCGATAGTATAGCAGCAATAAATGCTATAAATGGGACGAAGGTACCTTCAAAATTAGTCCAAGAGGTACGATCCAAGCTTGACCAACTCGGGGCTCACAACAGATTCACCCTAAGGTAAGTCCCCGGGCACAGGGAAATAGCAGGAAACGAAGCAGCGGATGAGCAGGCGAGAATGGGTGCAGACAGGCCCCTTATAGGGCCTGAACCGTTTTGCGGCATAGGTGAATACACAAAACGGCTGCAACTCAGGAATGAAGAAAGACAAAGGAGACTGCGGAGCTGGGAGGAAGCACCGGGACTCCGACAGGCCAAATGTCTTTAAAGCGGCTATAATCATAAACGATTTAAGCAAATAATATCCATGGGCAGGAAGGCTAAGGATACTTATCGGTCTACTGACAGGACATGGTACACTAAAAAGCCACCTGTTCAAAATGGGTATCTATAGTAACAATTAGTGTTGAGGAGGAGTCCTCAACTTACATCCAAACAGAATGTATCGCCATACCCAGGAATAGATGCAGCATCCGAGGGATGCATGTTATGAACGTCAATGACATAAAAGGCATTTGTTCAGGAACTGGGGTTGATGGAGGAGCTATAAGTTTAGAAGGGAGCACAATAGATGTAATAGGTCGCAGTGCAAAAGACCCCAATTTAATAATTATAATAATAGAAGATTAAGATAAATGATAATTAAAAATTCTCTTGATTAAAAACTTGCAAAATAATTTAAATGTCAATTTAATTAAGATTTGTAATAATGCAAAATTGATGTTAAACTCAAAACATTACTCTTATATATATACTCGTATATATATATATATACATAAATATTATATATTGATTATACTTACTGTTAATCACTGCAATAATGTGCTTAGTCACATGAGGAGGAAATTCCCGCAAAATGTCCAACGCAGTGCGTTCCTCATTATCAGTGGCAGACAAGTCGATGCCGGCTCGTAGCAGTGTTCGCACCACATTCTCCTTGCCACACAGTGCTGCCTCGTGAAGCGCTGTGCCCGAGGGCGTCAATAGATTCACACAGACGCCGGCAGAGAGGAGAACGTCGACAACGCTCTTGTGGCCATTCCGACTTGCCAGATGCAGGCAGGTGTGCGGAAATATGTGACGCATTGGTGATGATGGCGATGAGGGCGATGCGATGGCTGCATTCTCCACCGCAGCTGTGCTCAGATGTGAGATCAGTTCAGGATGCGCACGGATGAGCATTTGCACTGCCTGCAGGCGACCGTATTGGGCAGCCAGATCCAGTGGTGTCTCACCGCGGGAGTTGCGCATGTTGGGATCCGCATCGTGTGATAGCAGCAGCGCCAGGGCACCAGTGTGTCCATGCTGGGCGGCACAATGCAGCGGCGTCTCCTGCTCAATGGTCTGCAAATTGGCGTTGGCAGGTCGGTAGGGTTGCGTCAGGAGCAGCCGCACAATGTCCGTTTCTCCGGCCCAAGCGGACAGGTGCAGCGGTGACGAGCCACGCGAGTCGGGCAAATTAGTGGACGCCTCGTGGGCAAGCAGCAGTCTGACAATATCTGCGTGTCCATTGAGACACGCATGATGCAGTGCCGAGTAGCCGCTGCTGTCCTGTACATTGACGCCAGTGCGTCGCAGACTGGCCAGGGGTCCAGCACGTTTGCCCTTCTGGGAGAGGACCTTTTCGATGTGACTGATGTTGCCATTGCGCGCCGCCTCTAGAAACTCCTGATCCTTACCCATTTTGCTGTTGTGCGTTGATGTTGCGTGTAGCCTGCAAGTTAATGACCATTAATGGTTTTTGTTGAGTGGTTGCACGTAATCTTAATCGCTTTCAGAAATCAACGACTTTCAGATGCCAACAGCGTTGAGTTAAGTTGATTTAGTGAAAACGAATTATGACTGTGAAGTGTGCTTCATTAAAATGCTGTGGACTTTGTGGCTCTTGGCTTGGGTCGCCTTTTAGCTCTAATGACTTTTCTTTGCGCCTTTCAATTCGGTGGCGCCTCAACCCGCCAATCCCTGTCTGAGGACTGGCATTACGGCAAAAGTAATACGGCACAATAAAACTCCACACACTCCACATTCAAACCCCCCTCAGGAGCACTCATGTGTGACTCGCTGCCACTGAGCCTGCCTCCAGCTTTACGGCTGATGAAGTGCTTTTCATGCGTTGAAATATCTTTGAGTATCTTTGATACGTCACGTTGAAGGCGCCTACAATGGGCAAAAGTGCTAAATGTTCCCTTTTCCATTTTAAATACGTTCATTAAGATGTCGTCAAATTCTTTAAATTTTAATTATAATATATTTGTGCTTTTATACTTTTGTTTTCCAGTAAATCAAATTTGTAAAATTCTTAATGAATGAAATAATTTTAACTGTATGTCATAGTTTGTCAATTATATTAAATACGTGCTTTTTAGTATTTCTAATTTTGTTTTCCAGTAAATCATATTTCTAAAATTCTTAATGAATGAAAGCATTTCAGCTTTTTGTAATAGTTTATATATTTTTGGTAAATTAATGAAAGTATTTAAACTCAATGCGAAGTTTTTCTTTGGCACAATGGTGAAATCTGATAAATAATAACAAGTCAATGATGGAATACCTATTTATTGTTATATATGTATTTGTTACTGGATTTCATTGAACTTGTGTGAAATTTGCCCATTGTTACTGTCTATTTGGGTGTCTCTTTTGTGATATCGCCCAATGGGGAGCCTGAAACTGAAAGCATGCTGCCTGCCAGTCTGTCACTTTGGCTTCAATGAGATAAATACAACACTGCAACAGATAATCACCTGCTTACACACGCGCTGCCACTCACTCACTCACACACACTCACATACACACACTCCTCACAACAACCCACAACCACCCACACATACTATACTATACACCTATACACTCGTACTTTTATTATGCTACTGTGGAATTCAACTCAAGGTAGGTTAGGCACGTCCAGCGCGAGAGTAAGATAAACAGTTAGATAGCGAGAGAGAGAGAGCAGGAAAAAGAGAGAGTGTGTGTTTTTGAGAGAGCTTTCGTGCATAGATTCTGACGTGGGTCCTGCCGCGCCCACCATTTACGAAGCGTACTCCACACCCCCCCACTTACAACTCCATACGCAATTGTGACATTTTTTGCATGCAAACTCTGAGGCGTGCCATGTGTCGTTCTGGCGATAAGGGGGAAATGGGGGATGGGCGTTAAGTTAAGTCCATGCAAAGAAAGCCAAATACAAAGCCTACGGAAATTGAAGTCCATTATAAGCGAGTTGACACAGCCACAACAACAACAACAGCAACAACAACGAGAACAATAATCATGTCAATTGGCTGCTCGCTTATGAATTTATGGTTACTAACATAATTGGGTCAAAGGATATTGACCCGTACGCAACCCACTGGATCTAAGTCAAAGTTGGCAAATGGCCAGACAAATATTGTGCTGCATATGGGTAAATCGTTTCAAATTTCCCAGACTAAAGTTTGTCTGGGACACATTTCCTGTGTTCCGCCACCATTTGATCAATTTTGAGCTGCTCCATTAATTGAGACCAGCTTGTTTGTAATGTGGAAAACAAACAGCTTCAATGTTAATTTGTTATTGGCATTTTTTGCTGCTGCATTCAAAAGGCGTGTACTTTCACATACAAACGCACACAAACTCGCACACACACACGCACATACACTTACTAACTCAGGCACTTGACTACTATATGGTTATACACACACGCAACACACACACACACACACATTTATGGCTACTTCACAGATACATTTTCTGGTTGCACTATGCCCAAGTGAACAATTTGTTTAGCTACCTTTTGCAATTAGTTTATTTCGTTGTCTACACGATGTTTATATGTAGATGCTATGTGTCACTTTTCACTTCCGTTCGCTGTGGCATCAGTGTGTATTTTCACGTCGTCTCTAATTTAATAAATTTCATTTCATTGGCTTGCCGCGCCGTCTGCGTCTCCAGCACATTTCCATTTACGAAATGAGTTTGCTACGCCCGCGTTTGGCTTCGAACGCAAACTCACGACACTGACGACGACACTGACGACGACGACGACGACGACAACGATAACGGCAACGACAACTCAGCCTGGCGTTGATGTTGACTCTGACTCTGTCAGTGTCTGGGTCTGGGTCTCTATGGGTTCCGTAAGAATTTCATCTATATAAATTTCACATAGCACGCTCTCTCCGTGCTCCGTGCTCCAAGCGTGCTCCGTGCCGTGCACTTTGCTCTTGTGCAACGTACGCGTTGTGGTATCTGTATCTGCCGCGAGATGCCAGCGACGCGCCAATGAAAGTTTTAGTAGATACAATACAATACAATAAGTTTTAGATATGCTATGCTTCGCTCAGCGCTTTCACTTGATTGTTTTGCTTCTGCTGTCGCCGCAGTCGCTGCTCCATGCGGGCCAAAGAGCGGAGCAACGGAGCTGAGCAGAGCTGAGCGGAGCGGAGCGAGAGTCAAGCTATATGAATAAATGTATTTCATTTCTGTTTATTTACAAGATGGTATGGTTTTGTTTACGTATTTTGATGTGCAAAAGAGTCGATGCCATTCAGAGAACCCTTAACATAACTACGAGAGAGCGAATAACTGTGGAACAGAAAGAGAGAGAGAGAGAGAGAGAAAGAAAGCGAGTAGGGAGAGTCAGGGAGAGAGGGCGAGACAGAGCGAGTGTAATTGCTGAGAGTGCTGGGCAACGGCTGTTGTACAAATAATATAAGCTTTTTATTCAGTTGTCATCAGGAATAAAGAATGTTACACACAAATGCATTCCATAGAGATGCGTTCATGCGTGCATTTATTCCTGTATACCTTTGATATATATATATAAGTTAAGCGATGCATTTGTATAATGTGCGATTAACACATTCATTTAAAATTATGATTGAAATACATATATTTCCTCTGCTTGCAACACATACATATATTAATAGTATTGGGAAATTTAAATTTATTTTTGTAAAATCTTATCCAATTAAATTTAGAATCACATGTTAAAAGGGCCTGTCCAACTTTTTAATTTTAACTTTACTTCATCGCTCGCTGCCTATAATTATTATTAGTAATATTCGATATGTATATATATAAATTATTTATTTATTTATATATATTAAGCTTTTGAGGCACACCGTTATTTTAAAGTTCAACACTTGTCAAACGAATAAAGTTTTCTTAAATTGTTAATAGAATTGTTTTCAATCTGTGCTGCCAGTGCATGCACTGATGAGCTTTTATTTGCTTATGGATGCGCGCGCGCTCTCACTTGCACTCTCCAACAATGCTCTCTGTTTCTTCCTCTCTGTCATTCTCACTCTCTCTGTCACTTCACTCATTACACATGCGTCGCTTAGGGCCACAAAGCTGAGAGAGTAAAGCTTTCTTATCAAATGAATACTGGGCCATTGGTTGAATTTTGTTGGGGGGCGTATGAAGCTTTTCTGAAAAACAGCTGTTCGATGAGAGTCGATGTTTAACCCTCAGATGGCCCTCTAAATGCCACAGTTGTACCTATTGTGCAAGAGTATTGGACATGAATTATGGTTCGCTTAACTTGCAACATGACTCACTTGTGGCGTTGTTTGTCCAGCGCTGTTGTGGGCGGACACATACGGCTCTGTTGTGGCATGCCACGCGCACACACAAAACATCAACAACAATGAAGCAAAAAAAAAAAAAAAACAACGAAAATCGAGAGGTACTGGAAAACATAGCGAAACAGACAGACGGCTAACACCTACAACAACATGCGACCCACCGCATGGGTATTCACATTTGAGTGCCACAAATGCCACAAATATGTGTAATTGACTTGAAAATGCGGCAAGCAAATCAATCCAAGCCCCAACCAAAATACAGGCACAGCTAGAGTCCAAAACAGTCTACAAACAGTTGGCACTGGATTCGACCCCGAAGTGCAGCGCGTGAACTCATTCTCATTTGTGGCCAAACGGTGCTCGCTGTTTGCTGTGTGATTGATGAATGTTGCATATTTTGGACGCAGCGGGAAGTCGGTGCCGATGCCGCTGGCTGCATCCATTGTGTGCCATTAATGAGACACTGGCCATTTGTTAGCCTGACAATAAACGCCTGGACGATTGAACGGCTGAACGACTGAACGGCTGAACGCCTGGAACGCCGGATCTTTGCTTGTATATTGCTTAATAAATTG
Source organism: Drosophila dives (assembly GCA_035042365.1). Taxonomy (NCBI): domain Eukaryota; kingdom Metazoa; phylum Arthropoda; class Insecta; order Diptera; family Drosophilidae; genus Drosophila; species Drosophila dives. The sequence continues at coordinate 6,780,138 of JAWNLJ010000442.1, forward strand.
CATGCTTAATATTGTCAGTGTTGCATTCAATGACGTTTGCAACATTTTAATATGCTGAGTGGTAATTGCCAATCGAAATTTGCATGCGCAAATCGTTGAGATCGTAAAATTTTATAGAAATTGTAACACATTCGCAGAGTGCGGCAATTAGAGGCGGATTATGTGGGTTCGTTAGATTTAGTACTTATGATACCGTCATATCGTATTGTACATTGTACATCCAGCTAAGCTGTGCCCAGCCAGACAGCCAGCCAGCCAGCCAGCTTCTCAAGCCAGCGGTTCTATTTATTACCATAAATAATTGTCAAAGCCAGAAAAGTCAACTGATATACAGTCGCTGGTTGGCCCAGCATGGCCTGCCCTGGCCGGGTACTCGTGTTTATTTCAGCTTACGGCACACTTAAAAGGCTGCAAGCCGACTACGACTACGACAACGGCAACAGCAATGGCAACGACAACTTCTATGGCACACCCCTGACGTCATTTTTTTGGTGGGTGCAGCAGCAGCAGCAGGCAGCAACAGCAACAACAGCAGCAACAGCAACAACAACAACACATTAATTTTGCCCTGCATTGCTCATAATAAAGTCATTAGAATGTGCGATACGATTCTGGATCATAAGTCTGTATTCGATCTCACAGATTGGGGCGTTAATTGTTTAGTTCCGCTGCATTGGCTACGCAAATTGTGGTTGTCTCTTTTTGTTATTTTTGTTGCCGCTTGAGGCACAACTTCCGCATTAAACGGCACAAAAAAAATGTACTCTGATAAAATCTAAATTTTACATTCTAGGTAATTTGGTTTGGTGAGAATATTAACTTGTAATACACATTAATTTTTATTATAATATGAATTAAATTCTACAAATATGTATTCCATTCTAAATAGTTTTGATTATTTTATGCTATCGATTTGCGATAATTGGTTTTTGTTTAAATTTAAATTTTTATTTGTATTTATTATAATTTCTATTAAAATGTCGAGATTTTTCCCTTTTAGCTTGTCCATTTGACTTTTATTAAATAACAGATTTCTTTATTATTTTTCATAATTTTCCACATTTTCTTCTTTTTTACTGATATCATTTTCATGGTTTTCTTGATCAACTGTTTTATTATTAGCATCCCCTTTACTACTTGAGTTTTCTTTTGAGTTAACTTCATCAAACTCATAATTTATATTGAATGGATTATCTTCTTCTTCTTCTTCTTCTTCGTCTTTATAAACATTTTTGGTTGAATCTGTATTACCAATCAAAGCTGGATTACAAGCCTGCCTACACTCTAATTTCGATCCGAACCGATTTGGATTTCCACCACATCCGCCGTAACTGAAATTGGAGCATTTTCTGGCAAATGGGTCGTAGCCAAAAACGTTAAATTTTCCATGACATGGTCCTCGACTAACAAGAAACAAACACTTCTCTGGAATACATATTGGAAAGATTAGATATGTTAATATGCTTTATAGAATGAGTTGCTGCACTTACCTTGCTTCACAAATGGAGCTATTGTCCATTCAGCCTCCATTAAAACTCCCACAATCCAGCTCAGCAAAATTAATAACAAAACAAACTTCATGACTCCAGTTGCAATTGGCTACTGAAATCAGTTAACTTAACTAAATCTGGTAATCTAAAAAGGTATTTGTAAATGAAAATGTGTGAATTATGTAATAAACTTTAATTAGGTCTGTTACTATATATATATATATGCTTACATATTTTAGTATTACTCGGTAATTTATTTCTCACACTCCGTCAGTTGCCCTGATGATGTGTACTTGACGTTCCCTGAATGAGCTGATCTGCAGTCAATAGTCATTGAAGATTGAGTGCCCACTTTGGCAGTTAGGATCAAGATGTTGGCATTGAAAATGCACAGTGGTTTTTACACAACTCAAAGTTCACTTTACAGTTATTATATATACAAATTTTAAATTTGTTCATAAACAAAATTTAAGTGATTTAAATATGAAAAGTAAGCTTGCTATTTTGTTGAAATAAAATTCTGATTTAAGTCTGAAAGTTTTCGTTTTTTTTTTTTTTTTATGGAAATGTTTGCTTTACATTTTACAAGTAATCAACAAGTTGAGCAGTTTCTCTGAATTGCCTTCAAATGAATCACTGTGCAGAAGGTTTCTTTTGCTAGCCATCATTATGGGCCGTCTCATCATTGTCGCACGACTCACGACGGTGATAAATAATCATCAGTCAGCTGAACGAGTCCAAGTCCAAGTCCAAGTCCTACAAAGACTACAGCAAGTCCAGAGTACCAGAGTTACCCCCTATGTGATTCTAATTAAGCTTTGGCAATTGCAGGTACTCAGGTAATTGCATAAGAAGTAACGGCAATTGTGGCTCCTGTGTCTACTACTCAAGCTGCTCCCTGCTGATGCCCAAGTCAAGCCCAATAGCCCAATCGTTCCAGCTTAACTTCTCGTTATTATCGCCATCGCTGGCTCTTTTTTTTTTTTTTTTTTTTTTTGGGTAGTTCATAGCACAGACGGCAACAGATAGCAACAGTTGGCAATGACATTTCAATGCATTTATGATGTTTATCTTGGCCAACAGGCCATGCAAAGTGCACTCATAGTTAACTATAGTATAGTATGGTAGTACTCTGCACCGATTTCGATAAATTGAGCACGTTTTCTAAGGCAGGGCTTTTATCAAAACAACTTCATCATCAACAGCAGCAACAGCAGCAGCATATTGATCTCCTTGCCGTGTTTGTCTGCCTGATTTTTTGGCTCGCTTAATTGGCCACTGTTTGGCCATTTGGCTTGACCTAAAAGCACTTTTTAATGAAAACCACACAAAAGACGCCGCAAACAGTGGCAGCTGCTGCTGCAACAAGGCAAACCTTAGATCCTACTCATAATTCATTTGGACAGTTGTTTGCTGCTCAGATTTATTTTGGCCTCTCCCGATTACCATACAATTAGAGCAATGTCGCAATAAGCATTCATAAAAATCCACATGAAGATTTAATAGACATATCTCTAGGTATATCCTGGTATTTTATATGTAAATATTTTGTGGCTTATGCAAATACAAGTTGCCTCAGATTCAAGGTATATGTATGATCACAATCGGATGTACATTGCTAAATATAGGCATATATTTAAGTAAGTATATTTGATATTAGATCTGGCCGACAGTTTTTTTTTTCCTTTTTATTTTTTATTTTTTTTGGAAAGTTTTTGCTATAAGCACAAAGTTTACTGCTACACAGTAAGCATGTTGACCGTTAAGTGCCATTAAACAGGCGACTACTGCGGCGACTCTAGCTGTGGCAGTGGCAGTGGCATTGTTGTTGCAGCAGTTCCTGTTGCTATTGCAACAGTGCCGCTTTCTAAGAGAAGAAGAAAATGAAGCAGGTGCGCAATTGTCAATTTTCTTGCTAGCTGCAAAAGAAATATACAGAAAAAACAACAAAAAAAAACAATGAATAACAAGGTGAAAAAAGGTCCACTAAGGCAACGAAGTTAGAATACACTTTAGTTATATTTTTAAAATATTTATTTCAATATTTTTAAAAATATAATATTTTCAAATATTCAGCGCATATATATACTATCCGTAAGCCTGTCAACTTTTAGCTGAATTATTTAAGTTACTTCAGTTTATTATGCTACCTTTTCGATTTTAGTGTATTTTCATCTCTGATTATTTGCGGCACAGGTTTTTATCAGTCGCATATTGGTTTTGACATAGACATAGTAAGTAGCTTTTGTTGCCTGTTGTCAGTTGTTGTTATTCTGGCTGTTGCAGTTGCAACTGCTGCTGCTGCCGCTGCTGCTGCAAGTGGCCAGCCGTTGTGACTGTGATTATTATGATTGTCCAGTCAAGCATGGACGATGCCGATGCCAATGCCGATCCCGATGCCTATGCCGATGTTGATACCGATGTCTATACCGATGTCCATACCGATGCAGAATGTCGACGTCGATTGCTGCTGGCCACAGTAAGATCGGTAAGATTTATGGCCTTTTCCTACCAAGATTTGGCAACGGCGCTTGTTCTACGAGCTGTTGTCCATACATATCTTTATTGATATATATGTGTGTGTGTGTGTGTGTGTGTGTCTGTTGCATATATCTTTTATATGTTCATTTGTATTGTATGCAATAATAACTATAATTTGCCTGATTTATGATTTGCTTTTTTGACATCAATTTGGAGTTTTACCGTCCAGCAACCAACTTTGCAACTTTCTTGTATGCAAATACTCACAAAGCTGCAACTTTCAGATGTTTGTGTATTATTGGTTTTTGCTTAAAAAAAAAAAATTTGGAGACATTAAATAAAAAATACAAAATAAAGCTTAAATTGCATAAATGTAATCTGAATAACACTTCAGAAGCGCTTAAACGAACAAGTTGACGAAACGAACAAAAAAGGTAATTAATAAATTAAAATCTACTTTTATAGAAATATTCCTACAGAGGATCTAACCCTTGAGAGTAAAAAAAGGGGGAGTAGTTTTAGCAAATAAATTAACCAATTTCCAGCAAAATTAATTTTAAAACTTTATTTTCAGAAAATTGCCATTTTTGCAAACGAAAAAAAAGGTAAATAATAAATTAAAATCTACTTTTATAGAAATATTCCTACAGAGAAGCGTTCCCTTAAGAGTACATCTAAAAAAAAGGCGGAGTAGTTTTAGCAAATGAATTGGCCAATTTCCAGCAAAGTAATTTAATTTTAAAACTTTATTTTCAGAAAATTGGCATTTTTGCAAACGACAAAAAAGGTATATAATAAATTAAAATCTACTTTTATAGAAATATTCCTACAGAGAACCTTAAGAGTAAACCTAAAATAAAGGCGGAGTATTTTTAACAAATTTTGTAATCAGAAAATTCTCATTTTTTCAAAAACTCTACCGATCGTCCCCCGCTCGAAAGAATAAGAATTTTTCAGCATCAAATGTGAATTCCAACCAATCCCTGTCAACTACGCAAAGTAAAAAAAAAACTTGAACGCACCAGAAAATGCCATAAAACTATCAAATATAATTGTCTACGTCAGTCGTTCCCAATCCTTGGTGGCATTGTCTGGCCTTTGTCTGGCGTTTTGTGGCAGTGTCAACGATAAATTTCATAGATCATAATTTATATATGAACGCCGCTTAGAGGGGTATGGCATATGAAGGGGAACAACCATATTCCAATATGGGTTGGGGCAATCTATTGGGAGAAATCTGGTGTGGCCATTGCCACGGCTTGATGTCACATAAAGTTGGCAAACTAATTTCCGCTGTATGCTAATTAAAAGTGCCAATGGCATGACTGCCAATGGGCAAATTGCGCTGAGTTTTGTGTAGGGAGGCAAATAGTGGAGCAAAACAAGTGTCTGATCGAAGTTCTAGGAAGTGCAGCCGGCGGCACATGCTGCGCCTGGCTATGCCATCTATACCCAACCAAAGAGCCAGTCGTTTCGTTATGGTTTAAATGAGCAATTTAACAAGCAGACAGCATTGCCTGAGCTCCAAGCAGCAGCCGCTACCGTCGCTGCTGCTGCTGCTGCATGTGGAGTAAGAGATCAAAGATAGAAATCTCGGCAAGAAGCGGCAGACAGTGGCAAACAGGCATACGGCGCTGGGGGCTCAGTCGGCTTAGTTGGTTAGGGCTATTGCTTTTTGTTGTTGTCGACTTAATAGCGGCGCTTGGCTCTGCTGTTACTATTGCTGCTGCTGTTGTTGCTTCTGCTGTTGTTGCTGCTGCACTTGAAATTGAATCTGAAGGAAAATCGTGCACATTCTGAGGCGACACCGAGATGCGGAAACGGCAGCACAACAAGCACAGAAGCCGTTAGTTAAACTGCTGCCACTGCCACTGCCAGCAGCCAGCAGCCAGCGGCCAGCGTCCAAGTGCAGCTGCATCCCGATCGGAGCTGCTGCCTCGAACCCTGCCCTTGTCGCCTGTCATAAAAGGCTGCCCGGTTTCTTTTTTGAGGCATATTAATTATTTTTTTCGGGCTTTTGTCGTTGCTGTCGTTGTAGTTGTTCTTGCTGTTATTGTTGCTCTTGAGGATATGTCCGGAGTTGGGCCGGGCCGGGCCACAAGAGCCCGCAGCTGCTCCATGCGCCATGGTCAAAACGCCCGCCAGCGATTTTTTGGCAGAGATTTCTGGCTTTGTTGTTTGTGTGGTTTTTGGCCTGGCTTTGGCTTTGGCTTGGCTTTGGCTTGGCGAATCGTGGCCAGCCATAGAGCAAAAAGCACACCAGCAATGAAATTTTTCGTACATGTTATTGTCCATGTCCCTGGTCCACTATGTTGTTGTTGTTGTTGTTGTTGCTTAAATGTTGCCGTCTCGCTCAGCGCTCTGGGCCCTGGCAACTCGAGCCACCCATGGCGGGTTCAATCGGGTTTCGTTACAGTTTTACTATGGGTAACATTGTTGAACGGAACGTACTCGTTGGGGGGAGGGGGGAAGAGGAGAGGGGGAGAGGTATGGTCGCCTAGTTGTCTTTTAGCGTTTGGCATTTTCAATTTCATGTTTTCTTGTTGTTGTTGTTGCTGTTATTGTTGCTGTTGCTGTTGTTGTTATTGTTGCTGTTGCTGTTGTTGTTGTTGTTGCTGTTGTTGCTCAGTTTCTGTGAAGCACGATAAGCATTTCTTTTGAATTCGTTTTGTTTTTTGTGAGGGCGTGTGCGACGGTTTGCGGCCAAAAAGCACACCAAAAATCACAGTTACATCAAATTGTTAATTCGTTTCATTTTGCACTGGCTGCGACTCTGATATCAACTCTTGTAGCTACCGTTGCTTCCAGCACTCCAACAACAACAACAACAATCGCTACAACAACAATTGCTACAACAACTTAAGGTCAATTGAAATAGTGCATAAAATCAATTGACAACTTTTGTGGCTGTCGCATAAAAGAAACCGTTGAATTTTCGTCGGTTTCCACCAATTTACCAACTGGATTCGTTCTGGCCAAATTCAATATTGAAAGCATGCCAATTGTCACATTATAGATGGTCAATTTATTACGTTTTATTTGACATAATATTACATTTTGATTACCACAATGTACAATCTCATAACTCACTGTCAGATTACCTTTCAGCTAATTAGATCACAGATATTCAATAATTGTATTTTTCTAAACATGGAATTTTGCTAGATGTTAATCGATTTTATTATCTCCACATTCTTAACGTTTACATTTTATTTGTTTTTTTTTTTTTTTTGTATGTTGAATTTTTCCCATGACCACAAATTCTGTAAAATCGCCCACTTGCCACCGTTTTGGCCTCGATAGATTTCCTTAGCTAAATTATGAGCAACTAAATTCGTTGTATCAAAGTGGTAGACGGCAGATGTGCCATGAAATTTCCACATAAATTTCAATTTACCTGCTCCTCACAGAGAAATTGGCAAAGAAAGCGTTGCATCCATCTGTTGCTGCCGCATGCCGCATGCCGCTGGCAGCCTACGCCTGCACCGCGCACCGCACCGCACCGCACCAACAACACGTTTGCTGCTGCCACCCACTGTTTTAATTAAGTCGAAATGCAAATGAGTCGCAACTGACTTGTCTGGGGCAGGGTGGTTGGGGGCGTTGTTTAGATCGGACTCTTCTATGCGATTAATTGCGCAAAACTGGCGTGGCATTTTTTTTTTTTGTACCAGTGAAAGCCGCTGTGGCACCACCACCACATCGGTGGCATCTTTATTTTTATGGCGTTGCCTTGATAAGCATCGCTGGCAATGTTGAGAAACTCTTTGCGATCGATGTGATCTTCGATGTGCTGCTGGGCCTGATAGCCCAGCAAACCCCAAATCACTTAACAATCAGCAGTAATAACAACAATAACAACAACAAAAACAACAACAACAACAACACCCATAACTACAGCTGCGACACTTTTGAAACTCGTTTGACAGCGATATTATGCGGAGATCGATTCGAGCCGTACCCAATGCAAAAAGCTGGTGCGGACCCAGTGCCAAAGCCAAGTGCTAGTCGCAATCCCAGTGCGCCAGTGCCAAGTGCCAGCCGCGTTAGATTAATTTCCAAAGGCTGTCATTAAAATTCCAACGGGCTGCAATTTATACGCCACACACATGCCACAGTGCAGCCCCCATTCCCCCATTTTTTTTTTACCTAGTATGCAATTTTTAATAAAAACAGCTTTATATTTATGATATCAGAATATGGCAGAAAGAAAAAAAAAAAAATCGAAATACATCGACAGACGGCAAACATCAGCAGCAACAGCAGATTCCGACGACCACGCGCCGCTCGTTAGCCTGCCCGAGAGACCAAGACAACATCATCAGTGTGCAGCGTGCAACGTGCAACGTGCAACTTGCAACGAGCAGCAGCAGCAAATCGCCGGGTTGTTGAAATTTGCATGACAAACTCAAACTCATCCATCAATCACGAAATGCATTTGGAGTTGCTAACTCGTTAGGACCACTTGGCCAAATAATTTCACTTTTAATTACATATTTATTACTATGCATACGTACGTATTTATGTATATGTGTATGCATATATGTATGTGTCATGGCAACCGCTTTGTAACGTATTTATGACAAATCGTTGATGTCGCCGCTTAACATACATTTTAACTTGTCTTTTGCATAATGCGTGTGCCAAGCGGATGGCAAACGTTGCCAGCTGGATGAGTTTCATTGAGATCTGTGTTGCTTGAGGCATTTGGCACGGGCGGCGCCACAAAATCAATTTGCTGCCACGCAGTGCGTTGTTATCAGTGCGTGCGTGTGTGTGTGCGAGCGAGAGTTCAACCCATTGAATTGGATGCTTGGATAGATGCTGCTGACAGCTCCACCTGTCGTCGCTCGTTAGCGTCATCATAAATAATTTTAGCAGTTTTTCATTGCAAAATCTATGGAAATTTATGACAACTCACGTCGGGTGCTGGATCAGCACATGGGCACACGGGGCACACGGGGCACATGGTAACCGATCAGCGCTTCCTTGTTTTTTTTTTGTTTTTTTTGTCGGCCGTGTGCATTGATAACGAAATGACCATAATGGCCATTATGGCAATGCATTTGTCTGTTGTTGCCTTTTGTTGCCATTTGTTGTTGCTGTTTCTGTTTCTGTTTCGGTTTTCTGCAGCATACGTTGCATGTGCAGCATGTTATTGCAGCTGCCCGCTGTGCCACGAAATGCATTCAACTTTTGTTTCTCTCTCTCTTTATATATCTCTCTAGCTAGGGGCAAACATAGAGCAAAATAATTGTAAATCGTTAGATTTATGACCAAAAACACAGCCACGAATTATGACGCCGATCACAGGTGGAAATCGCATGCTGATTTCTACTTGATTTGCTTGCCATATAATTGCAAATTGTATTTGTTTAAACACGTTCACATGTACCTCAGCAGATATATATATATATATATTTTTTTTTGTCTGTTTGTGCATTGGTCGCTTTGGGGTCCCAGCTTGGTATCCACGAAATTGGCATCAGGCCAGCGCACGTCGCATGTTGTTTATATGTTTATATGTCGTTTGTTTTTTTGTTGTTTTTATTTTTGTTGTATTTCTTTTTTTTATTTTTTTTATTATAATTCATGCTCTGCACGCCCACGTAAGTACTCGACTATTGTTTGGGCCCAAAAAGAGAGGCTCAGTGATTGCCCATTGAATGATGTGTCTTGACGTGTCTTTGTGGCATTCAACAGCTCATCCATTGAGCCCTCAAGTGTGTGCCACACAAATCATTATTATTTTAATTATTGTTATTATTATTATTTGTAATTAAATAATTAAATGGACAATCAATCAGTTAAATTTCAACGCTATTATAATAATATTTATAACGATATCAAAAAAGACAACAATTTAATATATTTTGCCTACTTAATGGAACTTGAGAGCCTTCAAAAAAATGATTGCTCTTTTATCCTTTAATGAGCTGCAGCTGCGTATCAAATAGGCAGTCGACTTCTTATGCTGTCCCATGTTGAAGTGGCATCTAATTTCACTGGTTGGTGCGGATCTGCATTGAATTGGAGCGAGTGCCACGTGCGTGCTCCATTTCTACTACCTGGCATAAAGGTGCCAATGTGGCAAATGTTGTGAGCTTAACATTTTTATGGCTAACATAAGTCGACTTAGAATGTGGTAAATGTGGCAGACTACAGGCGCTGTGCGTCTGCCACAGACCTGTGTCCAGTGGCTACACTATGAAAAAAAACTATGTATTGATATTAGAAAATTAAAAAAAGTTTATTCAACACAGCAATAATTATTTTTTTGAGACCATTTTTTAATTTTTATAAATAAGAGTTTTTTAATTGTCAATTTAAATATTAAATTATTTTTTTTAAATATATGTCATAATTTTATTTGTTTTTTTTTTTTTTTAAATTATGGTTGATTGCTAAAAATATATGTTTATTAAATATCTAAAAGTATAAATTTGCGCAAAAATTATATTTTATTTATTTCATTTTTGTAAACGTAATAAAAATGAATTTAAATTATTTGGCATATTTTTTTTAGAGTGTGCCAACCAGGAGCTGAGATTGGAGCACAGTCTAGTCCAGTCTATGACACTTGAGGTATCGGTTTCATTAGCGAAATGTTTCGGTAAGAATGGCAAAAGGTCGCAATAGATGCCATTTACATGGCGATAGCCATAAAGGTAACTACTTGGATGGGGGGAAACCACAGTGGCACTGGCAATGGCATTATCCATTATAATTTGTATTGGATTTCGTTTGTGTTATCGCGAGTGCTGGCATCGCAGGTGATTTGTTTTTGCTCGGAAAGTGTGGCCAGAAACTCAATAAATTTATCAAATTGAAAAATGTGCAAACGAAATCAAAGCAAACGCGAGAAACAGTTACAATATAAATAAATACGTCTATTTGTACATACATATTTTAAGTGTTGATTTAACGTGGAATTGGGTGAACAATCCGCAATCCGATGAATTGCAATCAACGACTTGCCCCACCTAACCCTGTCGGGGTTAGGGTATACAAACGACTTGCGACAAAATGACGAAATTTATGGCTCATTTTTGTTTAGCTGCAAAGTGCAGCCGCCAATAGAGGCTGTGCACTAGGGCGTGGCAGTACGTTCCAGTACGTTCCAGTACATTGCTGCTGCCGGGGGTCCTACTTCGATGTCAGCAACAAATGCAAAGCGCCAAAAACTGCGACACTTTGTATAAATTGTGTCGAAAAACGGCAGCGGCCATCGCGTCGCGTCCAAGTTGAACGCCAACGCTGGCAGGGACAGCCATAGAGCCAACTGTCTGCCAAGACAATTTGTTGGTTATCGGGCTAGTCTTAGCTGGCTGGCTGGTTGGCTTGGCTGGCTTGGCTGGCCACACCCCCTCGGCCAAATGCAACAAATTATTGTCATCAATTTTTAGATGCAAAGCTCGAGGAGTGACATTTATTGAAGCGTGGCCTGAACGTTGAGGCCGGCGGCTTCGGCAGCCAGTCCGCTTAGGATGCAGCCGGACGTGATTGCTCACATTGCTCCACATTGTAGGCGACTGGTTGGCTGGCTGGCAAACGTTGTTGTTGTTGTTGTTGTTGATTATAGAGTGGCACAGGCTGGCCAGACTGCCGAGTCTAGGAATGACACGTTTTTCCGTTGATTGCTAGGAAACGATGGCAACAATGGCCACAGCGATCCCATGCCAACGAGCAACAAGTGGCCATCGACCGGCCTCTTAAATTAGCACCGATTTGGCGTTTTTAGCCTTCTTTTTTTTATTTTACCGATTTCAGTTTCATGGCTCGCGCTGCTTCATTAGCGTCAAAGCAGCTGAATAGCCGAAAAGTAAAAGCCCAAAATTATGACCATATTTGTGGTAAATTATGATGCATTTTCATAAAGCAGCAACACTGGGGCAGTTGCAGTTGCAGCCACAGCAACGACCTAGCAAAATATGGTCTTGACTTGTGGCCAAGCAAAGGACTACTTAAAGGCCAAACACTCCCAAATAGTCTCCACGGAAATTTACATTGTGCCGGACAATCGCCAGTATTTGCAGACTTGCCATAAGCTGTGCCATTTATCATATATGCTATAGCGAGACCGATATATATATACACATTTTGTCAGTCCGGATTTGGGCTTTTGCTATTTTCACCATTTCTTTCGCTTTTTAATATGCGGCCAAACTGAAGCCCGACAACAATACAATTGTGTTGTGGGGCAGACTACTCCAAAAAGGCTACCGTTTTGTGGCGCGCGTTGCAACTGCGCCACTTCTGAGTGTTGCACCGTTCCGCTCGTAGCCTCTAACAATGATAGCGACAATGACTGGCCAGATTAGAGCAACTACCAAACCTAAATATGTTGCACTAAATATACATACGAGTACTTTGCAGAACTGCGAAAATACTTTTCATTTTCAGGAGTGGCCATTTGTCAAAAGAGAGCTTGGACAGCACACAGATCTGTGGCAAGAAAAGTGGTTGCCACTCCTTAATTATTCTATGTGTAATTGGAATTTGAATATGGCATTTATGATTTGATATGGCATTTAAATTATTTATTTTATTTAAATCCTACATCGATTTGTAGCTCATTAAAGTTTGTTCACAATAATTGCTGCCATTTGCCACAAGTTTTCAAACTTTTAATATCTGATGAAAGCTTAATTGAGTTTCGTCAAGAACAATCTTTTTATAATGATCCGTTATTCAAACTGTTGTACTTACAAATTGTTAGAAATAATAATAATAAAAAAAAGCGATTAAATACAAAATTACTTGCATAAAAAATGAATTTATGTGCAACAGTGCAACAGAAATGAAGAAAACATACTGAGAATGCACTTATGAACTTTGTTGAGGCATTCAACAAATTGTTTTTGTAGACGCAACGATGCCAATTAAAGACTCCATATGACTGACCCACAGCCCAAGTTGGATGGTCATGTAATGGTAGGCTTTCCATTCTGCCACTGTTTTTGTTGTGCCTGGTTTTGTGATATGCGCAGCTAATTGACCGACAACAGCGGCCTCAAATGCTGCACTTCATCATGAAACAAAAAAAAAAAAAAAAACGAAAAAAGTGAGACCTACTCGAGTGGCACAGCATTACGTCAACGTCAACTTAATTTGGCGGTTAACAAGCATGGGACACAGTCGAAGATGGAGTCTGCGCTCGAGTCCGAGCTCGAGTCTGAGCTGGGGCTGGATGGAGCCGGCGCGGGTCAAGTGCTGACGCATCTGCCAAATCGAGTGAAGTGCACCAAAACTTGTAGTAACCAAAATATAAAAAAATGCTTCAAAAATAATGAGAGTTGTTTCTGTTGTTGTTGTTGTTGTTGTTGTTGTTGTTGTGAATCTTGTTGTAGCTGGCAGCATCATTAAGAGTGATCATCTGTCAGACAGCTTGAAACATGAAACATGAAACATGAACGAGATCTTTGCCTCATTTAAGTTTTTCTTAGTTTTTTTTTTTGTACGTTGCGTGGTTTTACTACGATTATATCCATATTTCCATTTTAAAAAAATTATGAAATTTTCAATTAATTAAGCGAACTTTTGCTGTAAGCACCAAATATTAGACAGCAAACTTCATTTAGTTTTGGACATAAAATAAATACTGGAATGGAAAGATTTGTTAAAATATCTGATTTTGCATTTGTAAGCTTTAACTAAGAAATTAAATATTCCATGAAAAATAGAGTAATAATCTCAAATAAAATAAAAATTATTATTATTTCAAGTGGCTTTAAATATTTGGTTTCACAGCTGTTGTTAATGGGCATTTGATATTTTTTTTTAGAAAAAATACTGATTTAATGCCTGTGCAAAAATCTATAAAAAGTGGAAGTCTGATTGAAACTGTCGAGTATTACACGCGTAGAGCTCGATCGAATTGAACATGTTCTTAAGCATTACTAAGATATTATTTATATTGCAGATTCCTTTGTTTATTTGTCTGGCAATCGACTCTGGAGTAGAAAGCGTCTATTGCAAAACACCTCACTGCGGATTAAGAAATTTAGCGTGCGGGAATAAAAAAGTATGTATTAAAAAGAAATCAACTAGGTAAATCTTATATCGATTTTTTTTTTTTATAGAATATGAGCAGTTCGTGTATGCCTGGCGCTAAAATGATATCGTTAGCTCCTTATAAAACGCACATTTTACAATTAATTAACAAATTCCGCAATAAAGCTGCCACGGGTTATACACGCTCCTTGTTTCCCGCCGGACGTATGGCACGGATGGTGTGGTCCGCAGAGCTGGAGAGTTTTGCGCAAATGTATATTAGGAAATGTGACAGTGATTTGAGACCCTGCATGGCCTCACCACAGTTTACGGTCATTGGCAGTATCTACGATGGTCTGAGCTATACGGGAAAGCGGAACTTACACAACGTTACGGAGATCACAGAAGATCTGCTAAACGGTTGGTTTGAAGATTCACGGCTTGTGACGAAAGAGTTGCTGCTACATTTGACAATCGATTTTCCTAGACCGTAAGTACTGAAAAGTTACTCTGTGTATTATTCTCCTGAGAAGGCCAACTATTTCATAGAACTGTGCGTCTATCCGTTTTGCTAATGGCGGATCGGAATACACATGTGGGCTGCAGTGCACTGAGATTTTCCAGTGGCTATGTCAACAATTTTCACATGGCCTGCACTTTCGCTACGGACAATATGCGAAATAAACCCATTTATAAGATTTATGCAGTGCCAGGAGAATTGTGTAAAAAACGCGATAATACTTACCGGAATCTGTGCGCAATCGGTGAAGAATATAATAATGGTCACAAGTATCAGGTTGGAGAAGTGCTCCCAACATCGGTTGAGGTCCGAGCTGGGTCAGTTCTCTGATCAGTTAAATTAAATAAAATATATTTTCAAGTATATCCTAATGAATTTTCTAAAGTGCAATATGGGAACTACTTAAGGTAGTTCAAGGTATAAACTGGTGGGTTGACATTTTCCTATATTACACATTACTTATACTCCACCGCTGTTTTAACGTATTTTGATATAATTGATAAATATACATAGTTACCATGTAATCTCTTGGGTGTTGCTCTTTTTTGTTATAAGGCGCTAATTTCATTTTTTTTGCAATGGCCCTCGCCGGGGATTAATTAGCAACCCTTTAAAAGCGCAGTGAAAATAATCAATGTTATTCAGAAATCCGTCAGTGTCCACCATGCATAGTTCTTGGTTTATATTGTTCCTTTTGCTGTTGGCTATGAGGCCAACAATTGAGGCAAACAGTTCGGCTGTGGTGCAACTCATAAGCAGGATTAAGGAACAACATAATTTTAACTATTTGTTGTTAATGAAATATCAGAATGCTACCGAAAAATTAGAGACAGAACTAGAGTACACATTTTTTGTAAAAAGCCTTATGGACAATCTGCAAACACCAGTTATGCAATTTGATGAAAATCTGACTTATATGTTATGTGAGAATCACAGCAATCAAATGTTGTCTGTGGTTTATTTAACCGGAATGGATCGATGGAGCGATAACGAAATTCTAATAAAAGCACTTGTTGCCAATTTGAGACTTATGACAACATCACGAGTGGTATTCATAGTGCAAATAAGTGAACCCAATGAATCTTTTCTATACAAACTGTTCACATATTGCTGGAAAATGCAGATGCCTAATGTGTTGGCATTATTCGAGGACTATCAGGTAAGTTAGCAAAATAATATTATTATCTATGTATTAAATATATTTTCCATCCCAGACAACCAACACCTTTTATAGCTATCAACAATTTCCCTCATTTCAATTGGAACATCGCAAATATAATCCAAGTTTGACCATCTATCCAGATCGTCTGAATAATCTTTACGGATATAGTGTGCCTATAATAATAGGAGGCTCTAGCCCTCGCATTATAATCTACTACGATAAAAAAGGTAATATCGTTTATAAAGGCACTTTGGGACACTTTATTGATGCCTTTCAACAAAGATATAATTGCACTTTGACTCAGCCGAGAGTAGCTAAGCCGAATGTGTTGGTTCCTTCTATGGATCTGGTGGCTGCAGTGCTCAATGGTACCGTTGAGATCTCGATGGCCATTACGTTCCCCTTTACAATAAACATGGGATCCTTTACTTATCCTTATGAGCAAGCGAATTGGTGTTTGGTGCTGCCAGTCGAACCAGATGTTCCACATGCAATGTATTATTTGAATGTGTTTCAGCTGGATTCATTTTTAGTGACTATCGCTGTATTGGTGATTATTTCCATAACTCTGTCATTGTTTCTAAAACAGAATGGATATCATGTGGAACTGTATGAGTTTTTACTACACAACAATTGTCTGAGGGGAGCTCTGGGACAGTCCTTTCATGAGGTTCGACTTGCATCGATCCACGTGCGCTCGATTTATATGCAGATTTGCATATTGGGTATCCTCCTCACTGCGTGGTACAATTCGTACTTTTCTGCTTTTATGACCAGCAGGCCAAAGGAGCTGCCCTTTCAGACCTACGATGATATCATGGCTTCTAATGTAAAGGTTGTCGCTTGGAAACCTGAGTATAATGAACTTATCGGACGCTCAACAGATTTTCAAAAATATGATCGGATGTTTCATATTGAGCCCAGCTTTAGTAATTTCATAAAGTTGCGCGACACCTTAAATACTACTTATGGATATGTGATGACCTCCACCAAATGGGGTGTCGTTAATCAGCAACAGACTATCTTCAACAAGCCATTGTTTCGGTTGCGGGATGAGTTCTGTTTCTACACAAATATACCACTTGGATTTCCAGTGCGTGAAAATTCCATATATAAGCAACTTATACAACAACTCATTCTGGATCTATCAGCAACGGGCCTCTACTTTAATTGGGTATCAAAAGGATTTTCAGAGCAGGTTGAAGCAGGTGAATTGCAGTTCCAGGATTTAAGTAAGGATCGTGAGTTTCGGCCGATGCAGTTACAAGATCTGCAATACGTTTGGTATGGATTCGCTTTTATGATGATGTTTTCCTCATTGGTTTGGCTTCTTGAATTGTTAACGAATTGGCTAAGCCGTCGAAACCAGAAGAGGGACAGCCACACTCAAAACTAGCCGAACTAATACAGATATTTGATGCGTCTTTTTGTGTAAACACTTTTTTATATATATGTTTTTTATTTCTGCAAATATCTAGTGAGTCTAAATGACTTCAAAGCGCAGTCAATATTCTAAGAGTTGGTTAAGAGAATCGCTGAACAACGATGATCATCCTGTTATATTGCAATTGTTTTAAGCTTAAATATCATTCAGTATAATGTTATGTAGAAATATCAATTAGCTTGTTAATGCATAAAATAAATGTTAATCGAAGTGTTTAGAAGTGTTTCGCGTTACTTTACACATATAAATATTAAATTCTGATCTAATTCAAAAAGTTTTATAGCTACCATCTCCGTCCCGTTCCGAGAATCAGGGAATCTGCGTTCGAGCCTGAGCTAGTGTTGAAGCCAAGTACCAATAGCTCCCCATAAAACTCACATATTACAATTACTTAACAAATTTCATAATAAAACTAACACTGGTTATACTCGCTCCTTGCTTCCTGCCGGACGTATGTCACGGATGGAGTGGTCCGCGGAGAATGAATACTCTAAAATGCAATGTGTGAACTACTTAAGGCATTTTATACTACGGAAACTTGATATAGACTGGTGGGTTGACATTTTCCGGTATTACACATTTCTCCCACTCCACCGCTGTTTCAACGTATTTCGATATAATTGATATATATATACATAGTTACCATGTAATCTCTTGGGTGTTGCTCTTTTTTGTTTGTACACTGATTACAAGGCGCTAATTTCAATTCTTTTAATTGTCATCGCAGGGGATTAATTAGCAACCCTTTATAAACGCAGTGAAAATAATCAATGTTATTCAGAAATCCGTCAGTGTCCACAATGAATAGTTCTTGGTTTATATTGTTCCTTCTGCTGTTGGCAATGAGGACAACAATTGGAGCGAACAGTTCGGCTGTGGTGCAACTGCTAAGCAGGATTAAGGAACAAGATAATTTTAACTATTTGTTGTTAATGAAATATCTGAATGCTACCGAAAAATTAGAGACAGAATTAGAGTACACATTTTTGGTGAAAAGCCTCATGGACAACCTGCAAACACCAGTTATGCAATTTGATGAACGTCTGACTTATATGTTATATGAGAGTCACAGCAATCATGTGGTGTCTGTGGTTTATTTAACCGGAACGGATCTGAGGGACAACGAAATTTTAATAAAAGCACTTGTTGCCAATTTGAGACTTATGACAACATCACGAGTGGTATTCATAGTGCAAATGAGTGAACCCAATGAATCTTTTCTATACAAACTGTTCACATATTGCTGGAAAATGCAGATGCCTAATGTGTTGGCAATATTCGAGGACTATCAGGTAAAATAGCAAAATAATATTATTATCTATGTATTAAATATGTTTTCCATCCCAGACAACCAACACCTTTTATAGCTATCATCAATTTCCCACATTTCAATTGGAACAACGCAAATATAATGCAAGTTTGACCATCTATCCAGATCGTCTGAATAATCTTTACGGATATAGTGTGCCTATAATAATAGGAGGCTCTAGCCCTCGCATTATAATCTACTACGATAAAAAAGGTAATATCGTTTATAAAGGCACTTTGGGACACTTTATTGATGCCTTCCAACAAAGATATAATTGCACTTTGACTCAGCCGAGAGTAGCTAAGCCGAATGTGTTGGTTCCTTCTATGGATCTGGTGGCTGCAGTGCTCAATGGTACCGTTGAGATCTCGATGGCCATTACGTTCCCCTTTACGATAAACATGAGATCCTTTACTTATCCTTATGAGCAAGCAAATTGGTGTTTGGTGCTGCCAGTCGAACCAGATGTTCCACATGCAATGTATTATTTGAATGTATTTCAGCTGGACTCATTTTTAGTGACTATCGCTGTATTGGTGATTATTTCCATAACTCTATCATTGTTTCTAAAACGGAATGGATATCATGTGGAACTGTATGAGTTTTTACTACACAACAATTGTCTGAGGGGAGCTCTGGGACAGTCCTTTCATGAGGTTCGACTTGCATCGATCCACGTGCGCTCGATTTATATGCAGATTTGCATATTGGGTTTCCTCCTCACTGCGTGGTACAACTCGTACTTTTCTGCTTTTATGACCAGCAGGCCAAAGGAGTTGCCCTTTCAGACGTACGATGATATCATGGCTTCCAATGTAAAAGTTGTCGCTTGGGAACCTGAGTATAATGGGCTTGTCACCGCCGTAAAATTTCAAAAATATAAACCGATGTTTCATGTTGAGCGCAACTTTAGTAATTACATAAGGTTACGGGATACCTTAAATACTACTTATGGATACTTGATGACCTCCACCAAGTGGGGTGTCGTTAATCAGCAACAGACTATCTTCAACAAGCCATTGTTTCGGTTGCGAGATGAGTTCTGTTTCTATAAAAATATACCACTTGGATTTCCAGTACGTGAAAATTCCATATATAAGCAACTTCTGCAACAACTCATTCTGGATCTATCAGCAACGGGCTTATACTCTAATTGGGTATCAAAAGGATTTTCAGAGCAGGTTGAAGCAGGTGAATTGCAATTCCTGGATTTAAGTAAATGCCGAGAATTTCGCGCAATGCAGTTGGAAGATCTACAATACGTTTGGTATGGTTTCGCTTTCATGATGGTGTTTTCCTCATTGGTTTGGCTTTTTGAATTGTTAACGAATTGGCTAAGCCGTCGAAACCAGCAAAAATTACAAAAATAATATATACTCTGTAATTGTTGTTGATGTTCTTAAACTTGATCAAAGACAAAAGTCCCTCTAGCACTATGAGTGGAAATAAATTCAACTGTAACTGATTTAGTACACCAGCAAATCTGTGAAAATGCGCTGTTTGTTGGCAATTCGAAAGGCACATGGGTAAAGTTAAGTCTGGGGCAGCTCAATCCATTAACCTTCTAAATTTTATTTGTAAATGAATCTCCTTATAATTCACTAAAAATTTCAGACTTCAAGTTGCACTGCACAATATGGAACGCAATTATTTATCTCTCGGAATAGTCAGGCCACCATAAGCAGATTCTAATATTATTTTTCTTCTCCAAGTTAAATATATATATATTAAATCAAACTATTAAATTATACATTTGCATAATAAAAAATTTATTAAATAAAATAAATTTTTTTTTAAATAAATCCTATTTAAAATTTTTCATACTAGTTTTCATATATCTCATAGATGTAATGTCTTTAGGGGTTGTGGGCCCCATCAACTTAAAAATACTTCTGTTATGATTTATAGTTCTTTATTTTTGGATAGTGGACATGAGTAATTATGCTTTTGGCGGAAGTAATTTAGATGAATTACACAAAGTTCCCGCACATTTAAAATTTGTATACTCTGATACCAATGTAGCAAGCCAATTTAGTATTTAGACTGTAACTTAACTTGCAACTTTGTACCAAATGTTTAATAGCAATATTAATCGATATAAATTGAAGCAGAAGAGCTGAATACTTGCTAATAAAGTAAACTTGTTAAGCAGATGAGTTGTAGAAAGAAATATAATTTAATATTGATTGATACACATGGTATATTGGCCATATGAATTAGTAGCTACCTTTACGATTCGATAAAAAAAATTGATAACCACGCCCACACTTGCGCCAAAAATCGCTAAAATTAATTAACCAAGTAAAATAAAAATATGTTATTAAATACTAAATAAATAAAAAACAATTGCTTTCGTAGGTATTTCTCGATACAGGGTATAGATTTAAATTAATATATTATATATATATATAAATATAATATGTTATTTCATATCCCTTTTACTAAGCCACTGTCGCAGAGCATTTCGTTTTAATTAACGCAAAATCTCTTGGGAGTTGGTTATAATATACAATGACTTTGAAGTGCTAATTTTAAATTTTAATTTGACATCGCAAGGGATTCATTAGCAATCCTTTAAAAACGCAGTGACAATAATCAATGTTATTCAGTAATCCGTCAGTGTCCACAATGAATAGTTCTTGGTTTATATTGTTCCTTCTGCTGTTGGCAATGAGGACAACAATTGAGGCAAACAGTTCGGCTGTGGTGCAACTCCTAAGCATGATTAAGGAACAAGATAATTTCAACTATTTGTTGTTAATGAAATATCACAATTCGAATACTACAGAAAAACTAAACACAGAATTAGAGTACACATTTTTTGTGAAAAGCCTTATGGACAATCTGCAAACACCAGTTATGCAATTCGATGAACGTCTGACTTATATGTTATGTGAGAATCACAGCAATCAAATGTTGTCTGTGGTTTATTTAACCGGAACGGATCTGAGGGACAACGAAATTATAATAAAAGCACTTGTTGCCAATTTGCGACTTATGACAACATCACGAGTGGTATTCATAGTGCAAATGAGTGAACCCAATGAATCTTTTCTATACAATCTGTTTACATATTGCTGGAAAATGCAGATGCCTAATGTGTTGGCGCTATTCAAGGATTATCAGGTAAGATACGGTCTCAGAGCAATGATATAAGTAACTTAATATTAAATATGTTTTCCATCCCAGACAACCAACACCTTTTATAGCTATCATCAATTTCCCACATTTCAATTGGAGCATCGCAAATATAATCCAAGTTTGACCATCTATCCAGATCGTATGAATAATCTTTACGGATATAGTGTGCCTATTGCAATTGGAGGACCTAGCCAGCGCATTATAATATATTACGATAAAAAAGGTAATATCGTTTATAAAGGTACTTTGGGACACTTCATTGATGCCTTTCAGCAAAGATATAATTGCACTTATACTCAGTCGAGAGTAGCTAAACCGAATGTGTTAGTTCCTTCTATGGATCTGCTGCCTGCCGTGTTTAATGGCAGTATCGAAATATCAATGGCCATTACGTTCCCATCACAACCGAACATTCGAAACTTTACTTATCCTTATGAGCAAGCGAATTGGTGTTTGGTGCTGCCTGTCGAACCAGATGTTCCATATGCAATGTATTATTTGAATGTGTTTCAGCTGGACTCATTTTTAGTGACTATCGCTGTCTTGGTGATTATTTCCATAACTCTTTCATTGTTTTTAAAACTCAACGGCTATCATGTAGAACTGTATGAGTTTTTACTACACAACAATTGTCTGAGGGGAGCTCTGGGACAATCCTTCCAAGAGGTCCGTTCTGCATCGATCCACGTGCGCTCGATTTATATACAGATTTGCATATTGGGTCTCCTCCTCACTGCGTGGTACAACTCATACTTCTCTGCTTTTATGACCAGTAGGCCAAAGGAGCTGCCCTTTCAGACCTACGATGATATCATGGCTTCCAATATAAAAGTGGTCGCTTGGGAACCTGAGTATAATATGCTAATCGCAGCCTTAGTGGAACTTCGTAAATATGAAAGCATGTTTTATGTCGAGCGCAGCTACGATAAATCCATGGATGTTCGCAATATCTTAAATATAAAGTATGGCTACGCGATGTCGGCGTCCAAGTGGGTTGTCCATGACGAGCAACAAAAGATCTTTCGTAAGCCGCTATTTCGGATGCGCGAAGATTTCTGCTTCTATAAAAATATGCCACTTGGATTTCCAGTGCGAGAAAATTCCATATATAAGCAACCCATACAAAAACTCATTCTGGAACTAAACGATATGGGTTTATACTCATATTGGACGTCAAAAGGATTTTCGGAACTGGTTGAAGCAGGTCAAATGGAGTTCCTGGATTTAAGTAAACCCATAGGATTTCGCGCGATGCAGTTGCAAGATCTAAAATACGTTTGGTATGGATTCGCTTTTATGATGATGTTTTCATCATCGGTTTGGCTTCTTGAATTGTTAACGAATTGGCTAAGCCGTCGAAACCAGCAGAGGAACAGCCGCACTCAAAACTAGCCGAACTAATACAGATATTTGTTGTGTCTTTTTATGTAAACACTTTTAGTCAGTCTAAATAATTAAAAAAAGCAGCTTACTTAGTTTGTTAATTTATCTGCTCATCAACGACGATCCGGCTATGTATCATTATATAAAAATGTTAGATCAATGTTGTTGTTTACAAGTTACGTTGATGATTTAGCTTATTTATGTCTGTAATAAATATAAATTCCAAATGTTTGAGTTTTCGTAATTTAGCGCTTCAAATATTTACAGTAACAGCTTATAAATATTAATTTGTCAGAAAGCTGTACGGCATACACCCTCCGATCGGAGATCCACTGTTTAAATGTTTAAATGGCAGGAGACTTTGGCTCAAAGTTCATCAAATGCAATTAAGATGCTTGTTTGCTTGGTGGTACGGCTGTGTCCACATGAATATTGTGAGCCACCTGTGGCAGTAACTGGCGCCTCTTGAAATTCCCTAATCGACATGTTTCGATCTCAAATGGCTTGCCGCTCACTGCGCCACTCGATTGCCAGATCTGGCCAAGATGCTTCGAGTAAAATGTTTTCTCTAATCTGCACTGATGTTTGCGGGCTGCTGGCCGCATGCGGCACGCATTCAAATCCCCTACCCCCCCGACTAACCCATGGGCTGCTCTGCTGATGATGCTGTTAATGCTGCAGTAGCTGCGCACTTTGATTTTGACTGACAAGTGCCGTCAGTGTAATGTTGCAGCCGTTGCACTGGTTGCTGTTGTTGTTGTTGCTGTTGCTGTTGTTGCTGTTGTTGTTGCTGTTGTTGACATGCACAGCTGCGTGCGCTTTCATGCGCTTCCTTTATTGGAGAAAACTTATTATATGCCCCTGATGATCCTCATCCAGCCTGAGGTCTGTGTGATGGGCGGCCGCCGTTAAATCTAATTAGCACACAGCCAATGTTTTAGTACTGACTGAATGAGTGTAAGACTTTGATGTCTACGCTTTTGTATTAAACCATGAGTTAAATATTTCATTTAATTGTCAATAAAACTTGTAATTCTTTTTTATTTTGATGTTTAGTGCTTGCAATACTTAAATATTTAATGTAAGACTTAACTGCTAATGGGTAGCTGGATTTTTTTGTTTTCTTTTTTTTTTTTCATTTCGTTTCGTTTCGCTTGCATAAATAATAACTAACAAACATTTAACTAAAAAATACAATTTCATTGGGCCTAAAACTATTTGTATATATATAAAGATATACATATATATATGTTTATATTGTACATATGTCTATATTCAAGTGTGCGTGTGTATAAACAAGGGCTTAGGCAAATGCATTATAATAACTTTATTATGTACATAAACTAAATTCAATAAATTAAAAAATATTGCAAAGTTCACAGTAAAAATATATGTATATAACAATAAATGTAACGTGACCCAAACACCGGAAAATAAACTTGTATTAAAACTATCACATAATAATTGGCAGTTTAATTAACGTTAACATGAACTAACCGTAATTATTAAATTTGTTTTACTTAGCTTAAACTTAAATTATATATATATATATTTATAGCTCTTTATAGTACATACAATTTGCGATTCACACTGGGGCGCGAGTGTCAGAAGATGAGAGTACTATGAAAATTGATTAATTGATTTTAAGATTTAACTAAGCATTAACGATTTCTATATGAAATACAAAAAAATAATGGCAAGTGCAATGCGATCAAGCATTTTATGATCTCTGTAATTAGTGGCGCATTGGATTACTTGAACACTTCTTAGATTAACCAAAAGGCGTGAGTATTATTTTAGTGTTAAGTAGAATTGAGAAACCAAGTAAATCCCTGAAGAGGAGATAGTTATGCTTTTTTTTTTATATAAATTCGAATATCTCAAGTACAGTTCCTCGCTGAGTATTGCAAATGTTTAGCTTTTACAAATTTATATTTGTATTGATTTTATGTGAAGTGTTCAAAAGCATTCCGGATACTGGCATTTTTTTTTTTTTCTAAAAATATGTCGTATTTACATTGACGAACTTTATGCTAATTTGGGCAAAGCAACTAAAATGAAATACTTGTAATTTACAGGAGACGCTTCTCAAAATCTATTTTCGTAAATATATATATATATATATATATATCATTTATTTATTTATGTTGGAGAAAAAATGTGGTTGAGTTCATAGTAAGATTTTTGTATTTTTGCAAGGAAGCGTTTGGCCTCATTTGATATCACCACTCGTAAATTTGCTTATTAGCTTCGTTTAAAATAAAAAAACAATACTCTATTTATTTGCTCTCTTTTTTAAAATTAAGTAATAATATTTTAAATTGCATTTTACTTTAACTTGCTTTAAATTTGGCACATTTAAAATAAATTTGAGTGTCGTTTTTTTTGTTTTTTAACATTAGGTGTAGAAAAAAATTGAGTATTTTTATTTGGAAGTGCATTTAGTGAGTTTTGTGTGGACTTGTTTTCGATGTGTTTTTTTGTGATATATAGGAATTGCACAGAAAAGCTAAGATAGGAATTCATCAATGACGTTAATTCGATCTGGAATGATCTCTGGCTACGAAATACATTCCTTAGAGTATTAGAGAAGTAATCTCTTATTTTTTTTCGTTATTTTTTTTTTTTTGTTTTTGTAAGTAAGGAACAAGAAATAGTTTGCGGTTTGTGTTTATGTTTATGTTGAACATAGCCTATTCATATAAAAGCCAAGGTTGCCCCACTACCGGTTCGCAAGCAGACCGTTGGCCGGCGGTAATACTCCAGGCGGTGTATTTGGGCCACTCAGCACGACGCCAGCACTCATTAAACTGGGACTCGACACCACAGCAGTGGGCACCGCGCTGAGCAGTCGTTGTTGTTGTTGTTGTTGTTGCTGTTGCTGTTGTTGTTGTTGGCCAAGACCCGCACCAGAGTTGGCTGCATTTGAGATGCCGCGCTGATGCTTGGCGGAACCGCCTTTGATCAGATTGCCATTGTTCTTCTGGGTCATGTGCGTCTGATAGTGTTTGGCCAGGTGTGCCTTCTGTCGGAAGCTCTTGCCGCACAGCGAGCACGCAAATGGCTTCTCGCCCGTATGCGTGCGAATGTGCACATTCACGGAATACTTGTCCTTGAACCCCTTCGAGCAAATGGAGCAATAGTGAAGTGAACGCTCTTTCCGCTGTCCGCCTCCGCCTCCGCCGCTGCCACCACCGCTTGCCGTGCCTCCGCTGGCATTGCAATTGGCTGGCGGACTGTTGCTGCTGCTGCTGGCGCTGCCGCTCGAGGAGGAGCTGCCACCGTTGCCAATGACTACGCCTAGAACGCTGGCGCCGTTGTTGTTGTTGCTGTTGTTATTGTTGTTGGCCAGGTTAGGATTATTGTTGTTGTTGTTATTGCTGCTGCCGCTGTTGCTATTGGCGCTGCTGTTGGCGCTACTGTTGCTGCGCTTGTACTGCTTCTTGGGCTTGCTAACGCCACCAATGCGGCTACCTGTGCCCACTGCGTTGGCTGCCGTCGATGTGGACACTTCGGCCTTGAGAGGTTGCGGTGGCGGTGGTTGTTGCTGTTGCTGCTGCTGCTGGGAATTGGTCAGTGGCTGTAGTTGTGCAGCTGTCGTTGCTGTTGATGATGTCGTTGTGGCGCTGGGTGAGATTTGCATAAGCACATCGTTGCTGGTATAATCTCCGGGAGTGGATGTGCCCGTGCTGCCACTGCAGTACTGCTGCACCTCGTTGGCAATGCGCTTTATCTTCTCAAAGTCATCACTGAATGCGTTCTCCAGCGACAGGAACATATCATCCACAATAATGCCACCGGCATTGCCGACGTGCTGCACGTGATTCGATGAGGACATGTGTGTGCCTCCAGCCGTGTGACTCATCGTCTGCGCATCCTCGAACATTTGCGCCGTATTCAATGTGGAGTCCGCAAAGCCCAGTGCATCAGCAGCATCGTCGGGAGTAAAGAGTAATCTCCTCATCTCATCGTCCTTGACAACGGGCAGAGTGATTCCATTTTGCATGTGCAGCCCTTTGGCGTAGCCTTTGCCTTGAAGGGCACTGCGGAGCAGGGATTCCGCACTATTCTGCTCCGCTTCCGCATTGTGATCAGCCATGTGCCAGTCATTGTTGTTGTTCTGGAACTGTGCCAGCTGTTGGCCCAGCTCATTGACTCCGCCACCCGCTATGGAAATGGCAGTGACCAGCGAGGGAAGCGTCTGTCCATGCTGTTGAGATTGGGGAATACTGCTGAGGCCATTGGCATCCGCACCACTGACAATTGCATCCTTGCCATCCGTACTGAAACCGCTGTCATCATACGGATACTCCGACTTGATGTAGCCCGGAAAGCTGCCCAGCAAACTGTCCAAATCCAGTGTGCTGGGTAGTTGCTCAGTCTCGGCACGCTTGAGCCACGGCTCGCCTCCATTTAATACTGTCAATGTGTAAATCTGGCCGTCAGTTGTGTCCAGGCTGCTGATGGTATCACTGCTGCTGCCCGCTGCACTCGACGAGCTGCTGGCATTGGGTTGCTGCTGTTGTTGTTGTTGCTGCTGTTGTTGGTGTTGTTGTTGTTGCTGATGTGGATGTGAATGCGACTGTGGTGATGTGGGACTGGGTTCATTGCTACATCGAACATTGCCGGCATTGGCTGCTGTCGTGCTGCTGGCTGTGATCGGCTGCTGCTGCCAACAGTATCGATCGAGGTCCTCAAATATGGAGCTGGAGTCAAGGCGGCTGCTGTCCTTATCCTGGTGCCAGAACTGTGAACATAAAAAACACAAAAAATAACACAATTTAAATAAGTTGAACAAATAAACTTTTAAACGTAAATAAGAAAATAAAATAATACGAAAATAAAAATAACAAATAAAAAATTAGACATAAATTATAAATTTTATTTGTACTAAAAACAATTTTTATAATTTGCAAAAATTAATTTAATATTTAAAAAAATTTGTATTAATTTTTTTATGGTAAAATAAAATAATTTATATATTTCATTTTTATTTAATTTGTATTAAATAAGTCTGAAGAGATTCTGTAAGCTCACCTCATAGCCCTGTAACGTGGGATCGCCACCATTGCTGGAGCTGCCATTGCGATTGCAAACTGGTACAATAACAGCTCCTCCGCCCTCGACACCATCCTGTGACATGTTGCTGGTGGTTCTCGCACCGCCGCCGCAAATAGCCTGCTGCGGCGTTTGTGACGTTGTTGGCGTGTGTCCTTGGCTGTGATTGTGACTGTGCTGTTGTGCATGATGCTGATGGTGTTGTTGCTGCAGGCTAACGCCCACGCCCACGCCCACATCCATACTGACACCGACACCGATGCCAATGCCCATGTCCGGCGCTGTGACAAAATCGAAGAAATCTGTTTTGGAGAGATCCTCGGCACGAAAGGATTCACTTATATCCATGCCAGTCGATGTGGATATATCCTCAGTACCAATCATTTGTTTGGCGTGTATTTCCAGTTCGCAAATATGTTTCTATTACTGGGCAATATATGAAATTCTGGTTGAGAAGCTGGAAAATAACAAGTTAAAAAAATCAGTTTATAGGATAAATTCAATATTAATAATTTAATAATTATTATTAGCCCAGACATTAATCAGAAACGATTTTATTTGCAGTTTGAAATACATTCAATGCTTCAATTTATTATATAAATCGAATACTTCTTAAAGTAGTGCAAATATTAAAAAATGCCAAAACTTGCTCTGAAAGCCTGGTTCCCTGGTACTCTATTGGGACAACTACATTAATTTATTTAAGCCACCTGTCAGCTGGTTGCATAAGTCAATCAGTCATTCATGCGCCCATTCCTTGCACCCGGCTCACCTCGCCACGGTGCTCAGTTTGCTTGGACGTGCATTCCGGCAATACTTGCATTTTAATTTGGCCAGCTACTTTAGCCTTCTCAGTTTTTTTTGCTGGCTATCTGCAAACAAATAAATCAAACTGACAGAAGGGTGACAAAGTGTAAACACATTTGGCTCGCTCGGCTCGTAAATCTCTCAAGCCGCACTTGGACTTTGGCTAGAACCATACCTGAAGCATTTTGGTTTTTGTTTTATTTTGCATAGATTCTGCGAGCCAAATAACAAGCCAGCCGTCTGGTCATTTAGAACTGGCAACAACGACCTGCTTCTGCCAAAAAAATATCGCCTCGAGTCCGATCTTTTGACTACCCAGAGTGGGTGGGCGCTGTCTTGATTAGAAGCCTATTTAGTCAGTTTTAGATCGAATCCAGTAATCGACCAATAATCGGAAATTACATATATAGTTTGGGTGCAGCGATAGCAATTGGTGTTCCGATTTGGAACCCCTTTAAAATCGTGCAGCAAATGCTAAATGTTCAAATTTTCAATTGATTTGCTTTTAGGTATATTTTGATTAATATTATTATTTTTTTATTTATTTTTAATATATTTATTTTTTGGGTTTGTAAGTAGGCAAAAAATGCATGACATTTCGAGGTATGGTGTGGCAGCGTGAGAACCACAAACAGAAATGACTTAACAAATTTGCATACAACACAGAGAGAAAGAGAGAGAAAGAAAGAGAGAGAGAGAGGTAAGAGTTTGGCGTATTCTTCTAGCACATACTTTAGATAAGGGCATGCGAAGAGAAAATGCCATGGTATAAATATTTCAGATGCTGTTTGCTAGGAACATTTAAGTGCAACAATCTACGCAGAAATCAACTGCAATGTGGAGCCAGGTCTTTGAAATGCTTAGTTGAGACCGCAGCATCAGCAACAGCATTAGCAGCAGCAGCAGGAGCAGGAGCCGGAGCAGCATCAACACCTGATCTCCAAAGACATTAAAGTGCGGCAGCGGCAGCGGCAGACCAAGACACGACCCATTAGAGCCAGAATGAAAGCAACAATAACAACAACAACAACAGCTGGAGAAACAACTGAAACTACAACAAGTGCAGGCCATTGGCCAAGCCAGAGACCGAACGATCGGCCAAGTCTGCATTTTAAGCACTTGAAGTGAGCTCGTTTTCAGTGTTTTCCATCGGCTTATCGCTCCTCCATCTGACCGGCCATAGAAGGCAAAAAGCTGCCTCTTAAATTTCACCAAAAAAAAAAACAACAACAACAACTTGCGGCTTTGGTCAAATGCGTAATCATTTGTAGTCATTTGCCTGCCTTCCTGGCTGCCTGGCTGCCTGGCTGCTGCTCGGTAGTTTAGTTAATCATGATGTTCAAATTCAAAAATTACTTTATACATATTTTATATGGCTGAAAGAGAACGTGTGAGCGGTATGCAGAGAGCGAGCGAGTGGACGATAACAAGTAAAAATTGTTTGGTAATAAAAAAAAAAATATATATATATATATATATAAAATTCATAAACAACAAAAAAAAAAATAGTTAATAAAATAATAAGATTTTGATTGAGCGTTTTGGGGCGCAAATATTGACTAATTTTGCCACGATTATTGTTATTTGGCTGCGGACCAAACAAAAAGAAAGTTTTTTTTTTGCCAGTCAGCCGTGCGCCTGGAACGTGCATACATCTAGCACATCCAGACACAACTCGGTGTGATCGGCTGCCTGGCGGCCAATAATGTACGTGCATGTGCCCAGCACATGCATCATGAGTCAAGATGAAGATGCATGTGGCCGCAACTCCAACTGCGACTGAAACGGAGACGGAGACGGAAACTTCGACTTCGACTGCGACTGCAACTGCGACTGAGATGGGGGACTCGATAGCAGTTTATTTTTTATTTTTATGATGCATAGCAATTGCAATAGTAATCGTAGAAATTGTTAGCGCATTTTGGCCAATGCAAACAGCCTGCAGCGGCTTCATTTAAAAAACATGATAGCATGATAGGTTTCCCTAACTTTTTCAAGGGTACCTCAACTTTACTGCGAATTAGAAAAACTGGCATACAACTAAATTTAGCTACTGAAAATATCATTTATCGATTGATTTATTTTTCGAGCGGTCGTTTTATAGATTTATTTATGAACTGAAATAAATAAAAATAAAATGTTTATTACAAACTCATTAATATGCCATAAAATAAGGCATCTCATGTTCGGTGTGTTGAAATTTTGATTTCAGGCAACTTGTTTGTGTTGTTGGAATGGGGGGTTTTCGATTGTGGGCAATAAATAAAACTGCGCCAATAATTTTTTTTAATTAAACGAATTTTTGGCATATTTATTTACACACACAAGTTTACATAGTTAACTCTCAGCTCGCAGGTCTTGAACAAAAAAAAAAAATAATGCGCTGTGGTCTGGCTTTGTTTGGCATGCAAATTGCTTAGAAAAACTTCCAGGAAAATTTATTGCAGTATGCATCACATCAACAACAACAACAACAACAACAACAGCTGCAAAATTATGGAGATTTCGGCACAATTTCTTTGGTGTGCACGGTCGGCCATGATTAGCATCCCGACATCTTGCGACCTATCATAGCGGGCGTCAAATACAAAGGAGAAAAAAAAAACAAAAAAAAAATAAAATAAAATGCGGTAGTCAAAAGCCACCGCCGTTGCCGAGATTAGTTTATGTGCAGGAATTTTTATATTGTGGTTACACAATTTTCTTCAATATTGTCCGGCTCCTCACCCTTTTCGGCAGTCGCTCAATGTTGCATGCCACAATAATCACACGCATCAGCTCGTCTGCCTATTTTGCTTTGGTCGCGATTTCTAGTCATATGGATTTGTTTTGTGCTTTAGTTGGCCATGTTGATTTTTTCACGATTTGCTACGCATTTTTAACCTAAATTCCGTGCTAAGCGATTTTTTAATGTCTTCACTAACAAGTTTCAATTACCAATAGGCAATAGCCATGGCAAAATGCGTACAGATGCCGTTTACAGAAATGCTCCACTGAAAACCAGTCCCAAACCCCAGCACATTCAATTAAAATAATTTAACAATTGTAGCGAAATTGCCAAAGAAAGAAAAGATAAAGATGACAATGCGGCGAAAAACCTGTACATCCAGGCAAAATACGAGAATTGGTAACAAGCAGCAAGTTGAATCACGTAGCGCAATCAAATTGCTTTTCGATTGGCTAAAATGGAGCCATCAGAGAAAATATCTTTGGATTTGTATGTTCACTTCTCGATAATAGAATATTTATTGATACACTGAATAGAGATAAATGTGCACAATCTTAAGAAGTGCTTGCTGAATGTTAAATATTGCCCATATATGGTTATTTTTTTTTTTCAGATCATTAACTAGAAAACCTGTCTTTTAAATAGGCTCTAAAAGTTTTCTTTGGGGAAAACCGACTGTTATAAATGTTAACACTTGAAGAGAATAACTTAATTTTGTGAATATCTAATTTTATTAGCAATATTTTATTTATCTATTTATATCTGCTAAATAGTCTTTGGTCTGAAAGATTTTTTTTTAAGTCATACTTAAAAATACACTTATAAATTTTAATTGCACTTTATGAATTAATCTAAGCAACTTATCAGCTGGCACTTAAATAGAGATATTAATGCTTTTTATTATTTTAAAGTGTGAAAATCTATATAATCCATACACATCGTATTGGGCATAATAATATTTATGATTGAAAACCATATTTTATTGTATGTGGGAAAACTGAATAATATTGTGACCCATTAATAGCATCGTAAAAGAGCAGCTGCAAATGGGCCTCGTTTTTATTGTTTTCTATTTTTTTGTGGAATGCAAATTTTCATAGTAAGACCAAAGTGAGATCTCTACAGCATGCTATAGGCCAGTCAATCATTTTTCAGCAGATAATTATCACCCACCAACCGAATGAAAGGCTACCAAATGCGCATAACGGCTATAAATGTAACCAGGCTGCTGTTGACCAATTGCCGGACGGACAGGTTGATGAGCAGCGGATGGGGCACAGCTGGCAATAGTTGCAACGGGCTTATGTTTCAATCGCATGCAAATGTATAATTGAATGAAATGGTCTTCCAGCTGTACCTGGCCTATACCAGCTATACCAACTTTCGAGCTGAAACACGCCTAATGAAGTAATCAGCGGACAGCATCTCAGACTTTGGTTGGCATTGTCAATCAAAAGAAACGTTTTTATTGGCCTGCGTTACAAACCAAATAGCATCAAGATGTATTAATCATTTCGACCACTGTTCGCTTGTTGGCCAGCGTTGGCGGTGTTGGTGACGGGAACGGTGATGGTGACTGTGACTGCGACTGTGACTGTGACTGCGGCAGTGGCAAAAGCCAGTGGCAGTGGCAACATAGACGATTGTAGACGCGTCGGCGGCGGTTTATCAGAGCTCGCAGATCTTTGGCATAACCAAACGTAAAAAGCCAAATAACTTCAGGCGAGACAAGCATGATTAAAATGCGCAAAAATGGCAAACTCCAAATGGGCGCTGCATGTTGGAAGCGCCAAACACAGGCAACAAGACGAACAACAACAGCAACAACAACAAAAGCAACAACAACAACAACAACAACAACGCCGTGTGATGTACACGCGGCGCATTTCAATTTCATTTGATTAATGACAAAGCCTTAAAAGCAACTGCGACAGCAACGGCAAACGAAGGAAGATGTTGCTGATTGGCCCGTTGTCCATTGCTGTTGTCAACTGCCAATGCAGTTGCTGCTGCTGCTGCTGCTGCTACTGTTGCTGTTGCTACATGCAACATCTTAGTTATTCATAGTTTTTTTTTTCTTTTTTATGACAAACAATTAAAAATAATTTGTTCATTAAACCACGAGAGCGATATTAGGAGAATCAATTGCAGGCAATCATAAAACACTATCTAACATTTTTCGCTGCAGTTGATTAAATGCAAATATGCAATTTGTAAAGTAGAAAGTGTCGCTTTGGCCACCCACACAATTTGACACAAAAATCTGCATAAAGACTGCCCGCCAAATAAGTCCAGACCAAGTCCAATGCTATGTTGCCGGTGTTGCTTGTGGGTGCTGCAGTGAGTGATGCTGTTGTTGCTGGCGGTACTCCACTGCACTGTGGCAACATGACAAGATAAATTTCGAATTTGCTATGAAACTTGTATCAGAACATGTCCATCTTGGTTACCCACACTCGCAGGAGAGTTTTGGTTAGCCGGGAGAAAACTGAAAACTGTGTGCTTTCATAGCAAACACAGCATAGAAAAACAGCAGCAACTTATTCCTTATTTTGCTTGAAGCATTGTGATTAATGTATTAATTAATGGCAGTTAGGTTGAACTTTTTAAGACCCAGCCCCTGATTCGTGGTTTTAGAAATCGGCAGACATTAATCAAAATCAATAAAGCAGCTGTCTCAATGCCAACCGGCAGTCCATAAGGCGGCCGAATCCCCTCAAGTCAAAAAATTTGCATTTTAACAAGTTAATTTTTTGTTGGTGTCCTTCTTGTTGTCGTTGATGTTGCTGTTGTTGCTGTTGCTGTTGCTGTTGCTATTCTAAGGTATTGCAAAACCGTAGCTCACGAAGTTGCTGAGATCTGTTGTTGTGTTAGTTGTTATCGTTGTTGTTGTTGTTGTTATCGTTGTTGTTGTTGTTGCTGGTTTACTTTCAATTGCTTTTGACTGGCGACATAATAATGAGCAACGAAAAGTGCATTGCCCAAACGTGACATGTTAATTGAGTTTATGTTTTTTTTTTATTTTTTTTTATTTTTTTTTTGGGTGGGCGTTAACCCACCAAGACACAGTTTTGACAGCTGCCTAGACAGTTAGTTAATTTGCTGCTTTCAAATGTCAGTATGGTATGAGTGAGATACATAGTTGGATAAAGATAAAGATACATAGATAGATACGCAGACATATCAAATATAATAAGGTAAACGAATTAGTCGCGTCAGAGGAAGCATGATAACTTTATTGATTTTGGCAAATGAGCTGAAAGACATTGAAACCAAATCGTGATTTTGGCCAAACAATCAAAGCAAAAATAGTAACAATAAGCCAAGTCTATAAATTTTTGTTTTATTGTGCTTGTGCCGTGGTGTGTCTGTGACGTGATTGCTGCAGGCGCCACTTGGCAGCAAAACAAAAGAGCAGGTCAGAGCACAGCACGTCAGGAATTCTGGCTAATCAGCACAGACTCCAAATCCAACTGCGACTACGACTCCGGCTCAAGCTCAAAACTGAAACTCAGACAAAAGGGTGGGCGCTCGACGACAATCCCATGTATTCTCTTTGAAGGCTGCCATTCATTAAAGCCATTTAACCGTTTCTATTGTAGGTGTGTGATGCTATATCGCAGTGTGTGTATGTATGTGTGTGTGTGACTTTACTTTAGTGTTTGTGTATGTGTCTAGCAATTTGTTTTGCTGTCATGTCAAAGTGCAATGAAAATATTTTCACTTGCCCATCATCAAACGGCGCACACACAACACTTGACATGCGACAGCAACGTCAAACATTCCGCAATGCCACCCAAATGGCATCTTTATAAATTTGTGGCTGTTGCCGTTGTGCACAACAGCACTACCAGCAGCACTCCCACATACAAAAAAAAAAACCTCTATAACAATATCGTGTGTAGTCTGTGCGCTCCTTGAGGCTGCCTCGTCTTGTGGGTCGATCAAAATGTTTGTGGCGTCTTTTTCATCCTCATCATTAAATTCGTCAAGATGCAAATTTTTTCGTTTACATTTTGTTTTTTTGCCGCAAACTGTTTGTTTTGTTGCTGTTGTTGTTGTGTGTTGCTGCTAGTCGTGCGCATCTTCCAGGAAGGAGTAACAGATTGATTCCAGACAGCAGTCTGTTGGCGTATATATTAAACTGACTCTGACAATATTTTACTTGTGTGCCAAGAGAAATTTATTGTACTGGCCTGGGCATTTAGTTTTATATCATCTGTGGGCGTTCAATAACAAATACATTTAGCCGTTTGGTCATTTGGTTAAGCACATAACAAACATATAAATAATGCTTAAGCAAACTACATAAATTGCTCGTGACTGCAATTAGACAATTGTTGCTGTCGTCAAGCTCAGCCATGGTTCAGAGACTAATGAATTTTTATTTGTACTTGCATATGTCTTACAAGACAACAGCAGATCAGCAGCAGCAGCAGCAGCAGCAACAGCAACAATAACAAAGTCTCATAATATTGGTATTGTTGTGGGCAATGGCTGCCTTTGCTGTTGCTTGTATAAATTACCATAATAACAAATTACGGATCATTAAGATTGTCAGCTACTTCATTTTAATTAATTAACCATTAATTACAAAGCGCCTGAATGGCAGCAATGTGGCAACAGTGTCTGGTAACGACAAATGCTGTACATGAGCCTACAGTATAAGCCCAAAACCTAACAGCAGACACACCAATAACCAAAGAGACAGCAGGCATCCGAGCAGCCATATAAGCCACGACGATGACGATGACAACGACAACAACGACGTCAAGAAGCCAAAATTAATGCAATAGAAGAAAACAACAACGGCAGAAAAAAAAAATTAACAACAACAACACCAGCAACAGTTGCAGCAGCAAGTGAAGAAAAGCACAAAAAAGCAGCTGTGCACAAAAATGCAAATTTTAACAGAGTAAAACAACAACAAAAAACAGCGACAACTACAAATATGCTAAGAGACTTCACTTTCAATATATAGCAAAGGATGCTATTTGTTGTTGTTGTTGCTGTTGTTGCTGTTTGTCGCGATTGCAAGTTGCACAAATTGCATTTTGCCATATAAAACACAATTTTAGCTGAAGACAAAGGAAAAAAAACAAACAAAAAAAGAAAAAACACAGCGAAAAAAGCTCAGGTAAAACCTACAGATGCATATGGGACAGAGTCAAAGACAAAGCACCAACACTAAAAATGTGACAAAAGCCCAAAATCGCAAACTGAAAGTGAAACTCGAGAGAACCGAAATGGAAACTAGAAATTTGCATAGAAATGAATTTGCTGTTGCAGCAAACTACTTATGAGCATACGTACTAAATAATACCAAATAAATACTAGTAAAGCAAACAAATCTGGTATCTCATTAACAAGCATTAAGATTATCATCGAGATGCATGGGAACTTATGAAATGAATAATTTTATAATAGCCATATATAATCTACAGCCTAATTTAAATTAGCATATTTATTGTTTATATAGCTATGCTAATCATAATCATAATCAATAATAAGTTCATTAACCCGTACCAAGATAATATTAAACAGATGCACCAATTATACACCTACAAATTGTGTATAAGACGTTATTAGATTTCAATAAATAAAATGAATAAATAGAATTTAAAGAATTTCATCATATTTTCAAGTGATACCAATTTGAAATACAAGCTAATACTTGGCTTATAAAATATACTTTGTGGATATCTTTTTGACAGGCCGATGACTTGTTGAATCAAGTCAGCAGAGCAAGTTCGTTGCCTAAGTCATTTATATGGCGAGCACTTGGCATGCAAATATTTGCATATCTTTAGTACTCGTGTGGCTGGCTGGCTGGGTTACACACCCACCGGGGGCAGCCTTAGTAACAACAAATGCACAACGAGCCTCTTTTTGGTACAATATACATTGAGCTAAGCCAAACTCTAAATATATTACACTCTAATGTCTTTTAAACCGAAACTATAAATTTCTTATCGCACATCGAAAATCAAGCTTGCCCCTACAAGTCAAAGTCGAATGTGGCCGGCGGCAGTCTGCCAGTTGCAGTTGCAGTCCCAGTCGCAATCTTGGATATAGACGCGGACACCGACACGGGCACACACCCTAGTTGGACATGCGGCGCACTCGTGCGTCATATTCAAATGTGGAGTTGATGTCGGGAGTCTGGCTAAGAGTCTGTAGATTGCGTTCGCAAGATAATACAGCGCCACCGTTTCTTCGACAGTGGCTAGGCTAGTGACTGTGGCATTCTTTTAAAGGCCGTCCAGAGCCAACACTAGCGCTAACGGATTTTAACCAGGAACCCAGGTCCAAAACAGTTGTGTATGTATGCCATAAATGGATGCCATAGCATACGTAGCCTTAAAAAGTCAAATGTGTGGATAATAATTTTGATTTATTGCCACAGCGAACCCGACCACAAATACAAGCTCGATGCTTACCTACAATCTCAGCTAGATAACTCAATCCAACGTTGTTGTTGTTGTTGTTTTTGTGGTTGCTGTTTGAAGCTCAGCTCCGTTGGCTATTATCATTTGAAGTTAGCCAAAACGAAGCACAAGCCTATAGGGGCGTGTGCTGCAAAGGGGCGTATGCCAAACATGCTAATGAGCCACCATTCAGTGGACCAATGGCCAAGCAGCTTGACTAACATTTAACACAACAACCACTGCTATCCACAAAACTAAGTTTTTGGTTATTGTTTTTGTTTTGGTTTTTAGGTTTTAGGTTTTGCATCTTTAACTATGTTTTCGCCTTGCATAATCATTTGCGGTAGCTGAAACGGATCGCAACATTTCCCGCTCAGCGTGCACTTTAATTATGAAACTTTGAACTCGTGCCAAATGGAAATCGAAACGTGAATTTGCATACATTTTTTTTGATCAAATGTTAACAAAAATAAAAGACTTAATGTCTTAGTTATTATATGCATAATTCCTATCTTAAAGACAACGAAAGAAACTTTTATGAGCCATCAACAAATAAATGGGAAAACCCAAAAGGCAGAATGAAGCAAAATAGCTAAAGTTGATTAAATAATATGACTGTGTCAAAAATTCTCTAATCTTTTACATAAAATATCTTTTAGAAAACAATAATTTTTTTTTCTAATGAATACATGTCAAGGATGTTGACTTAAGTTCTCGATCTTGTTATCTTACCCAAAATACAAAAAAATAGTTTTCAAACCTTGACTGCGAAGCTGAATTTGGAATTCTCAACTCAGTGTTTTCTTTTATGTTGGTGTGTGTGTGTGTGTGTTTTTTTTTTTTTGGAACCTGTTGACATGTGGCAAAAAGAAAGTCACTCACAATACTTTCTACCACGGTTTTTTTTTATCTCTACTCAGCTATCGCCACAGGCAACTGCAGCATCATTCATCTTGCAGTCGTGGCTATAAAGCAGATTAAGCTGTAAATAAAGCTCTGTCAATCTGTCAGCCAATGTCCTCGTCGTCGCTTGCCTGCCTGCCTGCCTGCCTTTTAATTGCCCACACCTAATCGGAGCTGACATTTATGCGCGCGCTCCATTTAAAATTTGTTGGCCTGCCAATTGAATTGGCTGCCCGGCTAATTGCCTAGAATGCGCTCTCTAACGGTGATCTGTGTGTTGCAGCAGCAGCAATATGCCATCTTCCCAGCTGCAATGCAAATTGAGCTGTTGCCTAGTTGTACGCACAATTAATGCTCGACAGCAGTTAGTTCAGGACAACACTCAATGGCAATTAGGGTCGTCGTCGTGTCTGTCGCTGGTTCTTGCAAATCCATTGCGAAATGCTTAACACACACCAGCTGTATGTGTGTTATATTCAAGTATATTTTTTGTTGGACACTCAACAGCAAACAGCAAACAGCCAACAGCCATGCAAATTGTAATTTATGAGACAAATTTTTATGTACCACTCTCGAAAATTTATTGTACATTGGCAACGCAATAAAAGACGAACTCGATTGGACTATGTGTTCAAGAAAAAAAAAAACAGGTGCTCTAAGTTTCTTGGATTTAATGGTATTTTAAATTATAAACTATGAATTAGTTAAGCTCGTAAGCTTAAGAATTTTATTTAAAAATCACATAGATAAGTTCATGTGTGGTATTCATTCATTGATTCTTTTTTTTTTTGTCTAGAAGCTTCATGTTATTTTGTGCTTAACTCATTCATTGAGTATACCATGACGGAAGAGACTTGTACACATTAAAGTGTTGACTCTTAGCAGATGTACGCATAGCATAATCCAAGTAACATTTAAAAGCCATTTATCATGCATGTGACTTAAGACAAAATGACTTCAAAGGTCTTCGGTTCAACAATTTGTCAATGGTGCATCTTTAGACTCGTAAACTACTATGTATATATAATTTTCGATAGCGCAGTGATCGGCGACTGAACTCATCCATTAATATCAGTCGAAAGATTCGTTAGAGATGAGTATAGAAAACTGGTTTTTGGCACAGCGGTCACAGCGTCATCATCAAAATAGAAATCAATAAAAAATGAAAACAAAAACAAGCGGAGCAAACAGACGGCCATACGCATTAGACTAATTAAAATATACGAGCCTGTAGCGAGTTTAAATTCGATTTGCATTTGAAATCTATTCAACATTTTATATGCGGCTGAACTAAAAAAAAAAAAATAAAGGAAGAGACACCCACTCGCAGGTCAACCAGCTTTAAGACCAGTCTCATCCATCAATTCGATAGCGCAAACTATATCAGGAATTTGATTCAGATATTTTGGAGGCTCTGCTTTTAATTGATTTGAAATGAAGCTTAAATTTTATATTTATTTTATTTTAAGCATATAAATAAATTTACAGTTTATTACTGATAATCCAGCTTAATTTACTGACATTTGTCTTAGGAAATAAATAAAACATATTATAGAAACAAAAAACATCTTAAAATAGCACAAATATTTTACCAAAAAAATAAATATATAATTAAAAAGATTAAGACCAGCAAAGACAAGGGTCGGAACAATGAACAAA
Organism: Drosophila dives; assembly: GCA_035042365.1. Taxonomy (NCBI): domain Eukaryota; kingdom Metazoa; phylum Arthropoda; class Insecta; order Diptera; family Drosophilidae; genus Drosophila; species Drosophila dives. The sequence goes on from JAWNLJ010000442.1 coordinate 6,820,644, forward strand.
AGGTCAAATAAAAATAAAAAATAAAATAACCGGTTTAGCATTTTGCCAATCTCAGAATTAAAGCGCTTTTGTCGACATTGACGTCGAATAAATATTTGAAGTAATAAAATTAGGCTTACTTAACAATACGCGTTTTTTTTTACCAGATTCAAATAAAATCCTACCCAGATTTGACCTAGTTTTTATTACAAATTTTTAAGCAAAAATTGAAAAAAAGGGGGCAAAAGAAATTTATTGCAGAATTGTTTTCGCCTTGCGCCAATGTAATTTATTGCATGTTTTGCTCATTAAATTGATTTTTCTTCTGATTTTGAGTGCGAGTGTCATTGCCAGCGACTGGCGACTGGCGACTTGGAGAAACTGGAAACCGGGAACCCAGAAGCACGAATGTCTCCCAATGTTGTTGGTTTTGTTTTCGGCACGCTCGGGTTTCATAAAAAATGCCAATTAAGCGTGAATATAAGTGCCAGATAATTTTTCAGACAGCAGCCAATGTAACCCAAATTGCCAAAATCCAAAAAAAAGAGATCCCCAAAAGACTTACAGCACTAAAAGCAGCAACAACTCCAATACGAAAAATGCTTGTAAATAAGTAAAAATTAAAATCAAAATGTATGTATGCTCTTTTCCACAAAGAAATTGTCACTTATTGACATTGAATGTAACTCGTTTAAAATTTAAACATCATAATACAAATTAGACTGAAATTCAAATATTTATCTATTGTATGATATTAAGTTTGAATAGCATATAAAACGGTTTTTTGGGACCACCATGACATTCAGCGAAACATCTTATCATTCACCTGATTTAACGAATTATAAAGATGGGTAAATCGCCACAGAGCATTTAATATTCGTTTCAACTTTAGCGCCTGACACAATAAGGCAGCTTTTAAAAATATTTACAACACTCAAGTACAGTTCAAGTGCTGGGCCAAGTCAGCGATATGCCCGCCAATGTCCAAGTCCAACTCCAACTCCATCTCGCAGGCCGTCAGGCAGTCGGCCAGGCAAAAACGAAGGCCCCCAAAAAAACACCAAAAAACATAAAGAAGAACGGTAGAGTGTTTCTTCTCTTCTCTTCTGGTTTTTTATATTTTGTTTTAAGCATTTTTCATTTAAAAGCGACAGCCAAAACTGATGTCGATGTCCACTTCCATTGCCAGCCGAGTTGGAGTCTTTGATGACCGAGATTTTTGGTATGTGAATCGCTTTTTATTTGGTATTTGGGTATTGGAGCCTTATGCGGGATTTGTCTCGATTTTAGTTTCAGTTTTAAAGTGCACTATTCACTTTGACTATCCAACTAAATAAGGCAATAAACATAAAGACAATAAACTGAGACCAACTCGAAACAATGACACTTATAATATAATAACTATTCGGAAATACTGAAGTGTCAACAGGTCCCAAGCAACTTTAGTCTTAAAAGCTTGGCTTGGCTTGGTGCCTGGCTGGATAGAGCTTTAATTTTGATAAATGTTTAATTAATTTTGTTCCTCAGTCCAAGCATAAAACTTGGCCATTTTCTGACTTAATGAACAAAAATTAACAACACACTGAGAAACCAATGTCTATGCCAGCTACGCGGAAGATCTTCAAAGTAAGTTTTCGAATTTTTGTGTTTCTTGGTTTCTCGTCGTTTACATTATGGTAGCTTGTGTGGATTAATATTATGAATGAATGTTTACATATGTGAAAAATTTTGTAATTAGTTTTTTTCATCGCTCCTCAGCTTGGTACTTTTGCTGCGGTGCCCTCTGAGTGATTTTCACCAACGGGGGCTTTGAAACAACTGCAAATTACAAGTTATTATTAATGTTAACAAGCGAAATCTACGTGTACTTATCTGAAAACTCATTTGGCAGGGGGTCTTTATGATTTATCTATATACATACATATATATATATTTTCAGATACATATACATGTGTACATATATACACATTAATGTGTCTGTTCTTGATTTATGTGTGCACGGTTTTATTACATAAAGCACAGAGCCACAGCACTCGGGCAGCAAGTGGGTCACCTGTCCCCTGGGTCAGGTATTGACGAGCACTGGCAACTTAACGCGCACATAAAACAATCTTTAAGCTTTAGTAGCTGCCAGCATTACAAAGAATTCAAATCAAAACGTTCCACAGTAATTATGCAAAGATTTTGAAAGAAACCTCCCCACAACCAGCCATTGCACAAACTGAGACACGGTTTTGGCTTCCACTTGTCTCTTCTCGCCAATGGCTATAGTTTAGGAACATCCAAATCCACAACCAACAACTACTAACCACAACGACAACGACACGAACTCGTAAAATATGCAAAATGTGTGCCAGGCCATGCAGTGAGCAGTCCGCTAACGACTTGTGTCAATAAAAATCAAGCAAGGCACCGAAATGCATTGCTTTCATGGATGTACTCGTAAGTTTTGTACATATTCCTCAGTGTGGAGCTACCATCGATGCACTTGTTCTACTCATCGCGCTAGCTGCTGATCATATTCTTGTTGTTGGGATGTTGCTTGTTGGCTGTTGGTTGTTGGCTGTTGGTTGTTGGCTGTTGGCTGTTGGCAGCTGGCAGTTGCTGGTGTTAGATGTTACTGCAGCTGGCAGGAAAAATCGAAGAATGTCTAGACAGCAGACAGCACTTCAGATTGCACATTGTTTCCTGACTGGCTGTAACGGACAAACGGTGACTGTGGAAGCTGCTGCTTTAATCCATGGTGGAATACAAATATCAGGAAAAACGTCGAAAAGATTTGGCATTGTTTTAATATAAGATTCGTGGCTAAGTAGTTTCCGAGCTTATGAGTTTTTAATATAATTTTCAGACTCTAAATATAATAAAAATATAAAAAAAATTCTAACGGATAACTTTTCACCTCGCTTCCTCAACAAAAACAAATGACTTAGACAAGGAACTTGGCAATCAAGGCATGAAGAGCTACTTACTAATGAACTAAGTAAGGAAGCTAAACTAGAATTATATTGTATGCATGATAGTGTCAGATAAATGCTTTCAGGCGACATCGTATGAAATTTATTATGCCGCAACAATAGCACTTAAAATATCAACAAACTGGCCACAACAGCGATAGCAGTCAGATGGCAGAGCACAAAGAAAAATTGTAAATTGTATTTGTGGCTTGAAGTATATAAATAAATAGGTAAAACGACGAAAATCAAACAGTCAAAGCAGCTGGAGCCAAAGTTCTCAGACTGACAAGAGCAAGAGCAACAACAAATAATTTATGACACATGACGATGTTGTCTACAAGCAAAGCAAAGCAAAGCAACAAAAACATCAATAGCTACTCTGCCAGCAACAACAAGGAGAACAGCGACGCGTCGACGTCGACGTCGGCGACGACTGAAGTGTAACTTCCCACTGACCCAATTTACAAGCACTTAATGCCAAAAAGGAGAAGTTGTACAAGAAGAAGAAGAAGAAGAAATAAACATAGACGAAAGCCAAGCTGGTAATGCATATCAAATAAAATTGTAGCAACAAGCAAAGTAACAAGAGCAACACACACCAACAACACCAATGGAGCAGCAACAATGCGTGCCACCAAGACGATAAAAATTATGACCAAAATAGACAAAATAAAAGAAAGAAAAAAAAACACACACACACAGACACACACAGAAAAATTTAAATTAAAAGCCAAAAACTCCCACACATAAAAGTCGAGAAAGAAACTTGAAAAAAGGTCTGTCAAAATTAAATCATTTCAGTGGCACACAACATTAACCGATGGTTAAAAGTTGATAATGATGATGCTTGGATAACGCTCGTTATTATTTTGCTTGCCGTTGTTGTTGTTGTATTTGTTATTGTTGTTGCTATTGTTGTTGTTATTGTTGTCATGTAGTATTTGTTGTTGTCCAGTGCGTTGGTGGCTGGCACTGGCAGCGTAACAAATGCTGTTTTGACTAAGTGTTTGACATGAGGAGCGTGGAAAAAAGACAACAAGTACACACAGGTCACAGACATACACACACACAAACACACACACATACGCACGCATATGAAAATATGTAAGTCTGCGAAAGTAAGAAAAGCTGAGTGCAAAATGAGATGCGTGCATTGTATAAAAATGCTGAAATTTTATTTGCAGGTGCTGCTGCTGCTGCTGCTGCTGCTGCTGCTGCTGCTGCTGCTGCTGCTGCTGCTGCTGCTGCTGCTGCTGCTGCTGCTGCTGCTGCTGCTGCTGCTGCTGCTGCTGCTGCTGCTTCTGCTGCTGCTGCTGCTGCTGCTGCTGCTGCTGCTGCTGCTGCTTCTGCTGCTGATAGACTAAACACTCAGTTAACTGTCGGGCAAACCGATGGAACGACCTACCGACCAAGCGACCCAGCAACAATTTAACTTCATTCCACTTGACGAGCGCGCTTCCGGTTTCATTTGAGTGAAATTTTGCGCCTGCGGCAAATTTATGTGAGAAAACAACAATTTACTAACACCAAACATCAACACTAACAGCAGCTGCATTTTTCTTAGGAAATTATAAACGGAACCGAACCAACCATAGAAATTTACATATGCCGCCTTTGGCACTTTGGCACGTATTATATTTTGTTCGTTGAATACAAAAGCACGAGACAGCCGTCAGTTATTAATTATAAATATTAAATATTATAAAAACAAAAAAAACATAAATAACTACAATAGCCAAATTAATCAATTTTATTTCATAAAACTAAAAGCATAGCAGAAAATTAGCGGCATTTAATTCAAGAATCAAGTGTTTTGATTATATAATTTAATTTGATAACATTGTCCCGTTTTCTAGCTAAATTTGCAAATTAAATGCTAATCATTATAAGATTCCAATACATGAATTTGGCCAAAAAATAAAATCGACTAAGTAGTTTCAAAATCAAATTTGACAAATTTAAAGTTAAACATAACCGGTTAATTAATAAAAAAAATTCTTATTTTAATAGGAGATGTCCATAAAAGTTATACACATAATCAATGCAACGAATATATAATATAAAATTCATATATTTTCAATAGAAGTTATGCAATATATTTATATATTTATATTATTATAAATTTCGCTGCTGATCATCTCTATTTTAATTTAAATTTAAATTTATTGCTTAGAAATTGTGAATGGCGGTTTTTGCAATGCCAACAATTTGCCTATTCGTTTAGCACGTTTTTATAATAAATATTTTTGATTGCTTTGAATTTGCTTAGAATTCATTAGTTGATAATTTATTAAAATCATTTAAGGAAGATTTTGGCATTATTTATACTGTTTAAGTGTTTAAGTTGCAAAACTGGTTGGCAATTTTACTTTAGTGTAAACTTATATATTTATAATACAAACATTTTTTAAATTATGGTGCAATATACTATCAAATTATCTTTTTTAATAATTATACTTATTAATAATCATAATTTATTCATTACTTTAAGCTTTAAACCAAATCTTTCAAGTTTTTACATAAAGTTATGGGGCATATCAGACAAATGATATACACATTAAGTTGTTAGTTTTCTAATTAGGTACTTCAAATTTATGTTTTTCTTGGAGCGCTTAAAAAAATAATTTACTTTATTTAGTGTTTGTTTATAATTTGTTTGCTTTAATGACACACATAAGGTTAACTTAAAAGCGATATAGATTGACAAGCATGTTTAAGTATAACTTGCCTACTCAAATTTGATATATATATATTTTTTTTTTAGCAATTTGCAAATTTTTAATTATGAAGCCATTAATACTTATTTACTGAGATCCAAACCTAAGCGGGTAGATTTGATTAATTGCTTATTTCGGCTTGTCAAGGGCTTAGTCATGCTTGCTGTTTTCTATTTTCGCAAGCATTTTTGCACAAAAGGTGTAGCCGGAAGATACTAAAACTTTGAATTTTCTGTTTTGACTTTGCAGCTTTTGCTGCGCACTTCTAATTAGCTAATTATACGCTAAATTAATGTATAATTATTGTGAGCCGGGCGCGTGATCTTGGCGAGTGAATCGATTTTCCTATGAGCACATGCTGTAGGTAGTTTTTAAAGAATTTGAAATTAATGTGATGAATAACTAAAATATCTAAAGTTTTTGTGCATTAACCACATTTGTGATTCATTGATTTTTAGCCTGAACAATTTTATTTTTTGTATAGTCCTTATAAAATAGTTTACGATCTTTGAATTTGCTTCCATAAATTTAACCTTCTTTACATGGCTGACAATAGGAACAAAAGCTTTCAGTGAGCAAACAAATAACTAAAACAAGAAAGCATAGAACTATAAATTAATGAAATTGATTTGCATCTTTGATTTGTAGAATGAATTTCAGATGGTACTAAAACGTACAAAATGATCAAGATAAAATCTAGCTTAAAATTAGTTGATGTTTGTGATGTTTGCATTAATATTTAAGATTTTTTATATTGAAACGGAATATTTTTAATTATATTTTTACTACTAAATCTATAGAAAATTTGAAACAGCTTTTTTTTATGCTGAACAATCTTAATTTCAATATTTACTATCAAAGATAGACTTTGTTGTTGTTGCGTTAAACAAAAGACTTGAGCAACGAACTTGGAAACTTGCACTCACCAGCTTAAAGTTGTTTAGAATAATTTATCCAATTTTGTATAGCTTAATAAATCCATATAAAGGTGATAGCAGAATTTTTGTTTTTGTTTATATATAAATGTAGATGCAGAAATTGATAAGGGAGGCAACTCTGTGGTTTTGAACTTCTCACTTTGCATTAGTGTCTCACATAGCAACAACTTAACCCATTATGGGCATTATTTACGACTTTCAATTGTTGGGCACACTCACACACAAATCATAATAGTTGTATTATCAACTTATCATACAATACATAATTCTTGCAGCTATTCATAAATTTGCACTTTTCATTCCCATACGGCGTGTCAGCTCATTAAAAATTCTGGAAAACTAATTTTGCTCGTCGAGCCTCGTTAATTAAAAATACTGCAATAATTGTCGGTCGTTATCGCTTGCCCGACTTCCGTTGGCGGTTTCAGTTTCCGTTGCGTTTTTCGTTTGTGTTTTTTTTTTTTGGTTTGTGTTTGTGTTTGCGCCTTAACTCGGCGACAGGAATCGCGACGCCCACGACAACGATCGTGATCGAAATTTTTGCACTGGTCGGAGGCCGACGGCAAATGAACTTTACGGAAGTCGATTCGACGATGCCGAAAAACAACGACAGCGAAACACTATAAAATCTCCGCTCTCCGCTTCGTGGCGCACGCAACGCACAAACACTTGAAACTGAACTAAATCTGGCCGGGCTCGGACCCGGGCCAGCAAGTCCAAGAAGTTGCTGGCCCGCAGCAGCAGTCGCTGCTGGCTTCGCAGTCTACAGTCTAAGTCGTTGCTGTTGCTGTTGCTGCTGCTGCTGAGAGCATGACGGCAATACTGAAAGAGCGAGACCTACTCAAAAAAAAGTTTTTGGTTTTTTTTTTTTGTATTTTTTGGGGTTTTTTATTTTTTGTTTTTGTACGGCGGACAAGCGGTAAATGATAATAAAAGCTGGCTAGGTTTTATATCTGGTCGCCGCTGACGTCGACGTCGCCAACAGCGAAAAATCAATGAAAACGTTTCGATCTTTATTGTTGATCTCGTTGTTGTTTGGGGGCTTTTTGGCTAAGAGTTGGCTGTGCGCTCTTCGCGCTCTATTAGCCATTCTGATTTATGCTCTTAATATATTTGTCAATTATTTTTATGTTTGTGCGATGCCAAAGTCTTTTGTTTGCCCCAAAATCATTTTGGGTTGTAGCTATTTTCATTGTGAGCTTTTCTTTGATTTGCCAGACTTATTGTTATTATTGTTGTTAAAAAAAGTAAATTTTATTTTTTGAGATGCTATTGTTACTATATTTGTGAGGGATTTGCATAGATCGAGGCGCATACGTGCTTATGAGCATGTGTACATTTATAAAACTGTCAACATTTTGTTGCGATACTCCCCATAAATTAAACAATATATGAAAAGTTTTTCTTTTTTTTATATAAATGAACCCATAAAAGGGCTGCGCCAATTTTGAGGTAGCCAAAATACCTTTTGACCCCTAGAATTTGGAAAGGCCTGAATAGCAGATACGTGCAGGGCGTGTCGACTTTCCAATATGGTTGATATTTTCTCACACAATTATGCTGCCCCATTGATCGATTTTATACAATTTGGCGTCCATTGATGTTGTAGTAGCTTGCCTCTTATTCACTCCAACACTCGCTGATCAACTCACACTCTTTCGAATAATTTATCAAACGCTTTTAGTCAATGATTTCAAATTTACGTTTTTTTCATCTGGCTCGTTCCGATGTGATGATTCAATGGTCCATTGATCTGGAACTGGAACTGGCACTGGCAGCCGGGGGTCTTTTAAAAGCCTTTGACTCTGGCGACCCCCATAAGCATTCACTAATTCATTTCACTTCCACATATTAGCTACAACATCAAACAGCAACAACGAAATCCACTTGCACCTGGCTCTCAGAGTTTGCTCCATTTAAGACATTTCAACGTCAATCAATAAGCATTTAAGCTCAATTTTCCATTTCGATGTTGTTGGGATTTCAGCTGAGATTTCTTTCGTTTTTTTTTTTTTTTTTGGCCATATCTGTTTTATGACTTAATGCCGTTTGTTGTTGAGCTTCGAACACACTTAACGCTACATATATATATAAGGGGACTCATTGCGTTTTAGCTGGGAATTGCCATCACCTTGCTTATTACTTGTCATATCTCCGGCTATCTGTGGTCATCCATGGCTACTCTCTAACCGCTCATTTGCATTTTACAGCGCATTTAGATAGCCGTTGAGACGTGCTGCGTTTTCTCACATTTCACTGGGAAGGCATTTTTATTTTTAATTTTTTTTCAATATTGAGCGCTTTTTATGAATTCTTAATAATATCTCTTATGTTTGATTTGACACCTAGCGAATAGCGTTTTCAATATTAACGGTTTTTTAATTACCTATGCGCCCCATTGGATCGGCTCCTCGACTTTGTTGGCCAGGTCTTTTGTTTTGCGGCCAGCAAGCCATGACAAGCCGTCTTGTTCGTATGTAGAAAAGTGAAATTGAAAAACTCGAGTAATAATAATAAGAATAATAAAGGAGGCAGCTCATTAACTTGCCGCTTTCGTCAACTGTACGACCGCCGAAATGCCAAATATTGCCACGTCATGGCCGCTGCCCAGCAACTACCCAAAAACTAGCTGCCTGCTGGAAAACACTTGCCCCTTGCGAGTCCATCTGTGGCATGCAGCGCCCACTCAGCCACCGATCTCGAAATACTTTTTTTTTTTTGTTGGGCTGGTCTGCCGCCCCGCTTGACCCATTTTATGTTTAGCTGCTCTGGTGCTTTCCTGCTCTCCAATACTCTCTGTCTCATTGTTAAGTGTAACTATTAGTGCGGCCGCTCTTTGCTACGTTTCCAGGTCAACGGGGCAATCAATCATACTACAGTGTAAGAAATTTGTATACCGCTGCCACACGACGCACATGAAATACTTTACAAAAATGTATCGATAAAAAATTAGACGGAATTTTTCTTTTTTTTGCCGAAGTTTTCATGCCCTTAAAAAATACCGATTATGATTTTTAACCTTTTACGGAGAGAGTTGCTGACAAGAGAAAAAAAATAGAATTTTAAATCAATAATTCCCAAGTCTAATAATAGAATAATTCTCATATGTAGAAATAAAATATGTATCTCAATTATTATCGCAAATATTCACAAGCGCTTTGAATAGAGTATTCGAGACTTAAAATTGATCTTGATTCGCATCTATATGATAATGTATGTAAATATATGTACTTAAGTATGTGTTTAACATATTTGTTCGTGGAAGATCAAATTGTTATTTTCACAGCATATTTTGGTATAAAAATTAGCGCAGGAAGCGCATACCACAAAAAAAACTTGCACATTCATTCGTTGAGTATAAAAATAAATTTATTTTCGTTTTGTTTACTTTGGAAATGAACTTTTCTCCATGCCAAGATTTTGCTCCCGATGGCGATGTTTTTTGTTTTTGTTTTTGTTGCTTTTGACGTTGTTGTTGTTACTGTAGTTACTGTTGCCTGTTGCCACTTTGGGCGGATGTCGAGTATTTAGCGGAAAGTGAAAAGTACTGCTTAAAATGGCTTAGTTTGCAGGTTTCGCCTTGCGGAAGTTGGCCGCTAACAAACGCTAACAAGTTGTCTATCATAGAAAAGCAATTTCCATGCCAATGATTTATGAGCCGCTTAACGGGGCCATTACTATCTTATCTCTTGGCTATTATGTATACCATTTGAGCTGACAAAATATATTGTGCTCGAATCTAAAGCTGGCGTTGCCACTGCCACGCTGACGCTGACATGTCGCGCTTATCGCCGCAAAATTATCAACAAACACATAAGAGACAAACAGACATAACAGCAGCAACAGCACCAACAGCAGCAACAGCAACAGCAACAGCAGCAACAGCAACCAAAACAAAGTCAAACTCAAAATTGTTGGCTCAGACAATGGCTTACACTGTTTTTCTCAATTGTAAGCCACCACGCACGCGCGCATTTACTTAAATATATATTGGAGCTCAAGTTTCATTTGGAGCAATTCGGTTGAGTCCAACTCTAAACATGTGCCCAAATTTCAAGTGGAGTGGATTTGTCGGAGTCTGAGTTTTGAGTCTTCGACTGGGTCGGCGATTGAGTGTGCGTGTGTGTGGGGGTCTATGCAAATGCAGCTAAACTCATTGAATGACCCTCGTTAGGCCTACTGCGTGAGTTCGCCCGTTTTTATTTGTCTGCCCCACCTGCCCCCACCGTAAGCGCGCTGCACGTCACTCAAGCTTTGTTCGACCTGTCAAGATGACAAGTGTTTGCTTTGGACGCAGGCTGCAGGCTGCAGGCTGCATGCTGCATGCTGCAGCTTTCAGCTTGCAGTTTTGTTGCTTCCAGTTTTGCAACATGCAGCTGGCGCCCGGGCAACAGTAAACTTGACATTTGATTGTATTTTAATTAAAAAGTGGTCGAACATTCAAATAAAAGCAGTGAAAATTTATTGCGCTCCGCAAAAATTGTCAGTGCGTGGTCCAATACTACAAAAAAAAAATAGGACCGCTTTGACTTGCCTATAACTCAAACATTATTTCACGCAGAGTTATTATACGTCAGCAAAGGGGGGTGGGGAGGGCGTCGAGTCGGGTCGGGGGCGCCGCTGGTGGCATATGAATGCCGTCCGTGACCGTGTGGCGAACCAACAATGACGACGACGCCTAGCGAAATGAGGTCGAAATTATTTGCAATTTATTGAAGGCAATCAAAATGCTTATAAAGCAAAGTTTTGCCTTTATTTCTGAGCTGAGCTGAGCTGTTGTGGTTGCTTTGATTGTAGCGTGGTTTCTAACCTGTCCGTGTTGGCCAAGTTTATTAGTTCTTTAGCTGGTGTTGCCATTGAGCCATGAAATTCAGTTTTCTACAAATAATTTGTAACGGCCTACTCTGCATACAATGCACGTAAGGTAATAAAATATATATTTTTTTATGTTAGACATATAATTTTAGTTCTAAGTACTGATTAAAATTTTACTGATTAATATAAAATTAATGTCTGCAATTTATTTTAAATTTTAATGGACATTAAAGAGTATTAACCTTTCGCCTATTCTCACAATTTTCATTTTGCAGACTCGCAGTCTTCTCATTGTTTGTTATTTATTTCCATTTTGCCGCTTTTTTAGATTGAGTTATTTTTTTTTTTTTTTTGGTAGCGGGTGGTTGATTAAAACGGAAATGTTGAGCATTTAGTTTATATGTTTTACGAGTTGCCTTTTTTTTTGGTCGTACGTTTGTTAAGTTTGAAGTGGCAAAACTACTTCAGTGTATAAGCAAATAGTATTCACATATTTTTTGAGGCCTCAAAAATGTCATTAGGCAATGGCAAAAGGCAACTGACAGGCAACTTCTTAACTCAAAGTCTTAACGTGAACCGTTGCTCATTTATTACATCATATTTATTTTGGCAATGCTTTAAACTGTTTTATGTTGACTGCCAGGCGGCTGCAAGTCGTAAATATCAATGCAACTGTTGTAATATGCTGTATGCATCCAATGAGCCTTCAGGCCATCAGACTCCAAGCTCGAGCCCGACCCGAGACTGTGTGTCAGTCTAGAGTCTATAGCCTAGAGTGTAGAGTTTCTCAGGCCCACAGCTGGCGGCTGGCCTGGCGATGTCAATTCTGGCAGGAAATTTGAATATAGTATGATGTCTAGAAGAGTTACAAATAAACGTCGTTGTCGACGGCTTTCATGCTTTTCATGTTCAGCGTGATCATTCAATGGCAACCTAGTCTCATCTTACCCAGACGCAGATCTCTCTCTCTGTTCAGTTGTGCATCTCCATCTTCATTTTATGCGCAGGTGTTGGATAAATATCAAAATAGTGCAAAATCGTGCATACGAAATTTGTACGTGATGCCATGTTGTAGGTGTCGGTTTTGGGTCTTGGGTTTTAGGTTTCAAATTCGGCTTCAGCTTTAGCTTTAGCGTCGGCTTCGGCATTACAGCGTCCAATTTAAAAAACCTACCAAGCCGACAAAAATAAAAATAAATAAAGAACAGTCAAAACAATGGCAGAGGCTGGCTTGGGGGCAAGTAACTGTGCCAAAGTTGGTCGTCATTGGGGGTACATGAAATGCGTGGCTTATTCAAATTGCTCAAGTTAAGCATTATCACACTCTTACACAGACAAACATAAGCACACACACACACACATACTTTAGATACATAGTCATAAATATAAAACCGACGTCATTAAAAAACGTTTAAAATAAATTTTTGCGCTTTTATTAACTCTGACATTTGAACAAAGGCTTTTGTCAGCTTTGCTGTTCGTTGCCTATTATTATGATTAAAATATCTCCCAAAAAGAAGTTTATTTTTTTTTTTTTTTTAACCCGTTGCCGCTATATTTTTCAATATCCGAGCACACTGTTTGTTTAAGTAGCCACCTCAAAAAAAAAAAAAATCCAAAAAATTTATTGTTGATTTTTTGGGCCGCGCTTGTTATTTCATTGTTATTTTCTTTACTGGGCTTTTCAAATCAAACTGCTCCACATTCAATATTGAACGCATTCAATGCTACACATGGTTATATTTATTATTATTATTATTATTATTTATCTTTTTTTTTGTTTATTGTCATAATGTCTGGCCGAATCGGACGTGGGACACACCTCAAAAATAGTAACACCACAACAACGGTTGCCACTGATAGCCACTGTAGAGCCACCGATATCTGCGTCCACACACCGACGCGTCGGCTTCTTTTGGTGCCCCAAAACTATGCGGCATTTAAACATTTACGATTTGTTTTTAAGTAAAAGCAATCACAGACCGCAAAAGTATTTAACAGTATTGCAGCACATAATCACAAAGGCGCAGCAATGTCTGTCGATACGAAACGATACGAAACGATATAATTTTTCAAATATTGTCTTGACATTAAAATCTGTAAATAATTCGCGCCATTAAACGTGCGTCGCTCTGTTTGCGGCGGATCTGGCGGCTCCATTTGTCGCCTTATAAATTGCCCCCAAAATTGATATCAAGTTGTTTGATTATTTATATAGAATTGTTGTTTTCGTTGTTAATAATTTTCAATTTTTGTTGTTGTTTATTTATGGCGCAATTGCTGTTCAAAATGTGCACACATAAATATAAAATTTATCATTCATATATATCAACAATAAATAACTGAATATTCAGCCAGCCATATTTTTGTAACGGGTTTTGCTTGGCTCAAATATTTCTCTTGTGTATTTTTTAGATTATTTAAATAATGTTTATCAGATTGCTTATCTACGATCGATTAGTTTTCTTGTCTCGACTATCTTATCAATATGGTTCAGTGCTCATCGAAGACCATATCAAATCATTAAAGATTATTTAAATTAAATGTATATTTTCTTTTCATTGATAGTTACAATTAATTAGTCTTTATTCAGATACTTGCTGAGTGCAAAACATTTGTCAAATTTCAAATGATTAAGAATGAGGCAACAATTAAATGAACCAATTAACATAAATCCAAATAAAATGCTTTGTGATCGTTAATTTAATTTACATTAACATTTTTAGTATGCATATTCATGCTCAATCAAAATGATGGAGACCCCAAATTCAATACGAGCTTATTTAGTATGCAGCTCCATTAGGCCAAAAAATATAAAATATATATATAGATGGTATACATATATATATATATATATCTCGTTTCAGTTTATGTGCTGTTGAATATGTCGGAAATTGGGCTGAAAAACTATTAAAAATGTTCAAATTTAAAATCAATTAAGTCAAATTTATGCTGACATGAGACAAATTTAAGGCAACATTTTGCGTAGGCGGCCATAAAACTAACGAATCCCAATAACGTGAAAATGAAACGAACTACAAGTTCGAAGTCAACACTGAATTGGTAGCCCATTACCAAGGCATAAACAAACAAATCATTAGGCTCATTTTTGGGCAACTCATTCTTGTTTTCAATATTTGATTTAATTTTTCGGCCAGCGATCGATGCTGATTTATGCGACGACTGCACGCGATTAGAGCTGATGTAGAAGGATTCGGAGTTGGAGCAGGAGCGAGGCATTGGGCGCGAGGTGAGATTGCGACGAGTGTGCCGAGTGTTGGGGCCACCTACGATGTGATGAATAACAATTAGTGGCATAAATCAATGACAATCGGCAATCGGCAATCGAGCATCGATGAGTGTCTCAAAAGGCAAACAATCGCATAAATAACTAACGCAGCCAATGGCAACACTTTTAATTTATTTGGTTACAGCAACAGTTTCAGTTTAAGGTTGAGCACTGGCTCTGATCACTTGTCGTCTCTTGGCCTGGCTCTAATTGATACGCGTTAGTGTTTACTTAGCTGTGGGTGTTCCATACGCACTTTATGCAATATAATTATTTTGGGAATGTTTGCTTATTCTAATGAACTCAGCGCATGCGCAAAATTGCGAAACATACACTCCCTCTCTCTCTTTCACACATTCTCTTTCTCTCTCTGTATATATATTTCTGTCTCTGAGCAATGCGGAATATGATCTCATGTAACTCAATTCACATGATTCATGCGCTTGCCAGCGGTAGCTGTGAGAAAAATGATTGAATTAAAAGATACATTTGGCCGCCTTGAGGCAAAAGAGTTGGGGTGGCAGCAAAATCACGCTTTGAGCCTGGCTAAATGTGTAACTGTGCAAGCGTTCGATTTTAATCACTTCATTTAAAATGCCGCTCGATACGCATCAGGTAGCCAGCAAACGCTGTCGGCACCGCATTGCGTGCCACTTGTTGCAATCTCGTTTTGACCGAAAAAAGCGCTGCTGGCCACATAAAAACCAATTGGCTGCAGTTGCTCCAGCTGCCGCCGTAAATTGGCCATATACATTTTGATAACATTTTGCCTGTTACTGTCGAAAATATTTAATTAAATACTTTACCCCGCACTCGGTACAAAAACAACTTGAATTGGAATTTATACGTGTTAATAATTTAAGTTGAATTTGCATTTGCATAGACTATGTATCTAAAATGTAGTCAGTAGATGTACTAATATATTATCCATATGTACCTAAAATGTAAATAGTGAGTAGATGTACTAATATATAATCCATACTCGCATCGAGGCAGTGAGGAACACGTGTTCCTTGCTTTGGCTGTGGTTGTAAATCAAATTGCCTAATGATGCATTTAGCGGTTAAAATATGCCAATGCAGCCACGCCGGGTCACTAACTGCGGATAATTTACAGCACCGGTGCACAGGCAATGGCCAATGCCGGCAACAGATCCAGCTTCAGCTTTAGATTGCCGCATGTGCATGTGGCGGCATTATGGCATTATGGCCGATCAAAGTCAAGGTGGATATTAAATGTTGAAAAATATGTGAGCTCGCCTGCGAGTACTTACGAACATACACCCATAAATACATACAGACATACGTATATACATACATACGTGTGTACTAACATGAGCATTTGTAATTCTCACAGACGGCTCACACAAATGTACACCAATACAAGTGCACTTATCATACTAATGATGCAAAATAACTTTAACGGCTTTTTTTTTGTTGTTGTTTTTGTTGCTGTTGCTGTTTTTTGCTTTGGCAACTGCGACAACAACAAGGCCGACAATGACAGGCCCGGCTGGGAGCTCAGACATGGCCAACTGGTTCTTTGCTCTCTCCCGCAATTGCAGTTGGCAAAGTGCAGACACAGCTGAGCTCTTCGATAAAATAAAGGTCGCATTTGCCCCGACAAATAAAAAAAGCAGAGAGAAATCAATTTCAGTATAAAAAAAAAAACAGGTGTTTCTCCATATATTCGGAGCGTCCGTCATTCGAACAGATCTCAATGCGATCTGCACGCTGTGCTTTGGTCACAATTAAATGACATGGCCAAAAACGATTTATTGCCCAAGATTTCTAGCTCGACATTTGTATAACATATTTGGTCTTACGTTTTTCGAAATTAATTCTACTATATTTGATGTACAGATTTTTGCTCGACCAGCATTTGCTCTAGATATTTGATTGCTGTTTATCTCAAAAAAAAAATTTTGTATTTGAATCTGCGTTCCTCATTTTGCATATATTTCGCAAAGAATTTTTTCATTGTTTTTTATGTGTTATTTAAATGAATTAGTTATGCAGATTGAATGCCATCTAGATTCTTATTTCTTGTCTATCATCCGATGGTTCTGCTGGCACCGCGTAGACCGCGACTTTAGACCAAAAGAAAGCTGATCCAAAACCGTTGCTTTTTTATTTCCGCCAACTCCAAGCAATGCGAACAGATTGGACAAAACATTATTTGGCTCCCATTTTTTTTTTTTTTTGGTTGGCGCTTCGCTAAGAAAGCGGTCTTAAATCAAATCGCTTAACAACGGAAGCTGTGAGTTACCACAATCATGAGCTAGCCAAAAATATTTGGCTGGCCCACAACAAAAAAAAAAAAAAATTAATCTGGCAATAAAGAAATTTTAAAGCAAATAAAAGCTTGCCACGCCGTGAAACTGACAGCATGAAATTGGGTCTAGATGGCGCGGAATACGGTATTTGCCTCAAGGCTAATTTGCGAATTGCGAATGACCACAAGAGTGGGACAGACACATACATACATATATGAGTTAAAAATAGACACAATAGATACATACTTAACTCTTTTCGCCCTTTGTGCGTCACGCAAGGGCGTCAACTGTTTTGCTGTGTAATCTTTGAGCAATTTTAGAAGCTGTTGCCGACACGCTCCAGAGGCGAATCAAGTCTGGAAAGTAGAACGATTCCCCCCCCCCCCCTCCCCCACAAAAACAATTGGCCAAAAAAAAAGATAGAAACGAGACCAACAAATATTCAGATATGAAAAGCCAATTATTATGAATAACTAGTTTTAATGGAATGTCGGGTCTTATTAAAGTGTTACAGCTTCGTCGAAGCAAGACATTACTCATACGCACTGTGGGCCAGGTTTAAGATTTAACGAGACGCTGTCATGTCCGTTCCGACGCTGCTGTCGACTATCGCTAATATTTATGTTGACTCTTGTTGGCTTTGGGGCACAATTTAGTTAACTTCGGTGCCTCCGATGCGACACGTTACGCATGCGCCGTGTTGGCCCCTGCGAAATACTCATGCGCGGATCACAAGAATGGGAGTGAATATGTGTGAGTGAGTTTGTCTTGGACGTGATTGATATACGATAGCATAATTTGATTGATCTCTTTTTCCATCATCAATAACACTTTGAATGGGTTTTTGGCCCGGACTCCGATGTACTGCCGTTAGCTTTGATTGTTTTTCATCTCTTTTTTTTCTCGAAAAATGTTAATAATAGCACACACGTTGTTTTTGCACTGGCATTTTGTGGGTTAACTGCATATTAGTTAATGTTTGCTTTGCGAGCACGGGCCACACACACGCCAGATAGCGCCGCCAATGCCGAAGCTGTAATAAGTTTTAAAAATGTTGGACGTGTTATTAGCCTTAGACCCACGGAGCTCTTAGTGAGCCATTAACAGTTTCGGGCTTTAGCATATGAAAAACATTTACAGCTACAAATAGTAGCAACTGCCACCTGTACCGTTTAGCTCTGTTAACGCCTGCATTTTAACCTACTTTAGTCTCATTTTGGCTTGTAGCTTTGACGTTTGCTGCTTAATGGTGATCAACTCACCTGATTATGCAAATGGCATGCATAAGATATCTGATTTTACATATATATATATATATATATATATATATATGTGTATCACATGGAGGGGAAGTGCTTTAATCAAAAAAGTTGACGACTTCAAAACAGAACAACGCAGCGGCAATCGTTGACGCACTAAAAGACAAGTTTTTGAAAAACTGTCGAAAAATATATTTGCATAAATGATTTCTTTATCGAAATAGCCCAATCGTCTAGAGGGGGCGTGGCGCGACTAGTAAACATGCGTTTGTCATATCGTATTTTTTCTTGTATGTTTTTTTTTTTACATGTTCTCTCACTTCTAAGACTCAGACCCAGACGGCGGGTTTTTGAAAATGAACATGTCACTCAACTGGTGGAGATTTCGCTTGATTTCTGGGCGGGCCAATGATGGTAAACTATGGTAAACTATAGTTTACATCTATTTAAGATTATAATATATCAATATTTGTAGAAAAAAAATTATGCCTGAAATCGCATAATTATGCGCATTTATATAAAATTGGCTGATTATTGTTGTTTATTTTACTGATTATATTCTAAATATAAAATTATGCCTGAAATCACTATTTTAATATTCTCATTTATATAAAATTTTCTGATTATTGTTGTTTAAATTACAGATTCTATTCTAAATATAAAATTTTGATTATTGTTATTTATATTTATGGTAATATTCTAAATATAAAATTTTGCCTGAAATCACTATTTTATTATGTGCATTTATATAAAATTGGCTGAATATATTCTAAATATAAAATTATGCCTGAAATCACTTTTTTAATATTCTCATTTATATAAAATTGGCTGATTATTGTTGTTCATGTTAATAAATATTTTCTAAATATAAAATTATGCCTGAAATCACTATTTTATTATGTGCATTTATATAAAATTGGCTGAATATATTCTAAATATAAAATTATGCCTGAAATCACTATTTTATTATGTTAATTTATATAAAATTTACTGATTATTGTTGTTTAAATTACTGATTATATCCTAAATATAAAATTATGATTATTGTTATTTATATTACTGAATATTTTCTAAATATAAAATTATGCCTTATAATAACTATTTTATTATTTTCATTTAAATAAAATTGACTGATTATTGTTGTGTAAATTACTGTTTATATTCTAAACATGTAAAATATATGAAGATGGTAAATTTCATTGTTGTTCATAATCATCATCATAAAATATTGTTTTCCAATGTAGGAAATATGAAGAAGGACAAGCAACGATGGCAGAGAGTCAGTGTCTGTGCAGTAACAACCAAAAGTGGGAAATGTTACCATGTATATAACCATTAGACACGATGGTTGTTTCTGGCAATAGTGTACACCCTTCCATGCTCTCCCTGGCCGCTGTATGTTTCTTATCTCCTGACTAGCCACGCCATTTGCATGCGCCGCTGACAGCGCAACATTTTGTTGCCCGGCTACCAATTCCGCAGTTGGAGTCGTCGCTGTTGCTGTTGCTGTTGTGGTTGCCGCATGGGCAGGCAACAAGGTGCCGTGCCGAGTGCTGTCTGTGTGTGTTTGTGTGTGTGTGTGTGTGTGTGTGTTGCACTAAGTTAGACTCTAGTTGCAGCCAGGCATTAGTTGTAGCTCGTTTGGCTACAGGTTGTTCTTGTTGCAGTCGCTTGTTGGTTGTCATGTACGAAAATTGTAGCGCGCATTGCTGCAGGAAATAGTTCAAACATATCAATTTTATTTTTATTTATGCTAATAAACCGTTAGCCTGCCTGAGTGAATTATTGGCAACATACGTACACACACACACACACACACACATAGATTGTGTGTGTATAAATATGAAGTCAGCGCTTGGGCACGACCCATTGGCACAGGCCACTTTCGGAGGCAAGCTCTGATGCCAGTTACTGGTACTGAGGTGAAATCTGTGCAAGCATTATGATTAATCAAATCAAATTACCGCCACATTCCCACACAAATCAATGCAATTTGCGGCGGTCCATAACCCAATTGCCAATTGGTGGCGGCGTCGTCGTCTACGGCATCTGCGGCGTTGGCGAAAGTGTTGAATTCAACTCCCACCCAAATGTAGCGACAAGCTAAAATGGCTGCCCCTGCCCCTACTGCTGCCCCCTTTTTTTGCAACAACAAGCAAGCCAAGGCGCGGGCGTCAGGCAAATGCATGGCAAGTGCAGGCCAAAAATAATAAACAAACAAAATCAATCCAGCTCCACTGTCTCAGTTGCCAAGTCAGAGTCGGAGTCGGAGTCAGATTCAAATTCAGATTCGGTTTCAGTCTGTTAAAGGCAACTGACAAACGGCAAACGACATACAAGCTAGTTGACTAGATGCATGCCACAAAAAAAAAAAAAAAGAAGGAAAGAAAAAACTGGATTCGCTTGCGCTGCGCCATTTTTGGGCAACCCCTGACGTTGTCATTATTTTTGGACACATAATTAAAATTGACTATCGCATTGTCGCGCCCAGTCGTCGCTGGTCATCTTGGGTTTGCCGCAGAGTGTTCTCGACTCCAAACTCCAAACTCCAACTGCAACTGCAACTGCCACACCAACTGCATAAATTTCAGGCGGCAATTGTCAGCTGCCGCTGCTACAGTTGTAACTGTTAGTGCAACAAATCACTGTCGCACAGTAAAATAAATGTTTATTGTTTTGTAAGTGCCGTTAAAAAAAAAAAAGAGTTTGCATTAAATGTATTGGCAATTTACAGCAGCCATTTTCGGCCATTTGACTGAAAGGCCGCAATGGGCGTTTACTGATTGTCAAAGTTGTTCAACAGTGTGTACATATGTGTGTGTGTGTGTGTATGCATGTGTGTGTGTGTTGAAGAGTTGCGAAAACTACTTATTTTCGCTTATTAATTTACAACTTTCTTAAGCAATGACCATAAAAATAACAGCACAAACAATTTGACTTTGCCAAAAATGGTCGAGTAGCCAAATTTTTTTAGCTATTTGTTGCAATTTTGGTCTTGAGTATTGTTATCTTTTTTTTTTTTTATAATTTTTGCATAATTTGCTTGTTGGCACAACGCACGCCAAAGCATAAAAGTGAAAACTTGAGAATTTCTAGCAACAAAAAAAATCATTTAAGCCAGCTTTGTTAAAAACCAGCTAACGTACATTGTGTGCTTTCTTCGCAATTAGCAAAGCAATAGCCACAATTGTCTAACGGTGGTTAAATCTCCCACTTACAGTGTTTGTGTGTGGTCCCAAACGGTGGCTATATTTGCACCACACATTAGACTGTCCAAGTCAATAAACGAGGAAGGGCAACTCCTGGCCTTGTGCGGAGTACAGTGAATCTTTCGTTCACTTGGTTGCTCTGAGAAAGAAATCCAATTTCAGCACATAAATAAGTAGAATATTTATTCGATTTTATTTTAATAATATAAGTGAGTATTGTATGTTATTATTAAATCAATGTAATCATTAAGTATTATCCATAGTGTATGTAATTGTCGACTTGTTTATATATTTTGTTTACTATTTGTATTTGTTTTCAGCTTAAGTTATGGCCGGAGTTCAAAGTGTTTGCTCAATGCCAATGTGGCATTAAAAACTAACACGAGCGACAGCAGCGTGTTTACTTTTGCTGCTCGTTACAGCTAGTTGCCACCAATATATATATATATAGTGTTGAAAACAGTCAACAGCAGTCCACAGCCTCTAGACTGCTTGGCGGCAGTCTTGGTCTCAGTGCCACTCGCACTCGCAGTGGCAGTCAAAGTCGCCGTCTTTTCAGTTAGTTGTTTGCGCCGGGCAAACAATTGACTCGGAAGCAAATCGACGACCCGAAGACAACCAAAAAAAATTCCTCCACGTGTCCGGCGCACAGCAGCATTTGTTTGTGTATGATGTACATTGTAGAGGCGGGACAAAACCATAGCTTTCCATGCTCAATTTTCTGCCCCTACCTCACTTGGCATGCGATTCGCCAAACGAGCGAGAGGCAATTGATATGAAGTTGCAGCAACTCGGTCATCTCGATCCACATGTGATCCACTTGCCCGGCAAAAGGCAAAGCAAATGCCTGATGGCGCACTCCTATGGTTTTCCTAACTGTTTATCTGCATCAGTGCTTCGTTCCGTGCACAGCTTCCCATTCTGTGGCCGGCTGTGGCACACCTGTTGCCACAGTCGGCTCAGTTTTGTGTTGCAAATTAATTTTGCTTTCATTAGGTTTTGCAGCATTTGCATATAAAGTGAAAATACACTCAAAAACAGACGTAAGGCGTTTATGGTAATATTACAATTTAATTTGATAGTCTTCTTCCGGATTTTGGAGCATTTAAAAAATTCGATGTCTAATGAAGCTGAAGTTGTCAACAGAGATATTCAAACCGGTTCAGATTTTGAAATATGGCTGTCTTGATTCGATAAGCTCTGATATGGAAATGGAAGATAACTGCCTGGATATGTTGACGGCAAGCAAAAAGGTAGTTGGCTGCTTGTCAACAGAACATTTAAATTGGTAATTGCCAGAGCTGTTTGATCTTCCGATCTAGTAACCAGAACTAACAAAATTGAAGTATTAGTAATTAATACTATTAAAAAGAGCCGAAAAGGTTGTGTTTTTGTACATGATTGCTGGCATATACAGACGCTAACAAGCCATTTTCCAAGCATTTAACGAATTCCTCTATTTAGTGAAAGCCTCGGATGTGAAAAAGGAATCACATTTAGCTAACTTGCTTTAATTTACAACATGCAAAATGCGGCACAGGCGCAAATAGAAAATGAAATAGAACCGCCTCATTGCCGCACTGCCACAACCGATGCACCACAACACCCCAGTAGTATTACTGTACCACTAAGGACGCATGCTGTGCAGAGGCAATTTATTGTGTGTTTGTTTTAAGCTCACATATGAGCACATGTGCTCCAATGTATCTCACAGATAGAGCTCCAGCTCCAGCTACATAGCGATAGCAACGGTGCCTAACTGCAAATGTGAGAAAAACACAATTAGCTTTTGGCGGCGGTGCAACAGGGGACCACCTGCTGCTCGCTCGCCTAGCTACGAAATCAAAAAACTTTCAACACACGACGCGAAACCTACAAAAAAAGAAAATCGAAACAAAATAAAAAAAAACAAAATACAAAAAAAATCTTAATAAAAATAAGTACAACAACAGAAAGATAGACAACAAAAAAAAACTACGACTTATATAGTAAAAACTAATTGCACATAGATACTGACCGCTGCATGGCTTATTTGAATTTGTTAGTTGCCATAACAAAGCCGCCTTGCAAGTTTAAGGTCAACTCGTCGTGTGATATGCGGCCAAGACTTAGTTTGAAATTTCATGTAATGGCTCAGACTGAGACTGCGACTGAGACTAAAACTGAGGCGGGCGGTTCAATAATAAAATATCATGGATACTTGTATTTGTATAAAATATAATCGTAAATGCAAAGCCAAGACAATAAAACACAACAGCGATACGAAACAATACAGTTAATACCAATAACAATAGCCAACAAATTGAAACTAGTCAAGTTTTGGGCCAAAGGCAGCTTTGGAACAGAACAAATCGACGAAGCGACGGAGACGGTGCACAGTTTGCAATAAAAATCACTTTGAGTATCGCATAGGTGTGGTCCTAATTACCGATATTAAAGCGGATCTATTTCATCTGGCTGCTTGCCGGACTCAATTCGATTCGATTCGATCCGACTCCACTCCACTCGACTCGAGTCGACTCGACTTGATTCGATGTGCCGCGCGTGCTCCGCAACATAACAAACATGAAAATCAATATCAACTTCGATGTCAGAGATGCTGTTTTGGCCTAATGTTGGGCTTAGAGTTTGTACTGTAAACGGCCACTGTTACCACAACAATAAGCGACACCCAGTCGTGGCGGCAAAGCAAAGCAACTTTGCATTTGCAACTTGAGATTTGTGTTAATAGCATCAAATATCAGTAATTTCACTTGGGCAATTCAATACAACAAATGCGTTCCACTTCAGATTTGCCAACGGCCTTTAAAAGGAGCGACCCCAGCATCCGCCGTTAAAGCCGTAAGTAATGATCGTTTTTTTTGCTTTTTATCAAGGCTAGTTGGAGAATACTTAGGCCAAGCCTTAGTTTTAATTAGATAGCGACGCATAAAATACACTACACTTAAATCACAACTTACTAACTAAGCAGGAAGTGGTCAGCCCCAAAGATAGGTATCGATCTCGGTCTCGGTCTCGGTCTCCGATTCGGTTTTGCCTACTTTCGATGTATCAATTTCACTCGTCTAATGCTCTGGCATTGCCCATCAGTGTCAGTCTGTGGGTCAGTTAGTCAGTCAGTTCGTCAAACGTTCCATCAGTCAGTCAGTCAATCTGTGTCTGTCAAAATGCACGCCCATTCATAAGTTTTGAGTTTTACATTTAACGCTCAATTATTATACACTTAATGAACTCATCACATGACAGCCCATCAAACAATAACTGCAAAAACTGTCAAAACATTTTTGGTCAGCTGCGATTCGATTGAATCTACCACAACAAATCAAATTGGAGCAGTCCCAAACGATGGAGCAACTGGCGTGGGTGTGTGTCCATGTCAAAGTCAAAGCCAGAGACAGAGCCAGAGTCAGAGCCAGCTGCTGCTGCTGCCTCATCAAAAGAAAGCAATTACCAATTACAATTACAACTTGATTGCAAACATTTGAGTTTTTGGGCGCGCCATTAGCTAAGACGACATTAATCCAGCAAAAAGCCAGCTACAATGGAACAACTTTTCTATATCTTTCTCTATGGTAATTGAAATCAAATAAATTGTTTATCTTTAATTTATTTGCTTTAAGGAGATCTTCATGTAAGCAACTACTCTAAGTTGGACAAGCTTTTTGTATTAATTAAATTAACAATTTATCTTGCAATTGTTCTTGTTAAACTTGATTTTAAACTGACATTTAAAAACCCTCCATCCCACAGTCAACAATTAGATATAAATGGTTTTTCTTATTAATTATTAGTACTAAGAATAAATGCATAAATTTAAAATTCAGAATTGCATTGCTGAGCAGGCTGACAATGTGTGTTTTCGTCGCTGACCAAATTCAGTTCGACCCGATCTTAAAAAAATATATATAATCAGTAAAAACAATTTAGTTCGATGGAAACACGCCTTTCTCTTCGATCCTGAGTCATGTGAAACCTCTAATAATAAGTTTTGTACATATTACACTTGGTTTTTACCGTTTCAGGGGGTCTAATTGATTGTTGTAGTTGCCGACCGCCACCTACTGACCTTCACATTGAGCGACCGCAGCAGCCGCCGCAGCAGCAACAGCAGCAGCTGCCGCAGCCACAGTCGGAGCAGTAGCAGCTATGGACAGCAGTATCCGCAAACCGATCGATCTGGTAGACAAACGTCTCGGCGTCTGGCTCATACAAAGACAGATAGCCCGAATGAGCACCAGATTGAGGTTTAAATTGCGACTGCGATGGCGACGGCGACGGCGACTGCGACGGCGACTGCGACTGCGATGGCGACTTCGACGGCGACTTCGACGGCGACGGCGACAGTGACTGAGTTTAAGTCCGACCACACAATGGGCGCGTTAGATTGCTAATCGATTTGCTGCTCATTCGATTTGTATTATGTATTAAAATTGGAGCAATTACCACTTGAGACTTGTATGGCATAAAAGTGGGTGTGCCGCCTCAATAATATCAAACAGCAACAACAACAGCAACAGCAACTGCACGTAGTCGTTGCTGCTACTAGCAACATTTTGCGAACAGTGTTGATAATTATAAATGTTGTTACAAGTGGACAAAACCACATTTAGTCTTAGTCTTAGTCTTTGTTGTGTGCACTGAAATTTCTCTAGCGCTTAAATTACCTGCCGGATTTTCAACAAGACAATGGTAACTTGCACATGAAGCAGCCAAAGGTAACTTTATACCTTCTTTCACAAGAGGAGCAAAGTAAGATGAAATACAATAAAAAAAAAATGTAAAAAAAATAAAACAGACATGAAAAAAATGATTTTCATTCAGTTATTGCCATGCCAACGCTTGGTATGCAGATATTTGTAACCGCAGCAATAGCAACCACAGTGGGCAACACTTGCTGCCTGGTTGGCTACTATGTCTGCCGGGTCTAACGGGGAGTGGGGTTTGGGGAGTGGCTGTGGCTCTCTGACTTGTTGCCAATCACTCAATCAAAACGTCACTTGGCGTGGCAGTTTTGCGTGGCGTTTGTTGGAAAATTGAAATAGAAACGTCAGAATTTCTGCTCTAATTATAAGGCGGTATGTTTAACGTACTAGTAGCTGAGTTTCTTGACTTCTCTATCCGTTCGTCCATTCGTCAGTATGTCCGTCTGTCTGTCAGTCATAGAGCCTCTCTGTCTCACTGTGTTTTTTTTTTCTTCAATGAAATGTTACAGTCTGCGCTGGCCCGCCGTCTCTGTTGCAAGAAAATTATGCTTTGATGCACTCACGTTAAGCTCACTTTACAGTTACAATTATTGTTTAATATCTTGACTCCACTCTTAACAAATATGATACCGAAAAACAAAAACAAAAAAACAACAAAATCACGAAAACCAACCGCATTCGGTTTGCATTTGCAACACTTTGCGCATTTTCTGCTTGGCTTTTGCAATTCGATTCGTTCAGGTTTTTGTTTCACTGGTTTTAATTTGCAATTATTATACATTAATACATTAATTGTGGGTGGGATGTCTCGGATGTCATCCAGCTCTGCAGCAGCGCTCTGGCGCACTGGCGCTCTGACAATCTGGCCAGTGCTACCAATTGCAACACTAACTGCTACAGATTGAGGCACAAAGTATTTGGCCAATTTTTGTTGCCGAAAAACGGAACGCAAATTGTTTTAGATTGCCCAAAGCAAGCCGCAAGCAATGGCAAATTACATGTAGTATGTTGCCACGTTTTGTGTCGCCGCTGATTATATAAATCGGTGCAGAAATTGTAAGCAATCGGCAACTACCATACGGCCGGAGCACGACCACTCCACGTCGATAACAGCCTCTGGTCAACTGTGATGCGGATTTAGTGCCGTGTGCCCGAGCAGGGTGCACGTGATTATTGTCAGGCGGAAGTCGAGCTCTAAATATGCAAATACACTATGCTCAAAACTTGTTAATATAAAAAACAAAATTACAATAGAAGATAAAATAAATCAACAAGTTTTTACAAATTACAAATACTAACAAATTTCATTCTTTTATGTAATGGAATTTTCCATTAATATATTCAATTTGTTATCACAGTTAATTTAAAAATAAAAAGCTCTTAATGACAGCCTTCATAAAAAACATAAAAAATTTAATCTTAAAAATAATTTGTTTTATTGTTAGCAATTTAATTGTTTTTTATACCAAATTCGATACAAAATGAGAAAAAATAGCGTATTCAAAATTTCGTAAGACTTCAAATTTCGTATGCACAAATTCGCTGCTCGTTGTATTTAATTCAATGTTTGAATTTTAGATTAGGCATGCATCAACTGGCAATGCACAAAAATACGTTTATACTAAACATTGCTGTTGCAGCTCCAGCCGCAGCAGCAGCGACGTCGACGTCGACGTTGGCAGCGTTGCTATTTGCCGCTGGTTAAAAAATTTTGCGCGATTTGCGAGCGTGTCAAAAAATTGGTCATTGTTCGTAATTATGAAAATTGCTTAATTGTTGCTTAACAGAAGTGGCAGCAGCAATGGTAAAACATTTTTTTTTGTTGCAGCTTTATTTTTGTAGTCGTAACCGTTGTTGTTGTTGTTGCAGCTTAGCGACGCTAATGTGCCCAGAATTGCAAGCATAGCTTTAGCCCCAAAGAAAATGTGTTTTGGCATCTGCTTAAGTGCTGCACCTAATTATTATTAATAATAAATGTTTTTGTTATAATTTTGTAGCGTTAAAGTTTTCTAGCTTTATTTTGCCAAATTATTTATCACAAAAATATTTTGTGCATTTTTGTGGCACTAAACAGCCGTGGACTAAATAGCTGTGCCCATTCAGCGGATCGCTTATTGCTTATTTTAAACGAACTATAAGTATACAAAAAAACTAACACACACACACACACAAAAGTGTGTGTAGTCATGTGTGATTATAACCGAGTTTCGTGTTGTTTTATTAGGTAGCTACTTGGCTCAAAAATTGATTTATAATTATTATTATTGTTATTATTATGGTTAATATTTTCGGTAGGTGGTTATTACTGTTGTTTTACTACTGGCTAATAAGCAACTTCAGTTGAAATTCTTTCAAGTGTTGCCCCTTTGTTGAGCTCTAACTTTAGTGCGCAATTAAATGTTACTCATACGACCCTGTGGCCCCTGCATTAAGTCAAATTGTTGCGGATTATTATAACAGCAGCAAAAGAAAAAATAGTTGCACAGCAACAACAACAATAACAATAACAACAACAATAATATTAGCAAACAGCAACAGTCATAGGCAGAGCTCGATATGGTTCACTAAGGCGAACCAATAATTAATCGCCCCGCCAACAGTTTGTCATATGATTTTTAATAAGTTTTGCATAGATTTATTTGCTATGCAAGCAGGAAGAATTTGCACGCAGGAAATGCCGTCTAAACTGCAAAGCGTTTAAAGCGAAACATTAAAGCGTTACAATTAACACAAAGAGCGTTAGTTAATATACTCGTACAAACATATATCTATAAATAGATATACATATGTATAAATAAATAATCACAGATAAAAGCATACGTAAAGTGGAGCCCAGTTTCTGGTATGGCCGGCATGCAGAGCAATTTTAATTAGACATAAATACGCACAACAACAACAGCGATGATGATGATGATGACAACGACGACGACGATCCGGGCTGAAAGTGTTTAGTTGCCAATTACATAAAATAAAGGAGCAGCTAGCAGCAACTGGCTGCCATGTAACGGCTGCTTGGCAGCTTGGCCGATCGTTTTGCTTTTTATGCAACGCACCGCAGCAAATTAACATGTTCAACAGCAAAAAGTCAATGCGCACAAGTCCGCTGCCCAAGATGCTGTCATCATACTTAGCCACAAGACACACACACACACACACACACACCAACTCACACAAGACACGCACACACGCACCATGGCTTGCTCTGATTTCAGCCAGCGACAGCAGCAACAGTTGCAACGACAGCAGCAACAACAACAACTGCGTCCACGGCAACAAGTGCCTGGCAACGCCCATTGCGTGCGACCAAAGGCGGTGGCTAGAAAAAGAAACAGAAAAAAAAAACAACTTTACGATAAGTTGCAAGAAGGCTGCAACGAAGCCTGGGGTAGGCCTCAAACTGGCAGACCAGTGCGTGAGAAGTTAAAATCAGTCCCAGTGGCGGCGACTGTGGGGGCTCTACAAAAAAACCAGGATGAAAATATAAATACTAAAAAATTTATATAATTTTTGTTGCAAGTGCAACTTCACTGAAAAGTTGAACCCCCTTTGCCACACGCCACTGCATTGGGCTATTGAAACTACTCCATAACTAGCTGTCCATGTCCATTTGTCTTTGGGCCTGTCCGCCCGTCTGCCAACTCCAGCTTTAACTTGTCAGCCCCACGACGCAAAAGAAGCTTCGGCGTTGCTGGCGCTAAACGATTTTTGCCATATAAACGTCTTCATTGCGTATGAGTGATAATGCAGCCACCGGTCTCTATACGCATGTCTCTGTGTGTTTGTGTGTGTGTGTTGTGCGTGTGTACGTTCGAATGTAACTGAACTACTCTCAGGCTGCTGCAGGAAGCCGG
This sequence comes from Drosophila dives, assembly GCA_035042365.1. NCBI lineage: Eukaryota > Metazoa > Arthropoda > Insecta > Diptera > Drosophilidae > Drosophila > Drosophila dives. The sequence goes on from JAWNLJ010000442.1 coordinate 6,850,636, forward strand.
CTCAACGCACTTGGGTGTTAATTTATAATTTATGCGCTTTTAATGTGCGAGAAAACATGCATTTAAACAGAATTTATTATGAATAAAAATCGAATTTTAATTGTGCCTGCAACATCGAGTTTCTCAGTTCTCTCAGGCAAGCCAATCAGCTGGGTTTTGGTAGGTGGGGCAATAATTAAGCCGATTGGGTTGTGCCACAGTTGCACACAGTTGTACAGTGAGGCCTAGTCGGCGGCACTAGCAATGGACCAAAAAAATTTGTCGCCGAGTGAATTGCTCAACTCACAGTCTCATTCACGCTGCCCACATCCTGCAACGGGGACTGGGCACGGCAAGCCGTTTGCAACACTTTGGCACGCATGTGCGGCATTTTAATGTGCAAAGTGCAGGAAAAACTAAAAAAAAACAAAAAACAATGACAACAATAACAAAAACAAAAACATCAAGAGCAGCACGCCCACTTTTTGCTAGTTTTTTTTTTGGTACCAACACACTCTTTAAGATTTATTATATTGTATAATAGGCCGTACGCTGTTTTATTTATTGCAACGCATGGCGAGCAACAAAATCAATTGAAAAGCTATAAAAAAAACACTCGTTCATTTATTTATTTTTTTATTGTTGCGTTTCTATTCGCATTTTGTTAAGTATTTCAACATTTTTGTTACTTGCATTGCACCCAATTGCCAAAATGGCAAAATCGTTTTTGGTTTGCCAATGGGTTGGGTTGGTCTCGGGCCCCATACCTCGGCAACATATTGCACTGCAATTTTTAATTTGTATCATTCGTGGACGGGGAAGGGGGGGAGTTTTTTTTTTGATCCGAAGTTAAGTGCTCAAAGAGGAGCGCACATGAAAAGAATATTTAATGCTTTTAAGCTGAGAGAGAGAGAGGTATTGAAAAGTGAAAGATCATAAAATCGTATAATACTTATCGACTATTCACATACTAATATTTTGTATGATACATTAAATTGGATCACCAAAAAAAAGCTCTAACTTTGATTTTGTTTAACGTATCTTTTGGCTTATATTTATAGTTAATAGCTTTTGGGCTAATCAAGCCATCAGTATTCAATACTGTAGACGTATAGTAAAAAACCGAAATAAATGCAAATCTAGCACATTATTTATCAAGCAAAATTTATGACCTCATAAAAATGGGGTGTTTTTGAAAAACATTTAATTATTATTAAATATTTTAATATTTGCTTTTGATTGATTTTATTTTATGGTCGATTTCGCTTTGGCGATCGACGGCTTAATTTCTTTGCGAATCATTGGACAATAACCGACTGAAAATCACCTGAAATCACCTGATACATTTAAGCCAGAAACACAAAACAAAATAAAACCAAACAGCAGCTCCTTTGTGTGGGGCTTAATGGATTTAGAGTCTAACACATCATTTTAGTGCTCTTCACACGTGTTGGTTCCTTTTAAGCGGAAATGCCACACCCTTTGCCCTTTCAGTTGCCGGGCCATTATAGTTTAACGATCTTTTATTGATATGCTGCTTATAGAAAAGCCAAAATGTGTCAACACTTTTGAACGCTAATGCGGCTTTTATTAGCTAAAAAAAAAACTTCGTATGCGACTGTAAATTGTATTTGTCATAAAAACGAGGCAAAGCCACTTTGGCCAGCTGGACATGGTTTAACAGTTAAGAGATCATAAACCACCCAAAAAAAAAAACATTTGGGCACCGTTATTACGATGGCTATAACTACACCTAAACACCAATTGGTATCCGTATATTGACGTATTAGGTAGATAAGTACAGCATAAAACCCATTCACTTTTTGTTGTGATGATTTCATAAAATCAAACACTCAGCTGGCCATAAAGACACATAGCTACAAGAAGTTGGTATTAAAACAAAAAAATGTGCCCAACGCATCTCCAAAAAGCTGTCATTGTAGTTAACAATTTTTGTTATTACTGTTGTTATTTCTGCCTCATAAGTATTGGCCAACTGTCAGTGACGAATAAATGACAAAACAGCTGAAACGATGCCTAAGCCACAAACTCCAAGCTGATTGGCTGAAACGAGTTTGGCGTACGGACGGGTCGGGGTTAACAAGTGGCTTAATTTATGCTAATGCCACTTGTGGAGATCGCCAGAGATCGCTGCTCTGCACTTGAGTAGCTGCATTTAAGTGCGAGCAAAGTGAGCCAAATGTTGAATTTGTGTGCACTCTGCATAACAATAAGCGGCCCAAAACACTTTTGCATTTGAATGCCCCATGGAATCTCACGGCCCGATGCGGGCAATTAGACGTATGAATATGAACGCCCTCTGACTGACTGCCCGACTGACTCTGACTGACTCCGGCTTTGACTGCTGTGTGTGCGACATACATGTTGGGCGTACTTGGCTTTTGTGTTAAACGTTAAACATTATTTGCATAAGCGATCCAAGCAGCGACACCTCTGAATGAGCTGTGGGGACCACGCATGAATGAAACCGTCAAAGAAATCAGACAACAAAAAAAAAAACACTCGTTTCTCGGTGTGCGGCGCTGGCTCTGACTCTGGCTCTGGCTCTGACTCTGGCTCTGACTCTGGCTCTGACTCCGGCCCAGAGTGTGGGGTTCTTGTGTGATTTATGCCTGGGAGCCTAAGCTGTGTTTTGTTTGCATTTCGAATTTATTAAAGTGGGAAAACACATTGTAAATATCCTAAAAAAAAAAAAAAAAGTGAACGCATAATTTAATTAGATCTCTAATAAAGTAATTTGAACAACGATGGGAACTAAAACTGTAAACTTCTTAAAGAGATATAGTAGGCCTGGTATTTATTAGCCAGATCTTTATCTGGTCTAACAGTAACTAATCATCTGGTCAATCGTAGCTGCTAGTCTGAGTCATTATATGACATTTAGGCTAATTCCATTTGAAATCTTGTCCAGCTTCATGCGGAAGAACATTTCTTGCAACATTGTTAGCCAACTCAGCAACCAAGGACGCTGTTGAAATTAACGCTTAATAAAGCAATCAATGACTGGCCTGGCCAAATCAAATTGGTAGCATTGCCAGTCAAAGCAACAAAATTATATGAAAAAATGCGCTAAATTAACTAAATTTTTTAAGCAACGGCAACAGCAACAGCAACAGTTGCTGGCACTGCACAACAACGGCAAGGCAAGAGTGGGAAAATAAATAAATGTACTGCACATAACAATGGCACATAGAAAACTACCGTGTTGGCATTAGTTGGGACTTGGGTCTTGGACTCGGACTATGACTTTGACTCGTTCTCGGACTTGGCGACTGAGGCAGGGCCTGGCCTGGCCAGATCTGAGCTGAGCTGCAGTGGCAATTTTGTGGGCGCAGCCGCTGTCCGTGTATGCCATAACTATTTATGAACAGTTAGTTAACTCAAATGCTGCTAGGTGGCAATTAAATGGGCGTGGCTGCTTTGCCACACAGTCACAGAAACAGAGCAACAAAGAAAGAGATAAATATAGAGAGAGAGAGATACACACACACAAGCCAGGTCCAGCTAGAGCTTCAGCTTCAGTTTTAGCTTCTTGTGTTTGACCAAATCATAACCTTGCCCTGGCCCCAGTAAACAGAGAGAGAATCAATGAGAGCCTTAGTAACCATATAATTAGCATTTGTTTTTGCGAACTCACTGGCCGTCAGTCTGTACGGGACTCGCCCAGGTCCACTCCCCGAAAACGGCCAGGCAATTTGTGAGCTCTCTTTTTTTCTGTATCGGCAACACAATAATAATAATAATATGGCCAACTTAGTTTGCCACTAATTTGGCCAACATTTAACCTGCGCCACATGCCTCAATTAAAAAAGCAAACTCTCTAATTGATAAATGAAATAGAATATTCAATTAAATGCGATCAGGCCTGTGTCGTCTGTGTGTATATGTGTGTGTGTGTTGTAGATATGTGTGTGTGTGTGTGTGTCTGTAGGTGCAAAGTAGTTAACACAAACATTGAACTTCAATTCGGTTTGCTGTGTCTTGGATTGGTTTCGCTTTGCTGTGGCTTTGGCTTGGTTCGATGAATCCATTAATTTACGCCTGCGCCCCCAAACCGTAATAACATCAACTACAACAACAACAACAACAACAACAACAACAACAACAACAACAACAACAACTGCAATTGAAGTGCAAAGTTGAACAACAATGCAGTCTGCATGACTCTTTCTGACTGTTGTTGTTGGTGGTGCTGGTGCTGGTGGTGGTGGTGCTGGTGGTGTACTTGAAGTTACAGCTGCCATGGCAGCGATTCCGCGTTGGAATAAGTCGCGAACCTCGCCTTGTCTGGTGGTGGTGGTGCAGCAGTTTGTAGTCCTAGCCCAATCTTGATCGCATTTTTTACGGCACATAAATATATGCCAAAACACTACAATGAAAATATTGTGCTATACGAAAATGTGGCAACAACGGCAAGCGCTACAACTATGGTAAAAAAAAATATGAAAACGTTTTCAATGAAAATTAATGGGCAACGCCGAAAATTTCGGGGTGCTCGCTGCGCATGCGCAAAAATGTTAAAATCGTGACCACAGCCATAGCCAGAGCAAAAGTTTTCGAGCTCCCAGCGCAGCAGCAACAACAACAACAAGTACCACAGCAACAACAACAATAACTTAGTTCGACGCTGCGATACGTTATTGTCTCTGTGTCTCTGTGCGCTGTGGCAAGTCTGTGGAGCGCGTGTGATTTAGCAAATATTTAGACCGTATATGGAGCACCCGCCGCTGTCCAGTTGGGCAATCAATGAAAGCAATTTCCTGCGTTGCGAAAAAAACGAAAAAAAAAAAACGTTTCGCATTCTGTGACCGGGCGATGTCACCAGGGGCGGCTCCATATTGATAATTCATAACGCGGCCATTTTTGGGTGAGCGATTTGAAATTAACGCGCCAACCGAGCGACAGCCGGTTGAAATGTCAACATCAATTTGCCGTTGCGCGAGCACGTTGATAGCAAAAGCAGTTGAAAATATTGCCAATCTTCGCTGCAACATGCTGTGGCAATTAAAAATGCGCATACGCGGCGTTGTCAGCCAACTCAGCCATAGCTGGCATCGGCATCGGCGGCGACATCGGCAGCGGCATCGGCGGCGACATCGGCGTCGGCGGCATAGTTAAAAGTGAACGCTTGGCTGGCAACGCGGAAATCGAATACAGGCATCATCTGGCAATAACAACTCATTTCCATTTTGATTTTTGGTTTTGAAAACTGAGTGTGACGGCGGGGGAGGGCAACTCAAATAAATATGAATATTTAGCAAGAAATTCCTTTTCGATTTATCTACAAAATATACCTATCGAATTTAAAGTGTAATCGACTACATTTCAAGCTTAAAGAACAATTAATTTTAAAAATTTAACTTGTTTAGTTTATTGGTTTATTCATGTGGTTTATTACGACTACGCCCGATTCGCCAAACAAGTGCATCGCAAAGTAAACGAGGTACGTCCACATAAAAAACCGTAGCAAGTCACGCAAGTGTTTTGGTGCATTCAATTGACTAGTAAATCGTATTCATATTCCAATTCGTATTTGCAATATATATATATATATAGAGCGCAATGTATTTCATTATGCGAGTCACGCCCCGCTGGATCACAGCACGCACTTTATAAAGCCATTATATAAAAATATTTATTAGCAATGCTTTGCTTTTAATTAGCTTATGAGTTGGCGAACCAAATTGACAAAAAAATAGCTATAAAAAAAATAGCTGCTTTGCCCCGCACGTCCTCTCCAAGTCAAGTGTGAGCACATATAATATATATGGTTAATTAGAGTGCAGTTAATTTGAATGTCCATTAATGTGTGTTGGCCAGGTGTGAATAGACACAAAGCGCTGGCCCGGACGCTGTTATGAGCATAATCAATCTGCGTCATTTGTGTTAGTGCCAAAATATTGCAATCGCAGCAGCAGCATTCCCACACACGCCCAAGCCAAAGACCAAAATCCATAGTTAGATGTGGGGCGACCTGGAAAGCGAAATATTGAATGGCCAGAGAGCCTATAGCGTTAATAATGCCAATTGCCAAGTTTTATGTGCCACAACGATGCCAATAACAATAATAAACTGCATATTATTAAGCGCTTTAAAGTATTTGCAACGTGCTACGCTTGTTCATAACTCAAAGGCCTCCGATAGAGCGACGGACTGATCGACAAACCGACCAAACGATCGACAGACAGACAGACAGACGGACGGACAGACAGAACGACCGCAAAGCCGGATCTGAGGCTGGGCGACCTCTCGCGGGGGCACACACGCTGCCAGACCAGACAAGGCGACGTGGTCAGCCCCATGCCAACATTGTTGTAATCTCGAGCAAGTCGTTGTCGTCGTAGTCGTCGTCGTCGTCGTCGTTGTCGTAGTTGTTTTCCACAGCTCGTTGCTCTCTTTTAGTTGTTGCTGTTGCTATTTTGGCTTTGGCTATTGCAAAATCGTTGCAATTTTTTTTAAAGGAGCTCGATTTGCTCTCCGCTTTGGGGGATTCATGCTAATTGATTGATGGAACTGTTGGCACCTTCATGCTTAGCTCTCTAATGCTAATAAATTCATGGATCTGTAAGAAACGCTCGAGCGTCTCTCGAACAAATTAATTAGTCGCTTAATAGTGACACTAAGCCCAAGCAGCCAGGCCCAAAAACGTACAAATTACCCAGGCATTAGCATAATAAAACGATGCAACCCAAACGACTCTCATAAATTATGCATAGTTTTGGACAAAACGAAACCGTTGCGACCACTGCGACCATTGCGACTCCAACAGCGGCAATACCAACACAAAATTACAATAATAAAAGCGACGCGAGACGATGAAACCGAAGCTGTTTGCTGATACCGGTCATCTTCTGGCTTTCGCATATATTTCATTAGTAGCGAATATGCCATGCTATTGGTGAAAACGGCACGCTAGATGGCGCTGCTGCTACTGCTACAGTTGATTGCAAAGCTGGTTCACATTTAGCACAGCACAGCACAAGATGCAAAGAGCTGGCAACCAAGCCTCGCAATCCAGGCTGGATGACGCTGATGATGAAAATCGTTATTGACAACGGAAGACGAGGGCTGGGACAGACGGCTGGACTCGACATGGAGTCAGCTGAGCGATTTCCATGCAAATGACCATGAAATGGAATCTGCTCGTTTGCCCGGTTCGGGCGATGGCGATGGCGACTTATCTGAGACAAACGTACTTGAACCAGAAAACGAACGACACTTTAATGCAAGCCGACATTGAAACGTTGCCGTTGTCGTTGTTTGTTGTTGTTTGTTGTCGTTTTTGTCGTTCCTGTTGTCGTTGTCGTGGCCGTTGCCTGTCATGGCCAGAAAGTGGCACACAGGCAAACAATGCGTAAAGGAAAGAGAAAAGTGGCGACAGAGCAGTAAAATTAATTGAAATGTCCCGTGGAATGTGGTGCAGAAAAGCATTTTTCAATTTTGGTTTTTCATTTTTTTGGGCATTGGCATTTGGCGTTTGCCCGCTTTTCAATTAAACTACAGCTAATTGCATTTGACAGCGGCAGCAGGCAATTTATATCAGCACGCAAAAAAAAACAAACACATAAAATTTGCGCCAAGTTTGTTGCCTAAGTCTTTTGTCAGCATGTGCTTGTGTTGTGAGTGTCAACTGTGTTGACTGTGACGGGGTGGCCGAGTAGCAAGATGCTGGCAATTTTCAAAAAATATAATAATCATAAAATAAAAAGCTGGCAACAATCAAACGGCCCCAACAACAACAGCAACAACAGCAACAACAACAACAAAAGCAACGGCAACTTGTGCGATAAAAAAAAAAGAAATCTTTGTGATTTCGCAAACTAAAAACGTTGGGAAAAAGCAACCACAGAAATCAAAGCAGCCAGCAGCAAAACCGACTGCTAAATCCCCAGAGATTTTTATGACATTTTCACAGGCAGACAAGCAATGTGTTGGCGAGAGGGGATGCGGCTGCCTTTGCCGGGCTACATGGCAGCCGTCTGACAGACGCGTCACTACGTGAGCGACGTGTTTAAAAGTTTAATGAGCCGCAAAATAATTGCAAATGCGGCGCATGTCGCCAAAACGTAGCACAGAAGCAGCCAGGAAAGCTGGCAGGTTGTTGCAGCACCCAAAGAAAGACCAAATAGCCGGGCAAATAATCGAGCCAGCCAGCTAAATAACACTGCGATCAGACGGCCAACACCCCCCAGCGCCCAGAAAGGAGGCTGCTGCTGCTGCTCTTGCTGCCACCTGTCGAGGGCGGCACACAGGCCACAGGCCACAGTCGATGCGGTGAGTTTGGTTCGGTGTTTGGCGTCGGTGTTGGGGCCACTTAATTGCCAAAAGCGTGACTTACATTTAAAAAATCATAAAAGCCACGAGACCAGCGCAAAAGATAGCGCCCAGATAAGGATAGACGGATGCTAAGCGTTTGTCAGTTTCGCAAATTAACGAAAAAAAAAAAATGCTTAGGACGAGCCGGGGGCCAATTAGGAGCACTTACCGCTGCTAGCTAACAGGCTAACAGACAAGCGGACAGAATGCCGGAAAGACGGACAGACGGACAGACGGACAGTGGCAGCCAAAGGTGTCATTGTGTTGTCCGATGAGTCGCCAACTGGTTACTCTTTTTTGTTGTGGATTTTATTGACTTTTAATTAGCGTCATTTTTTTGAGTCAGCTAAAGTCGATGCCAAAATTATGGGAAATTTCGTTTGCCAAATGACAAATCCCCCCAAACGAGTGTATGTACGTATGTACACCAGCCAGTATTAGCGTCAGCCAGTGGGCGTAATTGCCTCAACACATTGTTCCAAAAATGCACGACCAATACGAGATACTACGAACAGCATGTTAAATGCCTGCCAACCAAATTGAGTACGCATAAATCATGGCCCAAAGTGTCACTGGGCTGACAGCGGAGACACAAAATCGGGTGCGAGATTCCGATTCCCATTCCGATACAGTTTCATTTTCAGATCTGGAGTAGTAGATAAAATATGTTCGAGTATGACTCGTATTTAATAAACAATCGAGAGCTGAGAGTGGGAGACACATGTACGTATAATGGAGAATGTGTTTCAAAATAAAATAGGGTAAGGGGATTTGTTGGCCAATAACGGAGTGTGGTTTTCATGTCTCTCTGCCCGTACTTTATTCATTATCGATTTCTGTATGTCACTGTTCCGCCGTCCCTCCAACAAATTTATGAACGTTAACGATTTTTAAACGTTTTAGCGCGTGCCTTATGCCGTCAGCCTAACGCTCACTCTCAGTGGCCAAAACGATCCGGGTATCCCTCGCAAAGCCTTAATCCCTTGGCAAACGTTTTTATTTTGCATAGATATTCGAGTATATCGGGTGGCAGCAGCTACAGATACAGATACAGATACTTTAATAGCGTTGGGATTAACGCGCCATTGACATATTTTGTTGCCAAGATTTTTTGGTTTTAGCCAACGACGACGCACAGCAGGTGAGTTGTGTTGCTGGTGTTGACTTAGCGGCTAACGAAGCTAGCTGGATTTTGTGAGCCGTATCTCTTATAATCAAGTGTAGCTAGCTAGCTGTTCGTTGTGATCGCTAGTCGCATTTGATTTATTTGCTGGCTATTTTAATGTCTGGACAACAGAGTGTTCGTTGTTTCATTAAAAAATCATTGACTTCTAGTCAGACCAGCAGTCCAGCGGACAGTCAGACAGTCAGACAGTCAGTTTTTTTTATGACCACCATATAAACATGCATAAAAATTCATCAGCAGTTGTGAGTTGATTTTAGTTATGTGCCCGTTTTCCGTTTAGCGTGATTTTAATAGTCTTACAATTCAGATGTTGCTCTCACTGTTGGTGTCGGCGTCGGTTCGGTGTCGATTTTGTTGTCGTCGTTGGTATCTGTTCAGGTATCGTGTCGCCTACTGCTGGTCTCTTGGTGTTGATTTTATTGGCCCAATTTGTAAATATAACGCAAAAGTGTTAAGCATAACAATGAGCTTGCCCAGTTGGGGCGGCAGTTTCTGGATCATGCCATCAAGTTCGTTGCCTAAGTCATTCGATTCAATTCAATTAAATTCAACTACATATTTTCCGTTTCGTGCTGCATGATTTGTTGTTTATTTGTTGTTTATTTGTTGTTTCTAATCACAGACAAATCAAACACGCACCTACAGTCAAAGTCTATAGAATTGCATATAAATTACAATGCTTACAGCGGCCTGCTAGCCACTAAGTCTTTGAAATCAACATTAATGCATCAATTGCATTTTTTATTTTTTTTTTTTGCTTAGTTTTTAATTTTAATTTTCATAAACAAACAGCGCAAAATTTACGCATTATTTATGATTGCAAGGCATGTAATTCGTATGCTAATTGATAAGTATCTTAAAATTTATTAACCAGCTAGGCTGAAATGCAACAGCAAACTCAAACAACAACAACAACAAATGCGTGCGTGCCGTGCGGCGTCAATTTTCAAGTACACAAATGCAAAATTGAAATCTTGATATATATAAGGCAACAGCAACAACACTATCAGTGCTGTTGTTGTTGTTGTTGTTGTTGTTGTTGTTACTGGCCAGCTGGTTCTCACGCACAACAGTCGAGCACAGCTGCATTCGGACAGCGTCAGGTTTAGAGCTGACCCCGGTCCCCGACCCAAACCGCCCCCTTGGCGGAGCCCATGACTTTTGTGATACCGCCACCAAAATCAAGTTCAAATATAAAGTTGCTTTAGTTGCGACTTGATTTGCAAGGCAAATTTTATTTGCGCACAGTTTTTAGCTGGCAACGAGCTGTTGCTGTTTTTTTTTTTTTTGTCGATAGCGCAAATATTTGTGTAATATAAAACCGCCTGCAATAAAAAAAACAAACTGCATCGTCCAGAAACAAGTGCAACAACCAACACAAAACAACTGACATTCGGAAACTTTGTAACACGAAAAAGCCACTGCAACTGAAACCGAAGCAAAAAAGCGAATTTTGTATTAACAACATTAATTATAACAGCCATGCAAAATGACTAACACCACCAAGAACAACACGAGCCAAATAAAATAATCCGTTTTTGCAATGGTAAATTTGAGCTGCACTGCAAGAAATGTGAACAATCCGTTATTGGCATTAAAAAATAATCGAAAATATTATTTGTAAAATTTTAATCATATATTTCAATATATTTCTTATATATGAATTTATTTTTAATGTAATAACAGGACGCTTTTCTTTACATAAGTATAATAAAATAGTATAATATTCATAAGTATGAATTTTTCCTGATTACTTTGATGATTTATTTCTCCCGCCTGATTTGTGACAGCTGATGATTTCTGCTCCTCCTAAAACGTTAGTATTATGCTGACGTCAAACACTGTCGAATCATCAATTAAAAATAAACCCCAAAGCGATGTAACGTAGTTAAAACAAATAAAAAATAATAAATAAATAAAATGTGCGATTTGTAAGAATATATGGAAACGAAATAAAAATGCAGTGTGTGTGTGTTTACAAGGGGTCGTCCGGCACACAGAGAATGCTTGAAATATGTTTGTATAGAGGACAACAAAAAATAAAATATCTATTGCGTGTCGATCAATAACAACAACGCACGCTTGTCCCGTGTGTGCGACATTTTTGTACATTTTCGCCTTGATCTAGAATTTTTTCCTATTAATTGATCTCATAATGACAGACACTTCAAAAGCGACATCACGACGTTTATTAATTAATGCACGCAGCACAACTAAATGCAACGAAACACAACCCGAACTCGAATTCAAACTAAAAAAAAAACCACATTGATCAACTGGTGCGTATACGTAACGTACGTTTTGCATGCGTTAATAACAACAACAACAACAACAAAAACAACAACAGCAACAAGAACAGCAGAACGAAAATGCCGGCAGCTTAATTAGCATTTTAGATTACTTGGGGGCAAGTGCGTAGCAAGAATTGAGCAAAGCGAAACTTTGTTTATAAAATAAGTTTATGAGGTTACACTGAAGGTTGCAGTTAAAGTGCATTTAAATAAATATAATGACAGAACTAAGTGCGCTAATTAGTCACTTCTGTCCAAGTATTTCCCGTTTGTTAAACATCCAGCAAAAACATTCACAAACTATTTATTAACTTGCCGGTCTGGCTAGCCTAAGTTGGTTTTGTAGGCCTCGTTACACAGAAGTAATGGTCTACTCCAACTGCAGCTGAAGATGCGCTGCTTCCCAGGTCTGCTATCTGCAAATCATTGCACAAATGCACTCAGCTTATCTAAAAATATATGCTCAAACTAAAAGTCAAGGAAAGCGAGTCAATTGGCTTCTAATATCAAAGATTTGTCTAGTTTGCAATTTAAAAAAAAACTAAAAGTCTCTGCTGAAAAACCGAAACTTTACTCAAGCTCGACAGTATTTTTAAAGTTGCATAAAATAAATTAATTTTAAAGCATTTTTTATATTTAAATATTTTTTTTTTAGTCGCGTAACTATCGTTGAAATAATTACTTTTTTGTAGTTACTGATTGGAAATACTTTTGTTTGGTGTTTCGAATTTAATGCAAATGCTTGCAAATTTGTCAAATTACGCGTAGGCGATTCAAGCCGAGAGCTGGAAGTGTTACTGTTTTCGTCTTGCGTCGCCGTCGCCTCATCATGTGACGCCCCCAACAGATCCAGACTCGCTTCGTTGTAGCAACAAGTTCATTGAACCACCTACGAGAAATATGCAAATCAAGCGTTGCAAAAAACTAAAAAAAAAAAACAAATCAGTGAGCCAAACAAAAAGAAAACTAAAATTTGATTTGATTTTTATTGCCTTTGTCTATTGTAGCTGAAATTTGTATGCATGAATTTAGATAGCTACTCGCATTTTTCTTCTTTTGCTCCATTATATTTGCTGTGCTGCAACCACATCAAAGCCAAATTAATTAATGTTACCAAAAACAAGCTGCTGACAAGAAGATGAAGATTTATGTGCATTGCGCTTCACACGAGTCAGTTAGCAACTGGAAATACGTGCCCAAAATTCCAATTGGCCAGCAATCAATTTACGAAGATGTTTATTAAATTAATATACGTTTAAAGTAGGTATTCCACATAAATAATTTATAACTGAATTTAAAAATTTTATCTTAATTATGAATGCCAAATAATTTCGTTTTAACATAGAACACCAAAAAATGAAGCAAGTCGATAATCTAAGCCAAAAACTACCAAGCTGATAATTTGCTGTTGCAAGCACTGACGCACGCAAATCTGTAACTATTATTGACATACTGAGCAATTTTCGATTAATCTTTAACATCTTATCACAGTTTTTATTGATAATTGTGCAACCCATAAAAAAAAAATAGACAATAAAGAGACTGATTTATTAATCTAGGTTAACAGCTGCCTGCGACCACCTTTCAAATCACATGTGGTGGCATCATTATGACGATTTAATTTTTATTACAGCCTAAATAACAATTTTTGATTTGGATTTAAATTAAAAATAAAAAAAAAAATTATCACGCCCATTTTCTGGTAACTAGCCAAATGACTAGAAAAATTCATTAGGCCGACTAAAAACGCCCAAATTTCTCACTTGATTACAGACCAAGGCCCCGAAACTGTTGCCCTTTTTTCGATTGTGATTTCAAAGGTCGCCGATGCTGCCACATGCGGCGTAATTAAATTTTCTTTGTTGCTTGGGAATTCGCTACGATTTTAATTGTCGATTTGTGCTGAAGCAGCCTCTCGTTTGTGGCAATCTCAGGCCTAGGCCCATTGGGTTGGGCCCTTCCGCACGGCTAATGCTACAATTAGCAATTTCATGCGTCGTTTTTTCGGTTGTTTGTGGCGTTTTCATTTTGTAATGTGTGAAATTGATTATAATTGGCAATTGGGCTTACAAGCCCCAAGACATTTCCCACTCAATTTATATACAGTTTAGTTATCTTAACTATGGGAAGAACTAAAAATGTTTAACTGTAATAAACAGATAGTCGGCTTACAAAAAAAATATCTATAATCCACAATTTGGCCAACTCACAGAAGTCTTCATAAATGATCTCATGCAAGCGAATCCAGTGAAAAACACTTCATGTATCATTACGTTTTGCAATTTGCAAATCTGCAAGGGGATCGCAACTTGCGTAGCAAGCTCTTTGAAGTGGTTTTTATCAAATGCTTCCACAATGTCGCCGACGCATGGGACCTGGACTCGGATGACTCCGGGCATTATAACACTCGTAATATAAGCAACAAGCACATTCAAATGACACTAACGGTTCTGTCTGTCTCACTGTCTGTTTAGCTGTGTGAGCGCCAGTAATCATGTTTTAACGACACTCACTCACACACACACGCACACACATACACAACAAGCACAAACAGCTATAAACAACTAACACTAGTACTTATATGCAGACATACAGGCGCGTCATCTGCGAGTTCATATAGAAATCTTGTAATCTGATAGGCATGACAAGAAATATTTTGCTTGTCATTAAATTTACTTTTATTTATGCAGCAGCGCTGATTGTTTGCTCTTTGTTGTTATTGTTGTCGTTAGAGTTTTTTTTTTTGTTGTTTAATTCGCGTGTTTTGTTTCGCAGCAACGCGAAATTAGTGAAAACTCTTCACATTTGTACCATGAAGTTAAGTTTGGCTTAGCATCGAAAGAGCCAAAAAATGTATGCATATTGTATTGGCGCCTCCTAGCGTCTGCCTAGCTCATCGATTTTGGCCACTGTTGTTGTTGTTGGTTTTGTTTGCTTTGTGTGTTGCGTAATAGACGAAATATTTGCGCATGGCTCATTACAGTTGGTTTGGTTGCCGTAATCGACGCGGGCGCAGTGTAATCGAAATATTCCGGGAATTCCGTCGTATGACGAAACTAAAGACTTAGGCAACAAACTGAGTAACGCTACAGCCGCTTAGAATATGCAATTGTGACGTATCGCATTTAATTTTCAAAAGTGCGTGACATTTAAAGTGCTAGCATTGCATTGGCAGCTGATGACGGCAGATGACGGCTGATGACATCAGTGGCAACAGCAAATGTCAGTCAAGTGCGTCATTGATATTTTAAACAAAGGGCAAAATGCATTTAGCTGGAAATCAAAGCATTTGTTGCTAAGCTACAGTAGCCAAATGGGCAGACAGCAAGATTGACAGCCACACAGCCCCCACCGACGGACGTGCAGGCGATCAGCAGATGACTGGCGCACATCGTAAACCGACGGACAGACGGACAGTCGGACAGACAGTCTGTCTGCCGCCTAGACAACATGTGTAATGACGCGAGCCCGTGCAAAAAACCACAACAATAAAAAAAAACAGCCGGCATAATGAGCGCAATTACAGGTAAATCAAATCAAATGCAACTCGTTACTAGCCCAGCCAAGCACCGCTTGGAATCAGTCACAATAATTACCATGGAAAAAAAGTTAATAAATCATGACAGCAGAAAAAAGAATTAATTAAAAAAGCATATCGAGAAAAACTTGCTACGGTAACCATTTCAGCATTTATAGATGAAACAAAAAAAAACAAAAAAATTGCAGCCGTACTACTGCTATTAAGAAAAGTTCTTGTTGACTCATCAGTCAGTCAGGCGGCGACCCACAATTAACAACCCAGACGAAGGCAGCTACCCAGAAACTGCCTGTCGACATTTCTTGAACTCAATTTCTTTGTCAGCGCTTGCAATTAAACAATTGCCGACTTTTTCTTGCTTGTGTTATGGTTAATGTCGTTTTTGCAGTTGTCTTACTGTTACTGATGCATCTTGTAAAGCTTTTGTTGTTGTTGTTGCTGACAATAAATTTAATTTAATTCGCTTTATGTGCAACCTCTAGCACACGCCCAGTTGTACATGAAATCTCGTGACTTGCGTTTCGCTATTGTGAGAATTAAATAGTTCTTTTCACATTTATTTGCAAGTGCCTGCTGTCTTTTTATGTAATTTCTTTACTGTTGATTAAGTTTTTGTGTGATTTTGCTTTAATAATTATAGTATTTTAATTGTTAAAAGCAATCTACTTAAAAATGCAAAGTAAAGTTGAAATAACTTATGAACAGATCAGAATAAAATAATTGTAATAACATCTAATAATATTTAGTTAAAACAACCAATTTTTTACATAGCCAATTATTTTTCTATGTTTGTAACTGTTGCATCAGAAAAAATCATAAAATGTTTTTCATTTATTCATGCTGTGCGAGTTAATACTAAAATTTTAATTTCAATCAAACATGCCAATTAAAACGTTTTTCCAATAGATTGCATCACCAGACTTTAACTATCCCCTACTAAATCGGACTCGGACAATTGGACGGACGAACTCAGACAATCAGCTGCTGCTGGCGGCGCTGATTCGTCTATTGTTAAAGTGTTGAAGTGTTTTTATTTAAATTGCTCAACTGAACTTGTAATTATGGCGCACTGTTTTTGTTGTAGTTGTAGTTGTTGCTGCTGCTGCTGATATTGGTCGGACAGCGGCTGATCTTTGGTTTTTTTTTTACATAAAATAAGGAAATATATGGCAACGAAAGCATCAGTTGAAGTCTTAAAAGCCAAGTGGCCCGTTTGTAGCTGATGTTTTCTCTCAAATCACTGCAATTAATTGTGTTGTGGCAAACTTTTAACTAACGGTTTTATAGCCGAACGCACCATCACCATCATCAGCAGAGTCAGAGCCACTATCAACACCAACAACATCGAATGCGGCAGCTGTTTTGTCTCTTAATTGTAATTGAAATCATTCCGTCTGTTAATTGATAAATCCATGGCTTTGTTCAGCTCTGATTCGAGCTAGTAGTCAGCTTGGAGTCACCTTAATAGACGCTTTACATCTAGTTTGCAGAAGTGCAATTAAATGCTCATAAAATCAAATTCGACAAAATAATAACCATAGATGAGTAGAGAATATTTACACTTACCACAGGCAAAGTCTGCTGCTCCATTCGAATTAACAGAATATATTAAATTATTTGTTTGTTTTTATATTATGATTTGTGATATTTTTTTTTTTTTTGGATTTGTCTGGCACAGGCATTTAGCCGATTGAAATTCTTGGAAAAACAAACACGGCACATACACAGAGAGAATGCACAGAGTCAAAACACTTGCAAGTATCCAGCTTGGCAAATCTCAATCTTCAAAACGCGGATGTGACCGTCGTTGTCTGTGCAACAGTTGCTAAAGGCAGCACGTGAAATATTTATGTAAATTTATTTGGCTTTTTTTTTGCGCGGCAGTAAAATGCATTTGGAAACATTAAGAGGCACACTTTGCAATTGTCGTTGGGGCTGCGATTTGATTAAAGTTGAAGCCACCAGTCTGGCAGTCTGGCAGTCGACGAGCTGTCCGGCGTTGGTTTTTTGTGTTTGTTAGTTGTTTTGTTAGTGGACGCCGCTGGTAGCCAGCTGTTTGTTTGTGGCAGGCAGGATTTGACTTGTCAATTAGTTTGTTGCTTGTTGCATTTTGTTGCTGTTGTTGTTTTTGCTGTTGTTGTTTTTGCTGTCGTAGTTATTGTTGTTTTTACTTTTGCTGCTATCACCCGAAACACCGTTATCTGGCGCAACTCTCACAGCTAACAGCTTACGGCTTGTAGTAGCTCTCGACACTCAATACCAATCACATAATGCCTGGCTTGAGCATTGAAATCGGCAGCAAGTTCGTTGCCTAAGTCTTTTGTTTAGCAGAGCGACAGTTGTGTGTTATAGCTTCTGTTGCTGCGCCTATACTATATATGTGTTTATGGTTTTTATTTTATTTTATTTTGTTTTGTATTTATTTTGTTTATTTTTTTTTTTTTTTGAAATCGTAAACTTTTATTGCTCCATGTTTTTGTATATACAATATAATTAATTTGCTGAAATTTTTCTTTTAACTGCACGCTTTTTATGTGATCTTTTGGCGGCAATTAAAATTAATTTAATTTAATTTGTTTTATATTTGTTACTGCTCGATGCCGTTGAAGGAAACAAGTTTGTGTTTTTTGATTATACTACTAAGAAGTTCAGATATATATATAAGTTATGTGTGTATATACTACAACTGTTAGCTGGACGAAGGGCATATCGATGAACATGTTTGTTTGTATGTACGTATGTGTGTGTGTTTTGTATGTATGTGATATATATTAATTTGGTTTTATGGCAACACTGAATTGCTTTTTACTGTTGCTTGTTCGGCTGGTTTTATGAGTGATTTGGTTTAGAGCAGCCACAGATGGCCAAACATTAAAAATTTTAAGCTTTCTATGCAGCTGCAATCATTATTTGCTATGCGTTGTGAATGCAGTTCATTGGCCAAGTCTTGCATACGGCCACAGTAAAACAGACGTACACAAATCGCATGCAAAACGCACAAAAGCTCGCAAATAAAACGAGCGCACGCGACTGCGAAAACGCGTGAACACTTCAGAAAACCTTTTTTTTTTTTTGCAACGCGCGCAAACGCAAAAAGCTTAAACAGTCCCGCAAGAAAGTCGCACAGAAACTGCAAGAGGATGAAAATTGCAGGCAGCTCGAGCTCCCAGCTCAGCTCACTGCCGAAGTCACCGCTTAGTGCAGCGCAGCAGCAGTCGCGGCAGCAATTGAGTGCAATTGCCGTTGCTGTTGCTGTTGCTGTTGCTTTTGCCGGTGCAGCAGCAGCAGCAGCAACAGCAACAGCAGCACCAACCATAACAATAACAACAAGTTGCAAAACACCAACGAAGCGCAGCGAGCAAAAATCGCCAAGCAAAAAAGTGGGAAAATAGCAACAACCTCTCAAAGACCGACTGACCGAGTAATACAGTCCAGCAACAGCTACAGCAACAGTAACAACAACAACAACAACAACAGCCAAACAGGCAACAGGCTGCCGTAGCGGCTCTGCCAGCGGCTGCGGCTTACGATTGAGCCGAGCCGAGCACACATACGAACCAGGGAGCAACGGCAAAAAAGCCGCTAAAACGCAAAAAACCTGTTGAGCTGGCTAAGGCAGCCGTTTGGTCTCTCTGCCAGCGTCGTTCGTTGCTTCGTTTATCGCCGATCGGCCTCGCTCTCTCCAGCTTAATGCTCCATGTTCAGTGCTCAGCTCTGCTCTCTCAGTTGGCGTTGTTGAATTTGTTGGTGATTTTCCAGTCCCATAGCTCTGCTGCTTGCTAACTGCTAACTGACCTAGCGGTTTATTTCCAGCACAGCTGTGCTATCAGTTGCCGATCAGCTTTTGACCAATAAAAAGAGGTTTCGGCGACGTCACTGGAAAGCGACGCGGCGACTGCGACGCGTGCAGAGTGCGAGCAAAGTACACAACACATGGCTTAAAGAGAATAAGAAATACGTTAAGAGAACTTGGGCATGAGCGTGGCTATAACCCCGTGGCCATTTGTTTGATAACAAATTGAATAAAGTTATATTCACTTTAAACTAAATAAGTACTGTTATTTTTTGGCTGGTATATTTAAAATGCCCCTCGAGTTATTCAAGCTCATATCAAAGCTCATTTATCAGTGCAGCAGTGAACATTAAAAAAATTGCCAATTTATTGGTGAGAAACTAAAAAAAACAACAACAAAAATATAATAAAGCTGTTGCTGCTACGCTGCCGCTGCTGCTGCTGTTGCCACCACTTGACTGTTGTGATTAAAATCATAATTGAAAAGCGCCCCTTCCGCCAAGTGCTGCCGAAACCCGCTTGCTGCTCACACTTTGCTTGCAGACAGAGTAACAACAACAACAACAACAATAGCAACAACAACAACCACTTTGACACTTGCCACGCGTCAATGTCAAAGGCCTGCGCTTGACAATTTAATTGTCACACGCCCGCCGCTTTTGGTCAGCTGCAGCAACAGCAGCAACTGCAGCAGCAGCAACACGAACCTGCCGCCGGGGTCCAAGCTCGAACTCTATTAACGATGCCAATTGACGGACACTTGAATGCAGCGCTGCTGTCATTGCGGGGGGCGCAAGGAGAGCGTCTCGAACTTTGCATTAACATAAACATTGTTGGGCAGCAACAGGAGGAGGAGCGTGCTCGGCAAGGGAGGGAGGAATAACAGCAACAGAAACATCTTGAACATTGTCATAAATAACGCGCCAATGACAACTTGTTTGGTCGTTGGATGGGATTGGGATCGAATCGAGGCTGAGACTGGCACTGCGACTGGGACTGTGGCTGGAACTGCGACTGAGACTGAGACTGCCGTCTAATGCAGGAATTGACGTGCGGCGTTTGCACCTACCACGTTTTTGATGCGTCCGCTGCAGCAGCTCCCCAAGCGGAGGCCACGTAAAAGTGGCGCGGCAATTGCCAACTTTGGCCAATGCCGGCGACAAGTGTAAAACGACTGTCGATGCCGACGACTGCTTCCAACAGTATCACCTCCAGCTTGGCCTGGCCCGGCCTGGCTTGGCTTGGCTTGGCATGATCTGGTATGCTCCTTTTAGCTATCGTCGACACGTTGACGGCGTGTTTGTGTGTTTATGGCAGCTGCCGTTTGATACTCATTCAAGTGCCGCCTAACATGATTTCGGTGTCATCTGCCTTTCAGCTTTAATATCGCCTGTTTAATGTGACATTTCGATGCTGCATGTTGCTGGTGGCTGTTGCATTATTTATGAGGCGAGGCAATCGTTTCAGTATCTAACATTTCCCCATGCAGGAATCTTAAATGTTTAAATGTTTTTTAATTTAGTGATGATTGATGTCTTGTCCATGTTGCCTTGACAACGACACACACACAACTTGACGCAGACTTCAACTTTGACTGCGACGTCGACTGCGACGTCGACGACGACTGCAACTGGGATTCCATTTGATTGGCATTTGCCGTATGTTTGCTCAAAGTGCCTGTGGGGATACGCAGGTAAAAAGTACGTCAGCACAAAAGTCAATTAAGCGGCGATTTAAATGCAGACAGGGTCAATGCCAGGTTGCAGACTAGAAAGGAGTGCCACAAATGGCAGCCAGATTTGGCCTAATGGTCTCAACGCTACGTGCTGCCCATTGTGCCCCATTTGACCTGATTTTATTTGCAGTATTTTACTTTTATTTCTCACTGTATACTGTGCTGGGCTGTGCTGTGCTGGGCTGTGCACGCTGCCTGGCAATGATGCGGAACTGAATTCGAAATGAAATTGCAACCACAAATTGCAAGTCGGACCCATCGACAATTTCATTTTTCTCAATGCAGTCGAGTTCAAAAGGTTTACCAAATTATAAATTAAAAGTAAATCGAATCGAATGCGCACCCATTTGTCTCTGAACTTGAAAGTGCCTATCCCGCCTGGTAGCTTGTGAAAGTCAGGTTTGGGGTCAGACTCATAGGCAGTAGCAGCAGCAGCCACAGTTGCCACAGCAGAAACAGCAGCCACAGCAGCCGTTCAACAAACAGGTGCACGCCAAATCCGTTTGACAGTGCTGTCAGCTGTGTGTGTTGTGTGTGTGTGTGTGTGTGTGTGTTGTGTGTGTTTTTCCATCGTGTTCTAATTTGCATGCAAACGGAACTGAAGCCGGACTGGCTTCGAATCTTGAACTACGACTGTTTGACTGTCATGATGAATCACTTGACACTGTCACGTCAGCGTACTAGATCACACACACACACACACAGAGAGAGACAAATGAGACAACGTGTGGGCGTCCGATTTCAATTCCAATTGCCACAATCTCAATTCATAATGATTATGCCGATCATTAGCAGGCAAGCATCAAAAACATTAAGAACAAGAACAGCAAGAACAACAGCAGCAGAAGCTGGAGCAGGAGCAGGAGCTGGAGCAGGAGCAAGAGCAGGAGCTGGAGCTGGAGCTGGAGCAGGAGCAAGAGGAGGAGCAAGAGCAGGAGCTGGAGCAGGTTCATTGCTAATTACAATTGCCTGACAGAGCAAACTGGCTGCTTTAACGAGGACATTGGCATTGGCAATGGCAATGGCAATGGCAATGGTGATAGCAATGGCAATGGCAATGGCAATGCCAATTGCAATGGTCCGGCTAATTTATGCCCACGCATTGCCATTGCGGGGATTCCATTGGCCATCGCCGTTGGGCATTTGCCTGTCAGCTTTTAGTGCGTATATCACTCATTGTTACAGTTAGAGAGTTGGCGGCTCTAATTTAATTTAAATGGAACTCACTATGGCTAAAAACACCCGCGCGTTGTTGCCGCATGCTGCACATTTATCTGCCAGCGGCAGCGACTCTGACTGGGCAAGCGGATCTTGCTCCACATCGAATTGGTTGTCGACTGCTGTCAAAGTTGCTGCAACTTTTCAAATGTGTGTGCTTGGGTTTACTAGGTGAAATTTTGAGCTGACGTGGGCGTTGCAATATTTTTTGGTTTTATGGCCGTCGTTCACAATGCACCTCAATTGCTGTCTCCCGGCGGGTAAACATGGCAAAACTGTGGCACTGTCATTAACCCATTAAAAATGTACCTGCAACTCGATATCAAGCTGAGACTTCAATTTTAATCGCTGCCAAGATATGCCTCTTGTTTGTAATTCCCTTAACTGTGCTCATTTCAGCCAATCAAATCTTTTGACATTTTAATTATGGTAATGAATTTAAATTTAAATTTAGCTAGAAACTAAAATAGGCCTAATTCCATTTCTATTATTAATATCTGTGATGATGGCTAAATGCGTTGGTATTATTTAACAAATTCATTCTTAATTAGAATAATGAATGCGAATGGTTTAAATGACTGTCGACTGTCGACTAGATCTTGGCAGTAGGTTAATCACCAGCGCAAAAAGCAGCAACAGCGATTGTCATCATCAGCGTCATCGTTGTCTCTGGCTTATTGCTGTTAATTCATTTTGCTCGCGCTTATCAACAGCGCCATCAGCGCAAAAGCGAACATTTGTTAAACACTAAATGCACTTATTTGTTTTGTGGCAGTGGCAGTGGCAGTGGCATCCGCATCCGCTGTTGCTGCCGCTGCCGCTGCCGCAGTCGCAAAAATGCAATCAACAGCGGCCACACAGCGGCAACTGGCGGCAGCGTCGACGACTAACTGACTGACAGTAGTTAGGAGCTGCGACTTGTTGGCGCAGTGGGGAAGCTACTAAAAATGAGCAGCAGTCTTGGTTTGAGTCTGACTCAGAGTCAGAGCCAGAGTCCCAGTGTGAGTGAGCCCCATGGCGGCGCAAACTCTGACTCCGACAAACACAGTTTTGACTCCCACGTTTGCGCAGGCGCACATTGCACAAATTGCATTATTTGCACGCCGCACGGTTGTCTGCCAGTTGAAGTTGTTGTTGTTGTTGTTGTTGTTTTGTGCTGTTGCTGTTGCAGTTGTTTGTTGACTGTTGTTGTTACTATTATCATCAACATTGTTCTTGTTTTGGGGCTTTGGCCGTGTGGTGCGCGAAAAATTTCTACCGCAGCGCGGCACTTGACGCCACGAGAACATAAAAATGCTTTTCAGCACTCGCACTCGAAAGACGATGACGATGCTGCCGCCGCCGCGTTGTTCAACTAAACTACTCCAGTCAAAATAGCATTTTAATAGACGCAGCATCCACAAACAGCAAAAAAAAAAACAGCAACATGAATACCGAGTCGACACGACGACCTGGACCCAGGCTTTATGACGCTGCAACATGTGAAAATAGTTGAGCGAAGGAAATTACAAGCACACGCTTTTCTAATCTACCAACCTTTGCTGCTGCTGCTGCATGTCCAAAAAATTTTGACAGTGGTTTGCGGTGGGGGGGCGGGCACAAATCTTTATTTTGTGTTTTATGTTTGCGTCCAGGAATTATATCCAGTTAGCTTCCTCTGACCAAAGCAAATAGCACTTGTAACGCCCTGCAACGAGTCTCCGAGTCTTTTATGTTGTTGCTGTTGGTATTGTTGTTGTTGTTGTTGTTGTTGCTGTTCGTATAGGTGTTCATGATCATGTTGGTGTTCGTGTTTACTTTGCTGCTGAGGTGCTGAGCTGGTGCACATTTAGCTTAACGCTTGACTTACCCATTCCCCCCCCATTTTTTTTTGGGTGGGTGTTTGTGTAATGAGCAACTGTTTATTGCTGTCTGAAGTTGGCAACTGAAGTGCTCATCATGACAGCTGTAAATTTGCCAAGGCGAAGATGATTTATAATTGTCAAACACTTCCTGGTTATGTTATTTAAACGGGCGACTCAAAATGCACCTAACTTGCATAGCAAAGATAATGCTTGAAAGTACTTGTAATCGTAATCGTAATCGTAATCGTAATCGTAATCGTAATCGTACTTGGCTTATACATTTCTGCCGCTTGTCATCATGTTGGCATTATGAGCTGGCCTAAAACAAGCATTGTGGTCATGAGACAATAATCGTAGCAATAAGCAAAAACTTTTAATTTATTTTAAATTTAAATTTAAATTTCTCTTTTTTTTAAATTTAATCTCAACTAATTTTTTGGCGTTTTCTACTGCTTCTAAGCAACAAATGTCGAATATCTCGTTGAGAAGAGTTTCGATATCGAGTAGACTGACAATGTTTGTGTCCTTGACAATTGACTTAAAATCAAATCAATTAATCAATTGGTAAATCTAATTTGTTTTTCTTACATTTAGTTCCAGTTGAGTGTGTGATCAAACCGAATACTCAATAAATCACAAAGTTCATTTCATTGCCTGAAGTAAAAACAGCAGCAAATGGGCCAGTTGTGCAATTTGGCTAGCAGACGCAGTCAATAGCAATTATTTTTCAGGCAATTGCATGAAATCACAAAACACTCAATTTAAAAAATAATTAGTTTTAAATGCGTTTCATTATAAAAAGACGCAACTGATGCCTAGTCGAATCTGCAGCTGCGTTATAAAACAGAAAATGTGTAAATCGTTCAGTTTATCGAGGGGCATTTACAATTTTATTGACTACTCGTCGACTCCTAGTCGACTCCGGTGCATTAATGGCGAGTTCTGGGGCAGAGTTGTGAAATTTGGCGCGGCAGAAGCACCGCAGGCGCTGACATGTGCGATTTGGACTTGGTTTTTGGCTTTGGTTTCGCTTTTGTACAATCAAGTTAGAGCTGAATTTTTCAACATTAGTTTGCAATTTGATGGCCCAAAGCTGTCACGTCGGCAAGCAGCAGAGAAAAAAAAAAATAACCAAAAAAAAATGTAAAGCAGCAACACATTTGCAACATTTTGACTTCTCGTCAAAAAAGTGGCAGGGAACAGCCAACAATGTTTGCTAAACAGGCACACGTCGAGCCACCGAACAGACTCGAGTTGAGGTTTCAGCCTCAGCCTCAGCCTCTGACATATTCCTTGTTGACGGCGCACGACTTGACTAAGGACGGCGGACGTCTTTGCGCGCTGACTGGCACGGATTGAGGGCATCATTATGATGTGACTGTGGCTCTGACTGTGACTGTGACTGCAGCAATGATTTGCTATGATGATGGCGACGGCTTCGGCGTCGGCGACGGCAACCTTTCGGGAGGGGCTACATAAACATTTTCATTTTCGTTTGGCATAGAAACGTCACCGGTTGGCACATTTATCAAGAGTTGCCTTACTGACATTTGCAAGCCACTTGAAGTGGGTTAGCGGTGCAGTGGTTTTTTTTTTTTCTTTTTTTTGTTGTTATTTGCCCATATTTTTTTTTTGCCTGTCCGCATTCAGCTCTGATCTCATTAATTTTATTTGTTGCAAAAACAAAAAAAAAAAATGGCACATTGCCGCCCTGAGGCGTCACAAAGTGGCGATTTCTCAATACGCAATTTTCAATGCTATTTATTGAATTGAGAAATGACTCTGAAATGAAATGGGCACAAATCCCAATTACAGGTCTGTTAATCAAAGGGCGGCCCTCTAATGATATCTGGCCAAATCGGAGCATTAATAATGTTTCATTTTTTAACGATTTGCTTTGCAACTAGCAGGCCACTAAATCAATTAACGCCTGCAGCCAATAAGCCGAGATAACAAGCCCAAGCCAAAAGCAAATTATTTTGACATTTGCAACCGCAATACGCCCGACCGCCCGACGTTGTCCCCGTCCCCGTCCCCGTCCCCGTCGCCACCGTCGTGGTTTTCGTTGTCGTTGAGTTTGCCGTTGACTCTGATGTAATCGCCGACTGGCATCGGGGTTGGCAACAAAACATTGGCGCTAGCCACAAATATGTTTTATCGCATTTATTATCAGTTGCACAAAATCGTCTATAATTGAAATACTGTTAACTAGATTAGCGGCCATTAAAGACGAACGCGTTTTAGCCAGCAACAGTCGGCAGTTAAACTAAACGGCGGGCGTTGCATTTTGGCCGCCAGTTTGCCATTTTACCATTTTGCCAGTTTATTGGCTGACCAGATACGTCATTCGCTCGTTCTGCTAGTTTTGTAAGCCAAAACACTTGGTCTCAGTTACCAAAATGGTGCGATTGGCAAACGCCAGTCCAATAAATCAGCAGCAGCCCGAAGGGACATGCTCTCCATTTTCCGATATTGTTTATTTAAGTGCATTCAAATAAGCCTTTTTACTTTTTCAAATATAATTAAGTTGTTTAAGTGGAATTTGCGACCATTAAATTATGCAAATGTTGCCGCACACTTAAAACTCACTCGATTCATGCTCTTTTACATCGGTAATTTGCACGCCGTCGCCCTGAGGTGCCACTAGATAAATCGTAAATCACAAAAACTGGGCAAGTTCGGATTACTTTAACATTTCCCGCCATGACTTATGTGAGGGTGCGTTGTTTATATATATATATTTTTTTTTTTTTTTTTTTTTTGTAAGAATAGTTAATATATTTAATATTTATTTTGAAAGTAGTGTTTATTTATTTGGTGTTTTGTGTACTGCGACCTAATTGATCTATTGTTCCCCCTTCCGAGCTCCTCCATCAACCACAGTTGATGAACGAATGTCAGGATCTTTGATAGGTTGAGGGCTGCTATGTCTTTGACTTTCACAGCATGCATCCCTAGGATGCTGCATCTTCTCCTGGCAATGGCGATGCCTCCCGTTAGGTTGTGAGTTGAAGACTCCTTCTCGATCTCACAAAACCTGCATTGACTGCTGCTACAGATTGGATAGGTGCCTTTTTAGTCTAGTGTTTATTGATCAGAATTAAAAAAAGTTTCGATTATAACTTGTAGTTGAGAAAAGTTGTGTATTTGCAGAGTTTTTAATTATGTTTTTAGCTGCTTATTATTATTTCTTTTATTTTTTTTTACATTTTTAACCTTAATGTCTGTAAAGATAAACATTAATTTTATTTTCATTGCTATCTTTAATTTTCGAATATTTCAAGTCAGTGTGTTACAATTATGGCATCTCTTGAGGAACTGCACTAAAGTTTTTCATGATCGTTAAAAAGTGCGACATTAATTTTTAATTGTCATCAACGAACAAGTTGAGGAATCATAAAATGATACACGCATTTGTTTATTTGATTTTTATGTTGACTCCTTGGTCAGCTAAGCCAACTGGCTTCAACTGATGATGATGATGATGATCATAATGATGTTCGCTGGGTTTGTATGCCCACACACGCACATAAAGATGTCAACGCTTAACTTATCAAGCAAATGAAGCAAGTTGAGGCTGGAGACGACGCCAACGACGCCAACGATGCCGACGTTCACACAATAAAAAACTACAATAATTTCTTATTTGAGTTTTATTTGCGTGTCGTTGCTGGACACACAAAATACAAAATACAAAATACAAATACAAGTAGCGCCCACCGATGGCCGTTTATCAAACAACAATAAACCGTAATTTATGAAAAATGCTTGTAAAATGACGATAAAACAAGTGCCAGACAGACAACGTGGACAGACGGACGCCGGCTGCACCCGAAGAGACTACAACTACAACGACAGCCACAACAAAGACAACGACAACGACAACGAAGATTATGATGATGATGATGACATGGACATAGACATTGCTGCCTGTCTTGCAGGGGCAAAGCTTAAGTCCAAGCCATGGCAAGTGCACACAAAGGCATGTGGGTGTCTCTTTATATATACATGTGTGTGTGTGTGTGTGTCTATTGGGCAGCACAAAGCGAAGACAAACAATTCATTGTATGCAAGTGTCTCGTGGTCGTGGCTTGGGGTCTGCGATCCCAGCTGCATCTTCACTTTGGCCTGCACATTTCACAATTGTCGACACGCTTGTTTTTCTACCAACCCCAGACGGCCAGGTGAGCATCCAGCAGTAACTGTTTTGGCCCAGTCTAGCGACAGGTCAGCTGCCCATAACATTTGTTCAAGTTAAAACTTTTGGTTTCATACTCCAACGCTGGCGAGTTGTTTATCTAATTTTTGTGTAGAATGTTTTACAATTACAATTTAATTGAGTCCATAGAGTTTTGCAAGTCAGTCCTTAAAATTGCTGACGCCACAATTTAAACAGCCCCCATTATAAGCCACAAATTTCTGGCCCACTAACAAATTCTGCCGCATGAAACATTAAGGAGAATTTAGCGCTGAAGAAGAACTGATTGCTACTCCTCGGACCATTTCAGTACAAATAAATAACGACAAGAAAACTACTAAATTATAGATATAAACTCTGAATAAACTCTAAATAGGTACCCAAACATCAGCTAACTAATATTGGCAACATATTCGACCACTACTGAGAATTTGCATGCAACAACCATTTAATTATATTTTCTAAATTATTTTTATTACGCAAATCCAATCAAATATGGCTAATGAACATCAATTCATTAAACATTCAAGTATTTTTCAAAATGTTAACTGAATGAACTTTTACCAAAAGTCATCTTAATAATAGATACATATATATATATATATATATATATATATATATATATAGTCGTCTTTCACAATGTTTGACATTAAGATAGAGAGATTTCATTGTCTCTGAAATCAATTGAAATAATAATCGATTACACGCTTGCGATCACATCCTTAGAATATCGAATGAACCCATACATTTCCAAAGTTTGATCTTGCTTTAGACAATTGGCATACAAGTTGAATAGAAAAGAAATTGGAAAAACAATTTATGGCGCCACGATTTGTTGACAAATTTCTCACAACACGATTCATAAATTATGTGACCGTGACCGTGGGCTGCCTGTGAATATATATATATATATATATGTTGAAGGAGTTATGGTAGCCCCAGTCGAACTTCCAACTTCCATCCGCACGACATGTGAGACAATTTGGAAACGTAATCGTGCAATAGGTGTCACTGAAGAGTGCTGACACTATTTCGCCGGCCTGACGATCATAATTTGCAAGAAATTATAGCTGCGTCGAAGGTCGTTAAAAAAAATACACGAATTAAGGTAAATGTTGTTTGCAGACTTTTAAATTATTTTCATATTTTTTAATAACTTTCTCTTTTTTATTTTTTGCTTGACCCAAAGGCAAGCGCATGTTGCAGTTGTCACGAAGGATCGCATTAAGTTTTATTACACTCATAAAGAACGCCGTATGAACTTTGCCATGCAGCATTCAAGTTAAATATATTTTTAAAATCCAATCTTTGTCTGTGGTTTTTCTTTAACTTTACCGTAAGGCCATTATAGAATTGGTAAGGTAGAAGTTTTATTTTAGCTCTCTCGTCAGCGGATAACATTAACGTGCTTATCTATTAAGCATTAATACATATAAACAATTTATAAATATATATGTATACTTACATTAAATTTTATTTATATATTTAAGTATTTTTTTTTTATTTTATGCTTTCCCGGCAATAAAGAACTGATTTTATATCTTGTCTACTTTTTTATAAAATTTTTATTCGCACGCAATTATAAAGTAAAAATATATCTTTTGTTTTTTCAGTTAAAGTCTTCGTTATGTGGCATAATAATTATTTAAAGAATTTTGACTGCGAACTTTATCAACTGTACAACTTACATTATTGATATCGCTTCCTTCCATTTTTTGCGACGGACTTACGCATCTTTAGCTTCCGACAGGATTTCTATATATTTGAAGAAAACTTTCGTGCCAAGTTCGGAACAGTTTTAAAACCAGTTGGTCCTACACCATTCCAAGGATGAAATGACAAGTCAGAAACGCTACTTTCGAGAGTCGCTTTTCGCCATTCAGTTCTGTGCCTATTCGGAAGGTATCCTCTAAGTATTCTGGTGTCCGAAGAATCCATTCACAGGGAAGCACTTAATTTATTCATCATGAAGGTACAGCAGTCAGTCCTAAATATTCATTGGTTGCAGCATTGTTTTAATAACATGGTAACTGCAGTTCGTATGTGCCTCAAAGAATACAGTCAAAACTACCAGTGACGGATTCTATTTTTGCATGACTTACAGTTGGCCTGGCGTTGGTGGATGGATGGCTTGATTATTTCTAGTGCCGAAAGTATTTGTAGTTGAGCTGCTGAGATTCCACGTCAAAGTGTGGCTGGATAAGTCTTAACTTGTTTTGATTCTATGTGGCATATAATATAAAACCAAATGCAAATTTGCCACCACAAAATCACGACGAACTGCACGAAGAGTTATTTCCAACACAGAATTGAGACGCAACCACAAAAAAAAAGCACCGAATTATGCTAAATCTCGGCAAAACACACAACGGATCTGAGGTGCAAAACTAACTAACACCTGCCACATGGCTAATGGTGTTCATTTGGAGATGGCAAAATCAAACTGAAGAAATATTATGTTGAATATAAGTAGAACTATTATTGCGAAAGAATTGTACCACTTTTTGAATGTACATATGCAAATACCGTTCTTATTTAAATGTTATTTTGCATACAAAAATAATGCAGATATTTATTAATGCTTTGCAATATGTGAATTGCAAAAGATTTGACTTTACCTTGCTACCAATCGAATGAGTCATTACCAGATTTTGACCGCCCTTGTCGGCGTGGCAACCGCGTCATCGTCGTGGTCGTCCAGGTGTTCAATTAAATACCGACGTTGACCTTAATACTCGAGCTGTAAAAGCCTGCAAGAATTTTTGACAAATTGTCGTCGAATGTGCACAGAAATCAAGTTTATGGTCAATTTACTTGAACAACTTTTTAAAAATGCCCATTCACACACACACACACAAACCACACACGCAGACACATGCGTTCAGATTAAACCATGGCAATTTTTATTTTTTTTTATTTTGATGTGTTGTAGAAAGTTTGACTTAGCCAGCATTAAAATACCAAAAATAGTCAACGGCCGATTCAATGGCCAATTGCGAGGTGTTAAATACTAACGTATGCATTAAAATTGCTGATGAAGCGTCTTGTTGTTTGTCTGTTTGGATTGCAAGATTACCAAATATTTGTGACTGCTGCCAAAAGTCTAAAGAAATCAATCAAAATGCCACAATCAACAACAATGGCAACAACCGCACCAGCAACAACGGGCGCCAAAAGGCAACAGCAGAAACAACAACAACAACAACAATAACTGCAACTGCATCAACACACGCCACCGACAGAAGCGACAGTCTGACGTGTGCCTAAGACGCTTAGTGGCTGCCTGCCAGACGACGGCTGCTGGCATACCGACCGACCGACCGACCGACAGCCCCTCGTCTCTAAGTGGACAACAAAACGCCTCCAACACATTTGGGTGCGAAAAATGTGTTGCCATTGCTGGCGATGATGCTTTTTGTTGTTGTTGTTGTTGTTGTTGTTGCTGTTGCATTAAGTTTCCCGGGCCAAGTGTTGTTTGCCAAGTGCTACATGTTGCAGTTGCAGTTGCAGTTGCAGGGGCGTAACGGCTTTTCTCGACTCAAATTCAAACTCAAACTGAAACTGCAGCTCACTGCAGACTCATGTGTTGCATATAAAATAAATAAGCCAACTTTGATCTTCATTTGTTGTTGTCAAGAAGCTGACATGACGCTGCCATTGCCTTTGGGCCTGACCCATATTTGCATAGTTTAGTCGAAAATAAAATGGCAACGCCAAAATGTTGACAAGTGTCAGTCAGGCAAACGCTTCGTGGGGTTTTTGCGATTCTCGCATTCTGCATAAATTTGCATTTGGTCGCATCTCACGCTTTGGCCACAGATACACTCGGCATACATTTTCAGTTGAGGTTGCGGCAGTGAAATTTTGTTGTTGTTTTTTTTTTTTCTTGATATTTCGATTTTTTTTCGAGCGCACCTTTATGGTCTATTATACTAACGGGAATGCCCCGAGAGCAAGCGGGCCGATCGACGTCGACGTCGGGCAATAATAAGTAAATTGATTGAAATGTGCGATATCATGTTGGCCGCTATTGAACGGAAATGGCCAAGCTTCCCCGCAACTCCACAGCCTTTTTTTGTGGTAGCGGATTCAATGTCGATTTCGTTTTACACCAGAGGCGCAGATACGCAGCCGCAGATAGACGAGTGGGGTTGGGTCACAACGCACGCGGGGTGCGGCTCAGTCCATGACGCCCACCCAGCATGCCCAATGGCCAATCAGTTAAGGTCGGGGTCGGGCTGCCTCAATGCTAACTTTATGCTTTAAATAAATCATTAGCGTCTGCATCTTAAATCCGTTGATGGCACAATCCAACAACAACAGTCACTGGTCACTCCAAAACAAATCCTAATTGAATACTTAAGAATACTTTCTAAATATCTGAATGATAAACTGTTTAATCTTAGACGATTCCTGCTGCTTGTTTTGACCAAGTTCGTTGACAAATTCTATTGTAGCGCGTGTGCGCAAAATAAACAAGTTCACATATGAGATACAACTGTGTGCGGCAGCAACAAACAACAACAACAAACAACAACAACAACAACAGCAACTTGACAACATGTAATTAGCATGCTAACTGCCTGCGATTGAGTTGACTTTTTTGGTCAACTTACACCAAAGTGTGGCGCACCTGCACATGCAGCAGTGGCCGTTTCCGCCGCCGCCGCCGCACACACACACACATTCACCGCCATCCCAAATGATCTCATAAAATGCTACTTAACACGTTAGTGTTGTTGTTGTTGTTGTTGTTGTTGCACCTCGGCATCTCATGTTAAACTGAGCCGTATCGACGATAACTCTTTGACTCGTGTGTGAACGACGGTCTGGCGATTTTTATTGACTTTTCATTGATTGCTGCCGAACAGCAAAAAATTAAAAATTAACAAAAAATTCTTTTAACAACGCCGGCTTCTTGACACATGCATAATTAAAGCACTTTATAAACTCGCGAATTGCGTTAACCAGTTGAAGTTATTTTTTACTGCTGTATATTTTTTTTACGTAAAATTTGCAATGCATATATAAATATTTTTTTTTTTTTTTGGCTTTTTTTAGATATTGATTTTTGAAGTTTGCTCAAACATTTACTGGACTCTTTCTGTGTATATGCAAATATATGGTTTCCTGCCTGCTAGCAGCAAAAAACAATAATTTGAACGACAACAGATACAATTGGCAAAAACTGTGGCAACTGGAAATGCTTCAGCCCATAAATAGGCAATTTTCGGTTGGCCGCTTAACGCCAACACCAAAATTGGTTGGTCTGCAACGAGTCGAATCGATTATCGTACACTTAACACCAAGCACCTCTTTAACCTGTGCTCTGGCTCTGGCTCTGGTCCAATTTGGGGAGCAGTGTTACCCTTTAAGGTTTTTGTGTAACAATTTTCGAAAAATATTTTCAATCAAAAACTAGGCGGTAACTGCAGCATGCCCCTTATACTGAGCGTTGATTGCTCGGCACTGCACTGCATCACACTGCACTCAAACATGATTGTAAAAATAAAAACAGCAACCTCGTCCAGAGCCGCAATCAAGGCCAGCTCACTGCCATCATTATCAGCTTCAGCTTCAGCTTCAGCTGCAGCTTCGGTTTTGGGTTTTGGCATCGGCATTGGAATCGGCCGATCGACATTGGCTTCGTGCTGATTATCAGCATGTGCACTGGCTGGCCGACAATGACGACGTCGCCGCATGTGCTTTTGCCCTCGATCCATAGATCAAGATCATAAATAGCAATAAGCCAAGCTAGACAATGTCTGCTAACTGTTTCAGGCAATCAATCAATCCATCTTGCCGATGCTGCGCCGGCTGCAGCTGCTCTGTTGACGCCGACAGCATTTCGCGAGCCTCGCGCTGCCCATTTGGAAAGTTCATTCAGTTGCGCTTCAGTTTTTCCCCTACTTTTATTTGATTTTTTTCATTTTTTTTTCTTCTTTCCAAAACCAAGTTTTCTGCGGCATTATAAAACGTGATCGATTGATTTGTGCGATCGCAGCGGGGACAGCGGCAGCGGCAGTGGCAACAGCAACGGCAACGGCGGCGACGGTGCCTGCAACCGCTGCAGCTGAAGCGCCGGTTGCAAGTTCAACGAGCCGATTGACTGACTGACTGCTGACTAGATAATTGTAGCGTTCTGCCGTTGACGCTACTTTTTTTCTATTTTTTTTTTTTTTTTGCGTTAAACAGCTGGAGCAGCCAGCCGAGGAGGTTGTTCTGCCGCATAGCTGAAGCATGCAGCGCATTCCACATGGCCTGGCCAGCTTCAAACTGCCCCAGCTCCTACTCCATCTCCTTCTCCGGTTTACTGCTCTCGCTGAAAGCGGGCAATCTGTCAGCCTGACAGTTGGCCCAGTCACAGAATTCTGCCAGCCGCTGTCGGCATTGCATTTGATGATTGATGATTGTTGAAACGCGAACAAAATTATGATTAAATAAGTAATTGTAGTTAAACAAAACGGCAATGGCGATGATGGTGACGACGTTTTCAAAAACGACCAGCAAGATTGAGCCAAAATGGCCACTAAAAAAAAAAAAAATTCTAAGCAGTTGGCGATTGGTACGCGGATTAGCGCAGCACCTATGACAGCTGAAAAGCGGTTCGATCAGTTGCAGTTTTATAGATGGAAATGGAGATGGAGATGGATTGTTGTAAATGATCTGGACTCCTGCAGCCAACATAGGCAATTTTATTTTTTTCTAGGCTTAGGTTAATGTTTACAGCGATATAGTTGCTTAATCAAAAGCTGCTTGGGTGGTCCCGTGCTCCTCTTGAGGTCAAATTCAGACAAAGACAGTTCCCATAGAAACAGAGCCAGAAATAAAGTTGCACAGTGTAAATCACGATGTATGAAAAATAATGTAATAATTTAGCACTAATAATAAATTCAAACGTTCGGCAATTAAATCGTAAATTTTAACAACTACAAATTTACAGTTATTAAAAAACATAATTTGTTGTTGCTGCCCGCTATTATTAATTACTACAACAGTTTGGTGTCACGCTTAAAAAAAAAAACTACAACCAGCGACGCCAGCGGCGATGGCTGTGGCAGTGGTGATGATCGGAGGGGGGTACGCGAAGGGGAACGTCGTTTGTTGCATTTGCTAAATAAGTAGTCGAACGAAAAGACTTGGGCTACGAACTTGAGTTCAATCAGCATTTTCAATTTGAAAAGCATTTGCTGTTGCCGTGCTCCGCAAGTCATTGGGGCACAGGCACGTTTTTTTTTCTGTTATGTATTCCTCGACACTTGCGAGGGTTGCTCATAAATTAATGAATATGTTTTGTATACTAAAAAATATAAGATTTATTAAACGAGACAATTGGCGGGGGCATTTCCTATTGCACGATTATGTTTTCAGTTACTTATTATTCGGACAGTCATGTTTTGTGTTCTGTGGTCTGTGTGGAGCACGTGTTAGCCCAGATAGACTTAACTGCTAATCGACCATTTTTTTTAACCAATGTCGTTTGTTCATTCGCTTAGCTTGGCCTGATCGATGCTTATCGGCAATGTGTTGAATGCTTGGCGAGTGCACAGCCGTTGCAGAAAAATTAATTAGAACAAAATACAAAACGCGAAAATATTTACAACAATGGGCGTGCCCCGTTTCAAGCATTTTAAGATATTTGTATTTGTTTTGGCAAACAATTGGCAACAATTTGTGGCAACAACTGCCAGTCAGTGTGTGCAGTCAAAGTCGCAATGCGCAGACAGGCATGACGATGTGGCAGCCGTGGCGCTATCGCGATTTATGTATCTATGAATTATTTGTTAAATTGGCTGCCCGCACATGGTGCCCGACTATTGACGAAAGGTCTGCAAGCCAATCAAAAGGTAAGCACGGGGCCGGGAACACCATATTTCCTCGCCGTTGACGAACCAGTTTGCAGAAAAATTTCCAACTAATTAGGCGTGGTGGCTTTTAATCAAAACGATTAAAATGCTTTCCGACAATATTTTTCCACGCCGAATCAAAGACTTAATGCCATATTTTGCCGTTGCGCTTATGGCAGCTGCAATAACTGCCAGAGACGGAGTCGGAGTCGGAGTCGAAGCTGAATCTGAAACTGCAACTGTAGCCGGTGGATGGGGTACGGGCGTGGCGTTGCCATATCAAATTGTGCTACAATTTATTAAAACCGAAATATGTGCGAGCCTGGCGACGGTCCACACGAACGATAACAAGTTGTCGAACCAGATGTCAAACCGATTTGCAAATATTTGACAAGCGCAAAACACCGGCACCAAAATCGCCAAGTGCGGCTGCTCAACAAGTTGGGAGTATAAACGGTCATTAATGGCGACTGGATCTGGCAGCAAAAAAAAAAAAACTCGATTAGCCGTGGCATACATGCTTACTTAGATGATTCACATGTATGATGACACAAGTAAGAACTCACAGGTCGAGAGGGTTCGACAAAAAAAATACTGCTTGAACCCAAGAATTTCTCTATCACCTCTGAGAAATTGCCTCTTTTCGCAGCAGAGTATAAAAATGATGCCTCGATTTTTATATATTTTACGAACCTGCATAAAATGATCACATAAATTAAATAAACTAAAAAGTCTCGAGTGTGGATGTTGATTTATTATTTTATTATTATTATTATATATTATTTATTTTTATTTTATTTTTATTTATTTATTTATTATTCGTATTTTATTTTTATTTATTTATTTATTATTTTTATTTTATTTTATGGTATTGCTATTCTACTTTGT
The DNA here is from genome assembly GCA_035042365.1 of Drosophila dives. NCBI lineage: Eukaryota > Metazoa > Arthropoda > Insecta > Diptera > Drosophilidae > Drosophila > Drosophila dives. The sequence goes on from JAWNLJ010000442.1 coordinate 6,887,490, forward strand.
GCCTGTTACACATTTTTCATGGATTCAGGGTATACAACTCAATTAGTAATAATCAAAAGCCTTAATTAAATTGTATATACAAAATTATTTATTTTCTGCTTACAACATATGTTAACCGTTCGTATATGGCCATTATTTCCTAACGGGCACATACAATGTTAACGTATTCTGGGCGAACTATCTGGCCCGATCTTTTTATGGCATCGTCACAGCGGCGTCAACATAATAATAACATAAAATTTTATTTTATTTTTATTTTCAATTTAATTTTATTGAAAATCATCAAAAATATCATGTTAAAAATCAAGCGCGTGGCGTGCGAGGGACAAGAGTCCAGAAGAGAATCTTGTTTTTTGCAAAGCAGCCAAGGGAAAACCAAATTTAATACAACACACGTCGTAGACAGCGGCATCGTCACACGCATTAAAACCGCAGCCCCGAACCCCGAGCCCCGGCGTTGACCCCTGCCTTGCCCCTCTTTGGGTAACCTTCGCGTTGGATGGATGCCACCGGTCTGGGCCAGCCACTTTTAGGCCATTGTAGCTTCGCAAAATCTGATAAGTCGCATTATAAGAACATAAAAACACCCAAACCAGAAAACGTAAGCGAAACATACACACGAGAGAGAGAAAATAATTTCAGGCAACGCCCGTCGTCCCCCGCACCAGCACCCGGAATGACCCAGGCCAGCAGGCCAGAAGCAGTCCGATGAGCAACAACAAGGCCGAAACCAAAATATGCAACATGCATGTTGCTCTTACTGATGTTGCTGTGGTCGCCAAAAGTAATGCAAACCGATGCGATGCGATGCGAAAATATTTGGGGCCATGCCACGAAATGAAGTTACAACAATGTACAGTACTTTACTTAAGGGCAAGTAGATGCACAACTGATACATGGAGATGGGACATGGGACATGGGACTTGATTTCGCCTTTATGGATATTTCTTCAGCTGCTCGCATCGTTTCGAGTTTAATTTCTTGTGCAAACTTCGTACCACTTGATGGGGCGTGTTAAGCCTTACATTATGCGGCAGCGGCAGTGGCAGCGGCAGCGTTGCATGCATCAGCTGCCCTCATTAAGTTCGACAAGGATGCCTGTAGGTATCGACACTGCCATTGTCTTTTTGCCGCATTGCCGCTGTAAATCTGAATTACGTGCGCATCATTTTGAGGTGTTCAATTAAGGTACGATGCAACCAGGGCATGGGCACACTTTATACTCGTGTTGCTTTTAATTACACTCTATTTATAAAAAAAAATAAGAAATCCCTACAAAACAATCCAATTTGAAAAAACTGCTGTAACTGCTGAAGATGTGCCAACCATAAAGCAATATTCAATTAAAATTCAGCTTGTTGGTGGAAGGGGGTAATCAACTGTACATTTAAAAAAAAAAAGAAAAAAAGATTGTTTTTTTTAACGAATATCATTTTTTTTTGGTTTTTTTTTTTCGTATTATTAACTTAATTTTGGTACGCCAGCGGTTTATGTGGCTTACTCACTTGACTGTTTGTTTATTTTTAACCATCTTTATATGATTTGACCACACGGTGAAACTGTAAAATGCCTTTGGCCTCGCCGACTTTGCTCCACCTCCAGCACCAACTTAATCTCATCTCTAACTCTGATTGATGCCGTCGACAACTGCAACAACAACAATAAAAACAACAATAACAATAACCCATTTGGCTTGATTTATTTATAGCTTATTTGTTTGTTATTTGCTTTGATGAAGCGGCCAAAAGCCTCTATATATAGAGATGATGAAGCATGTTCAAGTGCATTTGAGAATCGTTTAACATTTCTCAACTCTGATACTCTAACATTTTGACTGTTAATCAATTAAGTCGATTTGTTTGGGCCATGCCAGGTATTTAGGCCTAATAAGCAGCTATGCGGAACTTGCGAGCGTTGCCCAAATTTTTTCGCTAGAATACTAATTACTTTGGCACTCAGTCACAAGAGAGCACTTACTCAAAGCCACTCGACTCGGCATGCTTTCATCTCGCTGGCATCCAACGACGACAGCCAAATGCAGCTGGTTGCCCACATTTGTGGATGTGGCAATGGCAGTGGCTTTGGGTCAGCAAAAATAAAAAGAAAAAAAAAATAAGCCACCCGGACGGTCAGCTGGCTGGTCAACCTACTTTGGCAGCACGCCACTGAGTCAGAGTCAGACTGGAGCCTCAAAAGGTGATGATGAGGTTGATTACTTGTACTTGTGCATTGGCGACTTTCCTTCTAATTCGAGCTGTACAAATAATCAAAATTTTTAGCGCTTGCCTTGTAACATTTAATTTGATTTCCAGCACGGTTTCAACTGAAGTGGCATGGCTTTAATTGAAACCGATTTTCGTACTCCATTTGTGGCTGTTGCAAAGCGACTGCAAATAACTGGGTGTCAAAATGAGCGCACGTTTTTTTGGTCAAACTTTCTCCCATTTCGTAGGCGTTGTTTAGGGTAAGCGTTTGCACTATTTGGCTTAAATTAGAAGAGGATAAGCATTAAATACTTTAGGCAATTTACTAAAAAATTTTAAATCAAATATATTTCAGAAAACAATGCGAGCAATAACCAGATTTATTACCATTGCCAGAGTCAGAACTATTTTTAAAAAGATTGTAACATTTATTTGAGCATGTAGACCAACCCGAAAGATCGGGTAAATCATCAAAAACGCTGCACACGCGCCAACATCGACATCATCGCTGTCAGCACTTGACCCAATGCCCAAACAATGGCTTTAATTTTGGGCTGTCCATTTGTAGTTTCATTTTGAGCTGCGTCGCGGGTGTGGCGCATCTTTTTCTCCTATTTTTTGTATTTATGATTATTTTTGTTTTGTTTCTTGTTTTGTTTTTTTTTTTTCTCTTTTGTTTTGATCTTTGCGCGTCGGAAAACAATGAAACCCTATAAGCAAATTGTCTGTCAGCACCACAGCACCACGATCAAGCTTTTGAACCACGGTTGGGACCTCGAACGGTTGATGGCCTGGTCAAAATGCTTGATGCCCTTACAAATGGCGCTTTTTGATTTTGTTTTCGTTTTCGTTTACGGCGGCGTCGGCTGGGGTCACCTTTCTGGGCGGCTTGACCTGTCTTAAATGAAAAACCATATTTCTCTGATGTTGGCCCCAGTTTTTGACGTGCGATCGATTGCGCCTGTTCGGGTGCTGCTGCAGCGCAAATTTGTTGCCAACTTGGGCGTCTCTCTGGTCTGTTGGCCTGGCTTGACCTGATTTCATTTTGAGGTTGGGCAAAATAAGTCATGCACTTGCCGAGTCCAAAACTAAAATCCAAAAAACCAAAACCAAAACGAAATCCAAATTTGAAACCAAACTGTAGCTTGGCGTTCGAGTCGGATGTTGGAGTGAGTCTATGGGAAGTCCATTGGAGTCCATTGGAAATTGCCTTCTAATTAAGTGTATTTCGTTTAATTAATTTAAGCTAACTGTAAATTGGGCGCGGTGGCGCGTCGTCTGCAGACCAATAGCCATTCGCCAGGCCCAGCCAGCGCTGAAGAAACCATCGAGAGGCGAAGCAACAAGCTCGTTAAGACGACCAAATCGAGGGCCAAAGACGACGACCAAGTTTATTAGTTCGTGCCTTCATTTCGTAATTACTTCAATTGATTTTGCGCTGCTGATGGCAGTGGCAGGGAGAAGAAGCCAACGGGATCTAACAAACGAATTGAACGGAACTAAACCAAACCGAACCGAACCGAACCAAACTCAACTGAACTGAAACCTCATTGCGACTCTTTGCGCGCTTCGTTGCCTTTGATTGTAAATCAGTTTACTTTGCCATTTAGAAGCATTTCTACTGATGTTGCTGTTATTGTTGTTGCTGCTGATGTTAATGGTGGTGGTGGAGTTTATGGTGGTGTTGGTGTTACTGTAGCCTGCAAGTTGGCAGTTGAAGTTTGCCTGCCTTACCTTGCACTGCATTGCCTTGCCTTGCCTTGCCATGTTCAAAAGGTGAAATCACGATTTTCAAGTGCATCGCCATCGATATACAATGAGAACAAGTCAGGAACTGCCTCGCCGTTGCAAATTGTAACTCTAACTGTACAACAGGTTCAAAGTATCTCTTAACAGGTACGCCTGACAATGCAGCAGCCCCAAAAAGGAGCTCAGAGTCTACAAAGACTGTTGTCTTTAATTATCGCCGAGCATTTCAACAATTTCCACCCAAAACAGCTAAGCAAATAAATTTAAAATACTTGTGGATTAAAAAAAAGTTAATTAGTTTTTTTTGGTTCCTCCATTCGGGAAATCACTCAATTAGATCGAGCGGCGAAAGGGTCGGCCCAAATTGTAGCAATAACTTGGCTAACATAAGAGCAATATAAATTCTATGCTGACGTGCATATTAAAAATTTAAAGACCAAAATAATAAAGAAAAATAATAAATATATATATATATATATATATATATATATAGACGAAACAATGGCCAGCATGTGGTCATAAACTTGGGCAACGTGTGAGGTCAACGAGGAATATGCGACTCACGTGATAATCATGTGAAAATATTTTGATTTAATAAAGTAGCCAACTTTGGCAGCCAACTATAACAATAATTTTCAAGCCTTAATCGCATCTAAACGTTGGAACTACGAGGCTAAAGCGCAGCTGCGAACCGATTGGCGAATGGGTCCCCTTCGGGTCACAAGGCAGCCGGTAAAGTTCGCCGGCATCAACACCTCGTCTTGTACGGAGTCGCTGCCTGGCCTGGCAATGCGGCTGACCCGTGGTTGGCTAATTGACAGTATCGTGACTAAAATCAATTTGTTGTGTGCGGCCAAAGCAACAAATTTCACGTTGTTGCTGTTGATGTTGATGTTGCAGATGCGACGCTGCTGCTGCTGCAGCTGCTGCTGCTGCCTCTGCTGCTGCTGCTGCTGCTGCTGATGTTGCCTCTATGAATGATTTACGATGCGTCGTAGCTGCAATGACCCCAAAGTTCGACTTTGTTGAAACATCAAAAAACTAACATCAACGCGATCTTAGTCCCGGAACCATGTGCCCCAACCTACCTGCAACATTCGCAAGCAGAGGCGCAACCGCTGTTGTTGCAGCCCCAGCGTAGATTATGTGTTTGGCAGTGACGCCTGCTCATAATCAGCAGCACATAAACAACATTGCTGACCACCGCATTGATCAGCCGCCGCCGCCGCCGCTGCTGATGATCTTCGAAGATGGTCGAAGATCACAAGCGATTTTCACCATGGCCTATACAGAGACGTTGCCCCAGACGAACATAATCAGCAGTGGGTGTTCAGCAGGTAATGGGCATGGCTGCTAAGCTATTTTACTGCAATAACCACAATTGCAATGGGATGGGGAGGGGGGAGAGATGGCAGGCAGGCAGGGGGGCAGGCGGTCTGGCACGATCATCAACACGATCATTACGTTTGTTTATTGGCGAAAATTCAAAAATTTATTGCTCATTTGTTATTATGACTTAAAAGTCAAAGCAATTCTTACACTTTGCTCTTTCACAGGTACACAGCCCTAAGATTGTCGCACCTCCCCGCCTCCTCCGCACACCTAACAACTCGTGTGTTATAGGTGCATTAAGTCCGACTTGATCGGCAATCAACGGGTGGCTATCTGCACAGCTTTAAGCCAAATTAGTAAACTTCACGTGGAAAAATTGAATGCGTTGATTTGATGAATACTTAATTATTGTTTATGTTTTCCATTTTGCTGCAACTGCCAAAGGTTGAATCTTAATTAGAATAACTGAAAGTTAATGATAACAATTAAAACATTGAATTTGAGTTTTGCTATTTATAAATCAATCGACTGATTGATGGGTTTGGCCTTAATTTGCATTGAAAACCAACTTAAATTGATAAACATTATCCAATGTCTTCCGATATTATATTTCCTCTTTCAGTAAGTTGCGCACAGATTTTAAGTTTAATTTTAATGTCAAATTTTATGTGCAGTTTAATAAACTTTGTAAAAATTAATTATAATATTTATAAACAGAAAAGCATTCAATAATGTTTTCCTTTTAAGGCTCAAAGCACCAATTAGTGCAATAAGTTTGTACAGTAAAATTAATCGAATATTTTCTATCAAGGTCTTGCAACTGTTTCATTGCCGCCGTCCTGCTGTCATATCGTGCCACAACCACAGTGAACTAACGTGATAAAGTCGCGTAATTAAAATATGAACAGCGTTCATCTGTTGGTCTGGCATTTGTCTATGGTTTGGCTGCCTCGGTGGCCGCTGCTGCTCCATTCCCTGTGGTAAAAAGCGTTGCTCTATTTTAAATAAATGTTTTGTGGCAAGCAAAAAGTTATTCGTATTAGCTCAAGGATAGAAACTGGCAGCAGCAGTGGCTGCAACACGATGTGCGACTCTCACGGATGTTGATACTGATGTTGCTGTTGCTGCTGTTATTGCTGTTGCTGCTGCTGTCGACCAACAGTATTGGATGTGGCGTGGGGCCAACACATGGTTGTTGGTAGCAACGGAGCCCGCTCCTTGCGCGCGAGCTGCCAGCCAGAGCTGCGGGAGCTAATAAATTTTTCGTCGACTTTTGTCTGTTTTTTCCTGCCGCTATTGATCGTTAAGTAAATTGTCTGCAATTATGCCAAAAGGGAAAATAATAGAAATTATAACGAAAATGCTGTTGATTTTGTGCGCCGCACAGAGTAAAATTGTGAGAAGTTACCACCGCATCCTCCACTGTACCACACCTCTCCACACCTCTCCACACATCAGTTCTTCCAGGTTCAGTTCGGTTCAGTTCCCATTTGTGCATAAGTGAAGTGACGCGTTTGATTGTTGCCACTATTTGTGGATGCTACAAATGCTGGTGCTGGCTGACTGTTCCTCGCCTGCCATGTGGGTCAAATTGCACACGAATATCGCTACCCAGTTGAATCTTTATTTTGACATCTTGACATTCATATTTACGGCTGGAATAAACTTCATTTAATTGTTTGCTGATAACTGAAACTTACAGCCACAAAAAAACGAAACTGCTACAATTGCAAAGTCTGCAAATATCTTACTAGTAGCTTGACTGACTAACCAACTTACCAACTGACTGACTGACTGACTGACTGACTGACTGACTAACTGAGTGCGTGACTGACAACTGACTGGACGACTAGTAAGTGGTGCTTTGGGCTTAACTTGTTTGAGGCGACTATCGACATGTTATATCCGTGCGGATTCTCAACATTCAATTAACATGAATAGCACAGAAATCAATTAAGAAATGGCCATGCGATGCTAATAATAACCCAGCCCCGCCCCAAAGTCAACCCGAGGCTGTCATTCAACATGAAATTTGAGTGGCTCCACTGTGCACAAGCATTTGCATTCCGAGCGAGGGTTGCTCAGAGTCAGCTGCAGTCGCTCGACTAACCCAGTTAAAAGTCAATATTTGCAGTAAGTGATCGACAACTCGTCGAGTCACCCTCGGCAAAAAGTCAACAAGCCCAGTTGACTGACTGACCAACTCACTGTGACAAAGTTATCCTGTGGACATTTGATTGATGCATGTTCTCCGCATGCAGACAAAATGCTTAATTGGCGCATATTCATGACAGGCCACTGGTAAAACAACCCCGTTGCCCCGCTGCCCGCTGTGAAATGCTGTAGAAAAAATAAAAATAAAAATGCGGATTACATAAACGCTGAAAACGTGGACAAATGTTTAGGCAGGACTTTGATCCTGTTTTCACACATTGTGCAACACGCCCAGTCCAGTTGGACAATCGGACAGTGGCAGCATACATATATATATATATATAGGTATGTCCATTTGTCTGTCTGAATATGTTTGGAAGTATTTTTTGCCCCGCCTGCGCATTGTCACTCTTTCAATTTCAATTGGAAATCGCCGTCGTCGTCAGCAACGTGTAAAAATATTTGTGTAACTGACTTCGATATTTGGATTTATTTCTTTTTTAAGTTTGTTTCTGTTTCTGATTGCTGCAGTTGATGCATTTCAAATGAGTTGATTTATGGCAACATTTCGGCTGGTTTTTGAATGACTGACTGACTGACTGACTTTGCTAACTGGCTGCCTGACTGCCTGGCTGGCTGCCTGGCTGCCTGTCGCGTTGCATGAATGAAGGCTTGTTGATGTTGTGTGTTGTGTGTTGTGTGACAGCTCCAAAAACTGGCCAGCTCGGGCCAACTTAAAGCCAAAGACATGTTAAACTGCTTTAATTACTCCAACTCAGTACTCCAACAACAACTGTGCATATGTACATATGTAATTATGTCCAAGGTACATATATATTTTTTTTTCGAATTGGTTTGCATTTTGAGGCCAAAGATTTATGAGAATTTCTGCCGCGCCCAGTTGCTGTTGGCAATTCAGCCTCAGTGCTGCCCTTAGCCAAAAGGAAAGTTGTTGGACATGCGACGACTTATCTTAACTGACCTGCAGATAGTTTTGTTTGTAACAACAAAAAAAAAATGGCAACATTTGACTCCCACGCGGCGACAGAGCAACAGCTCAACAGCGACACGAATTGAAACCAAATGTCTCACATGCTGCCAGCCCTCTCCTTCCCTCTCCCCGTGGCTGCCGGCCACGTCCCATCTCGTCTCGTCTCGTCTCGTCTCACCTCTTGTAGTCTGCGCAAACGACTTTGATAAATTCCGCACAAACACACACGAGTATTTGAATAATGAAGCGGGGGCAACGGCAACGGCATCCGATAGTGGGGCAGACTCGATGCCCATGCTGCTGTTGGGGGCATCAATCTGTCAACGCCGTCGCGTTTGTTGCATGCGCGTGCTCACAGTTTGAGTTCGATGGGTTTTGTGCCACTGGCGGCCTGGGCAAAGGCAAACTTGGCAACAGCAACACCAACAACAACAGCAACAACAACAACAACAACGAGTACGAGCAATAAGCAAACAGTTAAATCGCGTGCCGCATGGCTGGCGCAGCTTTGTCGCCGGCGTGGGTCGTCTATCAATTAAACAAAGCGGCTGCTGCAATATCAAATGCAAGGCCGGCATGGCGGCCACCCAAAACGCTGCTCCAGTTGCCAGTTGCCAGTTGCCTTTTGCGGCATCAGCAATGGCAACAGCCACAATATCGGCAACGGGAGGCATAGTTGTCGCTTCCGCTCTGTGCAGCTAACCAGTTTAGTTTGCTGGTTGCAGCCGTCGCCATCTCCCTCTAGTATCGCCTTCGCCTCCATCCTCTTCTCGTGCAGGATTTGCCGACATGGCGCATTATTTAACGACACAATTCGTGCAACTCCCACGCATGCAAACTGAAAGCGAAAAATGCGCACAGCGCTCGCCAGTTGTTGCTGTTGTTGTTGTTGATGTTGTTGTTGCTATTGCTTAACTGATGCCCCATCGACCGAAATTGGCACAAAAATGTCACCAACTTGCACTCCCTGGATAATCATCGATCATCGCAGCGAAATGTCAAATTGGCGGCGCGCTTATCGACCCACCAAAAGGAGTTTTAATGTCAGTTTAGCAATTTGACAAATGACTTGCAATATCAAAAAAAAAAAAACAAGTATTCCACACAAAATGTTGACAGATGCGTTGAATGCACCAGAACGCTGGGAACTACACTCCACACACAGATATATATATATACATATATATTTATATGTTATACCTGCAGCTGGCATATTAGCTACCTGTGTGCCAAGACGTCAATTGAGGTTATCTGTTGGGCCTAATCGGCGATAAAAATGTTAGCCGGCATGTAAAATCGGTTGATGACGATGCTGCCACCGCAAAACGATGGCATCGCTAGACATTCATAAATGGGGGGGGGGCCAAGCCAGGCCGAGCATGCCAAACATAATATTTGAGAGTATCGCATTTCAGCGGCAGCAGCAACTGCCACAAATTACACGCAGCCCGGCGACAACAGGCATTAATAATTGACAAACTAAATTAAATGCAATATGGAAAAATCTATGGCAAGCGTTATCAATAAAAGTAACTGTTCAGCGACCACGCCCTCGCACGCACTTTGTGTCTGGTTATCTGGCCTGGCTGCAGGATGGATGACAAATTGCGCAAATCCATGAGATAGTTTTCGGTTTGGCGGTGGGGCAGTTGCACGATTGCATTGCCAATTGCATAATATTCAGCTTAGATTTGTATCTTTTGCATGCGGCAACCAAGCGCGCCATGTTGTTGACTCAAAACTCTGTCAAAATGGCAAAGCAAAAATGATTCGTGGAGATAAAGACTGGGCAAAAGCAAAAAGCCACAAACAAATGAAAAACTCAGCTGGCCCAAAGAGCTGGGCTAGGCCTAGCCCCTGGTCAGCCATGAACATTTAATAAACATTTTTGCACCATTTTTTAAAAAAAAAAAAAAGGCTGACAACTGAAAATGTTGTTGTTGCTGTTGTTGTTGCTGCTGTTGTTGTTAATTGCCATCATTTGGTGTTCATCTGCAGCCGTTGCTTATCAATTATCTGCACTAGTCTAGCCTGGTCAGAGAGCTCTGGCAATTAGCCAGGCTAAGCGTCTAATTAAGTTGCCCCTCCAGTTAGCAGCTCGTGCGCATTCGACTTCTGATCGATGGCGTGCAACTGGCCAACAATTTGGTTACATAGTTGCAGATGCTAACAGCAACCGAATAGATACATTTGAATTTGCACATTCAATAACTAACATTGGCAGCCTTAATTGCCAAGCCATTTAACATATTTTTAATCTTTGATTTTACCTTAGTCGATAATACAACATCCTATCGAGCCTTGTGCTCATTTGAGATAAAAGCATATGGATAAATGGGATATTAGTTATAGAGCAAAATGGATACTTTATTCATATATGCCAAAATTAGTGTACGGCCTTAAAAATTAAATTGATTTTATTTTTACCATATGAAGTAGAATTTAAAATTAAGATGATTGCAGTTATTAAAAATTGGCACTTAACTGGCAGGTTACAAAGAACTTCCACAAAACCCTTTCAGCGATGGCAAATTGGCAGCAGCAAAGCAAACATAATGTTGGTTGACGTTGCTTAAGAACTGCTGGCTGGGAATATTATATCAATTCGTTAAGTCTTGGTCAAAGTTTATAGCAATTTTCAATCAGTTTTTTTTCCAAGACCAAGACGACGACGACGCTACTGCACCCGTTGCTGTTGCCATTGTTGATATTGGAGTCACTCGATTCATTCAAATTGCATTCAAATCAATTACATTCGAACTAAACATAATTCATGTGGTATGGGTTAATACAACAAATTACAACTGACATTTAAACAGAAACATGAAGCGGACAATTTAACATAAGCCACAATCGGAAAGCAACAACAGCAACAACAACAACAACAACAACGGCAATCAAAATAATATAAAAGCGGCGCAAAGCCTGCCAACAGCCGCTGCCAGGCATCATATGAGGCAGATATATGGACAAAGGCAAAAGTCGAAAAACCAAAAAGCCAAAAAGATACGAAAACAAAATTCAAAAATAAGGCGCACATAAAATCGGAGCCACTCAGGCAAACCACCAACAACAGCTTGTGATCAAGGCAAAGTGACCTTCAATGGCCACAAAAAAGTGCAGCCCCACACACAGGCAACAACGTCATGCCTAAGAGAAAAAAACAAAAAAACAAAAAAAAAAACAAAATAAAAATAAAAACAATAAAATTCTTTTCTCACGATTGTTGACTTTAACACTTACAGCGTCGAAAAGTTACGAGGCATATTCACTGTCATTGCCTGAAAAGCCACGGCAGAAATTAAGCTTGACAGCGTGGCCGCATAAAAATGCACTCGTATACAAAAGTTTTCGTTTACCAATAAAAATAATAACAGCAACGACAACAATAACAACTGAAAATAAGCTACTGTGTTGGAGACAAATTTTCAGCTGACGCGTCGGAAAGCAGCAGCAGGAAGACTCGTGGCTGCAACCTGTTCAGTCAATTTAAATGGCATCGAGAGAGTAAAAGATAAATGTTCTTGGCCAGCTCTGCCAGTGGCCAGGCAATGGTATTTATTTATTTTTGTTTTTTTTTTTTGCTTAATTTTATGTGCTTTGCATATTTTTGGCTTGGAATGGATTAAAATTTTGTTTGCGTGTTGAACTCATTTATTTGTGCTGTTTTTATCGATTTAATGCATTTTGTAGTTGGCCTGTCTGCCAGGCTTTAAGTATGTTTGCCTGCCTTTGTTTTTGCAATTAAGTGAAATTTATATCATTGCAAGTTCGTCGCTTAAGTCTTTTGTTTGTGCCTCGCGCATCATGGCACGTAAATTGCCAAAAAAAAAAAAGACAGATATTTCCTACTTACTCAGCAGGGACTGTGCTGCGTGGGCCGTTACTAAGAGCTTTCCACCCCGCACTGCTGTACGGCATGCGGCTCACTTGCCACACTTGCGCCAAGCTGGGCTTCGGTTGTTTTGTCCTGGCAAGCGGCTTCCCTCACAGCAGTAGCTTATTTTAATCCGCCGCGTTGGTGGCGTGCATACATAATACATAATTACCGGTTTCACTTTTTGCCTGCCTGTGATTATCGTGGCATTTCTTGACGTTTTATTTTTGTTTTTTGTTTTTTTCTTTTTTTTCTCTCTTCTTTCCAGCAATTGCGGTTTTTTATTACCCTCCGCGTGTTGATCTTTTTTTTTTTATATGTATTTTTTGTATTTTTTTTAGTAGTAGTGGTTGCCGGTGCATTGTATGGTTTCTTAATTTTAAATTTTTATGATGTGTTAATGGATATTTTTTGTGACATGACCTCCTGGCATGCCGTTGTTATGGCCGTAGCAAACCCGCCTACTTGATGAGTTCTGCAGCCCATTGCTGCCTGTCTGATTTGGCAAAGCCGACGCGGTTGAATAGAGAGAGAAAAACATCTCAGGTATTATGCAATGTAATGCATGTCCAGTTAAATTGCACCATAATTAAAGCTATTTATGGCTTGTTTAATTGCAAGGACATTCCCAATCCATGTAAAGCCGACCACAAGGCTGTTCCCATTTGAGTCCTGTTATTGTTCGCCTGCCAATCAGATTGATGGGCAGCGATAATGAGAAAATCAGCAAAAACCTGTCTGGCCGATGATAAACATCTTAATACTGTTTGGAGCCAATAGATGGCGCCAGTGGCATGAAAGCAGACCTAACATATTCGCAAGATCATCAAACTTAAGTGAATTTCACATCAAATTCTGACCCAGTTTCCTATCAACCATCTGCACCTTTTTGGAAGTGTGTGTTGATATAGAGAACCAAAAACATGTGGAACGAAACTGAAATCAAGTTGATTTGAGTTGGAGTTGGAGTTGGAGTTGATGCCGGGGCAAGTTGTCGCTCAAATTACACGCACAGTGCTCGGCTGAAAGCTGATTATAAGCCTCGAGGCATGCAATTTGCATCAATAAAACTCGAAGCTTGGCCCAACAATATAAGATGCTGTAGGTCAGTTTGTGATTCCTGTCCTGTTTCTGACGTCGCCCTTAAATGCCATCATTTTCCTCGGCTGGTGTTGATTTGCTGACTGCTTCTGCACTTGCCTCTTCCATTCGCTGACTTCAATCATGTGACGATGGGCGCAATTGACAAAGGATTGATTCCAGACCCCAACTCACGACGTCCACTTTCATCTGAGGCCGATGCCGACCTGTTGTCCACAGTGTTCCTCTTATCGGCTGAGAGTTTGCCAAAGTGATGGTCACTTGATCGACCAATAATTACTTTCTCCATCTGGTAGGGACAACGACTGTTATTGATTTCTGACCGCCAGCTCAATTTTTGTGGCCATCATTAAGCCGATAAGGTCTCAGTTAATATGCAAAATAACAACGAACATTTTAAACCATTTGCAAATTGCTCATGGCTTTTAAGAACTGTTACAGTTTCGATACAAATTCTCCCATAATAAAAAAGATCATTTTCAGAACCATAAAACTTTCCAAAAAAATTATGTGCAAATGTGAAAGGTTCACGGCCTTTTTAGAGTTGAAATTGGTGAATTCAATCGATTACACTTTTGGGCGGGGGTCACTTGATTTGCATTTGAAAAAAACTTCTGGTTTTATTATTTTATATCGATTAATAAATCTTTGTTAATGATTTGCATCGAATACAATGAGAAATTCAGACAAAAGACAATCTGTGATTTATATTAAAACCAAGATCTGTTTTACATTAGGGTTGATTAGTTGTGGATAAGAGCTATAAATTTAAGTTCTCCAGTTAAAATGTTAAAAAGCAAATCTTGATTTTTTCGCTTTACACAAAATCTTACAAAGTGAAACAGCGTATCAATCTTAAGCTCATCTGGGATTATGGTTGCCTTCTCTGTGGCAAAGGGCCAATTTTTAGTGGTATATACATATGTTATTGTGCAATTTCTTTTGTGGCAGTTGAAGTTTGCTAAATTAACTTCACTTCAGATCAAAAGCCGCCAAAAAAAAGCAAATCCACAATGTCCAAAAATTATAAAGAAAAATGATAAAAGCTGCAGCTTCTCCACACTGCTCAAGTGTTATTCCTGACAGCTTGGACGTCCACTCCAATGTGAGATCTGTCATAAAAGCGACCTGTGCCGCTCTTGATTGTGATTTTGATTTTGGCGGGTTTTTGGCTGATGGCCTGTCTGACTGCTTCGTTGCCATTTAAAAACGCAACTGCCCAAAAATGTATGCAGATCTTAAATTAAAGAGCGTTATCAACAACGAAGTATACAAAACCTGTTTGGCCAAAAGCAATTTGGCAGGGGTCTCGGTCTGAGTTGATGGGGTTTCTTTAAATTTTTTTTGACTTGTTTTGTTTTTATTATTACAATAATTATTTTTATTTTTATTCTTTATTTTTTTGTGGTTGGAGTGGCACTTCCTTAATTGGAGCAGGCATTGCAACAAGTGCAGCGCTAATTTATTATGTTATTTAATATATTTAATTAATGAATAACAAGACAGTAAAAATGATGCGAAGCGAAAAATATTAACGCTTAAACGCAACGTGAGCTGCTCATTTGTTGGCAATGGAAAAATTACTTAATAATTTCCATCAAAACTAATTAATTTCAATATTATTCAGGCAAACCAAATCAGCCGTAAGGCATCCTTAACTTGACGCATCCACAAAAAAGACGACGACAACATGTACCACAACAACTTCACGTTTGTGGATGCAACATAAAAATGCTGATTACATGCAACAAGCCCAAAGGCATTGTACAATTATTATATACATAATAATTATACATGTAGCTATGTGCTATGTCGTAAATATATAGTCATATTATATATCTGTTTCGCTCTCTCTTTCTCTCTGTCTCTCTCTCTCTCTTTTCCTCTCGATCATTTAGTTGGTTTTTGGAAGTAAGTTAAATCAATTGCTGCATGCATCGGCTCAAGTTGAAACTGCAACCTGGGATTGGAGTCTCTCTCTCTCTCCCTCTGGAAGTCTTTCAGGTCTGAGGCCCGTTTCGCTACGCCTGAAAAAATTTCATTTTTGGCGGCTTTGTCCTTACTGGCAAATGACTTGAAGCTTGAATGTGGCTACCTTGCCAGTTCTTGTGGCACTTATGCTACTTATGCAGCGTTTGTGGCTGCTGCTGCAGTGCGGCCAAAATGACCGTAATTAATCAATTTGAGCAAAGTGGCAGCAGCGGGAACTGGGAGTAGGGCGTTTGGTCAACGGCAATGTCCGTGTAATAACAATGAAAACAGCGTGTGTTGCATGGTATACGGGACCTTACCACATGCATGTACTCGTACCTCGTACCTCGTACCTCGTACTCGTACTCGTATTGGTACTCATGTATATCTGCACACCATAAATTATGTTCGCACAGGGTTAAGCGCATTATTTAAGCATTCATCACGAGCTGCGGACCAGTCCCAGTCACCGCCTCAGTCCGTGCTCGTCCAGGGCTTTTTGGCTGCTTCTGCCTGCTCTTTGCTGTTTCCCTCGTCTGTTGCTGTGTAATAATTTTTGAAATTTATGTAAACAGTGTTGATTATGGATGAGTTATGTAGTATGTTCTACCTCTTGTTGCTGTTGCCATTTTCGCGCTGCGAGTGCAGTTAATTTTAAGCTTGTTTTGCCGGAACTCGCCAGCAGCCGTTACCCGCAAGCCTGAACCTTATTCAAGCCTCAGCTTGAGTCATCGGCCAATTGATGTCTTTATTAGGCTTCGCGCCACATGGCTGGCTAAATATCAAGCAACTTGAATATTTTTCTGCCTGCCACAATAAAATGCCAGCTAGTAAGCGACTCTGACTCTAACTGTGACTGTGACTCCACAACGGTGCTCTGACTCTGAATCTGCTGTCAACTGCAATTTAAGGCGTGTTCGGAGCACTTAACCGAGCCATGGGAAACGGGGTTTCTGCAGCTTCTAAGCTTCAAAATATGTATAAATATTTAAAATTTTCGAATTTGTATGTGGCACATTAAGAATGACACGAACAATTATTTTCCAAGCTTATACCATACATACACACACACACACACTCACACACTCACACACTCACTAACACATGCATTTTGTTTTTGGCAAAATATGAATTACAGCTGGCAAAACCACAGGTAGAGGCCAATCCATTTGGGTGGCATATTTGTCTTTTGAAACGTGTCCGTGCTCGTGCCACATGCAGCGCGCGCTGCCTGCATCAACTCAATCGAATATAATATTTTAATTTTATTTTATTTTTCCAACAGTAAGTCAGGTACGCTGCACCACGTAGCCTAAGCGGTATAAACTGGCAAAGTTTAGCGGGAACAATCACTCGATACACTGCCACATGTGTCCCCCAACTGTGGCGCATATCCCATGAGCCTTCTGCCACGGCTGCCACTAAAGTTGCAGCTTGAAGGTTGATCGCCAAATCCGCCGGCGGCTGAAGCTATTCAACATGAGCGCTGATAAGCACGACAAACATTTAACAAGTCGTCGAACATACTCTTAAAGCTCAGCTCGAAGTGCTCAGCGATCAGTTACTGTTTCGGTGTACGTTGCAGTTTCGGCCTGGACTGGTGCTGGCGTGTTCTGCTGCCAAATGTGGGTTAAGGACGCACAGCAATCAACGGTCGCCGCCCCTCGCCGCTGGCAGCCAATATATATTTTGTTTTCATTTTGAATAATCCGCATAATAGTTGTAATAGAGTTGCTGAAATTGGGCATAGTACAAGAATATATATGTCTGTGTGTGTGTGTGAGTACACAGTTGTCGGACACACACCCACATTTCATTAGCTCCATTCGCTGGGCGCTGTTACAAATGTGATAATAAATATTCAAGTTGTTTGTGAGTGTTATAATTTAGTGTTGATTAGTTTGCGCAAATAAGAGTTATTGATTCAATTTCAATTAAAAGGATATGAATGTTTTCCCATGCCACATCAATTCTGTCGCCTACATATGCAAAACAGCAAAACTTGTTACGGTTGCACACATATCTGATGTTTTTTTTTTTTTTTTTTGTGGCACCTTTGATAAGAGCACAGTCAGATTATTAATGATACCTAATGAGTGGGTTGGGCAACTGGGACTCCATAATGCAATTTCCGAATGCCAACTGCAATCGGGTAAAAACGACCAAATAGCAATTAAATGTCATTTATATTTACCGCTCAACGTATAATTTGTGTAAACTAAAAGTTTTAACCATTTATTAACTAATTTGCGTAAGAAGTATGTAAACAAGTACTTTTGTCAGTTTTATGTGTTGGTGAAACAGCCTTGCCAGACCAGGAATTGTAGCCGGAGCTGTTGGTGTTGGATTGCGTGGATGACGTTGAGGGATTGGGTGAGCAACACCCAACGTCCGGCAGAGGAGCTTAAACGAAAAGTGAACTTTCGATTATGGCCAAAAATTGTTGAGCAGAAACTGGGTTAACTTACTTGGAAGGGAACACACAGAGCAGGCTGGATAACAAACGGGGTGGGGGGCAAAAACTATAACTACAACAAACTATATGTATATATATAGCAACAAATAGGTAGACGACACTTTGGACGACACAGATGCTTATGAAGCCTGATCGGAATGATTGGTGGACAGCTGACGCATGGTGAAGGTCGTTTCTGCAGTTACATTGAACAATTTGATTAGAAAATTCACAGTTTGAGATTTGAGATGTGTACCTGGTGTGCGGAAGCCTTCCTGGATCTTGTAGATTTCGTTCAGCTCGCGGGCACTGCAAAGGGGCGTGTCCACCTGTGTTGTTTCATTGAAGCGCGCATAGTCAATCTCATAGGCCTGCAGATCCTTGTTGTATAGCACCACAGGATCGAAGCGATGGCCCCACAGTATCTCCGTGTTAATGTAACTCGATCTGGCCTGCGTGGACTGTCCAGTTGATTCCACAGTACCCTCAAGTATAACAACTATCTCGAACTTGTCCTGCAACATGTCTGTGGCATTCAAATTGTAGAGCGGTGAGCTCTCGTCGATTCTGTGCTCAATCACCATCGGCCAGATGAAGAACAAATCAGAACCCGACTCATCTGTGCCTATCTGCAGCTCCGTAAAGTGCTGCGTCATCACCTCCCCCTCCCTCGTACTGCGCGTCCTTATTAGCTGAGCCCGCACACCGGCGCCAATAATATGGGATTTGCGCATATCGCCAACGCGGAACATCAATGAGAGGCAGCCATCTCGCTGGCAGATCACCGCGTTCTTGGAGAAGAGCAGAGTCTGGGCACGTTGCTTGGCGCGTGTCATCTTGGCAAAAACAATGCCGGCCATAAACGCCGAAGACATCACACCATATATGGACTGGAAACACATCATGAATATTGCCTCGGGGCACTCGGTCGAGGTGGTCCGCACGCCATAGCCGATTGTGTGCTGCGTCTCGATGGAGAACAGAAAACAGGAGGTAAAACCATCAATGGCCGAAACACATGGAGCCCAGCCAGAATCCTCTATAAAATTAACATAAATAAGTTTTGATATGACTTTCAGATTCTACTTGTTTACATACCCTGATTATCCGGCATATGCAACTCCTCCAGATCACCATGGGTGTACATGATGAGCCACCATATGAGTGCGAAGAACAGCCACGACAAGATGAAGCTCAGTGCAAAGGCGAGCAGTGTCCAGCGCCATTGCCAGTCCACCATTGTTGTGTACATATCCTGCAAGAAGCGCAGCCTCCGCCGCTGCAGATGCTTCTGCACCACGTTGCAGTCACCATTCTTAAAGACCGCGCGGCGTCTCACGCGTCGCATGCTTCCCGGCCGAAAGTTGCGAGATCTGCAAGAATTTATTTAAATCTTAATTTTTACATTGCAACGAATTAAGGGACAAAGCCCAAAAATATGTTATACTATTTTGCACATTATTATAATTGGTATAAATCGGAAAATGGTGTTTTTCTCTGATAAGAGTAAAAAGCGATTCCCTGGAGATGCAAATATCATCAATAAATCTAAATAAGAGGGAGAATACTTTAAGTGCAGATTTAGTTATTCCCATTAATAAATTGCATTCCTTCACAGAAGATATTTTTAGAGGCCATCTGCACTTCAAAGTCATTTTGTCTGTCTACAATTGAATCGGCTGGCCAGACTCTGGCATCATTTACCCACTTTACATATGCTAATTGTCTAAATTAACATTGTCTAAATGAACACTTGACTGCAATTGCAATATGAAAATTAACTGCATCTAATTAACACCACACTAAATTTGTCAATGTTAACGGCAATCAGCTGAACAGGTTTAATAATGCGGTACGTCTTCTATATAGAAAAAATCTAGTCTATAAATGACCAGATGCAATCATGATAAGTGAAGTCAATTAATTTACATTTGCATTGAGTTGATCTCAGTTAATAAATACACAAATATTGTCAACACACGATTTAAGCCAAGCTCCCACATGACCACATCCCACACTCAGTGCTGAGTGTAATTCTCAGTTACAATTAAGTTAACTATAACCCCGTTGGCACTCTGATCTTGGCCGATTAATTGACATTGTGTCGGTTTCATAAATAACTGCTTATCGAATTTAACACACACACACAAGTTACTGCAAATATGTGCGGCATGTGGAAGGGAATAAGAGCGCTTGTGGCATGTGGCAATAAAATGATTCATTTCGCTTTGTAGAAATGCCGCACTTAATCAACTGTTAATTACTTCCATTGCGTTGAAAATAATGTGTGGCACTGCCAACGCCAACGCAACCGAAGATGGTCCAACCAGAGCCAGTGGAGCATCTTGTGCGAGGCTGCGGAAATGATTTCATAATTTGCTGCGAGTGCAAAAAAGCTGAGATTGATAAATCGTGAATGCGATAAAGCCAGGCTAATAGCTTAAATCAAAGCGTTTAACGACTGGGAAATATGTGAGAGAAATGAGTGAATGAAAATCAATGTAATTTATGAGCCCTGTTGCTGTGACAGTTGAATAATGCCCCAGTGGACAATATGCGAATGGGCCGACTAATGAGTTGGCGACTACTGAATGGGTTGGAAAACATTAGAGACACTTCTCATTTAGATAATTCTCGTAACTCATGTAAAAATGCAGCGAGCTGGGCGGCTGCGTTGGCGGTTGTATAAATTACAGCCACAAACAGCTTTTGAAGTACTTAAAACCAAATAAAAGTCGTCGTGCTAATCAGCTAAATAAATTGTAATGTAAGACTTGTCTGTCAGATACACACACACACAATCACACACACACACACATTTACACACACACATTTACACACACAAGCGTGCTTTGATTGAGCGACCGCTGACTGGCAGCAAGTTCAAGTCCAATGCCAAACACTTGGATAATTATGTAATGCACAGTTATACAACTGGAATGGAATAGCGCACCCTCTGGCCAGCGAATTGCTGGATCCTTTGAGCGCCTCGTAGTAGACGCCTGCCTGGGAGGGCGTGTGGGAGATGCCTCGCATATAGTGCCGCTTCCAATCCTTCATGTGCGCAAACGTTTCGTCCTTGTCACCGGCAACAGTCTCCACATCGGCAACATCCTGTAGCACCTGCACATCCGACAAAGGCACTTGCATTTTGGACACGTTCCTTCCAATCCCGTGCGCTTACAAAATTCGACTAAAGTACGGATCGTCACAATTGATCTCAGGCCAACATCAAGATCAGCAGAGCTGACAATATTTACTTTGGAAATTAGAGGAGTACTAACCAATAATCTGCTATTGGTATTGCCACTTAGATGCCTGCCAAAACGAGGGCAAACAGCACTCTAATGGCTTGCCACCCACTTGCCCCACTCGCTCCCCTTATGCCCACTTACCTGCAACTAAGCTGCCGCTGGAATGCTTTGCCATTCGTGGAGAGGCCATAGAAGTTTGCTGGACGATTTGGTACTATCGTTATGGGATACGACTGTGGATTGCTGATCACACTGTCCAGCGAATCGGGATCCTCCTCGATGGTCGCTGGTCTCGTGACCGGCTTCACTAATTTCTCTTTAGACTTCGCAGTCGCCGACGCAGTTGACGGCGATGTTGTCGTCGCTGTGGAGTGGCTCGTGAAATTGAAACGCATCTGTGAATGGCAGTTCAAAAGTCCGCTTAAAATGACATTGTAGCTAAATACTCGAATATAAAATATTGCCACTTTTGTCGCCTTAAGTACGCAAACAGAAACTTGTGAAGACAAGTCAAGTTGAGTCGAGAAATTTATCGCATATAACAGATTTATTTTTGTAAACAAAAGTTGAGCACATGAACTTGAGAAAAAACAACAAAATTCTTATCAGTTGCAAATGGGTCACTAGCTCCATAATATTTCCATTGTTTGTCCTCAACTTGTTGTAGTTATTGGGCAAATATTATATGCACATATAAATAAAATTAAATTGCAACACAAATAGTCGTAAATATTAGGAATTTTATTATTGTGATGAACATGTTTGCCTTTTGAGATAAAGTATTTAAACAATTTTAAAGGTTGTTTTACGAAACGAATTCAATAGAAAGTTCTTCAAATAAATTTAATTTATTATTTCATTAGCAGTCAAATTTATTTTCACAACTTTAGTAACACGTTTAAGACACTTAAAAATATAAAATCGTTTAAAAATAAAATCAACACATTTAAAACACACCCTTAAAAGATTATCTTCTTTGCGGCTCTTTTGAGGTTGAATATTTTTAGCACCTTTTTAAACGCAAACAAGTTTCAATAAATTGACACCTTTAAAAAGAGCATTATGCGCTTTTTTAGGCATGCTAAAAAATAGTTTAGCACATCTTTAATAATTTTATCACTTTGTATTTTATATATATTTTAATGTACACAAAACGCACGCTTCGAACCAGAAGTGAGCACAGAAATCTCGGAGCAGAAACAAACAGTAGCCGAGGCCTAAGCTTGGCACGGAAATCCAAAGCGACACTGCGATGACAAAGCTACAGAAGCCACTACGAAGTGTGTCCAACGGATTAAATGACGGCCGACTGACAACGACGGCGACGGCGACTGCGGCAAATGCGACAGCAGCAGCAAGAAAATATTAAACTAAACAAAAAAATTGTGAACAAAAGGCGACTTGCTGTAAATGAGCTCAGCTACGCACACATGCACACTGACAGTTCCCACTCAGACAGTGCTGCAGATTGATGCTCTCACAGATACAGATGCAGACACAGATACAGATACAGATACACAGCTACAGCTACAAACACAGACACATAAAGCGACTCAAAAATTGTTGATACGAGAAAAGTTCAATTGAAATGATTTTTAAATTGAAAATGAGGCGGAAGATAAGCGCGATAAGTTTTTGCTTATCTATATTTGATGTATACATATACAAAAGAAATTAAAAATATTAGCTGACACGACCTTGCACCTCAATGTTTTATTACAATAATTAATATTTATTATGCCCTGAACTTGCCACTCTTAAAAATAAATAAATAAAGTATGTGAGAGTTAATCAAACAATACTTTTGAGGACATTGACATACCTCAGAGGAAATAGTTGTTGTTGGATAATCGCTGTAATCTAGTCGGTCTAACACATTGTAAATATATAATCCAGATCTATGATGTTATCATTATGCAGCAGTTGATGCTAAATCTCTAAATCCACTTTTTAATTATATAACGCTTACTCAAAACGCTTATTTTGCTGGTCGAGCTGAATAGCAATGATACACCTTTAATCGCTGATATGTCTCCCATTTAAATGAGAGTGCGAAGTCGAGAGTCGCACCTTGCCTTGTTTTTGTTGTGTTGCACGTGAATAAAAAATGTGTATTGACAGCAGGAGGCAACACCATCGGCCATCTAGTCATAGAATCGGTGTAAATTCCAACTGGACTGCAATGGAATGCTGCTCCTGGAGTTGTTTGTCATGTTCATAGACGGAGTGTTCCATTATGTGTTGCACAATTTATAGAAGAAATATTATTGGTATTTTACGAAGAATTAATTTGTGTATCACTGATATTTTCTCCGGATAAACTAAACTATGCATGCTGCATCTGAAACCAGCAGCTGTTTCTATGCGGCAGTGGATTAAGCATATTCCAGCGCAATTCGTATGATATTTGCAGAGGTAAATGGTCTTCAAATGATATCAACAACTATATGAATTATGTCACGCTAAATTGTGAATGGCAGCAGCGGCTGACACTGATGAAGAGCACCCAACAGCTGTGAAAATTGAATAATCAGCTTAGTTACGCGGCTTGACAGTGAGCGACCCCAAGATACGAGTACTCATCCTTCCCCCTAACCCCCCTACCCATTCCTACTGATGGCATGCATTGCATGTCTGAATTTATCACTTTGTCTGTCCATTTGTGTGAATCCAAGTGCATATTTGTTGACAGTCGTTTCGCCACTTTATTAACTAGACACGATGGGCGAGGGTGTTAATTGGATTTTAATGCACTAAATGGCGCCCGATTTCATCTATATTTAACATTCAGGTAATCCCGTTTTTTGTTTATCAATTTAATTATAGTACTAATGAGATTTTATTGTATTATACAAAAATTATATTTATAAATAGAATATTTCCTGTCATTAATCGTACCTGTTCAAATTAATGTTTCATAACTTTTGAATAGGTTTATTAATGTTTAAAAAATAAATGGTATATGCAAAAAATTATTAAGAATTAATAGTTTCTTTACTGAAATAAAACATTAATTCTAGTTTAAAAAAAAAAAAATTAAAAAAGGACTAATAGGAAAAAAATGATTTTAAAAAATAATCTCAGAAAAATAGTAGTTTGTACGAACATCGTTTTAGGCAATATATAATTATTTCTCATATTATGAAATTCGTTAACTATGCACCAAAATGGAAAACATAAGTAGCAGTTTTAAGTATCCCAAAAGTTTCACACATGCCCGTTTTTTTCGCAGCCATTTTAAATATTTAATATGTGTCTCAAAAGTATGCAGCATTTTAAAACAACTGATGATGAACAATTTTTGTAACGTGTTGCATACTTTTTAACGCTCTAATAAAATGCCCCAAAATTCAACCTGAACTTGCCTTAAATTATTAAAAAAATATTTCTCTGCAAATCCGTAATAAATTAAGTCGAAATAGTTAAACAGATATTGTGATTTATTTAAATACGATATAAAACGTGTTCACATAAAATGGCTGAGAACGCCCAGAATACAAATTTGATATGGAATGTGTCTGATTAAATTCTGACTATTTACACCTGATATTGCATATGAAATAAGGAAAAGTTTGTTGGCTTTGGGTGTGCTAAAAGTACATTTCTTATACTAAGGATTCGGATTAGTGGGATGTGGCTATATATTTGTGTTAATATGTATAAATGCAAGAACACTTATGTACAAACTAAACGCTAAGAAAAATATATCTACTAACTATTAAAAACTAGGATAATATTAATATGAAAATTGCATTAAATATTCTTGTCTGCTCACTTTTTCACAACATGGCAATATGTTTACAAAATCTGTGAGTGTCTATGTGGGTGTGTGTGTGTGTGTATGTGTAAGTGTGGGTGTGAGCAATGTGTGTGCTGTGCTGGTGATGCCTATACATAAATATGTCGATATGGGCCTGAAGCATTACATAGCAACTCCATTGTAATGTTCATACATTTCATCCCAGAATCGCTGTCGCTCCGACTCAGGATTTGTGCCCATATTTAGTTCGCTTGAAATGTCCAAATAGTTGAGACTGTTCATAACATTCGCGGCATCGATTGGTGCCCACTTGGTGCCCAGCAAAGGGTCCTCAATGTTGGGAGTTGGTGAACTAAAACCAAGTCAAAATATAGTTTATATTTACGGATCTGGAGTCACAAGCAAATCTTACCCGTATTTGGCAAAGTTTGTCCACATTCGGACCATGCGATTCTTGACTTGCACTTCCATCGACCTTGGGTCCAGGCTCAAATTGAAGAATCCAAATTTGAAGAGGTAGCCCATCTCGTCACCATGGCAAACACCTGGCCGGGGAATGCCCAGCATGCGCTTATACAGACCCAAAGCTCCATCGAAGGAGAAGCGATACATATAAACTGGAGCATTGCCAAACTTGGCATGATTCCGAGCTGTGCGCCGGATGCCTTGCAGAAACATGAGATCAGTCAGCAGCTGGAGATGGAGTTATTAATGGAGTTATTAAATGATGCATAAAGACAACTGATTGCGTATACGTACCGCTATCATTTCATCCACAGACTCGAGTCCAACATTCTTGTTGCCCAGATAGAAGGAGCGGATCTCGCGCGTCACTCTGTCATGGACTTGGGTCACGTTCAGATCTTGTGGAACCAAACGTCCAAAGTCATTCTCAATAATACTCAACAGCTGTGGATTCTTGCGTAATCCTACAAAAATTAATGTACAAATTATCATTTTCACTTAGGGATTGCATCTACTCACTTCTGATGAAGAGCATTGCTTCGTGCGTGTTGTAACCCGTCATGTAGGGTATCTGGGTGTTGAAGTTGTGCTCCTTGTACATATCGCTTGGGTGCTGGGTGATAAAGGGTTCTTCAAGGAAATTCTCCTCTTCGGAGTTCTGGTTCCAATAGCCCTCCACCACAGGCACAAAGGGCAGGCCAATATTATTCCGCTGATCCTCCGCTGTTAGCGTGGTGGGTGCTGCCTCGACCAGTTTCATGGCTGGCACTCGACGCAAAAAGTCTAAGATTTCCTCAGTATCATTGGCGCCCACATAGCCGAGATTGGCCGCCAGCCGTGCTGCTCTGTGCCCCGAACTAGCTGCCATGGACCAGGGATTTAGGGCAGAACCGCTCTGCGAGATGGCGCGATGGAACAAACCCTTGGCCAGCGGCGAAAGCATCAACAGCTGCACCGATGAGGCTCCTGCAGACTCGCCAAATATTGTCACCTGCCCTGGGTCACCGCCAAAGGCGGCTATATTGTCACGCACCCATTGCAGGGCCAGCACCTGATCCTTTAGTCCCTGATTACCTGGCGCATCGGGTCCGGCCGTCAGAAAGCCCAAGGGACCAAGTCGATAGTTCATAGTGACCAGCACGATATCCTCGGCAACCAAGTAGTCAGGTCCATAAAGAAATGAGTTGCCAGAGCCAAAGGAAAAACCACCGCCATGCAGCCAGACCATTACAGGCAATTTGGGTTTCAGGCTAAAAATAAAAAGGATTAATTATTTGATTCTAGAAATCGGAAAAAGCCTTTGCTCACTCATCCTCCTTGGGCATGCGAGTGGTGAACACGTTTACGTAAAGGCAATCCTCATCGCCCTTGAAAGTGTCCAGTATCATGTTCTTGTGCGGACAACTTTGACCCTCTCTCGAAGCATCTCTTACGCCAGACCACGGCTTCTCCGGCTCTGCTGCGCGGAATCTACAGGCATAGAATTTGAGTGAATCTTTCAATGGACTCACCTTGTTAGGGACTCACCTTTTGGCTCCAATTGGCGCTGCCCCATATCTGATGCCCTTGAAACTATAGTAACCTCCTTTTTCACCGGATCGATACTTCTGAAAGCGACCTCGCACCTTGCCCAGCGTGGTGCTTGCCACAATTTCGCGATCCTTCTACAGATGCAAAGTGTATGAAATAAATAAATACATTTCGAGCAAGTCAAAAATCCGAGCGTGCGAATTTCTTCTTCTTCTTCTACTAACTGAACTGTATATTTAAAAATCAATTTGAAATTGCAACTCGAGTTTGGTTGGTTTTGCACCTTGCCAAATTTGGTGGCAAGTATCTGCGAGATACTTGGCGTGTGTGTGTTATTCTTGCACAAGTTCTGCATGAAGTTCGAACTAATCTTGGCGTGTACAACTGGGTCATGGTGCAATTGTTGCGCAATTGACCAATGGCCAAAAAGCCAGTTTTTGACTGAATGTAATAATTGAATTTGTGTGGCGCCAAATGCGGCATGTTGAATGCTGTTCTTTCTTTGTTCTTGATGCTAACTGGCCACCTCCGATGCCAGAGACTTGACCTCCTCCAAGCTGCACAGCTGTGCACTGTCCAAACAAGTAAATTTAACACTGGCCGATCAAATCTTGACGTTCAAGTTGAGAATTGATTGGCTCTAAACGAGTTGGGCATAATTCACGTTTGGCGTTTGTGCGTCAAGGTCGTTGAGTTGTTGTCGGTTTGGCTTACCCGTAGAGATCGTACCACCTCCTGCACCACTCGCATTGCACGCGAGGGCAGCAATTGCACCAGGGAATTGGGATGAGAGGTCAGTGTTTTCCAGGCCATCGTCTCCTGCAATTGCAAAGGTCGTTTGTATTTTAACTTGAATTATGGGTAATTTGTAAACAAGCCAAAGAGGCTTGTGCAAACGCGGCTCTCAAGTTCACTGTTTACTGACTTTGTTGCATTAATGTTGACAATTTTTCACTGTGTTTTTTTTTTTTTTTTTTTGGTTTTTGTGTTCAGGCTGCCCACTTTTAATGATGTTAACGGGCAACCTTGCGACCAAGCCAATTTCGTTTAATTGAAATGCCATTTGCATAATATCAAACAAAATAAAACTAAAAAAAAACCATCAACTTTGCTAGAGGCGGCAACAGTCCAAAAACAGTTAAAATGGCAACAACAATGGCAACAGTCACGTGCAGCCAACGCTTAATGCTTAGAGTTAGGTATTTACAGTGCACATATATATACATATGTATGTATGACTTGATACATTTTGTGTGTGCTTTCTGTCAGCTGTCACATTAGCAGCTGAAATGTATCTGTATCTTGACGTGAATCATGACACAGTTGGACCAAATACGACAACAAAAAATAATCACATAGTTTCAAGTTCACATTTTACGAGTAAAACATTTTATGCTAATTTCTCTTTTGTTGTCATTGTGTGTGTGTATGTGTGTGTGTGTGTTTGTAAATACTTGACCCGCTAGGTGCGTGGGTCTCTTTGATCCATTGGCCTGCATCACAATCTGTCGTACAACATTATGCAAATGTGGGTGTAGCTGGTCGTTCATAAATTAAGCTTTATTTAAATTAAATTGGGTTTGCTTTGCCTTAATTTGATTGTGTTGTTATAATAACTAATGTTTATAATTGTTTGTAATACAGTGAACATTGTTAATATTGTGATAAGATGATGTTAAGGCGCTTGGGAAGTGGGTCAGCATTAAATCTTTAATATATTTTAGACAGAATTTTATAGTTTTTTTGTGCCTACACAACTAAATGAAAAATGATCCATTCAAATTATATTTGACAACTCCCTTGATAGATTTATTAAAATCAACCAAGATGTGGGCAAATAACTTGCTCTGACTGCATTTTAACGCTTTCAGCTCAGAGGCAACAGATAATAAAATCGTTTAACTCATCGTAAAATGCTAACAGGAACTGAAGCAAATGATGCCATTTATAAAAAAAAGTAAATATTATGCAATCGCAAAGACAACAAGCAAAAACAACATTTTGGCGCTTTCTCGACACGCTCGAAAAAATGGAAAATAAATACGAAAAATAACTGCAGTCCGGCAGATCGCCAATTTCAGCTTGGCGAATTTGCTGCAATGTAGAAAGTTGCTGTTACAATGGCAGCAACAATAATAATAATAACAGCAACAACAATAAAGATTGCATAAATATTTTTACTAGTTGGCAAATATATTAAAAACAAACCTCAGTTGTGGTCGTAGAATTTCCCGTCAAAATTCTGTTTAGATCGAACGGCGACCCGGAAGAAGGTTTATCTGTGGTTGCTGCTGATGGCGACATTGTTGTTGTTGTTGTCGTAGTTGTTGTAGTGCCAATCAAAAATAAAACTTTTGGAATAATATCTTGCAAGTCGCCAGCAGCCGAACCAGGCAAACCTCCATCAATGGGCAACATAGCCTCAGCCGCATCTCTGAAGAAATTCTGGTCAGGTCTTGAAATAATTTCGAATTTTAATTGATTGCTCGGCTCAACTGGCCGCTCCATGAAAATGGCATAGAGAATGAGACCAAGTGCCAGCAAAAGGGCCACAGTGGCCAGCAGATGGGGCAGACGGGGTTGACAGGCCATGGCGAACTACTCTGGGTTTGTGCAACAACACAATTCGTTGACAATTGTTGCAGTTGCAGTTGCAGTTGCAGCAGCGGTACGCGTCGCAATGCGAAACACTAAAATTTGATTTATTGAAACGAGCTGTCTTTGTGTGTGTTTCAGTTGCATCCACTATTGGCACACACACACACACACAGCACCGACTTGTGCTATACACTTTAGGACCGAGCTAGTTTTCCGCTATTGTTGCACTCGCGGCAACTGTCGACTGACTTTTGAGTCGACACCACAACTAACTGTATTTGAGCTGCGAGTCTTTGTTTTTTTTTTACGCTACACCTGCCATTATCGTTTCTAATATATATTTTGTGATTTTGTGTAGCGATCGCAGTTTATGTACATGTTTCTGTTTCTGTTTCTGTTTATTGCCAAAGTTATGTGCCACACGCAATGGTCGAGTGCAGACGCTGGCATTGCTCGTGTCGCTGATTTACTTGTTAACTTGTTGTTGCTGCTTTTGGCTGATAAGCTTTTATCTTTCAATGTTATCTGAGAGCGAGCGGAAATGTTGCACTTGTAATTAATTTATTCATTTAATTGCAATTATAATTTTTCATATGCCATACTAATTGTTTCTTTGCTTGTTGCAGGTGTTAGCTTCCTTTTAATTGCTATGCCAAGCGATATATATATATTTATTTACATATGTACAGATTTCAACTGCTGGCATTTAATGGCTGGTTAGATACTCACAAAAAAAATATATTTATACAAAATATAGAAATCGTTACAAGTTCTGCTCACCTGGCTTAAATCTTCAATTATCAAATATAACATTTTAGAGATGGTGGGCAAATTATATTGCCCCATGTTAAACTGATATACCTACAATAAGTAGCGAAAGTTGAATGAAATACTTTGAAATATTACAAGAATTGTATGATTTTAAATACATTTTACCTGTCTACATAAACGCTTGAGTCGATCAATTCATTAAATAATTATAATCAGTCAATTTATATATATTAATTAATTGAGTAGCTAAGCAGTACTATTAAAAGTACTATTAAAACTTATATTTTAATAGAAAAAAAAATAAAAATATTTGTAGATATTATTATATGATGTGGTGGATATGGATGTCATGGCATTGGCAATGTAATGTGCATTCACAATAGCATTGAAGA
The DNA here is from genome assembly GCA_035042365.1 of Drosophila dives. NCBI lineage: Eukaryota > Metazoa > Arthropoda > Insecta > Diptera > Drosophilidae > Drosophila > Drosophila dives. The sequence continues at coordinate 6,918,094 of JAWNLJ010000442.1, forward strand.
CCAGATTCAAAATGAGCACTCAGTTGGTATTTACACACGTTGACCACAAATTCTGAAAAGCCATTGCCAAATCAAATTGAGCAGCTTCGAAATTATTTGTATATTTTATTTTTTATTTTTTGTACCTCATAAAACACGGTACACAAAAATATCTTAGCGATGACGTATTCAGAAAAGTTCAAAGCGAATCGTTGTTTGCATTTGCACATGTCCATAAAATCCATTAACGGCCACCTGTAAATGCAGTCTCTTTGGTTTTTTTTTTTTTTTTTATTTTTTAGACAAACATAAAAGGCGATAATTCAGTAATATCGCATAAGACAATAGCATGACGTTCATTACGGCTAGTTGGGAGTCAAGAGGCTGCCGAGGTGGCTGCTCAAGTGTTGGATTACTTTTGGAACGGCAACAAATATCCGACACGATGTCAAAGTCACTTGCCGCCGACTACACTCAACTCAGTTGGCTTTGATTTAAAGCCAAAAAAAAAAGCACAGAGTAAGCAATTTTTGGGTCTGGCACGCTTCGCGGTTGCTTCTTTGTTTAAACACACAAACACACACTCGCACACTCACTCACATACACACACTTTCATATAGCAGTCTACATCGTGTAGTTGTAGTAGTAGCCACTTACCTTTAACGTATTGGAAATCTTTCCAGCTCGTGCTATAGCCGTGCCAAATGTTGAGGGCGCTATTGCAATGGATTCGGATTCATTGCAGAGCAGCAGCAGCAGGGCGGAGAGCAGCAGCAGAGGACAAGCGATTCTTGTGCGTATCATGATTAACTTTTGTTTTGGTCTGAGCAAATAAAAAACCAACAAAAAACATTAGTCGATTAGCCCAAAGCGAAACGCACACTAAAACCCAAACCGAACGCTTCTCAGACTACTTCTTGGTCAGGGACAAGCTGCGAATGTCAACGGCTAAACAGCAGCACCAAAACCAGCAGCAGCTGTGCTGAGCTTAACTGAACTAAACTAAACAGAAGTTAACTGAACTAAGCTGAGCTAAGCAACAGGTAGTAATCAAGTTGACTGGTTTTTTTTTTCTGCAGCATTGTCTTACATTTAATTGGCTGATATTATTTTCATATTTGTTGACTTTTGCCGGTTGCGGTAGGTCGTTTTTTTTGTTTTCTGTTGTGTTTTTTGTCGTTAACACTCGTTGTTTCTATCAAATTAATACAGACATTATTCAATTTTGCTTTGGGTGCGGGGTTTGTAAAGGTCACTGTGCATATTTGGCAGCACCTACTAAATATTTGCTTGCTCACTGGGCACATCATAAATTAGCTATGCGCAAGATGTCATATGCTGGGGATAGTTCAATGACAACAGAGGTTAATTACCAGATCGAGGAGAAGAGCATTTGGTAAGCCGGAAGCATGTTTGTCACACAATTATATCAAGCCTGCTAATTTTTGATTAGCATTCAGCTAAAGGGCTTTCTCGCTTCCTCAAAAATGCTACGGCATCTCTGAGATAATAGCAAGAATAGCATTGTTATTTGCCAACTAATATGTGGCTTTGGCAACAAACTTGTTTACGATTGACGTTTAGGCTTAGACAGGTGCGATGAGGTGCTGCCTAATTCAGAAACGGCATCAAATATATTTAATAATACTCGTGTAATATTAGCAAAAAGCGTCTGCGGGTGCCACGCCCACGCCGACAACGATAACAGTGGCTCATCGCACAATGCATAACATATGAGAGATGAGGTAAAAAATAGGGGCAGAGGCAAGTAGACAACACTTAAGCCACTAACCCACTTCCTACTTGAGTCAAGCCGGCCTCAAGTGCGACGACATTGCCGTTATTGTTGTGGGCCCACTGTTTGCCAGCCAACAATGCTAAGGAAACACTTGCACTTTCATGGAAAGTTGTTTGGCCAGCTGCACTCCAAAGAGGCAGACAGTGAGAGTGAGAGAGAGAGAGAAAAAGAGAGTCAACTAAAAAGAGAGTGAAAATGTTGCAGCAGAGAGTTTGAGAGACTTGATTTAAGTCAGCTGTGCCACATGTGTATGTGGCTAATCATAAATACAAGTCTGCATCTGTAGACGTATTTGTAGTCTTCAAATTGGTATGGAAATTAGCCTGATATCAAGCGTTAAGCAATGTTGCATTCATATTGGTAACAGTCGAATTAACGAATGCGCCGATTTGGCAATTGCCATTTGTTAAATGAGAGAGAGCAGCAGTTATTGGGCTAAATCAAAACAATATATAAACTGCAGAAAGCAGGTGGCAAACAAAGCCAGACCAGCCAAGAGAGGGCAGCAAATGGGATAGAGGAGAGCGGGCAACCGGACTGAGACGCACTGGGGACGCACTGGGAGCTGGTGCTGGAGCTGATGCGAATGCCAATGCGAGTGCGAGTGTCCGACGAGAGCTCTGGCTACGAATACCGATATGGCTGTGCGTTCCATTACATAAGCGACGATCAAAACAAACAAGGTAAATATTGAAGAAAAATAAAAAATAAATAAGTCAAACATGTTGAAGACTCGATGGCGTCTCACAACGAGCGGAGCGGAGAGGAGCGTGAGTATTGGCAAAGAGACAATGAAGGAGAGAAAGAGAAAGAGTGAGGGAGGGGGCGTGTGTGTAGGGGAGAAGATGCTCCGATTATAACGTGACTAAAATGAGTTTTTTAGGCAGTTAGCGAGACAATTCGTTTATACAAAACGTGAAAATTGAAACCTAACGCAAATTTCGCTTGACCCCTTACATAAGCCGGCAAACAGATAACGGAACTAATGCGAACACTTGGCCAGCTGGGGAGATAGTTATGCACGAAAAAGACGAAAAAGATAAAGCCCGAAGAGGCAACTGTCGAACTGTTTGTGTTGTCGTACAAAGTTTCATTTTTGGCAGAAAGCCAACGAGCCGCGCTTCACAGTGGGCCAACGTGCCAGCTGACGGACAAACAAAATGAATTTGACATAGATACACAGTGGGTAAATAGGTATTTATTTGGGCGAAATGAGTCAACGGGGGAGGGGCGAGCAGCGAACAGAAATGCGCAATATTTTCCGTGTTGTCAATGACAATTGACAAATTTCAGGGCAACGCGAGACGCGACTATCGATGATCGATTAACGATTGATACATACATATTATAACTGTTAATAATTCACAAATAATGCACTGCACAACAGACAAGTTCAAGTTTGTCGTCTAAGTCTTTCGTTTCGTATGGCGCGTGGCGCGCTTCTCTTCTTCTGCTCCTGCTATGACCACAATTTGGTCTCGTCGCGTACCAAAAATTTTGTGTCGTGCTTCGCGTTTGACTGTTGCCGTTGAACTGAGTCTGTGCCCGGCCAGCGGTGCGCTTAAGCGTCAAATTGCTCTTTTTCATACCCACGTCGCATCGCCTCGAGTCGCGCACATTTGCAGCTGCCGCTGGACTGGAGACGAAGACGGAGGCGCAGACGCAAAGTGCTAGGCAGAGTGGACAAACTGTTTGGATTTCGTTTCTTAATTTTTTCTTGCTTCTGGAGACAATGCTAATAACTCGCGTTGTTGTAAACAGAATTTTGAACTCGTCTCGCATAAATTATGCAAATATTTTATTTTATCTTTTTAAGATGTGCTTCGATTTTGTAATTTGTATTTATGGTAGCAAACACTAACTGCTAACGACTCCGTATTCTTGGCCAAGATGGGCTTACTATGTGCCTCTGTGCCAAGTCGTTAATCTATGGACACGTACAATTAGTTAGTACCACTGGAAATAGAGTTGTTGACACTGAGAAGCGACAAATTACTGAAAATATTGACACTATTTGAGATCAAGGATAACGGTTAATGGTTAAGTCTTCCAGTCAAAAGGCGGACCTTTGACATTGCCAAATTGAGTCTTACAAAAAATGATACTAAAATTACAACCATAAATTACATTTCAATGTAATCATAAAAATATTCTTTTGTTGCTTAAATATTTAATAAATGGCAAATGTTGTTAAGTCTTAGCTTTTTACTAATCATCATTGTGTAATTAGTTAAGTTTACACGCTGCTCATCAATTAACAAACATTTTCAAGTTTGGCAACGCATCAAATTTCATATTCCACATCATGCCACATGTGACCTTATTGCGTTTTATGTATCTACAGCATCTGCACTTGACTAAGTACACACAGCTCTAACAACCACAAAAAACCTTCGTAAGCCTCGAATATTAATATATATATTATTTATGTACATACGAGTCCAAATTGTGCATTCACTGCGCAACTGTCTAGTTTCTATATCTATTATATTGGAGTGGAAAGTGTGTCAACACATTGTTCTATACAAATATTTGCTCTGTCGTGAATTATGAATATATGCGCATAAAAAATAATGTACCGCTTCCCGAACAACGAATCCGCATCGCTTGGGCAAACAAGAATTTTTGAAAATGACCCGGTAGTTAAATTTTACAATATACTCCCATACTGACCGCATAATCAACTGCCGCAGGCCTCCCATATAGATTAATGAGCCAGATTTAGTGGCATGGTGACGCGTCAACCGAAAGGCGCAACCGTTTCTGCGTCAGTTGAAATCCCGTTGGAACCGCTTCTCAGGGTCAACTGCTCTTCAATGTTCTTTGTTGATATCAGCTGTGTTCTTGGCGCCATAACCAACGTACAGCACACGTTTAAAATACTTTAAATAATTATAACATTTACATGCATGTCATCAATTGTCATCTTAATTTTTGTAGTCAAGTTTTTGATTTTATAATATCATATTTAATATCAAGGTTAATTTTATTTTTAATAAGTTTTTTGAATTCAGCGCCAGAATGCTGTCTGTCAACGACCAACTGCTACAATACGCTTAGCATACTTTGCATATCATCCACCTTCTGACAGCGACTACATGAGTTAAGTGTGGAGCAGACTGACAACTGTGGAACCTTATAAACAAAAAATAGAGGGCGCCACCTTATTATCGCAAACGGTTGAAGCCACGGCTAAAAGATTTGTAACGACACATAGAGCATCGCAGCAAACTTCAATTGATGCCATTTTCATTAGCGTGAAGTTGGCGGCAACCACTAAGTTTAACGTGAAGTTGGCGTCTAAACTGCACAAGTGCAACTTGAAGTTAGCGTTATACTAACGTGAAGTTGTCGTTACAATTTGCCGCGAAGTTTTGAAATATCATTAAAATAAAGTTATTACTAAAAATCCTTGTAGTAAAATTGCGCTAAAGATTACAATTAATTTTATAGTTCTTAATGTTGATAAAATCGAGTGTTACAAATTCATTTTATATAAATTCAAATTCAACGAACACATGCCAAAAATCAGTAGCCTTAACTTTATTTAAATTAAGATTATTATTACCACTGATAAGAACCAAATACTAATTATATGGCTAATTGTTTACAATGGATATATTAGACGAGGTCTAAAATTTAAGCTAATTACACTCGACAAACTTTAATTCGTTAATAACACGTAAATTTGGAAAAAGTTACATTTACATGAAAAGTCTACTGTTGGGATATGCCGGAGCTGTCTAGGGCGCGGAATATTTTAAATATGGAAAATATATAGGCAGCAGTGCGCAGATCGTTGCACAGTTCGAATTTGTTGGCTGTACTTTTGATTCCAATGCCAGATGCCTCCATAACTGTTTGTAAAGCAGCATCCACAATGTCAGCCTCCTTGGTGCAGTCTCGAATTTGCTGAAGGCGCTCGTTCGGTACAATTTCGGGCTACGAATAAAATTAGTGAATAGTAAATAGTTTATATATATATATCTAGATATTCTCCACAACTTACGTATTCACCCTCTTCGCAGCGGTTAAGCGACTCATTGATAGAATTAATGACCCCATGGATGATCTGTGAAATGATTTTCGAGTTCATTTTTCCGTATGACACATGATTGATGTTCTTCAAATATTCAAAATAGGACACGGTAACTCCGCCTGCATTGCAATAAATATCTGGAACCATCAGTACCCCCTTCTCTAGTAGAATTTTCTCAGCCGCTGGTGTCGTTGGCCCATTGGCTCCCTCCAGTATCAATTTAGCTTTGATATCTTTTGCATTGTCACTGGTAATCACCTTCTGTGTGGCACATGGCATCAATATATCACAATCCGCAATGAGCAGACTTTCCTTAGACTCCTTGGCCTTTGAATACCCTTTGATGGTTTTCTTTTCCGCTTTGAACGCAAAAAGATCCTGTGAAATCTTCAATCTTCAAAATATTGCAATTGATTATCGATTGCTACTCACGTTAATATCAATCCCATCCGGGTTGGTCAGGCAAAAGTCAAACTCCTGGATGCCAATCACTTTGGCGCCTGCTTCGTGCACAAATTTAGCGGCAAACGAACCCACATTGCCAAATCCCTGGACAACGACCCTCTTATCTTTCCAACCAGTCTGATATCCAATTAGATCCATCCATTCTTTATCTTGCAAAAACAAATCTCCCGTCTTCCACACACCACGTCCAGTGGCCTGGAATCTTCCATTAATGCCGCCGATGTGGACAGGCTTCCCTGTGACTATCGCTGCCGCATTGATGTCCTTGTAGCCAAACGTCTTCGTATACTGGTCCAGTAACCAGCTCATCTCGCGGGGACTTGTGTTGACATCTGGGGCTGGTACATCGATACCAGGCCCAATCATGTTGCGCTTCAGCAACTCCATGGTGTAGCGACGTGTAATCGTTTGTAGTTCCATAACCGAGTACTTTTTGGGATCGATACGAACACCGCCTTTGGAGCCACCATAGGGTAGATTAACACAGGCGCACTTGAAGGTCATAATAGCTGCTAATGCCTTCACCTCTGCCTCATCCACATCCATGGCGAAGCGAATTCCTGTGGATGGTGCATTGATAAATCAACAGGCAGCCTTAGGCATTTATCAATTGATACTTACCACCTTTTAGGGGCAAGCGATTTCGAATGTGATGTGCTCGATATCCCGTTATAATCTCATATGTTCCATTCTTTCGTGCAATGGGAAAGTTCACTTCCAGCGACGTAGTCACATTTCCTATTAAATTTAAAATGGCATTTACACGAGCCTGCTTCTGTTCTGGCTTCAAATGTGGATGGTGGTCCATCTCCTTGACCAACTCCCTTTCCATGATCTGGGCTGCCTTATGATAGTAGTACATCACCATTGCCGAGAGCTCAGGGTCCTTATCCGTGGCGACCTTTTGCAGATGCTCGGGTATCTTGTGCTCATCACGTTTTTGCCACTGTGGCAACCTTTGGAATCTTCCACTAAACAGAAGATTATTAACGCACCGAAGCATATTTCTTAAATTGAAAAATATATATTTTGTTTAAGAAAACAATTTTTTATTTTGATTCTGCTAATGCTTTTGCTTATAAATAGGATTCAATACTCCAAAGATAACTACGTTATTCAAAATTGTTAAAATAAATGAATTTATTTTCCACAAATATTAAGTGTAATTCTCAATGCCAGATCTTAATATTGTTTCGTTGCAGATGTGATCCTTGATAATAAAAATAATGAAATGATCACCATAAGTAAGATTAATACAAGTGCACTTACATGTCATTATAGCAACTAATGCCTCATCTACACTGACTCATCCACATGCAAGCCGAATCAATGTGTCATCACTAAATTATTTTGGTATTTACCATTTTTTAGGAACTTTGCCACTTATCACCACTTTGGGGGAAAACCCGATTTCGAACGTAATACCCTCGTCAGCAAGTGATTATTTTTTTGGGTTCAACATGGAGCAGTTAATCTCCAGCGAGGAGCAAACACTCCATTTTTTCAGTCTGAAGCGATGTTTCAGCTGTGGCATCTCTTTATTCTGGGCGGCCTTACAATTGACGAAAATTCGGGTCGCTTGGGGACCAACATAAGTTTCTCGGGCATTTTGTGCTCTCGCCGCCTTTGTATTGAGAACCGCATTTTCCGACTCTCATTTTGATTTAACTTTTATTTAAAAATTGTTCCTAAATGTAAAGGAAAATATGAATCGTGTTTGAATATATATTGTAAATGTTAAGAAATGTTTTGAGTTCAATGATTTCGCCGATTGATTTCATTGTTGATTTTATAGTATTTTTGGATTTTGTTTTTATTGTATAAATTGCTCTACATAATACGTGGCTACAAGCTACGAACTAGGCTTAAATATTTTATAGCTATACACAAATATAAACATATTTTGAATGGTAAATTCTTAACGCATGGAAAACTCTAAGCAGCCAGTTAAATTAAAAACATAACTAAGAGTATCCTATGTAGAGTTGCATTATACCTATATAGAGTTATATATATATATTTAGAGTTTATTGGGCACACTAACACAACTGCATTAGCATGTATATTGTATATGTATGTATTAACTGTTGTTCCGTTTGACGTTTAAAGTTTTGGATTCGCACGGAAGCGCACAAAATGAATGTAGATTGGAGTAGGGATTATTTAGTTTTGTATATATATATATATATATATATCTTAGTTGTACCAGTAGCACAGGTTACACATAAATATGATAGACTTAATTACTTAGTATTATTATTTTTATTTATTAATAATTTTGTTATAGCTTTTTTTTATTATTATTATTATTATTATTATTATTATTATCTATGTACATGCACATACAACTTGGTGTTTGTGAAATGGTTTAGAACTAGAAAAAAGCGACCCCGTTTGCAAAATGAAAAGTAAAGATTTAACAAAAATGTAGCTTTTAATATCACTTTGGGGACATGCACTCGATCTCTTATGGCCTCTTTTACGATGGATACAATTGGTAGCATACTTTAATACGACAACAATCGCATTGCACATAAATTTTCAAAATTTAATTCGCCCTCATTCAATCCGGATGATAGCTTCATTCAAATAATGCGTACTGAAACTGGTTTGCTTGATTAATTGAATTTCAATGCTACACACTAATCGCTTAGTCAAATATCATAGTGGCTAAACTTATCTCTAGCATATTTTCAATTAATTTCAAATTAATTCAAAAGTCTAATATTTTTTTTACATGGTAATTACAAAGTGATTACGACGCTTTAACAAACACATTAATCTCGTAGCAAGATCGCAGTTATTGCTGCTGCTTAAAATTTAACATCACGCTTGGAAACAATAATTCTCAAAAGTATATTTTTTTTCCCGTTGAGTACTATGATTTGTGGCCTTTCTTTCTATCGAACTGCAGTTCAGTTCCAACAACACATCAAGCAGCTTCTGTTCCACTCAACTGCTAGTCAATATCCTTCTTCTCGATCTTCAGATCGAACTTGGCAACTAGCTCCTCTGGCGTGTGTCTGTAATAAATGAATTTCAGTTAGCTAAATATGTCTTTGATCAGTTTTTGGCAATTGATTACTTACCCAACCAGATTTTGCAGATCGCAGACAAAGCGATAAACATAGCGCTTTCCCGCCGTCTTATGGATGATGTTCTTGTCGTAGTAATAACGGAGACCTCGGCTCAGTTTCTCATAGTTCATTTTGGGCTTGTTCTTCCGTATGCCCCAGCGACGTGCAACCTATTGGAGGGAAGATGAAAAATGTCACGTGTTAAGTAATGTTTTGAGATGATACAATTGATGCTGGGAATTACCTCATCGGGATCGGTTAGCTTGAACTCCCAACCATCGCCCGTCCATGAGATGAAACTCTGACAGGTCTTGTCCAGCAACAGCTCCAGCAGGAACTGCCACAACTGTATGGGACCAGAGCCCGTAAAGCAGGGCACGCCCCCCTGCGTTGTGTAGCCGCCCAGCAGAGTTTTATCCAGGCCCAATGTGGTCATATATGCCGGATGCTGATGGGCATGCGCATTCCATTGGTCCATGTTCGGCTGGGCGCCCATCGTTGGAAACTGTGCATCGTATGGCGTAAACTCGGGCGGAAAGGCCTCATGGAAACGTGGCCGATTAAACGATGAGTAGAAATCCGGACTGCCATCCATATAGCCATTGGTGTTGGCGTTGCCACTGCCATTACCAGCATTGGTGGCCTGGTTTTGGTGCTCCTGCGCGGAGAGTGAACCGTGATAGTCGCTATCATCAGCACTGCCAGCAGCCACAGAACCAGAGCCCCCACTGCCCGTGTTGCCCCCTCCACCACCGCTATAGTGTCCAGCGGCCGCTGTTGCGGCCAAATGTGCGGGCAGATTATAGCTGCTGAGATCTGTTGGATCGTTTTGAGCATTCGATGCGTAGGCGCCGTTTCCAGACTGTGTGCCCGGCTCCTCCTTCATCTGATGATGTTGGTAGAGAGCCGCTGTCATGTAGTTCATATTATTGTTGCTGTTGTTGTTATTGTTGTTGTTGTTATTATTATTGTTGTTGCTATTGTTGTTGTTGCTGCCCGCATTGACATTGTTGCTGCCGCTGCCGCTGCTGCTGCTGTTGTTGTTATCGGTAGCATTTTGTTGCTGCTGCTGCTGCACGCCAGGCGGCAGCATGTTGCTGTTGTTGTTGTTGCTGCTGCCGGTGCTTGTGTTGCTCCTGTTGCCATTGACATTGTGTTGCTGCGATTGCTGCGGTGGCGGGCTGCTGTTGGTGCGATCATGTGCATTGCTGTTGTTGTTGTAGCCTGCAGAATAATAAATATATAAAATTTATTAGCTTTTTGCTTAGGGAATTGAATTGAAGTAAATTGAGCAAAATCATAAATATTGCATATTTATTTGGAAATCATAAAAAAAATCAAAAAGTGACTTTTATTTTAAGTGTTAAGCACAAACCAAATTTATTGTTTGTATGCGAAAAAATTATATAAAGTTACCATTTGAGAACTGTATTATATATATCTCAAATTAATCGCATTTAACAGAGAAATTGAATTTTAACAAATCATATTCCTATTTGCTCTTAAAGATTCAAGTTGCTAAACAAAAATTAAAGAAAAACAAAAATATATTTCGTGAAAGTTGCAGTTGATTGCCACAACAAATCACTATTTAAATGTAATTTTAACTCTGATGAAAACTTCAATAAATTGAAATTACAGTCAAGACTTTTGCTCTACTGATTCTCTTATATAAATTCGAATTATTTATTATTAATATTTCGCAAAGCATAAGCTTATAACATTAGAAATCTCTTCCAAGCAAGACAATCTCAAAAAATCCTTTGATTTGCTGCACAGATATTTTTAGTAATATTTTTGGGGGGCGTCGCTGACACGAACACAATTCGAGGGAAATCGCTTCGGAAGCCAATCAAAATTCGAAGCGCGCACCAATACAAATGCACGGCGGAGCAATAGATACAAAACACAGATACACACGCACACGACAACAGAGAGGCACACACTCACCCTCTCTCAATCTAATGTGGCTTGTGAGCGGAGACTACATTAATTGCAAATACGTCGAAATTTAACACGTTTCATCAAATGTGTGTGTGCGTGTATGTATGTGTGTGTGTGTGTATCTGTGTGGTATACGAAAACCTGTTGCACACGTACACATAGACACACACATGCGCGCTGGCTGGCACGCTCGCTCGCTCGCTCTTACAACATGAGCAACTAATGCTATCTCGCTCGCTCGCCAGCTCACCAGCAGCGGGGCAAAAGCTTAGCGCGTTTTCCCATTCGCTCGCGCAGCGACGGTATTGCGCAGATACAAAGATACAAAACGCTGCCCGTTGGCTGAGCAGCTACAGTAGAGAACTGGGTGCCTCCCACGGGTATCCTCATACAGAGCAGACCCAGCATCTTAGTCAAAAAATGTATCTGCAAGTAGTGCATCTATGTATCTGTATCTAGCTATCTATCTATTTATATATCTATCTATCTATCTATTTATTTAAATATCTATCTCATGGCTAGTCAAGTCAGGCAAAGCATACAACTGTGTTGAGCCATTTATCGCCAGCTCAATCTCCTCCCCCTTCATTCAACTTGTTGCGTGTTTGTTGTTGCTGCCGCTGCTGTTGCCGTTGCTGTGGTTGCTTGCGGGCGTCGCACAAACAAACACTTTAAAACGAATTACAATTTAATTATGCGTTGAGGGTTGTGCGCACATCTTTGAGCTACTTTTTACACTCCAACACCTCAGAATTGTAATTAAAATTGTGCGGCATTTGATGTCCGCAAATATTTGACAAGCGTTGTGCTGTACCTGAGCTGAAGAAGTTCACATCCGAATCCGTGTAGTAGGCATTGCCAGTTGCATGATGCGACGGCGGCGAATAGTCGCCCACAAAGGGCGCCATATCATTAAAGTAGCCCAGGCCAAATGAAGCCGCCGTTGAGCTGCTCAAGGCGCCCGCCAGGCTGCCAATGCCAATGCCAACGCCGTTGCCAGTGCTCGCAAAGCTATGCGACGAGGCATTCGAGGATGCGCTGGAACTGGAGCCGGAGGATGATGAGGCCGTATTGCTGCCAGTGCTGCCGCCGGACAAGCGATGTTGCTGCTGTTGCGTGGGTGAAACGTAAAGTGAATGTTGTTGCTGCTGTTGCTGGTGTGTCTGCTGCTGCTGCTGCTGATGAGGAAGTTGCTGCGAATGATGTTGCTGCTGTTGCGGCTGTAGCAGATGTGGTTGCTGCTGTTGCTGCGCTTCTGGCAAGATATGTTGCTGATGCTGCAAGTGCACCGCTTGCTGCGGCAAATGATAATTCGAATAGTTGTCGTAACTTTGTAGCACCATATTTTTCGTTGTTTCTGCCGTTGTATAATTGTAGTTGGGCGCCGTTTGGCAATTGTTGTTAATGTTGCTGTTGCTGCTCCTGTTCGTTATGTAATGTTGCAAGTTCCTGAACTGTTGCTGAAGTTCTGATTCTGTTGTTGCTGCTGCTGCTGCCGTTAATGCTGTAGCTGTTGTTGCCTTGTCGTTATCCGACGCGTTTGCTGCACTGATTATGGTGGCATTAACTAGGAAAGCAGAGGGCGGCATTTCTTCGCGTTTTCCAATTGATCAATTGTCAAAAACTGAATGTTAAAAATGCACGTCATTGACTCTTTGGATGGTCCACAACACAAATATTATTCGTATACTCTCCTACAATATGTTTATATATATAAAATCAAATCTGCGGGGTCCACTCTCAAATCTCAACTGTCAACCCAATTGACAAAATGTTTGGGTCACACACACACACACACAATGTGAGTAAATTGTAAGTGGATTTGCTGTGACTCAGCTGGCTTATGCTGGTGGTACTTGCAGTTGTATTAAAATTGATTTCACTTTTCGGTAATATACGAGAATTTTTAATTTTTGCACTGACCATGAGTGCTGCTGCTGGATGCGGGCTCTAATCAATTGAGCTGCTTCTAAAATTGGTTCTCAGAAACATATATATATATATAGTATGCATAGATTCTCCAGCATGTGGGCGATAACACTTGAGATTTCAGTTTCAGCTTTTTTTGGTATTCAGTTGTAGTTTTATTTAAGTAGCGGCATTCCGTTGATTGTGCGTGTTTATTTTTATTCGTATTATTTTCGAGATTGCAAATTTGAAAGAGTTTTTTTTTTTTTTTTTTTTTTTTGGTTTTTTTTATTACTGCTGATTAATTGTTGTGTACATATTTTTGGGCAATTGCTTAAGCATTTCTTAATGAATCGCACTTATCGCACTTTTCGACATTCCATAAAAAAATTCAGTTAGCTTTTGTTTGATAGTTGTTGGAAATTTTTGAGATATGTTTAACTAAAAATTCCGTCGCAATTTGAATTCAGATAAAAAATATTTATAACACTTGCAGGCAATTCGCGTATTTAATGGCATTTAATTGAAGGCAATTCGTATAAAAAATCTCTCGTTAGCAGCTCAGATGCACACCAATACAAACACAAACACGTATCTCGAATAAATGCATACATCAAAAGAAACTTGATAAATGAGTGCGCATATCGTACATATTTAATATTGCATTTTCTGATATATCTTGTTTTAATTAATTTCTTTGTTTTTTAATATATATATATATATATTTTTTTGCACCATTTGATTTCTGTTTTCTAATTGTATTCTTTTCTTGACGTATACGCGATTTTTCACTTGTGTCCACTGATCACTTCGATCACTTTGATCAACTTCGTGCGATTTGCGTTTTGCGTTCGAGCGACAGCAGCTCTTCTACCTTCGACATCCGTTTAAGAACTGAAGTTGAGCTGAAGTTGTGCGTCGTGTTGTTGCCTGTGTAGCGAGACCATTCCGCTTGTGCGCGTGTGTGTGTGCGCTCATTCGCTTGTAACTGTGCGAGCGTGTGTGTGTGTGAGAGTGTACGCCTCTGTGTGGGAGCGCCTCGTGTGCTGGCTTCGTCGTTGTCGTCGTCGTCGTCGTCGCGCGTTCGGCTCGGCTACAGCCACACGAGCCACACACATTTACACACACACCACTACACTCGTACTAATGTGCCATTGGCAATAATAATAATCAAGAGGAAAACATACTTGCACAGCATTTATTCACAGATACTCTCGTCGGGCTCTAGGTTAAGTAAGAGTATGTAGAAAAGTAAATCGACATTTTATTTAGATCAACTTTTTTTGTACTAATCAGGCACAACTTGTTGCTGCTATTTAGTATTGCAACATTTGTTAATTATGTAGTTTTTAAGTTAGTCCGGCAACGCCAACACATAAGAGAAACAAAATTAACCATTTTAGGCCATCAAAATGGCCATCAGCAAGAAACCCACAGCCCACCAGACGCTGGTCAGCAGCAATCGGATTGGAGCTGTAAGTGTTATGAGTATAAGTGTATCTGTGTGTTGGTATGTGTATGTGTGTGTGTGGGCAGTAGCTCATCAGCGAACAAACGCCAACGATTTTTTGTTGATGATGGACCACATAAAAAGCATCTCATAGATACGCTCACACACACACGTACATAATTAGACAAAGTTGGGATTGGCTACTGCGTCGACCGTATGAGATCATAACCAACAACGGGCCGGCCAACAACCCTGTGGCGTTGAAAAGCTGCTGTCGAGTCTTCAACAATACCAAATTAGTTGCCGTCTTTATGATATTTTGTTTGTTTATATATTTTTAAATTAAAAACGTACGTGTTTTATTTTTTTGCTGCCGCAATTTGATGAACAAAAAAAAAAAAAAAAACTACAAGGGAAAAGCACAAATCTTCGAGATTTTTTTGTGTGTTGTATAATTGCTGTAAAACTAAAAATGGTGGCATTTGGGACGTGTTGTCGCGCCATTTGTGGCAACAGCCAATGGCAAAATTAAGACGAAAAGACACGTTCAAATGCAACCAAAATTAAAAAAAAATACCTTCTGATAAGCTGAATAGGAATAGAAAAATTCAAATATTTGCAACTCGTTAGCCAACACATTGTTGCTGCATTAAGTAATTCTTATCTTAGCCATGTTATCATTTCTACAGTTTATTGATTATATAAGAAACTGCAATGGCCTCAACTGCAATGCAGCTCAAGTTTTACCAGGAAAAAATGTTTAGCAGAATGTTCACCTTGTGCGTTAATCCACAACGGAAAAAAAATGCTGATAATGCAGTAAAGTTGCTATTGAAACTTCTTCGACATAAACATAAGTTTGTGGCTTAAAATGCTGAGCATTTGAAATAGCGTTAACAGCTGTTGACCATTTGCGGTGGCATTAATGAACCTAACCGCAAAAGGACTGGCTAAATGGATTTATGTATAAGAAAAAAAAATCATATTCATTTTTGACCAATTACAAATTCTGGCAGCGCACGCGCCGCTGCCTAACAGAACTGACAAATAACAACAACAACAAAAAACTAATAATGTAAAAAATATATATTTATATTTGATATTTTGATTTGCTGCGTAAAGTGGAAAGAACAATGAAAGCATCAGCGGAAATACACACAAAAAACAACAATAACAACAACAAAAGATATGTAAAAAACATACAATAAAACTGAGCAAGGCAATGACAGCTGTGACTATGGCCCTGGAGTGCAAGTGGGAAAAGGAGAGATGATGATGATGATGATGATGATGTTGATGCGCCTCGCTTACGGCCGTTTCCGGTTGAAGCACGTGCGCACTAAAGAGGAGACACGGAGCCACCGAACGAACCACCGAAAAGCAACCACCGCAACACATAACGCACCAATCACAATCGGAATCGGAATCACTGGCGACACACGGATCCTACTTGCCCAAAACGCACACGTTCGAAAAAATTTGAATCGAAAATTTGACAAAAAACGAACCGAACCGAGCCGAACATAATAATTATGTGCGTGTTCCGTGTGTGTCGTCTTCGAGAGGCAGAATATCAAACAGAATACCAAATGAATAGTGAATGTTTATTGGTGTGTGTGTGAGTGTGTGTGTGTGTGTGGAGTGGTGTGTGCCAAAAGGATTGAGGCGTTGCCCAGGAGCAGGCGGTGGCAAATCTTGTTGAATTTCAATTAAAAACTTGTTCCTTCGCACAATGGCGTAAATACCCTGGTGCTAAAAGGGATTACAATTTAATGCAATAACGCGTTGTGAAAAAAAAGATGAACAACTGGTATGGGTAGTGGGTACTGGGTACTAGGTACCTAGAGCACTGGGTTCAGGGGAGTTGCAGGAAGCGCCTACCGAATAGCCAAGCGTTTAGAACAAGGAATCGCAGCAGCAGCTGCCGAGGGCGGAGAAAGAGAGCTCAGATACCAAAAGGGAGATGGAGTAGGAGCAGGAGTAGGAGCAGGAGCAGGAGCAGGGCACTCGCTGACACTTGAGCTGAATTGAAAAGGTCTGAATTGATATCAAATTAAAGCTAGATCTGTGCCCCGGCACACGTGTGCAAAACTGCTGCAATTGCTGAGGAGTGCAATCAAGGTCTGGATTTGCTTTTGTGTGTCTGAGTAAGCACTTCCGTTGCCTGCCACACGTGTCTCCTACTCCTTCTGGCTTAGTCTACCTCTCCCTCTCCCTCTCCCTCTCCTTCTCTCTTACTGTCATGCTTATGCGGCTTGTGGCACTAATGTAAATCGGATGTCAATGCAGCGTGATGTGTATATAAATTATCAACAACCGCGCAACAAAATAATACACACAGAATGTGTGAAAGAGAGAGCAAGATCGAGTTTGCTGTGCGTGTGTATGTGTGTGTGTGAGTGTGTGGAGAATCCACTTCAACACAGAACCTGTTAGAAGCGAAGCTAAATAAATAAATAAATAAACTGTTAGTCTGCAAAACGGAAGGAAATCATAAACACAGCAGTTGCAGTTGTTAGTCTCGAGTTGTTGTTGTTGTTGTTTTTGTTGTTGTTGTTGTTGATGTTTTGACACGCATACAATCATAATTACAGCTGCACTTGCAACCAACCCAACGCCCCAATCACACACACTCTAACACACACACACACCTGTTGCTGCTTCCGTAGAGCGGTGGCAAAGAAAAATATCAATTTTCCACGTAAACTGAAGCTGGACAAGATGCGTCCGCAATTTAACTATATAGAGCATCATCACAGACGATACGAGTTTGAGAGTTGGACTAGGATTTGGATTGTGTACCTGCATTTTGACAACAAAATAAACAGATGCAGCTCTGAAGATATGCTTTGATTGTTAGACTTGTAAACAACACATATACACAAAATACAAACAACAGCCCTGAATGGAGGAGCAGCAGCAGCAGCAGGAGCATGAGAATGTGGATGGGAATGGGAATGGGCATGAGAAGGCTGCGTTGCTGCGAGTTGCATTATCTTTGCAGCTCGCTCCTTGGCGCGCATGTAGAGCGGAAATGAAACCAGATACTTTGATAGAGAGCTCTAGCAAGGAGAGGTTCTCCAGCAACTTCCAGCAGCAGCCTCATTGATCTTCAGACTCTGATGAGGAACACAATGTAATGATCTGGCCATAAATGAGGCTTGGACCATAAATATTATTGATATTGGTATTTGCTGGTACTTGTGTTGGCTTGATTAAAAATCTTGCTGCCAATTGTTGATCTTGGCTCAGAAGCAGAAGCACTGATCACGTCGTGGGGCATTGCTTTTGACCTGCATTAAAATTGAAGCGAGTGTTCATAGAATTGCTTTGGCTAACAACTGTTGCTGCAATTACATAACTTGGCCATTTTAAACTTATATATCAACTTGGCATAACAAGCTAATTGTGGGGGTCTCCAACGATTAGAGATATGCATAGACTATAATCTTCTTCAATTCATTTACTATGGTTATTTCAGAGAACTTGTTTATTACCAACATATGGAACTGCAGCAGGAAGTAACCTTAACTTGATCAATTGATCTTCAATCAGAGCTAGTTGGGTTATTTGTGGGATCTGCTTGGGTTTGCCTGATGCCGTTGCTCTCGAACCGTCAACTATGGACAGTTGGTAAGTCCTAAAATTTGAGTGACTCGCTAAATGGCTCATTTAATACCGTTTCCCACTGGGCACAGAAGGTGGCATGCGGTCAACAACAACAACAACAACAACAACAACGAAAAGCAACAGCAACAATGTAAAGCATAAACGAATGAAGCTGAACCCTGCGACGAACGCAACTCCAACGGCTGGCTGAACGTCAAATTGTGCACCTGTCCGACTATCACCATGACTACGACAACAACAACAACAAGAAAAACAACTGCAACAGCAACAGCAACAGCAACAGCTACAGCAACAACATACAAATTCGGACAACATGTGTGCCCTGCGGAGTGTAGCAGAGTGCGAGAAAGACACCGACCCCAGGCTGAGGCCCGGACAACTGTTGTGTGTGCCTGAGTTTGCGCTTTTTTTTTCCAACGTAATTCATGGCCAGATTGTGTGCCACACACACATGCACACACACGCACACGCACATGCACACGCACACGCATGCAATCGCCCACACATTTCCGAGTTTTGGTTCCGAGTTGAGAACGCTGTGAGAATTGTTTGGTTGCCTGGACAAGACGCTGATACACACACACACACACGCACACACACATATACAAACGCAAGATGCAGCCAGGCGATATGGGAATAGGATATTAGAATGTCAGGCTTCGAAGGCTTCGATCGTTGCCCGGTGTCGACCGCTGTTGCTGTTCCCATTGCTACCTGCCTGGCCACTTTGGCGCTGAGTTCGGCTTGCCTAATTTAGTTGCGCCGACGCATTGTCCTTCATCCAATGCCAATGCAGCCAATGCGAAAGATCTTTCCCTTTCTATGTGGCAGCACTTGTGTGTGTGGCTCATTCATAAAACTGAAATCTCTACCACTTGCATGCTAACAAAAGGCACTGAACTGATCTCAACTGAGAGCTGAGAGCTGAGCTGAATGTTCTTTGCGGGGTCTGGGCCCTTTGGGCAACATTCAAGGTATCGATACGGAACTAAAGGAAGTAAATTACCGGATGTTGTATTCTCATTTGCTTGTTGTTCTTTGTGATTCACCGAGATATCCTGCGGCTTTTGTGCACTCCGACCCACAACAACCTTGCTCATTTGTCATGCTGCTTCTGCTTGTTTTCTGCCTCTTCTTCTTCTTCACGCTTTTCGCATGAAATGACCAATAATAAACCTTGTTTTTCTCCGTTCTTTTCCTTTTTGGCAACGAGATGCACACACACACACAAACAAACACATGCCTGTGTATATATATATTCGGTTGTATGGCAATAATTGCATTTTGTCGCTCATTAATTGCATATCTGCAATGGCTTTTTAATAGCCCACCTGAGATATGGTCCCGTACTCTGCGCAGAACTCGACGCAATGTTTTCCCACGGCTGCTGGGGGTAGCACAAATTAAAAACAACAATTTTTATAATGTTCACAATTTTGATAAATTACTCGACAAATGTGCAACATACAACACGGGCGACACACACGTTCCAGCTGATTGCGTGCTAATGTTTTGTGTTGCCAAAGGATAATATTGTAGCGTGGGAGACACAAGTGGACAATGTGACTTCTTTGGGGTGAATACACTACCAAATAATTATTAAAGTTATAAAAAAAAAAATATTAACTGCTTATTGGAAATGAAATTATTGAAGAACTCAATTTCCGTTTCCAATTAAGCGGTTTTTATAAAGTTATTATATTAATATGGACAGAAGAGTTTAAATTTGTCGAATTGTGCTTATTTAATTTGTTAAACACTTAATAATACAATTTAACAAAAATATGATATATATGTCATGCAACAATTTAAACAGGACATTAGCAAAATGAGTTTTTTTTTGAAGCGTAGCCCAAAGCAAACTGTTCATATTTGATGCGTTATCTATGCAAATGAGGTGAAGAACTTGGGCAAATAGAAGAAACATGACAAGTAAACAACAACAAGAGCTGCAAAATGAAACAATATGAAAACAACATCAACAACATTAACAGCAAAGGCAAAAACAAATCAGCTGCGCAAGCGCACACATCAAACGACAAAATGCCGACAGCACAAAAAAATCTGGGATGGGAGGGAACGGGATGGGATGGGTTCGAGTTCGACTCTTAGTTGAAATTGCAAAAGGCCCAGACAAACGAAACGAAAAAGAAGAAGAAGAAAAAATTAAAAGCTAAAACAAGCTGAAAATTCAAATTTATTTACACTGTGACGCATTTAAAACAAAGAGAGCGAGAAAAAATAAAACCACCAAAATAAAGCAAAAACAAAAACAACAAAATGTAGACAAATAAATGAGACGAAGGCAGGCCAACAGCAACAACAATGCGCATAACGATGTGAAAATTAAATGTAAAAGCCAGCGACAGCGACAGCGACAGCGAGAGAAAGAGAGCACAAAATAAAATAAAAATAAAAATAGGTAACTAGCAAGCAGGCGGGGCAAACTGATAAAAATCAAGAGAACAACTTTTGCACTGAATTTACGAGCCCGCAGCCCAAATTGCATTAGCTTTTGGAATGAGAATTTTCCCACGTTATCCAGAAAAAAAAAATAAACTTCAACTCGAACTGGCAATTGAATTGCTCAGGCTCAGGTGCTGGTTTATTTTACCAGCCACTGGCTACAAATTATAACATATTTGAATGCCGACACAAACAAATTGTGTGCAGGACATGCCGGCGCAGGACTTGCCAGTGGTTGTTTTCACTGATAGCCATCATCAAGTGCAACAACAGCAGCAGCACTTGCCCACGAAACTGCTGGAATTTAGCTGGGGGCGCTCACCCTCAACGGCACATAGCCTCGCAAGACTTCAGTCAGCCAGCCCTCAGCTTCAGTCACCCTCACTGGAGTTGCATTTCCCTCATAGTTTTTAGGTTTTTTTTGTAGCATTTCTATATAATTTTAATGTTTGTCTGTCAAGTGACAAGTGTTGTTGTTGTTGTTGTTGTTTTTGGTTTTGCTTGCTGTTCCCAAGGGTGTTGGGTGCCACAATTAGCTAGGGGGTAGTTTTCAGGTGCAAGGTCATGTATGATATCTGTTTGAAGTGTGTAGACATATCAAATTCATGACTACTCAATTATTTTGTGTCATGTACTTTTTAGATATAAAATGTTGTATCTGAAATCTGTAGATGGTATCTTTAAGTCCGCAACTAATGCAAAAATGAAGCCTTACACACAAAATACTTTCCACAGTCAACTAAAAGCAAAGAAAACTGGAAAATTCACACAATTCAATTAGCTGGCGGCCACAGAATTGCGTTAATGAAAATTGCAAATGCCGCATGGGCAAATAAACAAAAATGCATTTTGAATGGAAACGCCAAAAAGCCTGATGAAAACTTTAACAGCGGAAATATGCAAGGAAATTGCGAAGATGCTGACGGAATGATGGGCGCCAGTTTTCAGGAGGCGGGTCACAATCTGGCGGATATTTGTATAGACGGATTTCACTTTTTTGGCAGTTGCCCAGGAAATTGCGGCTTAATCTCTGAAGTTGTGAAAAAGCGATTTAAAAATTACCTTAAATTGTTCAATACATTTATTTGCCTAAAGTTTTTATTACCAACAGAATAGAAGTTGTCTTTAACACGTTCGTCATTCAGTTCACAGCACTAAAAAAATCACCGAAATAGTTCGAAATTGTGGTTACAAAAAACAAATTAAATAAATAGGAGAGAAAAAAATGATGAATTTGTGTGCTTTAGACATGAAATTCGCATTAATAATATAATTATTGAAGCACACATAGGCACACATACACACACACACACGCACACACATACGCACATATACAGGAGCAATGGCTGAAAAAAGCGCAGCCTCACATCCGGTCAACATTTTGTCGCCGTTGCCGTCTCTTTCATGTGAACTCTTTTGAGGCAACAGCAGAAGCAAAAATTAAAAAAAGAGGTAAACCAAATTACACAAAGCTCTTGCACAAAAAAAACCACAAACACACACACATATATATCTATATATATATATATATATACAGTCTGAAAAAGAGATAAATGGACAGCCGTAGAGTGGAGACGGAGTTGGGAGTTGGAAGTTGGGAGTCGGAGTCTAGGCAGATTGTCCGTTGTTTAGTTAGACGCAAATCTAAAACAAGTTACAGTTCATTCATTTCCATTCATTCATTCAATCGAGCAACGAACCGGCTTTTGGTGCCCCATTCATCGACTCGGCCAGCGGATGTTGCCGTAGTTCTTTAGAGGGCCTCAATCTCAGCCTCTGGCGCAGTGGCAGCCCCAGTTTCGGTTCCAGTCTCAGTCTCAATCTCAAATCTCTGCCCCAAGATTCCCCTCACTAAAAACACACTCACGAACATAATTTGATTGTATTTATTTGTTCGCTGCCAGAGTTAATAATTATAAATTGGCGTATGTTGGCCAACTCGCGCCACAACTGTATGTCCAACTAACTGGTCAACAAATAGACATAGACACATTTAGATAACTCAAGTTGTGTGCGTGTGTCTATGTCTAAATATTTCTCCATTTTGTCGTTTGTTTGTCTGTTTTTTTTGCCTGTTTGCCTAATTCTTAATGATGCATAAAGTGCTTTGCTTGTCTTTTATTTTGCTGCTGTTGTTGTTGTTGTTGTTGTTGCTTAGCAAACTTAATTTTGAAAGTTGATTGCAAATTAATTGGTAACCTGCCCCCATCATGCATGATTTCGATATGGTTTTCAATTCGTTTTTGCAATGCCAAATGTGGCTAGCTGTAAAAAAAAAATAATTAATTAACTACGTGTGATCTATATAGATTAATATAGGCACGATTTAGGTGTCAGCGTAACAAAAAACTTGTCGATCATTAAATAATTAAATATTAAAATGCAAATGCAAAAAACCTATCATTTAAAAGACCCCAGTAATTTAATACCACTTACAGGCAATTAATTATTTTCATGATACCAATGAATAAATTATGAATAATCTGAATGACTTAATTTAACTTGGCGAAAAATATTATGGACTCGATTCAATGATTTGCATTGCTTAGTAACGATGAGCTGGAATATCGTAAAGTGCGCTTAGTTTGGTCCAGTGCACCCAGAGACAAATATGCCCAACAAATGCACAACAAAAAATATTGGATACTTCGAATTAATTTCTCAATAAATGCAATATATTTCTTATTCTGTGAAACCGATATAATTAACTATGAATTGACATAAGCCAATGAAATATTACCTATAACTGAGAGTACCAAAACTTACAACTTGCTTTCCCTGATAGACCCTAATCAAAGTTCAGGGCAGTTCACATGAAATACGAACACTTTTCAGTTGCTCATTCAGTTGTAGATTTGGTTACATACGAATCTAACTATGAATGTATTCGTATTCGTATTGCTATTCGTATTTTTATTCACTATCCAATGCAATTCGTTTCTGCGTTTCGTTCATTGCATTGACTGACTCTGTTTTTGTTGTTGTTGTTGCTGTTGCTATTAGCGGCTTTCGCATTATACAATTTAATGTTTAATTTTTTTCCCCCGAGTCGAAAACAAAAGCAATAACAACAACACTAACAACAACAACAACAAAAAGTCCAACTCACAGTTGCCGCTGATGTTGTTCTTTTGAATGTTCTTTGTTTTAAATTAACTCGACCGTAACGCTTTTCTATGGCGTAAATTTACATCTACGTACGTAACGAAATAAAACGAGCACAAAAAAAAAAAACAAACTAAAAAAAAAAACCTTAAAAAAGCTGAAAAAAAGGCAGTTTGAGTCCCAACATCGAGGAGACGCCGTCATCGTCGCTGGCGTCGACAGCAACAATGGGCATAAAAAAAACATATATATATATAGAAATGTATATGTACATATAGAAATATATATAGTGAATAAACGGGTAGGCGGGTAGGCGACTACATATTGCCACCATACTCGAAACGAAAAGGCTTAAAACCCATTTGAATTCTGCTAACCTTTTGGGCGAGGGGCGAGCACTATTAGATCCAATGCCATTGCTGGTGTTGCCGTTGGCGCGCGTCAGATTCCGCTGAATATGGTAATAAATTAAACGAGATCTGCCGAGAACGCTACAATGTGGCAGTAGCTAACTAACTGGCAATAGTAGAGACCACAAAAAAAAAAAACAGAAAAAAAGGGAAACCGCACCGGCTGCAACTCCCCCAATGCGAGCAAAGTAAAAATTCTAAGTTGTGTGGCTTTTGAACCATGCTAAAAACTGAAAAATACCATTAAACCGAACCGTTGACTTGACTTTTCACAGCTTGGCGCACCAGCAACACCACCACTAATACCACCACCAGTAGTACCATCAGAACCACAAGCACCGCCAATAGTTGACCAACGAAGCGCGCAGGCGCGCAGCACCAATCCTCAACTTCAACTCTCCAACTCCAACTCCATTTCGACTATGTTAATTAGCTACAATGTGATTTCTGGCTTGAAGGCCTCCTCCAAGCTGGCTCTAACCATTGTTGCTCTGAGTATGATTAATATGCTATTCTAAGTGTAGCTTCTGCCACGGCCTGAAGTGGACGCATTAAATTCCGCTAAATGCTTTAATAATATGCCTAGCCCAGTTACTAGCTTCTAGAATCCCTAGAAGTTCATCTCCCCTCTCTGTCTCTCTCTCCATCTCTTTCTAGTTTTCATTGCCCCTGCTCAGAAACAATGGCGTTAAAATTAAAAACGAAATTTATTTTTATGACCTTAACAAATTTGCAATCAACATAATTTTCAGTCGTAGATGTTATGACTTAAGGGTTTTATGTGCCGTTGTTGTTGCCTCTGTTTGTGGCATGATGCGTGATTCGTATTTAAATATTAGTTGGCCATCTTTAGCCACTCATTGTGATGAATGCGAGTGGTGTCTTTTGACCGGGCCCAGTGTTCTGCTTCGTTGCCACATAATTTGTGGGAGGTGAAAATTGTCTTGCGTTAATGGCTGAATTTAAAGTAATTAATATAGGCGGAAGGCTCTAAAAGCCATACACTTTATTTGCCTTACATTGTATGCAAATCATCAGGAATTCGATATCTCTTTTAAAAACTTTTCTGTATTTATAATAAAACATAATTTTCTGTTAGGATTTGCTCAAAGTTGATTAGAATTTCTGATTTCAAACATTTTTCATATTCATTTTATATTCTACGAAATTCAAATGCTTTATTCCGGGAATTAAAATAATTTTGATTATTTTATGTTTTTAGTCATCACTGTAACCCCATAAAAAATGACATATTTATGCATATGTGTGTGTTAATATATAAACATACATCTAGCGATGTATGTTAAGAATTCCATTGTCGCTTTCAAAATCAACAAGCTGTAACTAAACTTAAACACTTGGCACACACTTAAGAGTCGGCAAATGTCACAAATACATTTATGAATCTTGTACTTATATTCGCGATAGCTACAAGAGATGTGAGTGCGAGTGTGTGTGTGTGTGGAGGGGTTGTTGTTGTGTGCGTGTGTGCGACACGCAATATGGCGATCAGAGGGGCGTTAGTTCTGACTCTGACCCCGTGGCGTGGAGTTGCTGGAAGGTGGAGGGGCGTCTGCATGCGCACTCAAATGTATCTACAAGTCAAATATGCATTAAATGTGTCATTTTGTGAGGCAACAACCTACGCGCGGCACGAGCAAAGACGCAGCTTGCATGGCCAGGCGAACTGTAAAGCGAGTGGAGCACTCACCAGGCCAACTGACGGACGGGCAGATGGAGAGACGGACGGACGGACGGAGTGACGGACTGTCTGTCAGGTCTGTCTGATCGGTTGGTTGGCTGGGCTGAGGTTATATGCCGACATCAGCATGATGTTATTGCTGTGCCTGTTGCTGTTGTTGTTGTTGTTGTTACTGATGTTGATGATGATGAACATGAATCAACAGCCATACAACGGCAACAATGGCAACTCTTCAAGCTTGGACAAACATTTCACGCATCAGGCATTTTATTGTGTAGAAATATATTTACAAAAAAAAAAAAAATACAATAAAAACTAAAAACTAAAAACAAAAATCAAAACGAAGCAAAAAAGAAACAGACAGAATTGAAAATAGAACAAATTTTTCGCAAATATACTTGCAACAATAGTCAATGCGATCCATTTGACTGGTGTTGAAAGGTATTTGGCCTATCTACAACATTGGTGTTAAGGGGCTTCCAATTAAGCCCCAGAGAGCATATGGGTTTGACCATATTTTTGAAGAAGACGCATCTCATCGCATCGGATCGCCTTGTAGCCAAGAGAACAATGCAAAGCCAGCGATAATAAAAACAATTTTGCGTGCAAATATCTAAGATACACTAGCCTAGATGCGCTCTCAACCAAAACATTCAAAGACCCTGGCTGTCCACAAAAACACACACACACACACACACACACACACATATATACACACTCAAAGACATAATCATGTGTGAGCTATCTGTGAGTTATTGTATCTTTCAGTTTGTACAAATGATGAGTAAGCGTTAGCTGCAAAATCAAAAAAAAAAAACATATACAAAAAAAATTGATTCATGAAAATCGAAAAGAAATAGAAAAAAATCTTTACTATTTGCGAGTAGGCAGATTGAAAGTGAAGAACTCAAGCAAATCGCCACATAACACCTAAATTTAATGCGTTCCAGAATGCAACACAGTTGTAAATCACTCTACGTACAGGGGAGGGGGATGAAGAGGGAGGAAGAGGGTTAACTATGGATTATATGTAGGCATGTGGCTCAGAAATCGCTGTCCGATGACGAAACTCAAAGCATTTTCAACTTTTTTTGCGCTTCGTTGACTTTGCTTTTGGTAGGTGTTGTATTTGTTGGATGAAGCTCTGAAGTGAGGGCAGAGACAGCTCAAATTAAAACAAACTTTACAAAAGAATACACACAGATACACACACACATACATACTGCAAAGAAGAAACGACCATAAAAATAAATTCAAGTTAGTAGCGAAGCGTTCATGACACTGTTTCTTGGCTCTTCGACTGTTAAATTTGGAAAACCTTAGCAAGGCATAAACTCTATTTTAATGGCCACAATTAATCATAATTTGTTTTAGTTTTGATTGTTTTTTTTTGTTTTTTTTCTTTTTTGGTTATTAAGCCGCTCTTAATGCCGCATTGCAAATTAGTACAGACACAATTCGCCGGACGAACACCTGGATGATATAAATATCCCAAGTTCATTTGCATAACTGCCATAGCACTTAAGGACATGGCCCTGGGAGCCAGTCAAAGTGTCAACAAGTCATGCACTCTCCAGCCAAGATGGCCAGCAATTCCAACAATTTTCACACAATCTTAAAGCTCCACGGATACATGTAGATAAATTCATGTATGCAAATGGGCAAACAGGGGGCGCGACAGAGAGCAGAGAGGAGGGAGAGGAAGTTGCGGGAAGTTAGCTAAAACATCAATAATATGTAAATGCAACAAATTAATGACTGACAAAAAGACAATCGAAACGAATTAAGCAAACAACCTACAAAACCAGCAGGAGGGTAACAGATCCAAACACCGCACGATGACAAGACGACTCACATAATTTGTATGCGGGCAGCGGGCAACGTTCCGATCCAATCCGATCCGCAAGATGAAAAAAAAAGAAAACACACACACACTGTCACAGGGGCTCTGAGTTCATTTAGAATATAGAAATTATTGAATCAAATTGAAGTCGTTGAGCCGCACAAGCCAAAAGAACCGAGCAAAGACGAAAAATTAAGATTAAGCATTAATGTGGATTTTAGTCTGGATTTTGAGGCTGATCACTCTTTGAAGCTGCACAGCTGCATGAGCACGTTTGCCACATTGCAACAAATTTTATTACTAAAAAATATCAACTTTAAAACAATTTAAAATTGTTGCTCGATTGACACTTGTGACAACTTTAAGTCTTGTAAACATTAAACTTTTTCGATCTATCAAATTTTGTAATTCTACACAAAAGCTGTATTAATTTAATTTAATTTATAACTAATTTTAACAAGCTTTTTATTATCACTCTAAAGCAGCGTGTGTCCAGTTCGTTGTGCTCCTTTTAGAAAGTTACCAAATATTTGTTTTTTTTTTTTTTATTTTTTTGTCAAATTGGTTGATTATCTAATTAGCATCGCACACTTATGGCTTCGAATATGAAAATTTAACTTAACTTTTATGGTCATAATGTGTCAAAGAGCATAAATTTCATTAATTTATTGTAATGTCAACAGCAGCAGCAGCAGCAGCAGCAGCGACTGGGCCATAATATTTTGATGCAGCTTAAGCAGGTTGTGGGCAGAGACAACGATTATTAATAAATTTGTGTGGCGCATGCTACATCATGTTAACACTGTGGCAACAACGAGCAAAGAGTAGCTTACAAGAAGCAGATACAGATGCAGATGCAGATGCAGATGCAGATGGAGATGGAGATGCAGATACAATGCAAAAGATACAATATATTAATGATGCGTCGCTGTCGCTCCAATTTGTATGGCGTCGCATTAAATAAATGTATCTCAAGCTGTGCTGTGCTGTGCTGAGGAAGAATGCCATCCATATATGTAAACAATTTAAATAGATATTTAGATATGCTGTCGTCGCGGTCTCCGGCAGCAGCCTACGCTGGCGCCATGCGCACCGCAGACACATTTAGCTATTTGTTTTAAAATTTAATTTCCGTTTCAATTTCAAATTCACATAAATAAATTAAAAAGCCAATCCAAATGAACACAAATACAAAATACTCCACACTCAATACTCAATGGATTGCATTCCGCATTAGCGCATTAATAAAGATCTGAATCTGGCCAAGACAGATATCGCTGCCATAGATAATCGTAATTGTTGATCGTGGCCGTAATCGTAAACGGAGGTGATTTGATTGCCTTTAAGGCAAATTATTGCCGAAACAATATTCCGCCGGATGCACAAAACATGTGCCAATCCATGTATCTATCAGATACAAAGCCTAAAATTCGAGATGAGAGGATGTGCCATAAAAATCATTGATGGCTTAATAGGCCGATCTTCATGAGCAATGGCCAACATCGTTTGTCATTGATTCAACACTAATTGCACGACTAATCCGATGTTTGTTTGTATTTGATTGACGAGGAGGGGAGGTGGTGTATATATGTATCTTATGGATATTAGTGTTTGCTTACCGCTGTGTGGCATGGCGGGTTGTGTTGGGTTGTGGTAGGCGTTGCTCTTATCACTGCTCGCTGTTGATGTCCCATATTCCATGGACAGGCGACTAGCAATGCTGTTGTTGCTATTGTTGTTTGACACGGGCGTCGTTGCTGGGTTGCTGGTTGCTGCTGGGTAATTGGCTACCTGATGGTCTGATCCACAGACCGAGGCGGTGGTGGTCGATTCATACGAATTTCCATGCACAATATCCTCATTTGGTTTTTCACAATCTGTCAACGGAAATTCAATTAGTTAAACAATGTTTTCATTATATTAAATAGAATACACCCAAACTAAAAGCATTTTATTTTTTATGCTGCTCCTCTTTGTAATCTCAATAAATTGTTAAAAAATTGTAACACTCGCTTGTTTTGTGAGTTTCAGACGACCTCAGCAAAACCAAATTGCGACCGGTCCCAGACCGGAAAGGAAGCAACAGGCAACAGTTCACAGAACCCGTTCACTAGTAACTTTTTAACAAACACCCCACTCCCCATACTCCCCCCTCAAACAACTTTAGTCCTTGATTTCGTTAGCGTTCGTTCGGCTGGTCAGAAGACTTCCGCCAAACTCAATTGCCAATTTGCATTCTAACTTATAAACAGGTAAATTTTGTTTAGTATTGCATTAAAACTGCTTTTAAAAAGGGGTTTTCATTAAATTAAAGCATGCGCAAAATTCGCAAAGAATGTATTTTAAAAAAGGACAAAACTAGCTAATAAATATTTATATAATACAAATTTAAAAAAAAAAGAATAAACCAATTAAAGAAGGTTTCCAATTGTTAATATATATATCTATTTTATATCCGATAAGTTAATGTTACTAAAAGTGTCTAAATATTCAATAAACTCTATTAGTTATAAACCTTGTTTTCAGATTAAAAATTAAATATGTAAAATTATAAAATTAATCTCAAATTATGTGTAATCAGTGGGGAGTCATTTAGCGTTGTTGTTTATTATCAATTGGTTTGACAGAGTGACTGAGTTAATGTCCAAGTGGCGCCAGTGTCTGCTTGTCTATGCTGGTCACGTGCTCACCTTTTTGTAGTATATCCAAATGCTCCCACAGTATATCGCCCGTGAATGGCGGCGTTATGGCCAAGAATTTCTCTTTGCCCAGCTCGACCATTTCACGGCCGGACATTTTGCAGAATGGCACCAGGTCCATGGAGAGCAGGGAGAACTCATTTTTGGCCCAGTTGAGCCAATAGATGACATGCTCCTCCGTCCATTCGCGGGGATCTACAAAAGAAGTATAACAAGAAAATAAAATACATGATTAAATTAATTTCATTTTTCGAATGCCGCATTCATGAGTTGCCTAATTAATTGTTATTATTATTCGTATTCTTATTTTTTGCTGTTGTTGTTTTTATTGTTGCTGTTATTGTGCGTGGGAGCGATGTAAACCAAATTTCATTTCTATTTACAGTCTATTGCTGTGGGAAACGATTAATATTCATTTATGATCACGTCTTTGTACTGGGACTGTGTGTAAATTATTATTTCATTGGCGTTGCCAATGCAACCAATTGAAATTTCGACAAGTGCATGAGAAATTAATTGTATTTTCCATTTGGGAAAGATTATGTTTTCTTATTTTTTATATTAGCTAATGCTTTTCTCTTACCTTTGGTTATATTAAAGTTCTGCACCTCCTTTTCCCAGGAGGCAAACGAGGCTTTTAGCACCTCGTTCACCTTGCGATTCGTGCCCGGTGTGAGGGGGGGCATTGTTGTGGGCCCATCTGTAAACAAGGCAAAAAAAAAAATGAAATCAAAAATTAGTATTTGTTGCACATGTCGAGTTAATTCCTGTATATTAAAAGTGGTTTACTCTAATACTATACATCTGTAGTATCTGGTTAATTACCTCGCAACTTGACATTGCCAGTGTGCAACTGTTGCAACTTGTGCGCTTTCAAATGAAATTTACCCGTTAAGCATTGACAATTATTGCTAAGGAATGCTTGACTATTGGTATTGGTATTGCTGTAGTGGTTGTTGCTGTTGCTGTTGTGATTATTGCAATTGTTGTTGCTGTTGTTGTTGTTGTGGATTGTACTGTAGTTCGCTGAGCGCAATGGCGGCAACATGCGACTATCATTCCAATCGATCCATTCATTTGTCATAATTTTGCGGGTTACAACGCGTATCTCAACCGGCCAATGAGTATGTTGTGGTGGGTTAAGTAGTGTTTTGCTCTTTGGGTGTCAAAAGTCAAAACAATTTAAGATGATCGGATCACTCACGACGCACTCTCACTGAAGGGTGGCCAGCCAAGATCGTTGGATTCAATTGCTTTCAATTTATTGGCGTGAAAATCAAAGCATCCATAAACATTAACCCGAAATGTCAGTGAAAGTCGCGACCCTTTCTTCAATAAACACGCCGTTTGATCTCGCAGATACAAATGTATCTAGTGGTTGGTTCGCTCAGTTACTTGGCTTACTTGGGGCACTGTTTGTGTGTCTTGTCTTGTGTGTTTGTGATTTGCAGCGCACAATAATTTAAATTGATGGCAGAACACGCTAATTAGCAATAACTCATCACAGCACTATTATTAACTCATAAGTTGTCATTATTTGCTTGGCAGCGAGTGTTGGTTTTATCAGTCGCGTTCTTTAATTTTGATAATTTATTTATTTTTTCATAAACATACACGCGCACACACACACACACACACCACACTAGCCGTATAGAAGCAAAGTACGATAAGATTTATTTAAATTTATTTAAGTTAAATTTACGTTGCACAATGCACAATAAAAAAAACAACACTGAAATAATTTTTGTAACTGGTCTGTGGTTCTCTGTGTATCTATTGGATTGCTGGATTTGTGAAGCCAAACTGAAATGAAACGATCGCCTCGTCCGTTGGGTATCCTAAACAACGAGAAGAAACGAGCCAGAGAGACACCAATACAAGCGCAGAGCGCGCCCAGAGAGCGAGAGATATGAGTGCGCAACAAGTGGAATTGAAATGCTCGCCTCATAAATCTCAGAGCGAGCGAAACAAAATGGAATTCATTCACAAACGAAACGGTTTGAGCGCATTAAGTGGGAGAGTATATATGTTTATATATGCATGCGTCTGTGCCTGTGTGTGTGGAACGGAAACGGCCATCACATCGTGCCGACAACAACAAAAGCAACAACAGCAGAGCAACAGCTACACCTAGTGAAACAACACAACAAAAACAACAACAACAATCTGTTTGTTTAGCACTGAGAAAAAAATGTGCACGAAACGAAAGCCAAAGCAAACAACAACTAAAAGCAGGCAGGCGGCAAACGCCGACAACAACAGGTGACACTGCACACAGGGTGTAACAGGTGTACAAAGTTCAAAAGCTCTCTCCCTCTCCTTCTAACTCTCTCTTTCTGACGGGTACTCTGTGGCAGTGAAAAAATAACTTCCAACAACAAGTTGGATAATCAAGATCAAGTGACCAAAGGCTATAAAGTAGCAGCTACATTTTTTTTATTTCATTTTTTCTTCACTAAAGCAAGAAGGTACGTATTAATGCCTGTGTAACTCACATATGGCAAATCTACTCAAGTTTCCTTCTTGTGTGCAGCAGGGAAACACAACAACAAAAACAACAGCAGCGTGTTTATGAATGAATTTCTGATGTTGCCTTACACGCGCATTCTCTCTCGAAAACTCCAGCAACAGACAATGAGACAGCAACAAGAAGTTGTAGAAGAAGGAGAAGACAAAGAAGAAGAAGAAGCGGCTCGTCGTCGGCTCGTTGTCTTTGCATCAAAACTATATATAACAATAACAACAACAACAACAGCAGCAACAAACAACAATGATCGACGTCGGCGTCGCCACTTCCGCTGCTTCCGTTCGCTTTGCTTCGCATTCGTATCGCTATCGAGCGAACACAACAAGTCCCGTGGTGTATGTGAACGTGATAAAGCAGGAGAGCCAAGAGCCAAGACGAAGACTCGCGCACAAATTATAAGTGCTATGTGTATGTGTGTGTATCTGTGAGTGCGCGAGAATTTAGAAACGTCAGATAAAAACGGCAAAAGGCTAACAGATAAAGCTATTATGACAATGCGACCAGGTAAATTTATGAATGAAACAAACGAACGATGAATGCGGCGTCGACTTGCTGCGACTCTATTAATGAATGGAAATTACGTGCGGCGACGACGCAAGCAGCGACGCGACGTCGTTCAGATCATTTGGTCATTATTATCCCAAAACCGCATATGATTGGCGACAAACGTCAAATACGCAGTTGGAGTATCCCTGCCACAACAACAACAACAACAACAACCCATAAATATGCATTTAAAAAGATATATACAGAATGTAGAAGTATAAGTGCCTCCCTTCGAGGTGGGCGCATCTGCGTGTCAAGCAAATTGCTATGTCGCTAATCGCAAGTGCCTACAAATGTTTGACATTGCACATGATTATGTTTATGTATGTCTGATACCTCCATGCCCAGCAGTTAGTTGGCCTAAAAGGGAAAAGCTCTTTAAAACACAAGTAGTTACAACATGAAATTACAAAACGTCTGTGCGTGTCTGAAATTCATTATGTGCCCCGGCCAACATTGTCTGTACGAATCTTGACGGAGTTCCGTTGGTGGGCCACACACACCAGAACAACTTGGCTAACTTGGGTGTTAATGACTAGGCTACATTCCTAGTCGATATTTCTTGGACATTCGCTTGCATGCGATCTGATGCGGTTGGTGATCACTCGCTCACACACTCACTCACACACTCACACACACACACGCGCGAATAGCTATGCTTATGAGGTGTTCATTGTTTGCTCTTGATGCTGAACTGGGTCAATAAAGTCATTACATGCCGCACGATCAATGAAAATGTGAAGACTTCATACGAATATGACTGAAATTTGCAGGCTAACGGAAAATTAAGGCAAAACCAAAAAAAGAGAATTCGCGATTTGCTAATCTTTGAATACTCTTGTCATGGCTAAAACTGGCTTTTAATTTCAAATTTCGAGTGTACCAGTTCTTAAAACAATCGAGAGGTACTTGAGTTTAAGTGTCTTTGATTATTATTAATGAAAATCTACTTATTTTTTCTCAGCGAGCTCCGAGCACCGCTGCTTTGTATGTACAAAATAAATATAATAACTATTTGATTATTTTGTAGGCAACAAATTACTAGCTAAGTTTGCTCTACACTGCAAATGTCACGTAGTCCATTTAAAAAAAAAAAATCTCATTACAACACTCTTCTTATGCAAAAGGCTCTCGGTGATTCATAGTTGGGCATTTGACTTCTAATCTTTAGTTATTTATATATATATTAAAGCGCAATTTACGCTTCTGACGCTTATCAAAATTCCAAGAAGACGCGCAGCGGCAGCAATAGTTTCAAAGTGACCATAAAGAAAATGTAGCAAGCACTCGCAAAAAAATATTCAGTAAGGTTCTTATTTTTTTAGCGATAACTTATCAAGTTGATAAGTTAAACTGACACGCCAAGGCCAGTTCCGAGCACATTTCCGAAACATAATTATAATTAGGCCACATATAGAACTCCTATATAATCTGAGATCCAGATGTAACCAGAGCCTGTACATATTTATCTACATATATAAATATATATATATGTCTATATATGTATGCCTGTGTTCGACTAATGAGAAATGTGAATATGCATAAACATATGTGGGAACATTTCAGTTGTTTGTATTTTGGCACGCGTGTGAACAAGTTAACTTCCGGTTTGTGGTCGTTATCGAACATAACGGCAGATTGGTAACTCATTAAAAGTGATTGGCTTTTTTTTTAGAATTTTAACATCACCATCAGCTAAATTTGTAGATAGAAACAGCTCTTTTAAAATTGTGTAGAATTAAATATATAATGTATGTCTATATTATAACTATACAAACGAAATATCCACCAAAAAGAGGAAAAGATTAATTTCAAGCTTTTAATGGAGCATGGGAAAGTTTAAGATCAATTCGTTATATATAAATATAATATGGCTATTATCTGAGAATTATTATAAATCAATGCATGTACATTAAATACCCAATAAATTCGGCAACCAGGGAATTTTGGTTCGAAGAAAGCTTCTGATTTGACATTAACTATTTTAGTCCTTAGTTCTATCTTCCACGCAGATATATATTGGACCTCTCCGATAATCAACCGAGGCATTTTTTACTCTTACCTCAGCCTGATGGGGATAAAATTGAATGAGCCAATAAGACTCAAGTGGGTCAATGGGGGGTTTCTCCCCCTAACAATCGCGCTAAACTATTCATAACAACTAATATTCATTCAATTTGCAGCCATATTATTTAAACTGTGATATCAATTAAAACATTGTCTCGCACATCTTTAATGGGTGTCCACCCGACAGGTTGGAGGACGTGCAACTAACTACTCACAATTTGAGGCAGAGCCAGAGAAAATTAGCAACGGCAAATGGCAGCCAAAGGCGAAACAACCAAACAAGAAAACAACCAACCACATCGCGGGGCAACTCAGAGAAGGCAACATCATTATTAAGTATTTGCTATTGACTTCCGGTCGTTAGATATTTCATTACCAACTTCGTGGGGTCGGAGATGAAGCTGAAGTTGGGGCTTCTGTTTGCACAGAAAATCAAAGTCAAAGAGCTAAATTCTATTAAATTGCAAATATAGTTTGGTCCGTTCCCAGGCTGGAAGCGAGTTCGATATGAATCAAGTTGGTTAAATATAGTTTGATTACGAACGGTATTCAGGTAGTATTATACATATATAATTGAAATGCTACTCTCAACTCAATTTCCCTTGACAGCCACTTCAGCTCAACATCTTCGTCTATTTTTTACACCCTGCCCACATTGCAAACAATTTTACTTCTTTTTATCTTCAATGTCCTTTGCAATCCAGCTTCAGCTTGAAATGACTTTAGCTTCGGGCGAAACAAGGAAACTTTGTAGAATTTTTTGAACTAATTTGATTCAATTCCGATTGAAGTTGATTACAACAGCTTTTTCGCTTAATAAGTCGAACCAAGAATAGTCGCTGACAATCGAATGTTTTGTATTTAGTGCTTAAATCGTAAATTATGTCAATAATGGGGCGACATAAAAAACTGTTTTGTAAATACAAAGCCAAACTGAGGCAAAAATGTGACAAGTTCTTGGAAAAGTTGTGAACATTAAGAATAAATTTAAAATGTGTATGAACGACTTTTTGAATGCTCTTACAAATACAAATATATCAGTAATAAATTATCTAAATATTAAAGTCAACTCTTTTTACTACAACTTTAAATATTTCAAGAAAATAAATAAATAATAATAAATAATAAATAAAAATTTAGAACAATTATAAACATTTGGCATTTAAAGAGTATTTCAAATACTATACAGCAAAAATAAAAAAAATTTTTAGTATTTGTCTTTTTTATTTGCCGTTTTCATTTCTACGAAAAGCCTTTGCAGTTTAATTTAATTAATATTATACAAGAAATACAATAGCAACAAGCATACAACTTCAGTTCTGGATAAAACGAGGAGCTTGAAAAATTATATTGAAAGCGAATAAATCAAATAATGTGCATCCAAATTACGACAAAGCATATAGTGGCGTAAAAATAAATATGTATGCATGACAGGCTGTCTCGGTGTCTGTCTCTGGCTGGAGTCGATAGTGGCCACTGTGGTGGGGTGTTTCTTGGTTTATTTATTTTTTTTTTTATATTTTTTTCGATATAAAAATAATTGCAGGAATTGTGTGAGACAACGCTGAAGTCGTTTGCCTGACAAGCAGCGCCAAACCACCGGACAGATATACTTGTTGTTGTTGTTGTTGTTGTTGGCTGTTAGCTGTGGGCTGTTGCTGTTGCCTCTTGCTGCTGCACTTTTGCAGCTGAAACAGCAAAAGCAGCGCGCAAGTGCAAAGAACAGTGCAGCAGCAGCAGCAACAGGAGGAGCAGCAAAAGCAGCAAAAGCAGCAGCAGCAGCAGCAAAAGACAGAGAAAACCAGTGAAAGATGTGGCCCTGGCAAAGAGCTGAGTTGTCGTATGAAACTTACTACACCGGAAATATAAAATTACACACTCAACACTTAAATTGTGTATGCCCGCCTCGTCGAATGTGTGTGTGTGCGCGCGATTGTGTGTTTTTGGTTTCTCACATGTTGCATGCTGCAAGACTCAGAGAAAAACGCCTGGTGCGTGCCCCGCAAACAGGGTGCAAAACGATCGAATCCAATACGAACGTTTCGAATATTTGGAGTAGAAGACAATCGTTCAAAAAAATGATATAATTAATTGCCATTTTGATGAGGGTAGGCAGCCAACGAGAAACGAAAAATGATAAATGTTGCACCTGAGCCGTGTGATAATTGTCCTTTTACATACAAATTATCAAATTAATTATGCCCAAAGGATTTATTTTTACATGTAATTCAATAAGAAAATGTTGTGAAAGGTATCAACAAATTTAAATTTAATTTAATTTTATACAATAATCGGCATACAATTGTGTGAAGACCATAAAAATTCGCAGAACACAAAATTCCCACGCACTTGAACTTGAAATTCTTGTTGGAGAGTATTTGAACATACATCTGTGTATTTTAATATATATATGCTCATATTTGTTTTAGGCAAAGATGAAATAAAAACCCGAAAAAAGAATGGTTCGACTCGAATTACAAACACACACTCGTCCTCGTCGTCGTCGTCATCGTCTCTACGGATCCTGTGAGCGGCACACAATGAGGCTGCCTTTCAGCTTTTACCTGCTAATCCCCCCAAAAAAGAAAAGGGCTCTTTAAGAAACTGAGCGAATTGTCGATGAGGTGAATACCCTGCATGCCCTGTTTGTGGTATGCCCGACTTGCTGGCCACTGTGCGAATCATTGCGAATGCAGACAATTTAATCTGAGAGCAACTATCACTTACCGAGGTACTCGTACATTTCAATGCCTCGATCAAGGACTCGTCGCGTTGGCGTCTGGCTCCAAGAGTCGTGGGAATATGAATATTTTTTGATTTCCTTTTTTTGTGCCTTTTTTTTGAGCTAAATTCTCAAGCTGCTGATGCTGTGCTGGGGCTCTTGTCTCCCCTCAATCTTTTAGCGCAGATTTCATTTCATTTCATTTTTTCTCAACTCCTTTTTCGCTACTCCCACTAAAGCTGTGCGAAACAAATTTGAAAAGAGTCGCCAGCCAACTGCTTAGTCGCCCGACCAGGTAGCCGCTCGAGCTGGCCAAGTAAATAATGGTAAGCAGTTACGGTTGCCGGTGCCGTCGATAGATGATAACAAGGCCGCTTAAATTCTGCCCACTCTGAAATGGCAGCCGCATTGCATATGGGAATAACCAAAATGTAATCCTAGTGTCGTCGCAACTATATGTGCAATACATGGGGAGATAACTTTACACTTAGAGAAAAATTATTGCCCTAATGGGTAACTCACCTTAATATACAGACAGTATAAAAACTAAAGGTTGTATATTTTTTCAAATCAGGAATTTTTAAACACTTTGAATTTCATGTATACTGACATCTTAAATTAGTTTTTGTTATATATAATTATTATATATAAATATTTGTAGAATTTACATTTTAAAAATTATTTTATAAATTTTTTAAATTTAATTTGAAGAAACCAAAAGTAAACTAAATTCTAGGATTACAGGCAAAAATGTAAATTAAAATAAAATAAAAAAAAATAATAAACAAAAAATTTTTGTTTTGTATATTTCCAAATTTTTTTTTTTTAACGCAAGCAAACTTTATAGTTTTTGGAACAATTTTAATTTTAAGGTGATTCTCTAAAATTCAGGGTAATTTTATTTTTCTGAGTGTATCGACAGCAAGAAGCATTTCCCAGAACTACTTGTAAATCAGTGGATAATACTTGTTATCGAAACAAGTCCATATATCGCGCTGTCTGCGCCCTGCAATATCTGTCGACCCGTCGTCGTGGGCAAACTAAGCCACAATCACAATGGCCGGCCATTTAGCTCAAATTTTCAGGGGGAGAATATTCAAGTGACATTCTTCTTGTCTGCCAGCTGCTGCTTTAATTGTTGTCTTTCAATTTTAATTTCATTCAATTAGCCTATGGAAATCTGACAAAAAAAAAACTTACAGAATAAGCTGTGCGCGTGCGCATTGCATTCGCGGCTTTAATTGTGCGTTGTTTAGTCAGTTCACCAGTCACTCCGACAGTCAGTTAGTCAGTCTGTCATTTAGAGAGAATTAATTAAGGGTGGGCGGTACGAATAAAATGTCTAATTGCATTTGCTCAGAGTCATAAAAGTTTGTGATGCATGGCATCTTTAGGGGCAGTTAAATAAACTCTAAAGTAAAAGTTCTCTATGTAAAATCCGCATTTATATATAAAATTAAAAGAAAATTTCGAAAACCATAAAACTGACACTGAATTCAAAATCCTTTACCGGAAAAGCTATGTTTATGAAACTTAAGACAAGCCAATTTTATGACTACAACATTTTTTTTATTTTATTTTAATTTAAATTAAAAATTGTAATTTACTCTCAGCGTTTTGTTCATTAGAAATATGTTACCATATATTAGAAACAAATGGCACAAATGTTAACGAATAAAATACTCACAGGAATAACAAATACAACAAAAGCAACACAGCAAATGTTTATTTAGCAAACGATCAACACAAATTACAATTTATGTAGACAAGCCAAAGTCAATTCATATATAAACGGTGTGAAAGTGTGTGTGTTTATAAAGACTGGAAATCCCCAACAAGAACAATTGAGAATACTTTGTTGGTGATGACAGAGCTTAAGGATACCATTCAATTGGTTAATAAATGAAAAATGAAACTTAATAAAAACAAATTTAATCTAAAGTTTTCGCTCTTTTAAAATTGAATTATTTTGTTTAAATTTATATTGTGATTTAAAAGAGGGGCACAATCTGAATGCATATATGCACTTTGGCAGCCTAATTGTAGGGTATGCGAGAGAAACAGCAGAGCCTCAAGCGGTTTATGTAATAAAATTGATGATCAAACGAAAACTCTCACATTTTGTGCCGTGAATGCATTGGCAATGAGCGAGAATCGGGGCAACGTGAACGGAACTGAGATCAATCGTCGAAAAATTTGGAAAGATTTTCGGTTCTCGCTAAAAGCGAATAAATTCATTTTTAATATGTATGTTCCAATGGCAGAAGAAAACACAAGAATACAAAAACGCCACAGACAACACATTATGGTTTTTCATATTTGTACAGCCCATCTTTATGGGTATATTGTTTCAGCAACAACAAAAACAAATACAACAATAATAACAAGAACAACAACAACAACAACAACATTAAAGAACACAAACAGACTGCGCGGCGTTTTTGTTTCAATGAATTTGCGTGCAGTCTTCGGCGGAACTTGTCATGTTTACAAACAATGCCCAACCAACTACGGTATATACATTATGCTAAAATTCAGGAAAAATTTACCTAATATATATATATTTAGTATTGAATATGTGGCAATATATTTGACCAGTAAATTGGTGCACAATAAATTCACGCTAAGTCGCATCCGAAAAAGCGCATTGTTTATTTTCCAAACAATTTTCCTCCAACAGTTGTACAAACATCAAACGACAAAAAGGAAAAACTGAAAAACTGAAATAACGAAAAGCTAACAGCGCAAAAAATCGAAAGCTAACAAAAAAGCATTTTTATGTTTCGGAAAACGATTTTTTATATTTTCTTCATTGGCAACCCCCCCACCCCCCGATTCATCCTGTGCCGCATCATACTAAAAGCCATAATCATTATAACATGTAATTATGAGTGGTAAAACACACCACAATTGGTAAGCGAGTTGAGCTAGTTTCGGGGGTGGAGAGGGGTGTGTTGGAAGGTTGGAGCTCTCACAATGAGGTGTTATTGCAGTCGATAGATCAAAGCATTTGCTTTCATGTTTGTTGCCATTGCACTTGTTGTGGCTGCAGTGCGTCTGGCCCGGTAAACTGGGCGGGTGGGTCTTAGCATTAGGACCTAGAAACGAGTACCGCCTATGCATAAGGTGTGAAGAAATCTGGAAAACTGAAAAAGCAAC
Organism: Drosophila dives; assembly: GCA_035042365.1. Classification (NCBI taxonomy): domain Eukaryota; kingdom Metazoa; phylum Arthropoda; class Insecta; order Diptera; family Drosophilidae; genus Drosophila; species Drosophila dives. Next base: position 6,959,630 of record JAWNLJ010000442.1, read on the forward strand.
CGAATGTCTGATATCAAACAGACACTTTGGCAACTGTTTGAAGTGCAGTCATCGAGATTATGATTACATATACATAACACATAGGCGTTTATGGGCCTAAATAGATGTTCCAAAAATGCAGCTATAAACTTTATGAAAGGAAGTGTGGATGTGTTTGGGGGGGGTGATTTGCCTATAGTACTACATAGTTACATCCTTACATCATATTCGAATCTTGAAATTTGTAATGGTAAATATTTTTAAATTCAAGTGTCTATAAAAAGTATTCCCAATGGAAATTTGATATAGATATTTTCTGCTATCCAAAAACAGATCAAATTCACCGATGAAAGGATATATTCATTCAATTATTTATTTAAAATTTAATGCATTCATAAGATACAAATTTGATATATTTTTAATTAATCAAAATCATTTCAACATATACATTTACTGAAATTTAGTTAGATTTAATTATAACGCTTCATAAATTTCAATGAATACATAAATCTTACAAAATGTGCAGAAATCGAAATGTGTAACGAAATTGATTGGGTTAATCCATCAGTTCTTTAATTTAATCAATATTTCAGTGTGTGTAACAATAAAAATGTAATATAAACAGAAGCAGCTTCACTGATGGATTAGGATATCCCATCACTCTTAGTATACATATATATATAAATATGTCTATATATATATATATAGATGTCTATAAAAAATGGCATGAGCATAACAAAATTTTAAACAACACTCATTAACTCTACAAGATCGCCGGCAATATAATTAAGAGAAATTATGTTTCCACCGGCGCTATGTTGACGTTGACGTTGACGACGCCGTCGAATGTTCGACCTGTTGGATCAATGGACCAGCAGCAGAAGTAGCAGCAGCATCAGCAGCAGCAGCATCAACCACAACCGAGGCAACATCAACAACAATACAAGTTGCTTCGGCCTGTTGCCGAGATTTGTTGTTGTTTAACAATTTCGCAATTCAGCTGTCGATCATTTCATTCATAAAATGTGCATAGCACGGCAGGCATGAGGGAGCCCCGCTCCACACACTCTCACACACTCTCACACACACCACTCAGTAGCAATTCATTCACACAGCTCGGGTGATCTGGAAACCCGCACACATCCGCACACGCTGGGTTAGTACCAACCACCCGCCTGCTCGATCGGTCCGCAACAAACGAAGTGATTAATTCATGTAGTGGTCTCTCTCGGCTCCGTCACCGGTATCCACGATATCCAGTGCCCAGTGCCGGCCCCAAACAACCAACAACCAACCACACGGGCCCCCAGCGATTTTCCGTTTTCTCAATGAAACTGGTTTCCTCAGTTCGATTTTGCTGCCGTTGCGGCTGCCGATGCTTGTTGCTAGAAGTTGTTGTTGTTGTTTGCTGTTTTTGATATTGGGGTTTATGTTATTATATTCATCCTCACCTGATCCGCAGCAGCAGCAGCAAGCAGCACCAGCTGCTCATCCGGTCAATGTGAGAAAAAATACACAACAGCAAAAATAGACAACGCAAAATTGCTCGAAAGAAAAAAAAAAAACAAAAAACGCATGCAACTTTTTCTTTTCAGAGCTGCACTCCAAGCTGACGCTGATCACTTAGCCCGATATTGAGCCAAACCAATGCCAAACCGTGCCGTGCCATGCGATAAATGATGTGGGGTGCTGGGGGGCTGCTGGGGTGCTGGTGCTGGTGCTGTTCACTCACAGGCAACAGCTCGCAGCGCCAAATGAAATGCGAAAGCTGCTGCTGCTGCTGCTCGGGATTGTATCTGGCATTCAAATCAGCTTTGGAAAACTGCAAACAAGTGACCAGCCCAAGTCAACCTATTTCAGCATCCGCAACCGTAAAGGAAGCAGCCATAAGAGCACCGAGTAGCAAAAAAAAAAAAAATAGTATATATATATATATATATAAACTGGAAAATCGTTGCTTTCATTCAGCTCCCCCTCTATCTACGGAAGTTGCCGAAGCATGTGTAAAACAGTTAATGCACACAGGATATGTTTCCGTAGCAAACAAGTTTTTGGATTGGTTTAGTCTCTTTTTTTATAGTTTTCCTTTGCCTATGCTATCGACAAGCCATCAAAGTTATTAATTATCAATTTATTATTTTCAACCGATGAAAATCATTTGCATACGTCGGATAGGCGAGGTGCTGAAACAGCAGCGAGTTCTTGGAACTTTTATTTTTGTGTTAATAGGTTTTTAATTGATTCGGGAAGAGCTCTTTTCACAAGTTCTTCCATCACAATTAACATATAAATTTATGCAATGGGAAATGGCTCGTGGGATTAAATTGCGATTTAAGCATTAGAAATGCGGTCAGTTTTCTAAGCATTTGTTTTGACATGTGAACAAAATATAAAGAAATTAATGGATAATAATTCAAAAATTGCTAATGAGCGCAATAAATTACCATCAACAATAAATTGGGAAAACTTTTTGACATTGCTAAAAAAAAAGTGTGCTAAAAATAAATATTGTTTAAGCAGTAGAAATGAAATAAATATCATTTACGCCAGCTCAAGACATATGTAAAATTTAAAAAGAGTTCAACAAATAATAAATCTTAAATCATAGTCAAAGTTAAAACTTAATGAGGCAGCGAAAGGAAGCGGCTTTGCCAAATGAGAGAAGTCAGAGCCATGTAGAAGGAGGCAGCACTTTAAAAGCGCAAGATAAACCTGCTGGGATGCTGATCGTGTATCAGCTGCCGATGCTACTTCAAGTAGCGGCTACAACAAACAACGACAACGACAACAACAACAACAACAACAAAAGCGACAACAACAACAACAGTTCGATCGTGTGGAGATGCCTGACCAGCCTGTCCAGAGGGCCAAGCATCTAAAATACAGTAGCCGCAGCAGTAGCCGGCAAACAAATTACACACAATTCCAACTCCAAACAGAAACTTCACAGCATCCACACCGAATCCAGCAGAAGCAGCTGTAACAGCAACAACAACAACAACAAGATGAGCTACAACATTATTATCTCTGCTTTATGTTCAAGTTGCAAGCAGGCAATGCCTGGCGCTTCAGCTGTGGCACCCCACTCAGCCAGCGACCAACATCATTGATAATCATAATCATTATGGTGACGAAGACGACGACGATGATGATGATGATAATGATGATGTTGATGATGACGAAGACGAAGACGTCGTAGACATAAGAACCAAAAACGAATCAAGTCGAGTGTCGTCGTTGCTGCTACTGTTCAATGATTGTGGATGCCACGTTGTTCGTTGTTCGTTGCTCGTTCGTTGGTTGTTGGTCGTTCGGTTGGTTTTTCGGTTAGTAAACCGGATGTTCCTAATCATTGCTAGTTTGCCTCAAATTAAATATGCTTCATGTATGTATGTATGTATTTGTGTATGTATATATGTAGTCAAGCTCGTTGTATATCTTTTGTTTGTGAACTCAGCTTTGTACTTCATAGATACCTAGATAATAGCTTCTACAGATATATATATATATAAAGCCACAGCGAAAATTATGAATGAATATTTAGATAAGGCCTTCTCTATCTCGAATATCTTTTTTTTGGTCGCAGATTGTGTGATTCTCAGCCGCATCTTCAAATCTAACTGTTTGCTTAACAAATAGATAGATAGATAGATAGATATATGTGGATAACTCGAATGCCACTTCCGCCTCTGTAAGCAGTCAAGTTTGCCAATCAAGTTACAAATCGACTTGTTTATTCATTCATGAGGCCAATTTAATTGGTAGTTCTATCAATTAGAGACCTCAACACACCACACACAACACACAACACACAACACACACCACACACCACACATAACACACATAACACATTCATAAATTCATTTTTATCAACATCAATTAGCAATAATTATTAATTAGTGGCCGGTCAGAGCTGGACTGGAGTCCAAGCTAATAGTTGTGACAAAGGCTCTTTATCAACTAGTTGGTTCTTGATTGGAACTTGTCTTTTAGAAAACAGAGATCGACACAAAATTTCCATGATAATATATAAAATTTGGTCCATGAATTAATCCATGAATGAGCAACAATTTAAACATCTTTCGATGTGTCAAGTAAATCATTTTTTCCACATTTGCAACAATTAAATTTATGTCTAAATTTCATCAAGTTTTTTTTTTAAATTGTGTATTTTTTCTAGTGCTGCTTTATTTTATGTTTGCTGCGAGACAAGTTTCTTAGCATTTACATTTTCAATGTATTCAAGCTGCGTATTTCCCACTCATCCACTAATCCACTCATCGGCTAATAATAGCTTTCACACACTTAACATAAAGCAATAATAGAGCCGATTAGCCATTATAGTCACAATGGCGGCATTTTACAACCATTTGGTAACGGCATTGCATTAATTAAGACACCCAAATGAAATGTATCTTGAAAAGTAAAGCATTTTGTTTGCTTTATGGCTGCAAAGATGTTTTGAAATTGGTACCGTTTGGTTTATTTGACAAATCTTTGGCCATTAGTTGATAACAATTAAGATGAAGACGTTGCCGTCTCGAATTCTGATGACAAAGCCTTAAAAAGTGTGACGGAAAACATTTTAAAAGAAAAAAACAAACAAACACACAGACAACAAATGCATTATTAATTGTTTTCTAAATAAGATTTTAGTGAAGTGGCGCCTGCGGCAGCATGTAGGAAGTTGCCCCAAACGAAATCAGTTTAATTTCCGTACTACAAATTGATAGTGGGGGCAGCTGTAATCAGTTATTTTGCATTGCACACAACATAATTTTTACAAGAAGATGCAATTTCAGTTTCATAATAAGCCCACGCGAGGCAAACAGAACGCAGCAAAAGCAACAGCAACAGCAACAGCAGCAACAACAACAACAACAACAACAACACAACTGGACTATCAACTGGTGTCCAGTTGGATGGCGTGCTATGTGGAGCATCTACAGCATAACACCTGGCGTTTTGCCCTAGCCAGATATCAAACTGGAAGCTGCACTTGAATTGTGCGTCTTCGTTGCATTGCATTCAATTCCACAACTTAACGTTGTTGCCTCCGCCACCCCCTCTCTCTCTCTCTCTTGGCCCATCATTTGCATATGCGAGGTGGAGGGAGGCGGAGGGGATTGGTGCACATTGATCATTAGACTATTTTTAATAGAGAGACTCTGAGAGACCAGTTTGCCGCCAGTTAGCTGCCACAAAAGTGGTCTGTCCAGCTCAAAGCTGGACGCAAGTTTCACCTGCTCCTAGTTGAGATTTTGCAGCTTGCGTGCTGAAGTGTTTTGTTGGCACAGCTCGACATGGCACTGAGATTCACAACTCGCATCGTGCAATGCATTTGTTGCACCACCACCACCTTTCCGGTGGCAAGCTAGCTAGCCAGCTAGCGAACTGTGTTTGTTGCTACCTAAACAAGACCAAGAAAGTGGCAAAGAGGCAGACACAATTACTTGGGCCCCCAAAAAATGGTTTTCAACAAGACGCCAATACGATCAATGACAAACTAATTTATGCGCCCAGCAACAAATCTTTTTGGCTCAAATAAACAAAACTAAATGATACAATTGAATAGAATACAGTGAGTACAGTAAAAGTATATACACGCCATGGATAGCATAAATTAACTTCCGATCCACTATGGAATGTATACAAATTTATGCCCAGAGTCACTAGCGAGTAATACTCCCCATCCCTACCATCCCCCTTAAGATTTGGCTGTATTTTCACCACAATCGGCTGGTGTTATGGTCAGCATCAGGCGGCAACAATTAAAAATGCAGGCGAACAACAAAAACACTCAATAAAATGCGTTGATAAATTGCGCCAAGCATCAAAGGCGAACCAAAAGGCAACCCACTGTGTCGATGGCGCTTCGTTGCTCCACGAGCAACAGCAACAGCAGCAACAACAACAACAGCAACAACAACAGCAACAACAATAACAACAACAACAATCAAGGCAGCCATCATACGATCATGAAAATTTATCGATTGTTTTCGTCTAACAGAAAATCAGTTTAAATGGCATAGACACAAAAGCGCCAACAAAGCCAACAATGAGCCAAATACGTAGACTGAATGCCAGGCAAATTGGTAAATAAATTTTACATTAGCCAAATACTATCAGAGCCTTGCAACTGATAAATAACTGAAAATAATTGATTTAAATAATGTTGGCATTTTCATTGAATGATAAAACCATTAATTGATTGATTGATTGATAGACAAAAACCGATGAGGTATCAGCGACGAGTGTTATTCGAATATTCGATAGCCAAGTGCAATTTCGATTAGAAATGCAATAGTGTTGAGAGCTCTAATTTATTTAAGTCTTACATCTTAAAATCTCAATATTGAGATGTGAATGAGAATTGGTAAAAGTGAGTTTTGAAAATATAAATAGCCACTTAGCAAAATATTTACACATTTTTAAGAACAATTAAACAATTTGTTTAATTAATTTGTCCATTATTATCAAATTAATTAAATTAGATTAGTTGAGAAGAGAGAAATTCGACTTTTTTGCCAGACATTTAGGAAAATCTTTGTGATATGTTTCAAAGTTAAACAATATAAAAATGCATGGCATTAATTTAAATATCAAATCTAGAAGCGTCTTGTGGAAAATTACAGTGGGCAATAAATAATTGTTCCCACAAATAAGTATTATAAATAAAATATGCAGCAAATAAGAATTAGTAAAAATAATAATTTGAAATAAATGCAATATTATTAGAACTTTTTTTTGAACAAAAAATTTAATTATTGATTAAATAATTGATCGAACTACTAAGTATTATATGTATATTGGGAAAACGACTGCAAAAGGGTTCAGAAGTCATTCAAGATTTTAAAAAAATATATAAAAATCGGGTTGATTTTACATTTACACTTTATTACAGATAATAAATATACATTTGCAAAGGCATAAGGAAATAAATATTAAGCAATCTCAAAGATCTATAAACAGTTACTTTCTTGGCTCATAATGAAAACTTGTTTAGGTGCTGTAAGTGCACGGATGTATTTCAGACTCTACAGTTTTTTTCCGACTCTAAATTTAATGGAATTTGAGAAAGCATCCCTAGGAAAGTGCCACGACGAATTGGCTTTTAATTTCAATGACAATTAAAACTGACAAAAGGCATTTGCCACAGCAGTTTTATCGTTTTTCACAATGTGTTACAAATTATGACAATGCCGAAACAAACAGCAACAATAAAATAATGGAAAGAAAAAAAGAAAAAAAAATACAGACGATGCGACGCCTGCGCACTGGGCCAAAGAATTAGGTACATAGGTAAGTTAATTTTTTTTTTTTTGGGCCAATTGAAGCGTTAAATTATCAATTGGGCTTTAAACGAAATGAGCAAAAGGGTAGGGCTGCGGCTGGTCAGCAGCGTTAAATTGGCCCAAAGGGCTTATGGGCTATGGGCTATGGGCCCAGGCGGACACGCTTCAATTGATCATTAGCTCCTGGTAGGTAAACTATAAACTATAAGCTATAAACTGTAATGTTCCCCCCTTCCTCCACCACTTGCCACACCAAACATGCTCGCTCTTGGCGTGCAGGCAACTGGAAAATTGTGCATTCGATTCCCAATCATAATGCGAATGTGTTGCAGGTGTCTCATATTTCCTCATGACTGATATTTTAGATACGAGACATCCATACGGCGTAGACACATGCTCCACATACGAATTCGAATCGAATATTCGTTTGTCAATTGATCGTTGGCCATTGCATTATCAATTGGCCATGCTGAAGGCGCCCGACAACCGTCCGCCCGGCATATAATCACTTGGCCAATTGATGCGGCCCCAAAGAACGAGTTTCTATATGCAATCCGTTGTTGCTGCTTTTATGGCGATTGCCGATTGCCGATTGGCACATCCATTTATCTGGATACATATTCGCTTGGCAATGTGGACATGTTTGCCGTTTGCTGCACAATCTAATTGATTCATATTTGTGGCAAGATTTCACAGTTGTTTTAATAGCATTCCGGTTGCCTTATGGAATATGCTTTTAATAGTCCGCCAAATTTGGTGCTATTGATTAATTGAATTTTACTCAAGATGGGCATTAATTATTATAATTTTCAAAAGATAATAGAAATGATCATTTTAATGACATTTTGATTGCTATTTCCGCTATAAATGAATGAAAATTAATAGTTTTGGATTTAAATGTATTTCATATAACTGATACTGGTAGTATTAAATCTTAACCAAGTGTCGATTTCGATATAAATTCATTTATAATATAATATTTTCCATAAAAAAAATATATATATATTCATTAAAATACTTTTCAAGACTAAAACAAATTTAATTAAAATCAATATTTCTTTTAGTGCACAGAATGATCTAAAGCACATTTAAATATTTAATTTATTTAAATTAATTTTAATAGTTTATAGTTTTGTAATCAATAAATATTGCACACATTTTAAAATGTTTATCTTCTTGCTGGGACTGAATGGAATATAATGTTTCTTTATTACTGACAATTTATCAATTAAAAATTTTTATATTTTCACAATGGGTAAAATTCCTAAGCATTTTTTTTATATATCTATATCAAATATCAATTCTATTAAATATCAACTCATTAAACATGATCTTTTGCCAAGTTACTTTAGAAGTTTTATTGTCTAGCATCTGCAAAGTATGCCACATATTAAAAGCAATCATTATTACTGTGCTGCCCAAAAGTATGCTCTGTTTTTTTGATCAGAATCTAGCGAAGACACAAACCGACAAAATAACTACTGTCTTGAAATTTGGCAAGATAAATAATATAGAAATTTATATTTATATTTAATATACTTAATTATGCATGTGGTATGTGGGAACATATTTTAATAATAACTAAACAAATAAGAAAAAAAGTGCAAAAAAGGAAAGTTATTTTTTTTAGCTACAATCGATTTTAAATTAATGGCAATTGGTATTTAGAGGCACTTGCATTATAATATTGAAGTGCTGATAAGACGCTTATCAGAAATAACCGTAAATATTTGCACTCATTTTCTTTTGTTTTGAAGGTCGTTTCTTGTCAATGGTTTCGTGCAGAGCTGGCCGTGTTTTGGTGAAGTGCAACTTTTACGCGTGCGACGTTAACACATCTTTTCAATTTGAGAAAATGCAATCAATATAAACACATCCATTCCAAATATAGTAATTAGAGGTCTCAACTTTAAACCTATCTATGTTCAACTACAAAGCTCCGGTGACATTCTGTCAACGTGCTGGGTCAGTTTAAAAGAAGAAACAAAGTCGCCCCCGATCTGTTGTCATCTCTCGGCCACTTGGTGCGTGCTGATTAGCCATGCCCCGGGCTTTGCGGAGCTGCCGTAAAAGCTGCGCAAATTATGGGGATGCATCAATTTACTCATTTCCGTTTTTATGACTACAAACACGAAATGTGAAAGAACGACTACATCAGCATATATCCAAATGTACAAATTTATGTTCGTTTATGGTATTATTTTGAACTTAATGATTTTATGAATGAATTGAAAGTTGTCGCAGTTCGTGATTAAATAGCGAAATTTTTAAAAACAATTCCATAATTTTAGATCGCATACGAGCTTAATCCATTTGAAGTGTGTATAAATTTATCTCTAAATTCCAAAGATGCTCTAAATGAATTGATAAGTCAGCTTAGCATTTATTGCAAAACGATGTAGTATTTTAATAAATTATGAAAGATTCTAGTGTAAAACAATAATTCTTATGGGCAGTTAAAAACCAAAGAACTCAAGTTGAATTTATGAATGAATGAGCGAATCGTAATAAAAGCAAACATAATCAAATACATACACATGCATATGTATGTGTAAAACAGGCAAGCCAACTACAACAACAATTCACACAAGTACACATACACACACACACATTCATGTGGCAACCGCAACAACAAACATTTATATGAATGAATGAAAAATTGTAAACGCAAAAAAAGGCAAAAGTTGTTAACGCAGCAGTTCCACGAAAAACAAAAAATGACAACAGCAAGAAATCTGTGAACAAGAAGTTTGAAAGCTAAAAACTTAAATTAAAACAAAACTTAAATAAGAAACACCGAGCAAGTGCTAAGAGAGAGAGAGAGAGAGATACCACAAGCAGCAGCCCCAACCTGTGCCTCAACAAACCGAAGCAACTGGTTTGGTTTGGTTGAAAGTAGCAGCAACAGCAGCAGCAGCTGTCCACAAATGTGCGTTAGGCGGCAGTTGGGGAGTCCAAATTATGAATAAATAAAGCCAGGCAGGGAGCCAAAAGGCAGCTAAAGTCAAAATAAATACATCCAAAAGATACAAACACAAAACGCAGGCCAAGCTGAATTTGGAGACGCGCCCACGTCGACGAAAAAGTCAAAGCCAAAGCCGAAGACGAAGACGAAGACGAAGCCGGTTTGCAGGAACATTGCTGGGGGGCACACGCAAAAAAGGAAGGAAACAGGCATCAAGCATCATCGAGCCAAAGCAACAACTACACACTCAACACACACAACCAACAAGAAGAACGGACAAACAGAGAGAGTGCGAGAGGACAAGTATAAAACTTCAGCAAAGCAGCAAATCGAAAAAATAACAAAAACAACTAAAGTTCCCCTCAATGGCCATCAAAAAAAAAATAAGTAAAAAAAAACGCAGCTAGCTAGCCCCAAGTCAAAGCGAGCGAATGTTGCTTCTGCTGTTGCTGTTGCTGTTGCTCTTCCTATTCCCCATTCATCAACTGCATTTCAACGCCGCGAGGCGATCAGCAGCAGCAGCAGCGCCGCAGAACCAGAAACTTTTCTACTCGTACCGTAAGTATGAATGAAAACGAACGTGTTTTTTTTTTAAATTTTTTTTGTAGAGAGCGCCGCGAGAGTAATATGAATGAATGGAAACGGACGTCACAGTGAGCGAGCGTCCAAAATGAATGAAAGTTGTGGCGCTCTCTTCTGCAGTCGCGGCCGCTGCTCGCCGTTCAGTTTGCTTCTCTTCGCACCAATACACCCAAAGCTTGTAACAATTTCTTACGAATCATAGCATGTTAAAAAATTATATTTTGTTTTACTTTTTCTGTGTCGCTCTTGATGTATATTTTTTTTTTTTTTAGCTTTTCTTCAAAGTTTATGATTAATGTGCGCTGATTAAAGGCGCGCAAATAAATATACATAGTATGTTTATAATTTGAATAAGGGCAGCCTGGATACATTTATATGTATGTTTTTCAATATGCATATGTGAATGTGTGTATCTTTTGTACCTATATACATATATGAATGTATGTACACATTGTAAACTAAATTTACGTGCTCTGTTGCTTTTCCCCCTATTTATTATTATTATTTGTGTTCCCTTTCATTTGGGTGCCCAGCATTTGCGCAGTTGTCGCCGTTTTGCATGTTTTTTGTTGCCAGTTTTATGGCCGATCTTCTAGCGGCAAAAAATAAGTTCATGCCCAGCTACGAAAATGATTAGTAAGGAACAGGGAACAGGGAACGAGAATGGAACATGGGGCTGTTGCTGCGACTTTGATGGGGGCCCATACAACAACAACAAAAAATAACTAAAAGAACGACAAAATGTGCTTGATATAGTTGGCCACTGACTTTTGTCGTACGTTTGCTTTGCGTTGACATTGAAATTGTTTTGGTTTTACTTGTTGATTTTTACGCAGCGATAAGGCATACATATTTTTGTATATCTGTGATTTGTATGTATGTGTTTCGTATGTGTGTGTGTGCGAAGACAAAAATATCTCAATATGTGATTTGTTTTTATAAACAACATTAAATGCGAACTGCCAATGCATTGTTCAAATTTTACTATGCATGCCCACAAGTTCATTAAGTATCTGTAAGATACAATTATGTTCTCATTAGAAAAAGGTTTAAAGTTGTTAACAAATAGGATTAACAATAATAACCATTAAATGGTTTAAGAGATGCAGTCATTGGAAACCGGTTGGAAGCGAACCGTTCCTCTTCGAATCGAATCACAAAAATATATTGCTAGCACAACTAAAAAAAAATGATTTATTTGTGTTAAAATTCTACACTAACAATCTTTGAAAGATAAATTTAATTGGGAGACGATACAAAAATAAAGAAATGCTCACAGCTGCACACAGCCAGAATAAACCGAATAATCTTTTATATTAGACTGGCTTAAGTCAAGTTTATTTTAATACAGCCTCTTTTTATTATTATGAAGGGTGTTGTAAACGCTTTGTTCTTTTTAAGAGTTTCCCACCATTGTACCTCAAACTGAGAGATTTTCATCAGCATTCACACAGCAGAGATGCATACAAATTACCATAGAGCTGCCAGATTCATTAATACATAAAAAACACATAGTATTTAACTACATAGGTGCATGCGTGCTTGTGTCTGTGTGTGTGTGTGTGTTTGTGTGCAATAGAATCAGACGTAAGTGGCAGCATGCAGGCGCACAGTGGTGGCCAAGAATATAGAAGACACATACCAAATGAACAACGACGACGACGACGACGACGTCTTTTTGTCACATAACGTATACGTAAGGTTTGTTGAAAGAGTGAGTGAGTGATGGACGTATTGGCTGATTGACAGCAGCAGCAGGCAGGAGACTGAGGCACTGAGGTGACCAGGAAGGTGGAAGGGAGCACAACACTGAGTGCACATTTAAGATATTTATTTCATGTATTCCAAATGCAAATGTGTGCGAGTGTTTTTTTTTCTGTTCGAATTGAATGACTTGACTTGGGGGCGAATGAGTGAATGAAAGAATGAATGAATCTGTAAGTTCGCTTGGCACTTTGCCGGCGTTTTGGGGCGCGGTGACTGGTTGTGTGTGTATGTGTATGTAAGTGTGTGTAAGTGTTGCATGTGCCACCGAATGGACACCGGAAATAAACGACGTGACTTTTAACAAATACCAACCAACTATGTATATGCATGCATCATATAATAAGCACATATAAACTTATTAGATCTATGCAACAAATTGTCTGCACAATATCTTTCGATCGCATTGTGGTTGTCGACAGCGAACAGCAATCACAATTTTCCTATGGCAGTGCGTTTGTGGTTTATCTTATCGCAAACAATTTGTATTTGGTATTTTTTATCGCTCCGCACAAAAAGCCAATGCGAATAATAAACTTTGCAAAAACAAAATCACACACAATCAAAGAGTCTGACTGATGATGGCACTATTTTGCGCATTTGTGTGTGTGTATGTGTGTGTGTGTGTGGGTGTTTAAATATGAGTATAATATTTTTAATATATGTGCATACACACAGACACAGTGGAGCTCTCCCGATTCGAGTATAGATACATACACATGAATAACCACACAGATACTACACACAAGTCTCTGTGTGTGTGTGTGTGTGCCAAGATAGCGCACAAGACTTGTATACAATCGTTCAAGAAAAGACGAGGCATTCCCACAACATATTGCCATTAATTATTTCAATTTCTAAGAAATGAATTTGTTATCTACAAATGTCTTCGACATTAGCTTCCATATCAAAATTTAGTAAACTCCTATGAAATTGTATTAGGTACATTGGAATTTGGAAATACGAAGCAGACACTATTATTTTTTTAATTTGGAAGTAACCAGAAGAAATCTCTATTTTATACAGATGTCAGTAATATTTGATTTAAGAACAATTCGTAGATTAATTTAGTATGTTTTACACTTACCGATAGAAGCTTCATGATCTGAAATATCCGATAATCTGCATACAGGTAAGTCCTTGCAGTCACTCACTGGTTCCTCTTTAATGTATTTTGCTGTGGACTGTAAAAAATTAATAAAAAAAAAATTTCATTAGTGGTTGAGAAATTGAAATTGATATGAGAACTAATACTAATTAGTTTGCTCCGTTTATATATTTATCTATAAGTTTGTGAAGCTTTCATCTCTTTGAGATAACAATTTTTTCCTTTTCAAACTTGAAGGTGGTATTAAAAAATCGAATGCGATTGATTTTCAATGTATATGACAAGAAATTATCATTCGAACGATCATTTCAAAGGCTTAAAAATTATTTAGGGATTGTATGCGATATGGCTATACTAGAAGAGTTTATTAAGATAGCTCTAAAACTACTGGAAACAGATAAATACACTCTGATCTGCTGATCAATAATATAATCAATAAAAGAATGATTTACAATTTAAAAATATAAACAAATAATTAAAATTCAAACACTGCAACGTCATTAATTTGTAAAAATGTTCAGATTTCAAATCATAGTTTATTAAAAATTTAAGCTGGCATCAGATAATTAATGTTACACGAGTAAATCTGACCCAAATGATGAATAATGTCAAATGGTCGCCTCACTGGGGTAGTTAGACATAAATTTAGTATTTTGAGCTTGGCCACTTTTGGCCAGTTAGTGAATTAGAATGCGGCCCCCTACAAAATCGGGGGCACAATGAAAACAATAGACACTGCGACGTGGAATAGATTGCCACCAATTGTCTGTCGAGGGGAGGGAAGGAGGGTGGATGTTGTTGTCCAAATTGAAGAGTCGGTCCCATGGGCTTGATCATGGCAAGCGCGTTCTAATAAATTAAATTGTACATTTGACTTCTACACACACACACAGAAACGATGATCTGTGGAGATGGGGGGGAATTATTTGTTATGTGTGTGTCTGAGGCTGCTGTTTCTGTCGTTTATTGCCGTTTATGATAATGGCGGTCAAAATAGTCAAATGAAATGTTTCATAAATATCGTAATCAATTGACAACAAACAGACAATTCAATTTGAGTTGGAATTGGAATTTGATTCGAAGCTCAAAAAGTCTCAACAGTTCCTCAAAAAAGTAAAGCTTCTGTTATGTTTTTTGTTGGACCACAAAAAAAAGACAAAAAAACCAAAAAAAAAAATATATATATATATATTAACAAAGCCGAAACTTAAGACACGACTTTTGTCCAGACTATAGATTAAATTACTTGACTGCATTTTCCACACGAGTGCGCATGCGTCCAGGTTCAAAGCAGGTCCTTTGACACTAACAGGCTCGTCAGGCTGTTGACCGAGCAACCGGATGAAAGTGGTCAATCCAACGGATATGTTTACCGCAAACTATGCCAACGACATACATCATGTACTTAAATACCTTCACATGCAAAGCTTAAAAAAAAAACCACTAAGAATACTCGAAGTCGAGATATCCTGAACACAGCTGTTGAAGATTGTATTTCAGGATTGTATTGGAAGTCTT
Organism: Drosophila dives; assembly: GCA_035042365.1. Lineage (NCBI taxonomy): Eukaryota > Metazoa > Arthropoda > Insecta > Diptera > Drosophilidae > Drosophila > Drosophila dives. The sequence goes on from JAWNLJ010000442.1 coordinate 6,974,841, forward strand.
TGACTTTCAAATTGTGGCAGTTATTGCCATCGGGTATCGATATACTTAATATATATATTCTCTAGACTTATAAACTCTGTTACAGACGATCAGATATAGTAGTCGATATATCGAATTATATCAAAGAAAATGCAATGAGTGACATTCCTTTTTTTTTAAATTCATATACCCCTTGCGAGTGTATATATACGAAAAATCGGATCATCATGAGCTGAGCTATTGTCTGTTATAATGAGGCTACAGGGAGAAGCCTTATAAATGCCACATTTTGACTGTATTGTATCCTCGCCATTGTCTGCCGCTTTTGGTAGAGTTGCGTATTTTCTTGATTATTCACATTTCTGGCAAATCTCCTAAGTGGCACACCTATCATTTTCATAGCAAATAAACAAAAGATTTTAGGCAAACAATCCTCAACAACTATGATTTACGCTACGTTTGTCCATCAATATAAAATATGAAGTGGACAAAAAAAACATTCTTAAATCATTCGTATGGATTTCAATTTAGTTGCTGATCTTTTTTTTATTTATAGGTTTGAGTCTTTTAAATGGAGCTTACCGGATTTTCTGATTGTAGGGTATTAAGACACAAAAGCATAATACAATAATACAAAATAATTGCGTTTTTGTTTGGTCAGCCAAATTTAGAATCAATCGACGTGCTATGCATATCAAAATTGCCCCAAGATCGCGTCAACCTGTCATTGCTGGAGCTGATCAACTGTGATGCCTGCCAAACGGGCATGGAATATGATGCATACATGATCGATCAGCCAACTGATCTATAGTCAAGTCTAGCTATGATTGCTCTCCAGGATTACAGGTGCATACAATCCTCGATCAATTCATACAGAGTAAGTCAGGGCTATCGACAGCTGATCAAAAGTTAAATCTATTTATGTGGAAAACATTAACACAGAATTCAGACAATCGACTGATAATAAATTGTTTTGGTCAATTATTTTAGTAATTAATTTACTAAGAGTTACATAAACAAAAAAGATTTGATTTTTATCTTCGTAACAACAGGGAAAAACGTAATATCAGATTAAAGTAGAGTCTGTGAGTGATGAAAATATATTTAAGGCAGATTCCAGACAATCGACAGCTAATAGATAATCCTGAATGACATGATTAATTTACTAAGATTTTGTTTAAAAAACTAAGATTTAATTTTTATCTTCTTAAAATCCAACACAACTAAGTAAAATTTTGTAGTTACAAATCGCTAGTTTTTGACAACTGATAAATTGAATAAAATTAGTTTAAAAGCTTACCTCAACCAGGCTGGATAGAAATGTGACTTTTCGATTCTTTTTAAGGCGCATGTTGCTGGTGTTGCTGGTGTTGTTGTTGTTGCTACTGTTGCTGTTGCAACTGTTGTTGTTTAATATAGAGTTGGTGGAATTGTAGTTGGTCTTAAATAAATGTTGTCCTGCGTTGAAGCCAAAGAGATCGTTGATATTCACCGCCCTATCGAGAAAGGAGTGTGTTGCACTTGCCGTTGCCGTTGTTGTTGCAATTGCCGCTGCTGTTGGCAGCGCGGGAGGCAGCATAAATTTCGTTGCAGATAGATCTGTCTTACAAATCGCCAGTTCCATATTGTTCACTCATCTAGAATGAAGAAGAAAACAAACAAAATAATTTCATAAGTAATCAATTGAATTAACTGGTTCAATTGGGCGCTTTATTGGGCCTATTAGTTAGCAGCGAGGTCGCCTCAGTGGTCTTTATGGACCTCGTTCACACCTTCAACTATGGCCGCTGTTAGCACCTTTCTGCTCAATTTGAGCCAGGGATGCACTGTTGACTCTAGAAATTATGACACTCTGGTGCGACTCAACCTGCGTCCGGGCAAACTATATACATTGGTAAGTAAGTACACAGTGTGTACACAGTAAGAGCGATCGGTGTGTTTTTAAATTGCTTGCGACACGAGACACGCCAACATCAAAGTGTTGTCCGCCCCATTTTGAGCAGCTCAACGGCGACAAGGCCACAACAAAAGGAGCCGCTTCGGTTTGCATATAAAAGACGGTTTTGTTTATACAGCATCATATAGTTCTTTTTTTTTATTTTGAGCCAAAGGGGTATGATATTTGTACGATTTTCTAAATATATATTTCTAATGGATTTATATTTGTGGCTGGAGTTCTTCAATATTTGCCAAAGCCACAAGGAATGACGCTGATGTTTAATGTTGCTTTCAGAGAATTGGCTTGTTTTTAAAGTTACTTTGAAGTTGCATATTCCCCCGTGAAAAAAATAAGATTCACTCTCAGAGATTGGGTTAGTTTCTTGAATTTGATTTTGATCACAGACTCTTGGGGAACGATAAATATTCTTATACTCAGAGCAGGTTGAGCTTCTTTCAGTTCACTTTTTGAAATCATAAAAATGGAAAGATGTTTCTAGATGATAAATCCTAAACTTTTTGTGTGACTTCCAGAACACAATTAACATATTTTTATATATTATATAGATAAACATAATGGGTCACAATAGCATCCGGTAGGGTTGCTATCAAACTGCCAAAGACAGAATTTGCTGATAAGCTGACCGAGATCTTTTAGCATAATCTTTTATTCTACCAAAAATGACAAAAGAAATAAAACCCACAATTGCATTTATTATCAAACGGATGTGCGGCTTAGTACTTAGCAAGAAATAAATAAATTGGAAAAACACCAAAATCTAGAGCCAGAAATATGACAAGACCCGCACTACTGCTATACTTTATATATATATATATATATATATATATATATATATATATATATATATATATATGGATATGGAATAAAGAAGCTGTTGTTTTGATGCAACTATGAATAATACAACTCCGAGATAAATTCAAGTAAACAATTACGCATTTTAAATTATATTAAGACGTATTACAGTTGCGATAAGCAACAAAAAGTCGTTGCACAATTTTCTGATCAGTATATACTTGGTATACATGTACATACACTTAAAAAAAAAAATATACGAAAAATAAAATAAGTATCTCTATTTTTCAGCAATTTATTGTTAATATTAGAATAGAATCTTAAAAGTTGAGATGCAAACAATTATTAAGAAAATTATTACTAAAATACAGATATTCGGTTCGATGTAATCGAAACTCCTGATTTTTCCTGAGTGTATGTATATATATTGTTAATATGTATGGATGTATGAGAAGCTTGATGCGTAGCTAAGTTATGCATTGAGCAGCGGTTTCTGAATCCGAATCCGAATCTGAATCTGATTGTGGACGTGTTTGCCTAATTAGATACGTTATGCAAATAAAGTTTGGGATTCGTGACGATGACGTTGTCGCTTGGAAGTGTCGTCTGTATTATATGGCAAACAGTTATCTCGTTTGTTATCTGCCATCTGCATATACATACATATCTATATATACATATATCTCTATATATAGACCTATTTACATACAAATATATAAATGTTAAGTGCTGAGATTCTGATTCGCATTGATCTAACTGCATAAATTGTTGTGAAATCAATTTAAATTTGATTTGCTGATTTGATGGCCGTTAGTTGTATAGATCTGGCCAACTGGCTAACCCCAATTACACCCACACACGCACACACAGCCACACATACAGAGGCACAAACACACACATACACACCCAGAGAGAGAAACTGTCACAGATCAAGTGTGATTGAGTGCAGTAAAAACGAATTTAAGTTAATCAACATTTAAATGGATAATAAAATCCCAGTGTGCAGTCAACAACTGCATTCAATTTTTAGTGCAATCAAAATCAATGCAGAAACTGCAAAAAAAAACAACAATATATATTTATATATAAATATACATAATATGTGATAAATATGGTATATGAATAAGCATCTAATTGATTTGACAGCGCAATAGTGCATTTAGTGCGATTTTCTATATGCAAACTATTATAGCATATACATAAATATATACATAAATATGTATATATATAAATTTATATATTATATCTAAGTTTATTCGGCATATATAAGTATGTACTCAGTACACTTCGCAAACGAAAATAATTTATTGACGCATAAAAGTGGCAAAAATAATAAGCAAACGAATTTTCCGATTGATTTTACGTGTCCGCTGAACATTTCGACGGTATAATTGAACTTACAAGTGAATTGTGTGATTTAATAATGTATAAATAAAATGTACAATTTTATTCAAAGTGTTTGCTTTGAGAATCATCAAGCTGTCGAGTTGGTCAAGTGGCAGTTAAAAATGATAGCAATTATCAGCAAGTAAGCCAAGTAGCAGACACTTTAATCTGTTGGTCAAAGAGCTTATTATCAGTCAATTAACAAGAATATATAAGTAACTTACAGTTATACTATAATATTGTTGTTCTTAATTAACACTTAAATGTTGTTGACAAACTTTCATCTTTCATCAACAAATTTTATTAAGCCTACGCTTATCTACTTAATAATTGTTTACAAAGTACCTTTGATGTGGAAGTTGTCTGATTGCCAAGACTTCACATAACATATTGGAAACATGTGCATGACGTAAGGGAGACAAATCCAAACAAATTGTGTAATTTTTGTGCCCACTATCCACAATCTGGTATCTTAGCAAAACGAAATTATCTGACAGCTCAGCCAAGGAGCTCAGATAAGAAGGAGCAGCCCAAAAGGCAGCAACAAGCAGGCAGTAAGTGATTGCCACTTTCTACGAAGATAGAATTCCAAATCGGAGCATATGTTTTCCCTAGAAAAGTGCGAGTAATATGCATCGACCATATTTCGGTTGGTTGCCACAGATACAACACACACACACATACACAATAAGAAGAGAGCTGGTAAAAAAAAAAAATAAGAAAAAATGATCAGGCCAACTGTGTGCGGGACAACGGGCAGCAGATGCTCAAGAAACATATTGTAAACGAATATGATATTTCGATATGGTGCACACTCCTTGCACAGCCTCCGAATCAGAGTCACAGCCACAGGCACAGGCAGACCCAAGCCGAGGCCCAGACGGTGACGACGGCGACAGCGTGGCATGCAACAATAGGGGTGCAATTTTCAGTGTGCACGTAACGGTAGAATATATATTTTAGTTGCTGTTACTGTGGCTGGGTCTGTTTTTTTTTTTTTGGAAAAGGGATCTTCAGTGATCTTCTCCTCGTCTGCGACTGCGCACATGTGTTGACTGTCTGTCCCGGTGTCCGCCCCTACTCCTACTCCCTATCTGAATCTGTGTGTATGTTTGTGGCATCGATTTTGAACTCAGCCTGTCTGCGGCAGGTTGATATCCCGAAAAAGAAAGGACAACAACAACAACAACATTTTACGTAGCATGGGGCAACGAACCAACATACAAAATGCAGTGAACTGTAAGTGAGGAACATGTATTTTTGAAATCGGTCAAATCGGTGGTAAAAAGTGTGCGAACTGAACAAAGTTAACACAATTATCTACCAAAATATCATTGAAAACTATTTCAAGGTATAAAGTTATAAATTAGATTTTATCCAAGTAATTTTTGCTTATTTATTATTAAGAATTACATTTAATTGCTTGCTTGCTGTGCAATAATTTATCTGAACTAGCAAAAATTGTTATAATTAACTCTATTTCTGTAAGAGAAGATATTCGAATTCATTTTTTAAAGAATCTCATGTGATGTGATTTCTTATCCTAACATGAATATATCCCTAATATTATTGTTAATTTGCTTATTTTTATTTTGTATTTGCATCACCATTAAGCCCCATAAAAACTATCAGCATTTGTTTGCTCCACTTCATCAATGATCGTAAATGTTCTTACGCGTTCATTGGTCCACATTTAGAAACCAACAGAATCCAACAGTAGCGCTTTAAAAAACGATTGCATGGTAACAAAAATAAAAAATAAAACTAAAAAACAGAAAACAGAAAACCACAAGCATTAACGCATCCCCATTAACGAAATGGGAATCGATGGCCATAAAAGTGAGAATAGGAAACCAAAAAAAAAGACAAAAAGAAATGCAATCAGAGGTAGCACCGGAAACTGTAACAGTAGTAATTTCAATTATGTTCAAGGGTTAAGAGGCACCAGCAGCATAAAATGACCAATTCCCCGCACCCGTCCCCACTCTATTCTATACCCAATAAACGCAACAATCTAAAAGATCGCCAACAATCCTGGCCACAAAGCTGAATTGCTTTGATAGTTACCAACAGTTTTTACAAACCAGTTTTTCCTAGATTCATTCAAGAAAACAGGCAACACACACACACATACACATCCACACACGCACGCATAGGTGTGGGCACATATCAAAAGGGTTTGCAGCTTGTAGCTAGAGTTGAATAAAAAAAATACTTCAACTACTGTTTTCAACACTTCACTCACCGGTGGGGCAATAAAATGGAGGCGCGTGCAACGCCCCTCAAATGTAAGACGAGGTAGCCGTTTGTATATATTTTGTTTTGTGTCTTTCCCTTTGCGTTATGTCTTCGGCAGAAGAGTCTTTATTCTGGTTTTTATTAGGGTATCCAAATTAATTACAACTTCAAATTAGGCGCACAATCTTGATCGGGGAAACATAGGCCAGAAAGCAGGAGCTGCCGACAGCTTTTTGATATTTCAGCTCAGACTCTTTCTCTCCCAATCTATCTTTCGCTCTTTGGCACAGAGTTTTGTGTATGTATCTGTTTGTTGTTTTGTGGTATCTGTGTAACCCTCTGTTTATATCGCGTGGATGGATCAGCAGGCAGGTTGATTATGGCCCGCAAACGAGAGAGATTACGTACGTGCCTGAAACAAAGCGCACGAAAGGAAACCGCTCAGAACTGGGATCGGGCAACGGGTCGCGTCTTGGCTTTAGTTCGGCTTATAAGACACAACGCTGACGGCGACGCGACAGAGATCGAACGACGACGGATCAGTGCGCGACCCACACAAACTCAAACACAAACACAGACACGACTACACACACACATATATGCGCACGCACAGACGATCTCTTAAGCGATTTTGTGGTTTTGTAGACAGATTTTTTTTTTTTTTTTTTTGAATCGTTGGTTGCTCCGTTTTGCGGCTCTTTACACACACAGACAGCAAAAAGGTTTAGCGTTTAGCCTTTTTTGAAGCAGCTCTATTGCTATTTTTGGCTCATTCAATATTTGCACAGCCACTCGAAGTTTGTTTAGACAGCCACCAAAATGTATTATAAATTTATTTACTTTTTTATTCAATTTTGTATTGCACTCATTTCGATGACACAATAAAAACAATAACAACAATTGAGAATATAAGATTTGCCCATCGATTTGCGTTTATTTCATTCTTTGGCAACAACCGACAGACGACAGACACACGACGACGCACATGCGATCACAGCAAATATAATTCTCGCTAATTAAATTGTGTACGCTTGTGCGTTTATTTTTTTCGATTGCTGTTTGTTGTTTGTTTTGTATTGCGGATAGAGTTAAGCAGCATTTAAATATTCAAAGCAGATAACCGTTAGCAAATGCGAGAGGAAAGCAGCACACACAACATATCGCGTCCAATCGCAAAGAGAGTCGACAACAAACTAAAGCAGGCAGCGGCGGCAGCAGCAAACCGCCGACGCCGACGCGCTGCTCATGTGTGAGGGAATTGAGCGAGCGGAGCAAGTGCCTGCTGAATCAGAAGCACGAAAAGCAGAACACAAGAAGAAGGAGCGCTAAAGCAAAGAACGGAGAGTGCTGTAAGGAGAGAGGAGAGCGACGAACGTGGTGGAGCTTGAGAGTGCGGCAACTGATAACGCCAAAAAAGCGAGAGTATCTTTTTGCGCTACTCATGTGGGCAAGTCTGTATTTAAATGAGTATGTGTGTGTGTATGTATGGGTGTGCGCGCTATATAAAATAAAAGACGCAATATTTAATAAATTATTATATATATATGCATTTAATATTTACCTACTCGTATATGCAAAAATAAGTGTCAAATGCACGCATTGAAGATCAACAAAGAGAACCAAAATTACAATTTTCCGCAAGCAAAATGAAAAGTAGTGAGAGCACACACACACACAATTAAGCATATGCGATTTGTATGAGCGAAAAGAAAATCAGAATAACCCAAACAACAAAAACAATGTGTTTTTACGAGAAGAGCAACAACAACCATGATAAAATAAAAACTCTGCGTGGTCAGAACGATACAAGTGTGTATAAGTGTGTGTATGTGTATATGTTAGGTAGCTGAGTGAGCAAGCGTTTTTGTGTGTGTGCAGCAATAATTTTTAGCAAGCAACGCACAGTGACACAAAACCACAAATTAACTGTTCAATTGTACCCACTGTGCATATGAAACGCTCCCATAAAGGCTGCAAACAGGTTTACAAACATACATAAACGCACACAAACACACACACATACAGCCAGAGAGACACACACATACGCATGCCTGCACATATATATTTAAATTCTGGCAACGCTTTTCGCATAAGTTACTCATATGTTTATACAGCTTGTATGTGCGTGTATTAAACTACATTTGTATAAGTGCATCATTGTGCATAAGGCAAATAAGATTTAACGGCTCCTGCTCCCTGTTGCATGTTGCATGTTCCATTGGCAGCCTTGCATAACGAACACGTGTAACAAATATGGTTGACTGGCAGCGGTAGCGAAGCGATTGTCAACTTTTGCGCAGGGGCAGAAATTTAATAGCTCTCAAGCGACAAGTGCACGGCGCAGCGACAGGACGAACTCAACGAAAGAGAGTTGCCATACTCCCTGAGAGAGAGAGAAACAGCAAGAGAGTGCGAGAAAGAATGAGAGAGGAAAAAAAGAGCGCTTGCGCGCAGCTCTCATGGTGTGTATGTGCTGCGCACGCATATATATAGAAATGTATGTGTGTTTGTATGTGTTGCTTGGCGACTGCATTTTTACTACGCGTGTAGGTGAGCCGGATTTTTATGAATGAATTTGGTTGTGTGCGTGTGTAATTTGATTTGACGTTGAAAATATGCACAATGTAAGCATACACATAATGGAAAATAAACGGTGAACAAAACAGGCTGAAATACACACATATATGTATAATATTTGTGTATGCATGTGTGTAAGATATGTGTGTACGTGTAGGTTCAGCAACATTCGGAGGGCACATTTTGATTTATTCTTACTGTCGAGATATAACTAGCAATATTTCTCACACACCTATTTTAAATAATTTATGCATTAATAGCTTATTCTTTAATGCAAGTATCTAAGCGCTAAGTACGATATTGGTAAATACTAAAATAAATATATGACTGCCAAATTGTATTTGCTTTACTGTGGTATGCGTATAATATATTTTACTACTTTTGACAAATTTACTTGTAACGTTTCGAGTTTTTAAAAATTTAACTGCGAGTTTCGTTAAGTGAGCAGCTACTTTCGTTCAATTTGAAATTAGATGCAGCCAACCTTACGCTACGCAATTTCTTTGCTCACGTGAAGTAGGCGGCACTAGAAACGCAATGATGAGTCGATAGTTTTAGTACTTGTCACATCGCTAGATGCAGCAAATGGCGCCAAATGAATTCTGCTGTTTTGTGTGTTATAAATAAATAATAAATGCAGCATAAATAAAACAAAACAATGGCTGATTTTGGCAAAGCAAAAGTGTTACAAAACACGGGGAAATTCGTGAGCGAAACGCGTGCCGAGGGGTAAGTACAGCTGAAGTGACAAGTCAAAAGCTGTTTTATTGTTATTTTTGCTTTGCGCAGCGATGATTTCTTCAATGAGGCCGGATACCGCCAGTCGCGCGAAAATGATAAAATCGACTCTAAATATGGCTTTGACCGAGTCAAGGATAGCCAGGAGCGCACTGGCTACCTCATCAACATGCACACGGTGAGTTGTCACTTGAAGAAATTCAATAACAAATGTTCTCCTTGCCCGTTTTCAGAATGAAATTCTGGACGATGATCGTCGCCTGGTTGCCGCCCTGGATTTGTTCTTCATTCAGATGGATGGTTCGCGCTTCAAGTGCACTGTGGCCTACAAGCCGTATTTGCTGATACGTCCCGAGGCGAGCATGCAGCTGGAGGTGGCACGTTTTCTCGGCCGCAAGTATTCAGGGCAGTTGGCCAGTTTGGAGCACGTCAGCAAGGAGGATCTCGATTTGGCCAATCATTTGGCTGGGCTGCAGCAGCACTACCTGAAGCTCTCGTTCCTCAACCAGACGGCCATGACCAAGGTGCGTCGCGAACTGATGGCGGCAGTGCGTCGCAACACAGAACGCGAGAAATCCAATACATACTACATGCAAATGTTGGCCAGTTCCCTCGCCCAATCCTCAGGCAGCGCCGAAGATGGCAGCGGCAAGCGACAGCAGGATTATATGGATTGCATTATGGATATACGGGAGCACGATGTGCCGTATCATGTGCGTGTCTCCATTGATTTGCGCATCTTTTGTGGCCAGTGGTATAATATACGTTGTCGCAGTGGCGACGAGTTGCCCGTCATCACTTGTCGGCCGGATATATTGGACAGGCCGGAGCCGGTGGTGCTGGCCTTTGACATAGAGACAACAAAGCTGCCGCTGAAATTTCCCGATGCGCAAACGGATCAGATTATGATGATCTCGTATATGATCGATGGCCAGGGATATTTGATAACGAATCGAGAGATTATCTCGTCCAATGTGGATGACTTTGAGTATACGCCAAAGCCGGAGTTTGAGGGACACTTCATCATCTTCAACGAGGAGAACGAGATGCAGCTGCTGCAGAAATTCTTCGATCACATCATGGAGGTGCGTCCGCACATTGTGGTCACGTACAATGGCGACTTCTTCGACTGGCCGTTTGTGGAGACGCGTGCGGCTGTCTACGATCTGGATATGAAGCAGGAGATTGGCTTCTCCAAGATGCGCGACGGCATCTACCTGAGTAGACCATCAATTCACATGGACTGCCTCTGCTGGGTGAAGCGTGACTCCTATTTGCCCGTTGGCTCGCAGGGCCTGAAAGCGGTGGCCAAGGCCAAGTTGCGCTACGATCCCGTCGAACTCGATCCGGAGGATATGTGTCGCATGGCCGTTGAACAGCCACAGGTGCTGTCCAATTACTCCGTTTCCGATGCAGTTGCCACATATTATCTTTATATGAAATATGTGCATCCTTTTATATTCGCTTTGAATACGATTATCCCCATGGAACCGGATGAGATATTGCGCAAGGGATCGGGCACACTGTGCGAAACGCTGCTGATGGTTGAGGCATATCATGCGAACATTGTCTTTCCCAACAAGCATCAGAGCGAGCTGAACAAGCTTTCGCTCGAGGGCCACGTCCTCGACTCCGAGACCTATGTGGGCGGCCATGTGGAGGCGCTGGAGTCGGGTGTCTTTCGTGCGGACATCCCCTGTCGCTTTCGCCTCGATCCGCATATGGTCAGCCAGCTTATGGAGCAGGTGGACGCAGTGCTGAAGCATGCCATCGAGGTGGAGGAGGGCATACCCCTGGAGCTGGTCAGCAATTTGGCTGAGGTGAAGGAGGAGATTTTGCAGGCATTGCAGGGACTCCACGACATACCCAATCGACTGGAGCAGCCGGTCATCTATCATCTCGATGTGGGTGCCATGTACCCAAACATTATTCTCACGAATCGCCTGCAACCATCGGCCATGGTCACTGACATTGATTGTGCCGCCTGCGATTTCAATAAGCCCGGCGTGCGTTGCAAGCGTTCCATGGATTGGTTGTGGCGTGGCGAAATGTTGCCCGCCTCGCGCAACGAGTTCCAGCGTATACAGCAGCAGCTGGAAACGGAAAAGTTTCCATCGCTCTTCCCTGGCGGACCAACGCGTGCCTTCCACGAGCTCTCCAGGGAGGATCAGGCAGCGTACGAGAAGAAACGCCTCTCCGACTACTGCCGCAAGGCGTACAAGAAGACAAAGATCACCAAGCTGGAGACACGCAACTCGACCATCTGCCAAAAGGAAAACAGCTTCTATGTGGACACAGTGCGCGCCTTTCGCGATCGTCGCTACGAATACAAGGGTCTCACCAAGACGGCCAAAGCATCTGTGAATTTGGCGACCGCCTCTGGGGATGCTGCGGAGATAAAGGCCGCCAAGGGACGCGAGGTGCTCTACGATTCGCTACAGTTGGCGCATAAGTGCATCCTCAACTCCTTCTACGGCTATGTGATGCGTCGCGGTGCCCGTTGGCATTCCATGCCCATGGCGGGCATTGTTTGCTTGACCGGGTCCAATATTATCACCAAGGCACGTGAGATTATCGAGCGGGTTGGTCGTCCTTTGGAGCTGGACACGGATGGTATCTGGTGCATCCTGCCCGGCTCGTTTCCCCAGGAGTTCACGGTGCACACAACGCACGAGAAGAAGAAGAAGATTAACATCTCGTACCCAAATGCTGTGCTCAACACAATGGTCAAGGATCACTTCACCAACGATCAGTACCATGAACTGCGCAAGCCGGAGACGGCCGGAGAGTCGCCCAGCTACGATGTACGGGATGAGAATTCGATCTTCTTCGAGGTGGACGGTCCGTATCTGGCAATGGTCCTGCCCGCCGCCAAGGAGGAGGGCAAGAAGCTCAAGAAACGCTATGCGGTCTTCAATTTCGATGGCTCCCTGGCTGAGCTGAAGGGTTTCGAGGTGAAGCGTCGCGGCGAACTGCAGCTGATCAAGAATTTTCAGAGCTCCGTTTTTGAGGCGTTTCTGGCGGGGAGCACATTGGAGGAATGCTACGCGTCTGTGGCCAAAGTGGCCGATTATTGGCTGGATGTGCTTTACAGTCGCGGCTCCAATCTGCCCGACTCGGAGCTGTTCGAGCTGATTGCCGAGAACAAGTCGATGTCGAAGAAGCTCGAGGAATATGGCGCCCAGAAGAGCACCTCCATATCGACGGCCAAGCGTCTGGCCGAGTTCTTGGGCGAGCAAATGGTCAAGGATGCGGGCCTGGCCTGCAAATATATCATATCCAAGAAACCGGAAGGTGCACCTGTGACGGAGCGTGCTGTGCCGCTGGCCATCTTTCAGTCGGAGCCAAGTGTGCGGCGTCATCACTTGCGACGTTGGCTCAAGGACAATACGATGGGCGATGCGGATATACGAGATGTGCTCGACTGGAACTATTATATTGAACGCTTGGGCGGCACCATTCAAAAGATTATCACCATACCGGCGGCGTTGCAGGGCTTGGCTAATCCTGTGCCGCGGGTAAGTCATCCGGATTGGCTGCACAAGAAGATGCTGGAGAAGAACGATGTCCTGAAGCAGCGACGCATCAACGAGATGTTCACCAGCAGGCCACGTCCCAAACCAGCGCTGGGCACCGAGGACAAGCAATTGGAAATGGAATTGGGCGACATGGAGGATTTGGCGGGCAAGCAGGACTCGGAAGCCAGCACCTCCGGTAGACCTATGGTGACCAAGCGCAAACGTGTCCAACTCGACGACGATGAAAATGCAGCAGAGGCATCACCACAGGCCAAGACCTGGCGTCAGGCGCTGGGTGCACCACCCGCCATTGGCGAGACCCGAAAGACGATCCTGGAATGGGTGCGTTTCCAGAAGCGCAAATGGGCCTGGCAACACGAGCAGCGTCAACGTTGCCGCCAACAAAGCAAACGCCTGCGACATGGCGATGACTCAGCAACGGGTGCAGCCTCGGCACAGGCAGCGACCAGGGCAACCACAGCAACGGCCACATTGGGTGGCTTCCTGCGACGTGCACAGCGTACGCTGCTGGATCAACCATGGCAGATCCTTCAACTGGTGCCGGTCAACGATTTGGGCCAATTTACTGTGTGGGCGCTCATCGGCGACGAACTACATCGCATCCGGCTGACAGTGCCACGCATTTTCTATGTGAATCAACGCAGTGCGGCGCCACCCGAGGAGGGTCAGCTCTGGCGCAAGGTGAATCGCGTCTTGCCGCGTTCGCGTCCCGTTTACAATCTGTATCGGTACAGTGTGCCCGAGCAGCTGTTCCGGGACAATTGCCTGGGCATGCTGGCGGACTTGGCCACCCCCGACATCGAGGGCATCTACGAGACGCAAATGACTTTGGAATTTCGTGCCCTCATGGACATGGGCTGCATTTGCGGAGTGCAGCGCGAGGAGGCACGTCGTCTGGCCCTGCTGTCCACCCGTGAGCTGGAGAGCTTCAGCATTGAGCAGCTAGAGCAGCGACCCCAGACACACATCCGATATCTGCATCAGGCCGGCACAAAGCTGCGCAAGATCTATCTGTATCAGCACAATATACCCACCGCCAAGAAGGAGATGTGGGCACTGTTCCTGCTGCCCAGCAAGAAGGCAATGGTCTTCGCCTTGGACACGGTGCGTGCCAATCAAATGCCCAACATGAAGCAGCTCTACACGGCGGAGCGACTGGCTCTGATCAAGAGTCTGCAGCAACAGACACAGGTGGAGAAACTGCCTCTGGAGGACTTCAGCTTTGATCTGCTAATCGAGGTGGATGTGAAGCAGATCTACAGGCACATTCAACGTGCCCTTTCCGCCTATAAGCAGGAGCAGCCGGGACCCACTATGCTCTGCCTGCAGACGGCAACGGAGGCACGTAAGCTGAGCGCTGCGATGCCCGTGCTGCTTGAGTTCCCGCAGGTACAGATCCACATCTCGGATGACGCCAGCCTGCTGTCTGGGCTCGACTGGCAGCGTCAGGGTGCTCGGGCTGTGGTGCGTCACTTTCTCAATTTGAACAATGTGCTGGAGTTGATGTTGGATCAGTGTCGTTATTTCCATGTACCCATTGGCAACATGCCGCCGGACACGGTGCTCTTTGGTGCGGATCTCTTCTTTGCCCGCCTGTTGCAGAAGCACAACTTTGTGCTCTGGTGGTCGGCGAGCACACGGCCCGATTTGGGTGGTCGCGAGGCAGACGACAGTCGTCTTCTGGCCGAGTTCGAGGAGAGCATTAAAGTTGTCCAGAATCGTGCTGGTTTCTATCCGGATGTCTGCGTCGAACTGGCCCTGGACAGTCTGGCGGTGAGTGCACTGCTCCAATCGAACAAGATCCAGGAAATGGAGGGCGCCTCATCGGCCATAACGTTCGATGTGATGCCACAGGCATCCCTCGAGGAAATGATTGGCACTGTGCCGGCGGCTACATTGCCCAGCTATGATGAGACTGCTCTCTGCTCGGCAGCGTTTCGTGTGATGCGCTCCATGGTGAATGGCTGGCTGCGTGAGGTGTCCATCAATCAGAACATCTTCTCCGATTTCCAAATAGTGCACTTCTATCGCTGGGTCCGCTCCAGCAATGCCCTGCTCTACGATCCGGCGTTGCGCAGATCCCTCAACAATCTGATGCGCAAAATGTTCCTGCGCATCATTGCCGAGTTTAAACGTCTGGGCGCCACCATTGTCTATGCGGACTTTAACCGGATCATACTCAGCTCCGGCAAGAAGTCGGTGACCGCTGCGCTGGGCTATGTGGATTATGTTGTGCAGAGTTTGCGCAACAAGGAAATGTTCCATTCCATACAGTTGAGCTTTGAGCAGTGCTGGAATTTTATGCTCTGGCTGGACCAGTCCAATTTCTCCGGCGTACGCGGCAGATTGCCCAAGGGCATTGATGAGACAGTCACCTCCATTGTGGCGGGCAACACAACGTTGCAGCAGAGTCAGGCCAGAAATGAGCGGCGCGATGGCAACGACGATAATGATGACGATGATGATGAGGATGATGATGTGCAGGCACTTGAAGCAGCCCTCGATGAACAACAAGCGGAGGGGGATGAGGAAGAGGAGGAGCTTGCATTGGAGCTTAATTGGACCATTGGTGAGCAGCTGCCGGATGAGAACGAGTGTCGCGAGAAATTCGAATCGCTGCTGACGCTCTTCATGCAATCTCTGGCGGAGCGCAAGAGCACCGAGCAGGCCATCAAGGATATATCTCATTGTGCCTTCGACTGTGTGCTCAAGCTGCACAAGAACTATGGCAAGGGCAAGGCAAGTCCGGGCCTGGAACTGATACGCACCATGGTCAAGGTGTTGAGCGTGGACAAGGGTTTGGCGGAGCAGATCAATGAGCTGCGTCGCAACATGTTGCGCCTGGTGGGGGTGGGTGAGTTCTCCGATCTGGCCGACTGGACAGATCCCTGTGATACGCACATCATCAACGAGGTCATCTGCAAGGCGTGCAATCATTGTCGCGACCTAGATCTCTGCAAGGACAAACAGCGCGCCCTAAAGGAAGGAATGTGAGTAGAATGCAGATTTATCCCATAATTAAATATCAATTAATAAATGTTATTTGATTGCAGTCCGGTTTGGCTGTGCGCCCAGTGCTATGTGGCCTACGACAATGAGGATATTGAGATGCGCATGATTGATGTGCTCCAGCGCAAGATGATGTCCTATGTGCTCCAGGATCTACGCTGTGTGCGCTGCAACGAAATCAAACGCGAAAACCTCGCCGAGTTCTGCACCTGTGCTGGCAATTTTGTGCCCCTAATCAGTGGCAAGGAGATTGAGACGCTCCTCAACACATTTAGCAACGTTGCCAGCTACCACAAGATGCAGTTGCTCCAGCAGACTGTGCAGCAGGCGCTAAAAACTCCTCGTTAAAAATTTAAATATTTAAGTAACAGTTAAAAATAGATTTCAATTTGTGTGGATTAAAATCATTTTGCATTGTTTAAATTGGAATATTTTTTAACTCGATCCAAATTGACTCCGAATTTTTGCTCACACAAACTTAACTCAAAGATTTAAATAATTAATTATAATAATACATTGAACTAAGTTTAAAAACTTATGTCAACATAATAATACGGTCTAAATTATTTGGCAATCAGTTAAGAAACATTCAAATTATTTCAAAACTGTCTCAAAAGTGATAAACAACATTGAATTTTGTAAAAAAAAAACAAGTTTTTTTTATGTTGCGTTGCATTTTTATTAGACAAAAAACGTTTTAAAGCGATGAAAAGAAAAAAGTAAAATTAAAAAACTATTTAGTGGGTAGATTACATTATCTTTACGGCTCTACCATCGCGAATATACTCTTCAAATTGCTTGTCATCCAAGTGTCCGGGATCGAAGTCGTTAATAATCTGAGGAAGCTCTGGATTATCCAACATGCTTGTGTGATTGCCCTCGATGACCTTAAGGGTAACTTTACCCGTGGTTAGCTGGGAAACACAATAATCTTCATCGATATCCTGCAGGGCGACCTCTGAGGGACGAACTAACATAATGGGACACTTCAAATCCTTTATGCTGTTCAGATCGAATTTCCCTGCCATTTTTACCCTTCGGAACATGGCATTGACCATCACTTTGGAGTAGTCTCTACTATATAGATTCTGTTTGTCCACATAAGTCATGAACAGAACCATTTTCTCCTCGACCGTATTGAGCTTGTAGAAAGCTTCTGTAACATTCTCCTTAGTTTCCCCTGGGAATATTAGACTGACAATGGTCGCCAAGAGCAAGTCATACAGGGCGATATCTGGGAAATTTTCTCCCAGTTGTAAGTTTGTTAGTTTCGTTAGGAAATGCGGTGCACCATCTATCAAAAGGACATGTCCACGATAACCCAATTGCTCCAGCAGTGCGGCCAGCTGAAGTGCCACATACGATCCAAAGGAATATCCAATTAGGTAGAATGGAGCTGATGGCTTCAACAGAGCTTTCACATGCTACAACAACAAAAGATTAATGAATAAATTCCACTAATAAATTCCACAAAATCTTTAATCTTACCTCCAATGTCTGTTGACCAATATCACTGATCGTCTCCAGCTGTGGAAACTGATGGAGTTGCAATACATTCGCCTTGCTGTTCAACTTGGCACCAATATTATACCATGCCTGGCCAGCTGTTCCTTCCATACCAGGTATAATGATATTTGGTGTAGCGATTTGCTTTGCCAGTGTCGCACTCGTTTTGAGGGGATACATTATGTGAGCGGAATTGGTCTCATCACCCAAATTGCGCACCAACAGATCCATACCCAATAGTTTGCCTTCGGATGCAAAGACCATTTTTACCGCATCCTTATTATCATTTTCCCTTGCCTCCATAAACTCTTGCAGCTTCTGGAAGGTGAGTGATCGCAAATCCTGAGGAGTCAACACCAGTTCAAAGTCACGTTCCAGCGTTTGCTTGATTTCGACGGCCATAAGTGAGTCCATGCCCATTTCGGATAACGTTGTGCCCAGCGAGACAGACTTCAAGTCGCGTATACCCATTATATGCATCACCGTATCGATAACACTTTCGTTTCCTGTACGACCCGAGCGCTTCTCGGCAACAACCATGCTGGCGACAATGGCAGATTTTGCCGAGAGCAATGTATCCAGTTCCTGTAGGCAAGATGAAATTCTTTGCTGCAGTGTTCCACCGATTTCCATGTCAATTTTATCTTCGGCCATGTCGGCGACTAGTCCCACCTCGCCCACAGCACCCCATTGAATGGCCTTTGCCGGCAGACCAGCACGGCTGCGACCCTCGATGATGCGCTCCATGACTGAATTGGCCATGCCATAATTGGTTTGTCCAGCATTTCCACGGCCACAGGACACACTTGAGAACACTACGAAATGCTCCAGCTTCGGGCACAAGGTGCGTGATAATGCATCCAAATGCTTGGTGGCCACCGCCTTTGGCGAGAAGCTTTGAACAAATTGCTCCAAATTTTGATTGGCAAAGATACCATCTCGTAGTGCAACTGCCAGATTGAAGATGCCGCCAACCGGACCCAGTTTAGCAGCCTCTACCAAGAGATTTCGACAGCCCTCAACGGTTGATATATCTGCTGTGTTGACCACAACTTCGCATCCGTAGCTCTTCCAAAGTCTGCGAGTAGCAGAGATCAATAAATTTGTAATAATTGTAATAAACAAATACATACGCAATTCGATAAGACTGATAGTCCTTGGTAATGCCACGGCTGGAGCTGAGCACCAGCTTGCGGGCACCACGCAGACACATCCAATCGGCCAACTCCAGGCCGAAACCACCCAAACCACCCGGAATGACATAAGTCAAATGGGGTTTAAAGTAGATTTGGCTTTGAACACGCACTGGAAGGGTCTCAACTGCTTCCGGATTATCACGCACTTTAATTACGACCTTGCCAATGTGCTTGCCACCAATCAAGTGCCTGAAGGCGTGCTCAATCTCATGAGCCGGGAACACTGTGACTGGCAATGGTTGTACTACTCCAATGGCAATATCCTTGTCAATCAGTTTCTTCAAGTGCTGCAATCAAAATCAGATTTCATTAGATTATCCAAAAATGGGAGTTCAAAAAATATTTACCCAAATATCTTCATCAGGTGCCACCAACAGAGTATCGGCCAGCACCGCATGGAAGGTGAGCTCCTTGAGGAAACAGCCCAAGCCGAGCTTTGTGTCATTAGCCATATCGAATTTTCCAATCTCGAGGAAGTGGCCACCCTGTCCAAGACAGCGCACCGACGCCAGTAGCTTGTCTTCCGAGAGTGAATTCAACACAAAGTCAACACCTTTGCCATCGGTTTCCCGCTGGATCATCAGCTCAAAAGATGTGTCTCGGGAATTTCCAATGTGCGAATCTAAAATAGAAACTCAATTTAAAATTTGAGCACTAAACCAATTTGTCAGACAAGCTATTACCTTTCAGCTGTGGGAAGGTGTCCAAGAGGAATTTCCTCTTTAGTGGAGTACTGCATGTGGTGTACACATCCAAATTGTAGGCCAATGCAACTCGAATTGCTGCCAGGCCAATTCCTCCTGTTCCAGCGTGTATAAGGATGCTCTTTCCCTTGCGGATGTCCGTTGCCATAAAGAAGGCATAATATACGGTTATATAAACCACGGGCACTGTAGCCGCGTCCTGCAGAGACCAGTGATCGGGAATGTTCCAAATGAGCTTCGACGGCTCCTCCACGTAGGAGGCAACACCACCCTTAACAACCATACTCATAATTCGTCGACCGGTTTTCACATTGATGCCGGAGTATTCAAAGCCAAGTACACAACTTTGATCCATTCGGTTGGCGCCATATAGTTCAGTTGCCAGTCGTCCAGTTGCCAGCATTACGTCTCTGAAGTTGAGCGATGAGTACGCGATCTTAATTGTACAGTCGGCAGCATCAATGGGTCCCTCAAACCAGCGCAATGATGACAAATCTCCGCGCTGCATCACATTGCCATAAATGTGATCTAGTCTCGGCTTGACCTCTTCATCAACGGGCAGGCTCAGATGCCTGAGACTTCCCCAAGTTCCCTACACAAATTATCGGGTTAATGTGAATCTTTATGTATATATATATATAGATAGATATTTATACTTACATGGCGATATATGTTAAAAGCCAGGCCCAGTGCAAGTTGGCTTGAATAAAATGGATCTGCTAAGTTAAATTTGGGCGCTTTCGGATCATCAATATAGAAACAGGTGATCAAGTTGCCATCCGGTTCCTTTCGCAAGCAATTCACCAATCCAATCAGTCCATTAAGCTCCTCATTGAAGGCGTAGACAACAACAGCACTCTTTACGCTAATCGCAGACTGGACCTGACTTATCCACTCAAATTGCGTGTCCTTATCGGAAACATTGATGACCGTCGGCTGCAATTGCAATTTCTTCGAGATACGCTGGAGAAGCACAAAGACTTCGTTCTTGTCGTCAATTGGAATGACCGTGATCAGGCGGAATTGTTCGGGCAGTCGTAAATTGCCAATGTTTGTTGTGGCCCGTTCCCTGAGCAGTAGGTAGCCATTATCTACCAGAACATTTTCGGCATTCTTGATAACATCCTCGTTGCGTTCCCCACAAATGCCACCAGCTACAATGAAATTGTAATTTGATAGATTTGCCACCTTTCCATTTTCGGTATGCAAGCCGGGAATTTCTTCAATCTTTCTGTCGGTCAAGTAGAGGTACTCGCCAGTAACAACCGGTAAGTCCTCAATTGCATCAATAAAGTTGTTCAAAATGGTGTCCCTACCATCGGTGTCAACTTCCACGAGTTTTACCTTCATTATCGGGTTGTTCTCCAAGGCAAGCTGTACACAAATACGTGCAGCATTCGATAGACTTACTTCTGGTGCTGGCAAATAGGGCAAAAACTCGTACTGTTCCAACACTGGAATGCCGGGTGGCTTGCGCCTTTGAACGGGACTGGCATGAAGGCCAATCAATTCAATGCCACCAGCTACAATGCGATTATTCTTCTGATCCACATAAACATCAATGACTCGGGTCTCATCATCCATATGTTTGAGTTCAGTGAAATGATGGATTCCATTTATACGCAGCTTACGAATTTTCGTTGGGAGCAAGAGGGAGCGTGAATCTGAGCCCAGGATTTGAATTTGTAGCATTGCATCCATAAATGTCACCCAATTATAGTCCCAATCAACCTGTCCATACAAACCATCCGACCGTGCGCTATGAACGGCTCGGAACGATCCATTGTAATGGTAACCGCGCAGTCTTAATTCCTTGTAGAAATCTTTTTTGGCAACCATAGGGAATTTTGAATCCTTGTCGAAATTATATACCTCGGGTGCGATTGGTTTCTCAATCTCTCTTATTGTGCCTGTAACTACCAAGGTGCCCCCTTCAGTTATCTGAAATCAAAATATTTATATACTTAGATGGGTTGAAAGTGACGTAGGAATAACTTATTTAACCTACCTCAAAGTGGCCAGAGCCATAGTTAATCATAACATTCAGTTCAACATCTGCATTGAGTGTCATATTTGTGGCTCGCAGGAATTGCACTTCCTCAAATTCAACTGGAATATCCATGAAACTCGGTCCATGATACATCAGTGAGAACGTTTGCCAAACGTATTGCAAATAGCTTGTAGCGGGTATAAGGACTTTACCATCTATAACGTGGCCAGCCATATATTCTTCATTATCACTGGCCAAGTTAATAGGGAAAATGCGCTCTCCGCTGGCCTTCGTCTTCATATTCTCATACTTGGTGACAAACCAATCTTCACTGTGATCCCAACGGATGAGTGAACTAATGCTTGGAGTTGATCGTGATACGGGGAATTCCACTTTGGGATATAACTTGGCCACCGGCACCAGGACACCATTTTCAAACAATCTTCAAAGAAAATAAAGAAATTAATTAATTTACCTCCAAAACAATGTGGGAAGAAGTTACTTACTTGCCAAGTGCAGTCATTAGGAAGAGCGTATTATTTTTGTTTCCCCGATGGGTTAGTGGTATATAAACACCGTTGGGCATTGATCGCTTAAGTATGGCACCCAGTAAACCATGTGGAGCAATCTCGATGATCAACGCATTGGTAGGTAGTTGTGCAAAAGACTCCTCGAAGAGGACACTGTGCAGCAGATTGTTGGTATGGTATTCGGCAGAGCACAATTTACTTTCAGCATCTTCCCAATTGCTCTTTGGCACACTGGTACTGAGCCATTTGGCTGTCCTGGGCATTGGCTTTGGAATTATCTCCTTCATAGATTTCAACAATTTAGGTCCCATAGATGCAATATATCTTGAATGATATGCAATATTCGAGCATGGCACTTCCTTTGCAAAGA
Organism: Drosophila dives; assembly: GCA_035042365.1. Taxonomy (NCBI): domain Eukaryota; kingdom Metazoa; phylum Arthropoda; class Insecta; order Diptera; family Drosophilidae; genus Drosophila; species Drosophila dives. The sequence goes on from JAWNLJ010000442.1 coordinate 6,997,355, forward strand.
TCGCTTTCGATTTTAGTTCTGCGACAAATTGACCAACTTCATCAATGGGTCCCGAGATGGTGCAGGAGTCAGCACTATTGTGGCATGCGACTTCAATGGCTTCCGGCAGCATGTTCTTAATTGCCTTGTAGCCAATTCCTACAGCGGCCATTGCACCTCGGATTTTCTCAGATTCCACACTGACTCGACCACGGTGATATGCAGCTAATATCATTTGTTTAGCCGTTAGGCCTCCATCTGCATAGGCGCATCCCAATTCTCCAACGGAGTGACCAATAATCAAATCAGGTTCTAAGTTTAAGGAGCGGAGTACATCAGTCAGACCAATTTGCACAGCGGCTATGCCGACAAAAGAGTGTAAAATATTTTGGTATATTGCAGGATCGTTCGATGTGAGGATATCAATCAGATCGAGGCCCTTCGGCACTAATATGCTGTGGCAGAATTCAATGGATTGCCGGAAACGTGGAATTTCCATCAATGATGCTCCCATTTCGTTCCACTGGGAACCCATTCCGCTGAACACCCAGACAATGGGTCGCTTAAGGCCAGTATAGTGCTGGACATTCCTAACCAAAGGTTTTGCAGGCTCGGTTCCGTTTTTGCCGAATATGCCATAGCCTCGAAATACCAAGCCGGCCACATCTTCCTCCTGTATATTATGCAGCAAACCAATAAACTCGGCATCCAACGGTTTCTTTTCAATCGCATTAAAAATCTCATTGACAGCATCCTCCGTTCTGCCAGCCCAAGTCACCAATCTGGGCAGATTATCCTCAGGTAAACCACAGTTTACTTTTGATTTCGGATGTGCTTTGAGAATGGCATGAGCATTGGCACCACCAAACCCAAATGAATTAATTCCAATATACGGCTTTGGCAGGGGAGTGACATCCTTAACCACAACTAAACGTCCCTCCGCCAGTGCCGTGATTGTTGGTCTCACCTCGGTAAAGTTAATATTGGGTGCTATTAGGCCAGTTTCGAGGGCAAAGCACGCCTTCACCAGTGAGCAGATACCGGAGGCAGGTTCCGAGTGTCCAACATTTGATTTGACGGATCCCACAAGAAGTGGCTCCTTGCGCTGGCTACACAGCACATTATCAACCGCTTTGCACTCTTCGGGATCACCAACAACGGTGCCAGTGCTATGCGCTTCCAGGTAACCCAAATCATTTGGTGTTATATCAATTTCCTTGTAGAATTCTATTAGTAGTTTTTCCTGAACATTTCCCGATGGATAGGTAATACCCTCCGGTTTGTATCCATCACAGTTGGTTTTTGAATAAACGACACTTGCGTAAACGCGTTTTGCGTCTCTTTTCCTCTGAAGAAATAGGCAGTTAATTGTCTCGGAGCGTGTGTATCCACTTGCATCCTTGTCAAATGGGCGACAGTAACCATCTTGGGCCAGAACACCGAGACTGAATCATAAAATATGAATGTGTTGCAAAAGTTATTTTATGACAAGCAAAGAGCTGCTTACCGAGCAAATTGAAGGGTCACAAAGGGATGCAACAACAAGTTGGAACCGCCAATAATTGCTGCATCAACTTCACCATTTCGAAGTGCGCTGAATGCACTATCCAGGGCATACATTGAACTGGAGCATGCCGTGTCCAGCAAAAGGGACGGACCCTCCAGACCCAAAGTGTACGAAATCCTATTGGCAAGCATTGCTCGACTGCAGCCAGTGATGCCAAAACCACCCGACGAAACCTTCTCGTAGAACCAGGTCTTCTCCGACTCGGATATACAAGAACCAACATAGACGCCAGTTTTCGTGCCGCGCAGAGTTTTCGGATTGATACCCGCATCAATGACAGCCTCGTATGCCGCCTCTATCAAAATGCGTGTTTGCGGATCCAATGTGTGCGCTTGCTTAAAGTGCACCCCAAAGAATGTGGCATCAAACTTTTCCAGATCTCTGATTTTACCAGAGCGCTTGGGTATCTCAGGATTAAAGTGACGCCAACGACGCTCATCGTCATCTACCATGTCAATCTGATGATACAATTTTAGCGTGAATTAGATTGGCCAATTACTTAATCGAATTTATTAATAGCTCTTCAGTTTTTAAAATTAAAAGATATTCGATTTGATTGTAAGAAAAATGGGGACTCACTAAAACCTTTCTCAAATAATATTAAAATTTTAATTGAAAATATTTCTATAAAAATGGGAACTCACTAAAACCATTCTCAATAATAATAATATTACAAATTTAATTGCAAATATTTCTAATAACTAAAATAGTTCAAAAAAAAGTTTCCACATATATTTGAAACACAAAAATCATCGTTTTCCCGAGATATTTTCTTTCTTTATATATTACACGAAGTAATAAAAATGTTGACAATAATTGTCAGATTGTAAAATCACTTAAATTATTCAAGAAATTGATAATATTATTCCAAAATAATTTAAAATACACAAATCATTGTTTTAACGGTTAATACCATACAACATTTTTTTTATAAAAAGTCGCGTTTATTGTTGAATTAAGTTTTAACTGTTGACTGAAAATAATATAACTTTTTATAATAAATATACATTTTTTTTTTTCGTTTTCATTTCACACTTGTGTTGTAATTGTTTGAGTTGCAGTAATTTCACAAAAGAATTTTTATTTTAATCGGAACGATTGCAAACCTTGTTGTAAAGATTGTACTCGTATTCGGAGACATTTCTGCAATTGGGAAATTTCCCGGCCATTCCAGCAATAACAATATCATCGCCATCTGTATCTGGCCGCGATCGAGAGTATTTCTTATTCTTTTTCGCCGACATATCAGAAGACATTTCTTTCAATTTTAAACACTTGGTTGAAATTTGGGATGATATCCTTCGACAGGCTTGATTTCACTATCACACTTAAATATTTATCACAATATGGTCAGAGTTTCCGATTCGTTCAGAAATGTAATCCAGCGAAAGAAAGCGAACGAACTGCTAGAAAAACAGCAATTAAACCCATAATTTATCCACTGGCTGCTTTTATACACTTACTACGAAGGGCATTTTGCAAAGTCCAAAAAGAAAGAAAAGTGATGAATACGTTGACCACATACACTTACCAGCAAGCAAGTCAACGAATTCCATAATTAAACAATTCATTTCTGCGCATGCACTGTAATGTCAAATACTTTTACATATTACGAACTGAAGTGTGGACATATGTAAATAAAGTTGACTTAACGTACTAAAGAAAAGTTAGTTTTATACATTTCCATTACTCTTGGCATTTAATATAATATATTTATAATAATAATATACTATTTTATTGAGAAAAAAATGCTCTAAGGTACACTCAATTTTTAATCAACCTTACATAGAGAATAGTTTGATAGTCTTTTATTATTATAATACTTTTAAGAAGTTAATGAACTTGAATAAATAGTCGTTCATTATTGCAATACTTTTAGGAAGTTAATGAACTTGAATAAACCACGACCACCGGCAAAATGCAAATTAATACGTCGATCGTTGAACTTGCCTAATATAATGTAAAAATGCATATGTAATTTCCTATAGTATCTATATTATATATTGTCACATGTTGCATTTACAGACTGAAATACAGAAACAATCAATTTCGTCATAATCATAAAACGATAAATAAAAAAAAAAAAAACATTTTAAATACACTCCATTATTTTAGTTAAGGTTATTGTGCTTATTAAGTCAACAATAACTGGTACAAAAATTATTTTCAGCTCAACCGAATAGTTTAAATTTGCAATTGAGTAGTAAATAATAAGACTTATTCTAACATACAAAAAAATATATATGCAAAAAAAGAGAAAAAACTCAAAATATAATTTCATTTGTTAGGTTTAAATATAAAATCTGAGACTTTTACTCTATTTATGCCATTTTAAATGTTATTTGCATGCACAAACTGCATAAATTGTTATATCTCTAAAATTGCTTAAAGTTTTTTTTTTTTTTTTTAAATATTTATAAATGTGCATTTGTGAATTTCAATTTAGTTCATCGCATGATGCTTGTCTTTAAAAAAGGAAAATTGTAAATTTGTATCACACCATGGAGCAAGCGACTGGCAATGATTGTTGCTAATAATTTGCAAAAGTGGCTTGATTGCGGCCAGGAAATGCCCCAAGGGTTTTCCGCAATCAATGGCAATCAATCGTTTTAGATTTTTCATACCTTTTCATACATATGCAAGTGAATGATTCGTGTGTGCATATCTCTCATCATTTTGGCCAGAGGGTGCACATTCTGGCCGACAGTGTTAAGTCAAATATTTTTATATTTTTTATAATATCGTTGTTAGGAATGCAAATACACAAAACTAGAATTGGACCCCTACAGCTTTTAGGCAGCATCCTTGTCCCCAAAATATAAATTAGCCTCAAATATATATATATTTGTATTTCTACGCCAGAATAAATGAAGTAATCAATTCGAGTGTTTTTAACTTGACAGTCAAATATTAAATGTCAATAATTTCAATTTGTCGTGTATTTTTTTTTTTGCTTATTTGCATATTATATGTAATTGCCTAAAATTCATACCCAATTTAATTTACTTAATAGTTAATTAATATATATTTATTATTGATTGAGAAAATTGAGCGATTTATGATTGGGGATCATACAACAGGAAACCAGTGTGTAGATAAAATGACCTATAAAGTCATTTTCTAGGGTATGCTGAAAATTAAGTTGGGTATGCTACCGGTTCATGTACCAGTAACAAAGTGTCGCCGCAATCGGTACTTGTAACAAATTGGGCTAACGATGTGAATAAGCAAAGAGTTCTTTTTGTACTAGTTTATATTATAAAAAAAGGCGTGGTTTATATACAAAATTCTTAGAGGATAATCTTTGCTTAGTGCTAAATATTCTATTTACATTTGACCCAAACAGTCAATCCTAATCAATGCACTTACAGATACTATTCCTTAATATTTTCTAATTTACGACGCTGCGTTTGATAACATCTGTTTACTTCAGACAATGTTTACATGCAACCTAATGGGTCGGGTGCATATTAGTTTTGTTGATTCTGTTCAGCAGCGTAAGATTTTCTGCTTTTGAAAAAATCATACAGTGTCTGCAATAAAAATCCCATAAGCCGGTTTTTTGTTTGTTTTAACTGTTCAAAAGCCAGATTGTGACGAGTAAGCAACTCATTTGAGTGGATCTGTACGCTTGATCATATTAAGTTCAAGATTATCTCTCTGGCTTATCACATTGAGACATTTTCGAAGAGAAATACAGAGAGAGAGAGTGAGAGAGTCAGAGAGAGAAAGCTGCGATAAAGCTGTGAAGCTTTTAAACTAAAGCTCAGCGTTGGGGCATTTCTACGAGTTCATCCAGTGTACCTTATTAGCTCCAAGCTTCCCAGCGGTAGTCTCAAATGAAATTCGGATTCGTTCGCAGCAGTTGAATTACTGGTTGGAGCATATTAAAATACTGGCTTACACGTTTTTCGGCTTACGTAGGAAAGATTAATAAAGCGCTAATCAACTGTGGTGCAGCTTTTTGACCAAAAGTCAAGGTTATCACATCTTCAGAAGTCGAGGTAAATTAAAATGTCTATATTTGTGCAATTTGTTGAGTTGTTTTGGAAAAGCCCCAAGAACGCATTATGCATATTTCATTTGACGTCATTGTTAACTTGGAATTTTTAATTGTAGGTCAGCTATATTTATTGTTGTTATTGTCCGTAGTGCTTGTAAAAACACGATTTAACTAAGTATTTACTGTAGTTTCTTTTGTTTTTGTTAAATATCTGATGACAACTAAAACAAGTCAATGAATAAATTAAACTTATTTTATTGTATTCTTTATTTTGATCCCGTTAAAAATGTTTATAAGCAAACTAATTAATTTATTTATTTTATAGATCAATATGGACAAACATCTGGAATTGACTCTTTTGGGCCTGGCCTTACTCTCATGTGTATATGCTCTTCCCCAGGATACTTCAAATGTGGATAAAAACATTAAGGATATATTTAACACAAATCCAAGCATACCAAATAACCAGGCACGCCCAAACGGGTTTTCTGAGGTGGTAACACCCGTGCCTGTAGATCCCTCGAATCCGTTGATTGATTTCACCTCAGTCAGTGGCAAGTCGTCAACTTGCAATTGTGTGCAGTACTACATGTGTGATCCCTCGACGAACAGCATCACTGAGGACGAGTCGTTCGATGGGTTCGGAAAGATTGATATTCGCTTCGGCGACAACGACCCCATTTGTCCCTCATCTATAGACGTTTGTTGTGAAGGCAATCGGACACGCGACATGGTCTTGAACCCCACGCCCCTGGATAAGAGACCGAACCAACCGCGAGGCTGTGGAATTCGAAATGTTGGTGGACTGGACTTCGAGCTGCCTGGCAGCACACAGAATGAAGCCGGTTTTGGCGAGTTCCCTTGGACTGTAGCCTTGTTGCACGCCGGCAATTTCAGTTACTTTTGCACCGGCTCACTTATCCATCCCCAGGTAGTGCTGACTGCCGTGCACTGTTTAACAACTCATGCACCGGGTAGCTTCATGGTGCGAGCTGGTGAGTGGGACACACAAACGACCAGAGAGCGTCTTCCTTACCAAGAGCGAACTGCACGGCAAATCATAAGACATCCCCGATTCAATAGCCGGAACATTGCGAACGACTTTGCACTCGTGATACTCTCTGAGGAATTCAAATTGGACGATCATATCAGTGTGGTTTGCCTGCCCGAGCATGGCACCACAGTTGTGCCGCAAACCACCTGCTTCTCCACCGGATGGGGTAAGGATGTGTTTGGTGTTGCTGGCAAGTTTAGTGTTGTCATGAAACGAACACCTTTGCCAGTAGTTGAATTCAATAGCTGTCAGACACAGCTGCGTAATACGCGACTTGGGCCTAAATTCGTTTTGGATAGGTCTTTCATGTGCGCTGGCGGACAGGTAGATGTGGATACCTGTCAAGGTGATGGCGGCGCACCGCTTGCGTGCCCAATTGGATTACCATCTGAGAATCGATACCAGCAGAATGGCATTGTTGCCTGGGGCATTGGATGCAATCAACCAGTGCCAGCTGCCTACTCTAATGTTGGCACAGCTCGTGATTGGATCGACCAGCAAATGCTGGCCAATGGCTTCAGCACTAACACATACACAGCCTAAATGGCATTGCATTTAGATTGTATTAAGCTATAAAATCAAATGATAATTAATAATAAATACCAACAATACATACAACGAGTATACATCAGCTAGTTTTGGCATTATGGAATGGGAGGTTTCCCTTGATTACTTCTCTGATTACGTTGCGAAAGTTAAAGGAGCAGCAACTCAGTTGTGGAAAACTTGAAGTGCTCCTTCAAATTAACGCAATTGCAGCAACCATTGTTGAATGCAACCATATAATACAAATGGCAAAGACTATGACTTTAATTAAGAATTCCGACGGCGGCAAATTAAGTTAAAGAAGCAAAGAGACGCGTCCTAAGCCTGAAATGGTGTCAAAAATTCTTCTCACTTGAAAGCCGCCCACAAAGTGTTGCAATTATATTTGTCGTGCATGCGCTGCATGTGCACACACACACACACACACATTTGTGCACACATAGAGACACTCACACATACACACAGCATAACGCCGGAGATGGTTGAAATGGTGACGCTGGCACCGCCCGCACCTGCATTTGAATCGCAGCATCTGGATGCAGCTGGTGCCACCAAGCCGAGTCTCATTTCAGTCCGTTGTGTTCCGTCCGTCTCTCCGGACTGCTCGCTGCTCGTTAACCGTGCTGGTGTGCGAGAAGTATAAGGTGACTGCGTCACTGTATAACTGTAACATAACATGTGCTTAACCCAAAAGCAGACGCACCCTATCACCAAACGCCACATGCCACACACACACCACACCACACAACCGGCATGCCAAACGCTAACATGCAGCCCAGTCACACCAGACCCAGACCCAGACCCCCCACCCAACCCGCGCCAACCAACGACATGTTACAGCCTAATTGCAGTTTTTCAAATGTTGCAGTTGCTTCCGAAAAAATTAGGGTCATGGAATTTTAAAGGCGCCTTTACTATTGGAGTAGCTGGTGCTTAAAGGGCACAGTCGAGCACTGCTCGTGGTCGCCATAGCCATCGCCATCGCCATCATCGCCATCGTCGTCGTTGGTAACGGATGTAAAACGAGTTTGACTTGGCTTCGCTTGGCTTGGGGAATGCTCTTTTTATGCCATTGAAATGCCAGCTTCTGCTTCGGGGAAGCACTTAAATAAAATTCCCATTATCACTCTTAGCACAGAGACGCCAAATGCAGAGCCGAATGTGTGGCTTAGTTTTCGATTTAATTTTAACGTTTATTACTGTTCCGCATCTTAAGAATATTTAACTAGCTGCAATCTAAATAGCATCCCACCATTGACAATGTCCTCAGATCGCAAATGATAATGAAATGTTATCTTATGCTTATCAGTAATAACTTAAATGAGCATTGAGGCTTGAGGGTTGAGGGTTGCTGGTTGCATAAACCACTTAATCTTTGGCAGCTGAAAACGCAGTCTGGAATCCAGAATTGAAATGATTGGCATAACGACGTCAGCGAGCTGCGGCTATAATAACTTAAAGAGCATTTACCAACAGACACGGCAGGCAATTCCCATCTTCAGCCCAACCACTTACCCATTACAGCATTACCCGATCTCTGGTGGAGGTGGTGGCATGACTAACGCAATGGAGAAAGTTTCAGCATAAGGCCATCACGGCCTGCATAAATTCCATAAGGACACCGTCAACTTCCACAGCAAGCCCACTACCAGCTCCCTGCTCCCTCGACTCCCACGACTCCCTCGAATCCCTCGACTCACCACACTGCCTATGCGTCGATTGCGGTGCCGGTGCCGGTAACGGTGCTTGTGCCGATGCTTAGGCGCCGTAAAATAGTTGAAATATTTGAAGAACTTTACTGACTTAATGAGGGCTTAAATGGCTTGCATATGTATATGCAATTGTTCGTAACTGCTTTCATTTCAGTTTTCGAGCGTCACACATTATTTGCAATAAATTTCACAAATTTAATGATGATGCCAAAAATCTAATATTTGTGAAATGTTTTCCTTACTTTTGATGAAGTATGGAATTTCAAGTATTCAGATAATTTTAAATGAAAACATATTTTTATTAATATGTTTTTGTATTTTATTAAGACAATCGGACAAAGTTATTAAACAGTTAAATTGATGAAATGCATCTCGAAAATATTTTCGTTTGACTTTTCTGTTTTTGTGTAAAACTGCGACTTACAAATGAAATAAATGAAACTTTCCAACCGAACTAACACAAATTGGAAGCAAAAACTGTTGGCAGCCCGGACTGATTGGCAAACAGGAGCTGAACAGAAAGACGGACAAGCTGCCGTGTACAAATACGTGAAAGAAAAGATGAAATTCTGGTTGCTGGAAAATGTTCCATTAATTTTTACATACAATGACCTGAATCAGCGTTTTTGGTGTTTCGCCTCCATTCTGGGGGAGCTACGTCGCGACGTGGGCGTGGAGCAGGAGCAGGGACAATGACTTCAACAATTATTCGGGCAGGAGAGGATGCAGACGTGAGTGCGGCTGAAGCTTGCTTCTTCCCAATGAATTCGGGCTCAGGTGGAGAGTTTGCGCATTTGCCACTGCCACTGCCACTGCAGCACAGCATGCAACGTGGTGGTGCTGAAGCTGAAAAGCGTCGCTTCGAACGTGCAGAGAATCTAAAAACAATTTGTAAAAAGGCTCTGGATATCTAAGGGAACGTGCAGGATGCTTGAAATTAAATAAATTATAGTCACACCGATGATGATATACCCTTAGCAGGCTGATTAAATAAAACTATCCGAACGGAAAGAAAATTTATTGATTCGCATATTGTTTCTTCCTTAAAGTTCTTGAAGTTTATTTCGATTACTTCTCTTGGCCTCTTATTTGTCAATTGGCCTATTTTGCTCAATTTTATATTCATAGTGTTACAAAAAACGTGACAAAGTGTGAATACATATTGCTGGGCTGTAAATGAATTAACTGGCCAACCAACCAACCACTCACAAATTTTGCTAGCCTTTCATTTGTGGCTGCAGACTGAAAACAAGGCAGTGCCAACTAAATTACTTATATATGAATGTGGTTAAATGTGTTTCCCCAACGGTAAAGGTCAAGAGTCGGACAACCTAATATTGGCTTAAAGTACATTTTTTATTCTGCTCTGATTATAGAGTTCTTTGTGGACAAGTTGAAAATTGTTAGTCCCCCGTTTAGGTTGCATAAATGTTTAATGCATAACTGTCAATGTTGGCTAACATATATATATATGTATTTCATACATTTCATTACATTCAAGACATATGCAATGTATGCGCATTCAGATGTGATATTTTCAGTTGTGTCAGTTTTTTTTTACCTAACTATTTATATTCCTATTATATGATTTTCACTAAAAGTAAATAAAGTAGCTCAATATAATCTCTAAGCGTTCGGGTTATTAGTCAATGCATATAGAATTGAGTATTTGCGAATGTGTATTGAATTGAAAAACCCAAACTTTAAATACCAGTGCTTTACGCGTTTTTATTTTGTGTATTCGCTTACTGATTTTATGAAAACGAACAAACGAAAAACATTTCGGCAAATCATGGTAAATGACCATTGGGTAAGACCACCCAGTGTGCTGGGTTAAACTGGAATGCTACGTAAATACACTTTTCATGTATGCATGTGTATACATATTTGCAGTAGCGTAGCCTTTATTATTATTTTTTTTTTTTTTGGTTGTCTGTTTTACTTTTGGCAAAATTCAGTTGATCATGTACAATATTTATGGGTTAAGCTGCCGTTGCTTGCGAATAAATACCTAACAGAAAAAAAACAATATTTGTATGCACGCATTGGAACTCGTTGGGTGCGTAAAAAACTTTAAAATATAATAATAAAAACATTTATTAGACACATATATTCAACATTGAATACTTGCCGAACAAAGTCACATCCGTATGCAATCAATACGCATTTCGATGCAATATTAAATCCTCCTTTTTTTTATGTAAGCCCTTTCTACGCCACTGAATATATATATATATGACCATATAGACTATATCTGTAAATGTTTGTATGTTTTTGGTATGTATCTGTTATTGTTGCTGATTCTGCTGTTGCTGGCCATTTTAACATTGTTTTATGGTTTTGGCAGCGTTTAAACAGCGAATTCATTAAATTCCTGCACAAAACTGGAGTACGCCCTCCTGTCAGTGAAACGCATACAAATCAATGTACATATATATATATATATATATTTGAACTGCATTTGCTACATATGTACACCTCTCTTCTCCACTTCTAGTGGATTCTTTCATATATGAGAACCAAACAAAAAAAAAAAGGAAAATTAGAAAACGCCAATTTTCACGTTAAAACAAAAATAGTAAGTAATTTAGAAGACTTTAGAATTTTCAATTTTACTTTATTACCTTATTGTTTGTTGCTTTGGTTGTGGCATTTCATTAGGTGTGATTTTGTGCCCGACTCATTTGCAGTAGAAAATTTATCGCAAAGTGCTTATGGCTATTTAACGTTTTTAATTGAAAAACTTTTGTTTTTGTTGTCGTACTCTAAGCCAGGTCTACTCCCATTGGTCTACTGCCTAGCTCTTCTGCTTCTGATTTGTAGAACTGAGTAGATACATCCGCTGCTGGTCACTGCTGCTGGTAAGTTGCTGCTGTGGCTGTCAGCGACAACTACTTGCAGCCACTTATCATAATTAGCCCTCTGCTGGTGGTGCAAATGAAGAAGTTTTGCTTTCAACATTCTAACGAGTGGTGCCCACTTGCTACACGGGACCCATTAACAACTTATTGCCAATGAATGGCTGGCTGGATGGTTGCCCGATTGGGTGGTGGCTCTGTTATTACGCTTAACTCTGGTCATGCTGAAGCCATCAACGTGGAACTCTCGTGAATAAATTTTCATAACGAGACAGTCAGTCGCTCCATCCACTTATTGTTTGTAAGAGCTGCTTCATCATTATTGACAGACGTAATCAATTGCAGTCCATTAGACTTTGCAGTTGGCTGCAGACAACAACCATAATGAAACAAGCCAACTCTTGAATATTGCTCTGCACTTGGGATACAGTGCATATCCACTGGAGAATATCAATATTTCCCAGTAATTTTCATTTTTGTTTTTAACGTTGGTAAGTAAATTATTGTTAATTAGTAAGAAAGCAAGTACTCTAAAAAATTGTCAATTTATTTATGATGTTAAAGGAAATTTAAGAATATTAATGGCAATTTGTCAATGTCTGTCATCCAAAGCGTAGATAGAAAAGTTTACTAAGTTTTCCAATTTGATTTTATTTTTTGTTTATTGAAATTTAAAAATAGATTGTTAGCTTCAGAACTGAATTTGACCATCTCTGTAATTTAATTTCAATGTTTACCTGTAATGAAGAGTTTTCTATTTTATTTATGTTTACTCACCACATCGACAACACAATAAATTAGTTCAATTATAATAATACGTATATTCGTTTATTACCCTGTTTCATGATTAAACCCCAAAAAAATAAAAATAATAAATAATTAATAACAAAATGTTTACATATGGTTTTTCATTTGGTTTCTGTTTGAACTGAATAATCCCACTCAATTTGTTTTGGTCTCCCATTGAGTTTATTATCGAATATTTTTGCATTGGCAATTAACAAGTACTTCAATGCATTTGAATTAGACAAAAACACATTTGAATCGCTAATCAAGACAAAACGCGATTATTTGGCTGACTCTCTCTCTGTTTTTTTGTGTTTAACAATCTCTAAAGTAATTCGAATATTCTTGTAGTATTTATGATTCATTTTCTTTCACTATGAACGAGTATATAGTTAGCACATTTATTATGTGAATGGTATTTAATAATTGATGTATTTGTTGTGTACTTAATAAATTCAAGCACGTACATATCTAGAAACCTGCCATTAAATATGAAATATCGTACTTGTCTCTTTTAGGCTTATCATTTGTTTAATTTATTTTTTTAGCCTGTAATTTTTAATCTGTAAAAGTAGTGAACCAAATGAAATATTTTGTTGGACTTTAAAATCAGTTTCTGCTTGGGTATTCACAAGTGCAATATGCACATATGTGAAAACAAACATGCTTATAAAGTATTTTTGCTCTTGTACTGAATTTAGTTCCACTAAAATGAGTGAATAATTCTCATTTATGGCGCTTAACTTAACTAATTTAGACTGTTGCATTTTCGACCTTACAGAATTCGTATCTATCTTTAAGTATTTTTTTCCTAAGTAACTTTGAGTATTTTAGATATACAAACTTTCAATAATTTTAATAAGTTATCATTGTTGTTTGGTATTTAAGGCAAATAAAACTCTCATGTTATGCTCCCAATGGATACGACTAAACGCGTTATAAATACATATTTTATAAATATTTCCTAAACCATTCCATGCTTTTACTTACAACTAGAAATTCATGAAATATGAGTTCTATATATATATATATATAAACGGTATATTATGTTAAGTGAAAATACCAATTTGTTGTTTCTTGGCATTAAAATTTATACTAAGTACATTGATTTTTGCTATATGCATTAAAACAATTTTATATTCTCAACTCGAGACACATCGCTTACCCTAAGAAGGTAATTGAATATGGGTTTGGTTACAGGATAGCCTCTAAATTGCCCTTTTACGATTAACCATTGAATTTTAACTAACTTGATTAGATAAACGATTTGTTTTTTTTTGTGTTTTTGGGTTTTTGTGTATTTACAAGTAGAATAGCTCTTCATCCACTGCCTCGTGGCGTTTGATTGTTTCGGAAGTAAAGTGGCAAATATTCGCTGGGCTGTGAAACTGATCCTAGAAACACTGGCTCCGTCCAGATGTAGACATTGGCAAACCGCTGCCAGAGGTGGGCGTGGTCATTGTTTGGCGAGTATCGCTGGCAGAGTTTGGCGGCTTCATTGACAGTAGAATAGATGCTGGTCCGGGCGATGCAGTCACTGTGATCGCTGGTATATCCGACTTGTTACCATTGGTGGGTGTACCCGCTCGACTACCACTCCCTTCGGCAACTGTTGGCGACCCCAAGCCCATAGTAGCCGACATCGGTAGCATGTTGAAGTTCAAGTGCGGCTGTGGTCGCATCGCAATTGCGATTGGCATTGATGGTTTGCGATTAAGTGAGTGTCATCCATAGTAATACTGCCCGCTGCTCTCCGTCGACAATCCACGTGCCAGACTCCGTGGCACCGTGCTGTCATAGTAGACCCCACTGCCGCCAGTCGAGGCCATTGAGTGGGGCGGCATGGGCATGCCTGTGCCTGTGCCCAATATCGCCGGCGGTGGTGATGGTGAGCTCATCAGGCCCATGCTGGTTGGGATTAGAGTACGCCTTAAGGTGCCAGCATGCGTATGCTGATGTCCAGGCACCATTATTGTGCCACTTAAGTAAGTGGGCGGAATGCCACTTAAGCCCGACGGACCAAGCATGTGTGGACCTGTGGTGCGACACAAGTGTTTGGATACAGTAATATATATGCATAACCGGCGGCTATGATTTTCTTGCTCTTGTTTTCTTTTACAACTGAAACAAAAAAAGCAGAGCCAGTTGCTTGTCCGGATAACATTTTAATACCTTTAGTGGCGACTATTAATAAGCGACCAGCTCTTGAATTTTATTAACATGAATTACAAAAATTTTGTTCATGGGAACTTCAACTTTATATGTTTTATATATGTTTTAATAGCAGTGCATTACTTACCTATAGTCATGGCCCCACTGACAACTGGATGGCCCATGCTTGTGTATATTGTGGGCTGTGTGTGTGGTGATGCCATCAGCATACTGGTCGCTGTGGACGAGGGATGGTGGGTTTGGGTTGGGAGTTGGCCCGATAAGCCAGCGTAGTTACAGTTGGGCGTCGGTGCGTATGTCATGTAGGTCTTTTGTTTGTTTGGACATAGCCCAACAGTTGGCAAAGCCATTTCACGTTGCATGCAGATGATGCCGACGTTGTTGACGTTCAGGATGATGGTGACGACAAAAGGATATGAAAAGACAGAGCAAAGTAAAGCAGAGTTAAGCTGATGCTCATTTATTCATACATTTCGAAATGACAACAGCCACGTCGAGTAAGATATATCTGTGATAATTCCTTTTCAATTATACTATTGATTTATTCAGTTATAATTGGTATACAGTTTTGCATTTTGTCCCAGGTACAAACTTATTGAGTTTATTTATTAACTTTAACCATATTTAATAATTTTAAATCAGTTAGCAAACATCATTTATCATTCCCTTTTTCGAGGAAAAGTAACCTTCGAAAAGACTTTCAATCAAAATGTAAGCTACTCAAAGTAATCTGTAGGGGCTTACGAGATTCAGAAGCCCGAATTCGCAGTAAACATTTTTTGTATTTATTTTTTCTCATCTTTCATGCGTCAAATACCTTAGGCGCTTGTCTGTGTGGTACAGGTGCAGTAATTTTCATTTCAACCTTTCAACAATGCCCAACAAACTATCTTTCACATTCATAAATACATACATACATAATATATATACATATATATATATATATATATATTAGTAGTAGTTATACATGTATAAGGCTACTCGGGTTTTTGTTGGCGCTCTTTTCCTCTTGTTCAGACCCCTTGAAATAAACAACGAGAAATACAAAAATTGTTGCAACGAGCATTTGGAGCAAGGCTAGTAGCATTTTCCCAATGGTGGCGAGGAGGAGCCAAAGGATGGCAACGGGCCGATTTAAGGACTCCTTGCTTTTGTTTCTCCAAAATGGGTTAAATGGGCAAGGGAAGTACCCTTGCGCCCAGTTTCCTCTCATTTCCTTTCAACAGAACCACAACCAGTCCGTTGCTTTTGATGCGCCCTCGTTGTCTATTGTCGGCTTTGGCTAGAACAATGAAATTTCCATATTTAGAAATGTTTATTTACCTAAGGTAATGACTACAGGTAATGGCCGAGCCACTTGCTTGGCACCATAATCACTGAGCCACAAGGGGCCAGTAGTCATTAAAGCTATTGGAAGGTGATTTTGTTAATTACTGCCTACTATTGCTATTCCATCATAATTGTTTCTCCTAACTTCATAACTAGCCTAGTCCGAACTGAGCTCTAATATTCTAGACTGACTGCCCATCAATGGAGCATCACGTCCAATTTGCATGCTTACACACAAAACAGACTCGATAAGCAATATTAATTGGAACTCACCTCATTCCGTGATGAAAGGCTGGACAATGGCATGGGGGCGGTTAAGTCGACGTCAACATCAATGTCGGAAATGTCGTCGCCAAATGTGTCTGCCAGATGGGTTTCACCTGTTGGCAGCTGTTGGAAATTGCCTGCAGCACCTGCACCGACACCTGACCCACCAGTGCCCGCTGCTCCGTCCATTGGTGTGTCTGCAAAGTTCTTGGCAACGCCGCTGACACTGGAGCTCCTTTTCAAACGTCCGCCACGTCGCTGAAGGGTGAGACGGCCGATGACAAGCGTAAGACAGAGTAGAACGCCGGCTGTCACCGATATGATTAGATACAGGTAGAACTGTTCCTGGTGCTCTGCGGGCAAAAGTAAGTCAAAGGTACAAGAAATAATGCATATAAGTCAGGGTCTTTGCGAATGTATTCCTTATTTTTCCTAATGGCAACAACAAGAAGTAACAAGTAGTTAGTTTAAGCCTGGCGGAGCAGCATGATGAGTTTTACACTTGGTTGATCTTCATCACTGACAGTGAGCTCGTCAACGGGTTGTCTGCATTTGTGTGGCAGTGGCAGTGGCAGGCAGCGTTGTGAGTTAAAGTTTTAATCGGGCGACTTTGTTTATGACTAAAACGAAATCAAAAAGTTTACCATGTGGTGAGCAACGAGCAGGATGCAACGTGCAGCACATGCAACTTTGTGTGGCTTGGCCGCATTGTCAACATTTATACCCGCGCACCCCACCCCAACCACCATCGAGTTCTGTTGATGACATTCGCTGAGGCTGACAGCCGGGAGTTACTTTCAAGGCATGGAAATACGGAAACGGGAAGATGATATTTTTTTTTTTCTTTTAGCATCGTCTGCAGTGCTTCGAAACGTGACATGGCTGATGGTATTAGTTCATGTTGTCCTTGCCGTTCTCGTCTTTGCCCAAGTTGTGTGTGGGGCATGTTTGTATATAGCTGTGTGTGTGTGTGTGTGAACAAAACTTCGATTAGTTACACATGAAAGCCTTAACTGTACGAACTACACATGCCAAAGGGAAACTCAACGCGGGGATCTCTCAACTCACTTCGGATGTACAGATAGGTGTTCAGCCAATTTGCCAAGAAACCAACCACTTCGACACGTTCAGTGACGATGTCCTCCTCGGTGCAGTTCAAACCAATTGGCCCCCAATCATCAACCATCTGGCACTTGCGGCGATAGAAGAAATTTCCATTCACTAAATCAGTTGCCGCACTGACCTCATCATCAGCATTAGCAGCAATATCAGAGCCTTCTGTCTCCTGCTCAACGCCATTTTCCACATTAACTTCATTCCGAGCTGCTTCGGTTGTTGTGATAATTTGTTCATTGACCAATGTAGTTGATGTTACTACCGATGGATGGATGAATGACTCCTTTATGCGGTTTAACAGCCGCATAGATGACTGTAATCGCTCTGCGAAAAATGGCAATGTGCGAGCAGCATTCTTTGTGTTAAGACCAAAATATTCTGAGATGACCTAACATCCATCAAAGGCAAACGCAAATATCGCCGACAGACGCTACGAGGACAGCATACATTATTATCTGAGCCAAGTTAACGTTATTCGTTACAGCGAACATAGCTCAAACGCAAGCCACACAGCTGGCTAATGAAGACGGATGGCGTGCTCTTAAAATATTTATGTACAATACCCGGTTGAGCCAATTCATAGTAAGTGAAGGACATAAACCATGCCACCGCAATAAACTCTTTAAGAGAAACTCCTCCGAACACGCAACACTACCAAAAATATCAAATCTATTGTTCTGCTCCAGCATCAATCTGTGCCGTCTTCGCTAGTTTCTAAGCGAGTGACTAATGACTCCACTAGGAACATCAACGGTGCAATAAATTTACAAGCTTACACGACTATTACATAAAGATATTCAGGATTGAAGCTTACCTTCCAGGGTGCCATCGTTGCGTGACAGCAGAGGGGGCAGCAGTGTGCTTGAAGCTTCTGCTCCGATAACATTGTTATCGAAATCAAACGATCGACCCACATTGGCACCTTGTAGCTTGGGGGCCGGCGGTATGGCCTCGGACTCTTTGTAAAACTGATCCTCGTCATATAGCTCATCTTGGTCCAAGTCTAAATCAGTTTGTTGCGGTTCATCCGACTCGGCAGCTGTCTCATACCGATCTTTGAGCACCTTGCGGGGTACTAAAATGGAAAGCAAAAGTTTTATTGATTACAGTCCTAATCAATTTGAAGGCTAGTAAATGTAATACTTACTACATGTATACACGACCTTCAGATACATGCGCACATCAGTCTTGCAGGGCCGACCAAATGTGCCGGCATCCGCTGTTACCGAGCAGCGTCGTCGTCCATGACAGATTTGCATGACAGTCTCTGTGGCGTAGGAGACAAGGCAGGCTAAAGCACAAAAAAAGGGAGTTACCTTGAGATGGGAAGCCACTTAATAATATAGGCTTGCTTACTGGGTTGGCCGGTGTCCTCTCGATTGATCTGGACACTACCTGATGGGCCGCCCTGGCCACCGCACTGGACACTCTCCTTCTCCGTGTGACCAAAGGAAGCGCTGTAAATGGCAATCCTGGAGTACGGATTGCACATCAACGGCATATTGTCATTCTCACAGGCCAACTTGCTGCGGAATTCGTCTGTCATGCACAAAATCATTGAAACCATGTAATAAAAGAACATTTAAAAAAATGGGCATCCGTTAAAAATAGGCTTTAATTGCGCTGAGTGAAGTGTGAGAACCAATACCTTACGATCAGAGCATAATAAATAAGGTATTTTTTTCTATAAAATCTTTTTACAAAATACTTGACAGTAAAGTTGCTTTAATTGATTAATTGTATATTAATTGTTAAATATATATATAAATATATACATTCGACATGTTGCCCACAATGAATTGACAACATTTGGCCCATTTAAAATGGAAAGAGTTTTTAAATCGTATTAATTACTCATACGCCTTGTTGGCATTAACTTTTGAGTTGTCATGTCATATTAAAAACGATTAATTAAGTTAAATTAGGCGAATGCACATATAATAAAAAGCTAACAAAAACATTGGGCTTGCAAATGTCAATCACTTTTTATTTCATTCAAACCATATCAGCAATTGACTTCTCTTTTTATTTAAATCAATATTTGCTATACGAAAAAAACTTTAAATTGAATATATTTTGCATCAATTCATTCAAATGTCAAAATACATTTAAATATGCACTTGCCAATGCACAGTCATTTGACTACTTATTTTGCTAATAAGCTTACAGTGTATATCAATGTGGCATTAATTAATCATACGCCATGTTGCATTTAAGTTAATTTGATAAATGAATTGTACGACACTGCGCTAAAAGAAAATCAAAGTGATATATTTTATCCAATTACTCTAGTTATGTATCACAAATGTCTAAAGGCACTTCCGAGTTGCACATAGTATGTGTGTGTGTGTGTGTACATATGATGTATACGTCTTACAAAGCAATCTGTTGGAAGTCAGCCAAGCTGAGAATTACAATTGTCAAAGTACCATCAAGAATGATTTTCAACACTTTCTGTCTCCGTTTGCTTGCTCCTCTGCTCAAAGCAATCCGGAAAGGGTCCCAGCTTAAGCAATTATGAAGTGTGCTGCTGGCGCTGTTTTTTCCTCCTTTTTCAGGCACCTTTAGTGCTATGTACAATATATATATATATATATATTTATCTTCTTATATACATAATTTAATGAATACTAAAAGGAATTTGTGCAGCAAGAGTACGGTCCGAGCTGAACTTTAATAAATTTGGTAAATATTTGCATAGCATGTTTACAGCCTGGGCCTTTGGCATTGGCTGCACAAGCCCGGCCCTTGGATGCGACACCCACATGGTACGTGCACGGTCGTCCTATTGGGTGCTGTGATTCCCAGCTACGTTTGAGAGTGCGAGTGCACGTTTTATTATTGAGAGACGTGAGAAAAGTTGAAAATTGCCATATTTTTATGACCGCAATGTGCCGTCTGGCACGGTGTAAGCTGGTTCTCCAACTCTCCGACTTTTATTCGTCGCCAGCGTTGGCTATGACTGTGACTGTGGCTCTGGCTCTGTCACTGGCTCCGGCTCCGGTTGTGACTGCTATGCAATGTTCGCCTCGAGCGTCTGAGTTGGGCTTGGGGGGTTGCCTGCGCTTCCACGCACATAACCAGGCCGTCATTTTTCAACGTTTTCCACTCGTACTTTGCAGTTTTATTACTTGTCGCTGGTGTCCATAATGAGCAAAAGATAACAGACAATTTAGAAAAAAAAAACGGCTCTCCTTAATTATATTACCTCACCGAGGCCCCCACAGTGCCCCTTGGTTGCCCCCCACCCCTCCGCCACTCCGACACAGACGTGCGAGCCAAGTACTGAGCTATGCGGACCAAGTACAAGCAAAATGCCCTTTTTCAACCCGCTGTGCATTTCCCATTTCTAATTTGAATGTTGCGCTGCTCTTTTGTCTCGCTCCTGTTTGTCTCGCTGCTACGGTTTGTTTGTGTGCTTTTAAACAAGATAACATCTGC
Organism: Drosophila dives; assembly: GCA_035042365.1. Classification (NCBI taxonomy): domain Eukaryota; kingdom Metazoa; phylum Arthropoda; class Insecta; order Diptera; family Drosophilidae; genus Drosophila; species Drosophila dives. The sequence goes on from JAWNLJ010000442.1 coordinate 7,018,185, forward strand.
GTCACTTGTCACAAAAAAATAAAAAAAAAACTCTGTAAAAAATAAAGGAAAATAATATTTCCGGCAAAGTTGCAAAGTGTTGAGAATGGCTGGGAATGGCTAACGGGGTTGACGCAAATTACCAAAGAATTACATAGAACGAAAAGATCTTTTCAGCTCTGGCATCTCGAAACTGAATACAGTCCAATTGAACTGTCTGCTGAGGGCATTAAGAGCTCGTTTAACGATTGTCCTCCAACTGCAACTGTATGGCGCAAAATGCCAACGACCCAAAAGCAATGTGCCTCGATGGAATGCGGCTCCTCCTTAGGTGGGTTCATCTGTTCGCTTATCGGCTTTAGTTTGCAGAGTGATTACGATTAAACATGAATTGCTTAGCGGATCGTAAATAATCGAGTGCCATTAGCCCAATCACCATTGGCACAGTCCAAGCAGAGTGTGAACAAGGAGGAGTTCATCCAAAAAAAAAAACAAAAAAAAAAATCACAGAGAAAAACTATGCAAATAACTCAGCAAAAAGTTTATTCAACTATTTTAATGCTGGAAATAGCAAACGCAAAAGCGCAGCTGCATTTTTTATTATGCTTCTAGCTGATTTTGCAGCACCAGCCAAGCCAACCTTTGTCCAGCAGCAGTCGCCATAAAGTTCCATTTAATTGAAGTTCTCATTAATTTTTTTTTTGTGCCATTTGATAATTATTATGATAATACTTTTTACTGTGAACGCCATTTCACTTTATTATATGTATGAGTGAATCTATCGATATTTTTTTATCTCTTTTAAGTAGAATGATTTTACAAATTATACTTAGTCAATAGAAAGTAAAGTAAGAGATAATAAACTCTACTGGACAATATCTCAGGTTGATTTTAAACCAAAAGCTACTTCACTGATTTTTGTTACAGTCCTTTATAAATCGGTCACTGGTTTTCCACTTTAAATAAAAACTATAAACTATATATCAAAGTGTGCTACATGTGCAGTCTACCTGTAAAAAATTTGTAGATTCTGTAGACAAATTGGAGATTGCAAAATAAACTTTAACATAAAACTGGAGCATTTTTACTTTACTGGTATTAAAATCATCTGCACGATGCTCCAATAAACAATTGTTTATTTCTTTCAGTGAAAATAAATTTGTTTGTTTGTTACAGAACTTAAATTGATGTTTGGCACTTTAGCATCTGGCAAATATTCATTTTGCCACTGAGCAAATAATATATATATATATATATATATATATCACAGTACACGCGGCAAGGACAAAAACGAGAGGCAGATAACCTGGGATGCTGGGCGCAATCCGCATCGATTATATTTTTTAAAGTGCATCCAAGTGTTTGTGTATGGACAAAAGTACCGGTTGGCTGACCTCGTAAGGGACTGGCATACTTACATGGACGGCATTTGTAGGCAATCTCGACGAATTTTCGTATGCCCGAGCATGGATCCCCCGTGGTATGCGTTTTGGAATTCGCTGCGAACTTGCAGTGCCTCTTCTTTTGGCAGGCATCCACCACAGTCTGCAGCAGGGCATACTATAAGAAAAATACAGAGATACAACCAGTAAGATATAGTGGCTTTAAGCATGTATGTATGTATGTATGTGTATAGCAGCATATTGGTAGAGCAACTGAGCGGGTTCGATGAGGGTGCTATTGATAGATTGTTCGGCGCAGATGGCAACTGTAGCCGCATCCTTGAATTCGGTGGCGGCAATGGAACAACAACCAACAGCTGGCAACAATGGATGCTGGCTGGCATGGCGCTGGCATGGCGCCACCTCAGCTGCAGAGTCGTAAATCTCTGTCTGCCTACGAGATTAAGCTATGAAAGCATTTCATATGCCTTAACAATTCCACAGGCGCAAAAAGTGGCAAACAGCACTCAGATGTTGCATATGTAATGCTGCATATGCTACACCGACCACATAAATATATATATATATGGATTGTGTCTGTGTACGTACGGGGAAGTGCTTAAAACAGTAGTTGTTTTACGGACAAGTATGAATAGGTGAATAATTATAATTTTGTTCAAATTTATGAATTACCTCGGGGCGAGATAAGCGTCCGACTACTTAGTGGATGACAGATGCAACGTTAATCGGATTATTTTCCGCACGGCATTTAAATGAATGTTTTTCGAATATTTTCCATTTTAAATTTAAAGTTAATTAAATTTTATATTTAATTCGTTTAAAATTTGTATTTGTATTGCCCCATTTTTGACAGAACAAGTCACAAATAATAACAATAATAATTTGAATTCTTAATTATTGTGTGCAATTTGGGTAAATGAAATTAACATGGTATGGACTGAGCACCACAACTCAGTCCAGTTGCAGCTAAATAATTTGATTCGTAATTAAATAGTGAGATTTTTGAACCGCACTTTGTATTTCATACACAAAAGGACACAAACCGTAATTGCATTTTGAGGTTACAGCGAACGCAAGATATCACTCCTCTCCATGCGTGTGGCACGCACGACTGCTGCTTGCCTCGTCTCATCTCGCCTCATCTCGTCTCGTCTCATCTCATCTCGTCTCGTCATAATTTGTTTACCCTCGTTTCTGGTTTCGTTGGAGGAAACACTTGCCACTCTCACACTGCTTTACGGGTCACTCGCAATTCGCAACTGGCATTGAGGATTGGCGTTACTGCAATGTGCCCCGTACCCATAAGTCAAGAGTCAAACTTGCGGCCGGTCGGATATCAGTTCCGCTTTAAGGAGCCACCGGAAATGAAGCGTGAGTATCCTGTCCCTGACCATCCACCCGTTGCGGTTTATTTGAACCGCATGTTACACACCGCACATGAAGTCATCGTCTTACTTTAAATTGATGTGCTCAATCAAACAAAATGGGAAAAGCTTCGTCACAAACCGTTTTCGAAGGATGTGGTTCAATGAAAAATTAACTACCACACAGGTTCCTCACAACCAGCTACACAATATTGCTGAATGCCAAATACCAAACGACCTCATAAATGTGACAAATTGCGACATATATATATATATACACACAATGTGAGCACAAACCACTTTTACAGCACTAAATTATTTTCGTAGTGAACTTCAATTTGATTTCAAATTTTTAATATTACATATGCAATATATATACCCTAAATCATTACAACGATTTTAATGACAGTCGCAGTCGAATAACCTTCATATTTTGATTGCAGTTGCCTATATTTGTCCCAATATACTAATATTCGCCATTGCAGTAAACATAAAAATACAAATATATATATATATATATATATTTGAGTATTGATGTCAGATTACACCCGCTTGCCTATTGAATTTCGAACACATAAATAAGTACATTTGCAAGTATATATATATATATATATATATATATGTGTTTATTTAGAAATGCCGTATTTGGTTGGGTTAAGCTTTGACTGGGTAAGTAACTAAAAATTTGATATGATTTATGCCTTTTGCTTGGCCAAAGTGAATCGAATCGATTTTCATTATGAATTATTGCTGTTTTTATGGCAAAGTTCTGCTTCACTGATTTATTTCAACTGCCTTCTATTCTATATAGTGTAATGTGTGTTGTGTGTGTGTGTGTGTGTGTGTGTGTGTGTGTGTGTGTGTGTGTGTGTGTGTGTGTGGGTGTGTGTATTTGACCAAAAGGCAGCTATTCTATCGCGTTTGTATGTATGGCCTCTCATCTTTAAATGCAGACTGTGGAATCGTGCGGAAAATGGAAAAAATACATTTTGTCGAAAAGGTAAGCCAAAGAACTGTCTGAGTTTCCCCAGCAACATTTAGAAGGATACACTGTGCCAGTGGAATAGAGTATATATATTTATGTATATATATATATATATGAATAATATATGGTATGTGGGGCTAAGTAGATGAGTTTGCGGGTGTTCGGCAGTGCTCTCAATGTGGCTGAGCCTGCTTTCCGATGATGAGTGCGACGATGATGGAATTGCAATTATACTGATTCAGCTTACCTGTAATCCGCTTACGGTACACGTTTCCGGCGGTTTGACTTCAATTTCAGTGCCGCTGTGGATGACAGCATCGCCAGCACTTCCGGTCGTGGTGAGGTCCTCTTGCGAGACTGGCGGACACAAGCTGTGGTCGGATAAATCTGTTCAAGTAGACGAGAGGGCAATTTTTTTTTTTTTTTTTTTTTTTTGTGAACGTGTCCTTGTGTTTGTCGTTGTCGTTGTCCTCGTCGATTTTCGAAGTGCACTGAAGTGGTGCGAAGAGAGGACTGGACTGAAGTGGACTAGAGTGTAGAGTGGAGTGGCGCGGCATGGAGTGGTTATCGGGGTCGAGTGCCAAGTAGAAACAGCATTCAATGCAAACGCTTCCACAGCCATTTCAATCTGTGAGCATCTCCAAAATCTCCCAATTCCCTCCCAACCCACACCACCCAAAGACCATGTCGGGTCGGACACATAAACAGTACGTGAAAGGGGCGTATGCGGAGCACGGTTTGCTCCTCATTTGCTTTCATTGTGCTTGTCTGTCTGTCTGTTTGTCTGTCTGTCCGACTGCTTGTTTGACTGTGCACCACTACTACTACTACAACTACTACTCATGTGGGCGTTGGCAAGTACACTAAGAGGCACAACATACCCACGTGCACACACAAATAAGTAAAATACAATGCGTACAATCGACGCGTGTAACGGACAAACTTTGGGCAACAATCAATCAATTGCGATATTGGCATTCGCTTCAGTCCAAGATAGCCCGACCATTCGCTGTTCAGTCCACTTGATGCCCTTGGCCCTCAACGCTCCTTTCCTTTCCCATCCACATCCATATATACGCATCCACCTACATTTCCAATTCGCATTCCACATCCACTTCACTCCTCATCGAACGTGACAATGGAACTTACCACCCGCTCGCCCATACTGGGCCAGTTCTATGGAAATGCTAGTGCCACGTGGACAGCTGAGTGACAGCTGTTCTGAATCGCATCCGGCTCGCTGGTACGTCCGCAAGGTGGCAGCGAGCAGAGCTGAAAGCAAACAACGCCAAAATCGAGATGCATTAATACATGTGTAAAGAACGGAACGAAGAAAAATATTTATATATATAAAAAAAAAAATTATATATATATATATATATATGTATGTAGCAAATGCATACAGACAACAAACTACAATATACACACTGGCAACAGTGGTTAAGCTTCAGAATTTTACTTAAGGTAAATCGAAAACAAAATTTAGTATTATTTCGTCTAATAAATAAATAGTATCCCGGCTAATAGAAAAGCTCATTGAAAATTAAATTTTGTCATACCAAATATTTCTGTTGAAAATACGTATTTAAAATCATTGTAATCAATAGCTTTATCAGTGTGTGAGGGGTAAAGTAATCGCATAGAAGCCGAGGATAAAATTCCATTTTATTTTTGCTGTGTACCGCATATAAATTGGAATTTTCGTAATCAATTGAAACGTCATGTTGCAAATTCGCATCAATTGTTAGCTTTATCTGTGGCTAAATAACAGTAGAATACAAAATTAATTGTATTTTTTTTTATATATAAACTTTAAGCGAAATTGAATTGATGTTTACCCAACTGTGGAAGGTATTCACAGAGAGTCAGAGTGTCAGAGTGACGGAGAAAATAGTCTTGAAATACAAGTAAGTAAATTGAATTCCCATTATGCAATCGTTCAGTCTTCAACATAACTGACACTTGACACCTAAGCAAACTCAGACATTCAATTTCATGTGAAATTATTCCGAAACATTTTTTTTGTTGTTTTTTTTTTTTTTGGTTACATTTTGGCAGCGAAAAAAATGGTGTGCCATTTGTTTCTGTTTATTGTGCATTTCTCTTATCCACTTTAGAGGCGACATCGGTGATGGGGCATCCTCCACTGAGCTCCACTGACTTCATTACCCAAATTGTTTACGTGTGTTGTGTGTGTGTGTGTGTGTGTGTAAGAATGTGTATGTGTATCCATGAGTAAGTGTTTACACTACAAAACAAATGCCTTACAATAGCTGCCAAAGAGGGATCTGTGGCGGAATGTGTGTGTGTGTTTCGATGGGAACTAGTGCAATACGTGTGTGTGTGTTACACGTGTATACAACATGTATAGACAAACATATTCATGTGTTATTTTCGTGTTATTGAAAGCCAGTTTTCGCCGTGAATTCCGCAACGTTAGATTGTTTGAATTTTGTGCAAAAGTCAGTTGCACACATGAAAAGTAACAAAAGCAATTCGAAATTAAATCAAAGCCAGTCATAAATATTGAAAAAAATCAAACTATAACGTGAAAGGATATAATTTAATATTAATCATGTAATACTTTGATTAAATATAATTCTGGTTTTGTCATATGACAGTCTTACAAATCTCAGTTTGCTAATTCCTTTGCCTGGCTAACCGTTAATATTTCATTATCAGAATTTGTAAATAGCTAAAATGTTCAGTAACAAAATACGTTTCGAGCATCTGAATAATTGCAAAGAGGTATCATATTAAAGAGGTGGCTGATAACGACAATAGCAACATAGTATTACCAGCCATGCCCCAAGGAAGTGTAACATGTGTGTGTAACATTTATACACCCCTAAACACAAAACCTGGCGGCATCTTCCCGACAGTTTACGACCGCGTGGCGTCCTAAGGATGGGGCTCCGGCCTCAGATGCTGCAGGCACTCCACGTGGACGTTTCATGCAAATTTATGCCACATAAAATGATAATAACTCTTTCACTTTTCATAATTTTGGTAAGCATTTACCAGGCTGTTTAGTTAAGCAAATGTAGACCACCCCTGCACAACTGTTATTATTTATAGAGTAAGCAAATGAAGCTTGAAGATGTTAACGGCTATGGTATACCCTGTAAATGCAAATATGTAAGTTGCAGCACGTAAGAAAATATATTACGGATTGAGTATATATGTCCTATCGAGAATAGGTTGAAAAAATATCTATGTATAAAAATTTTGAATACAAAAACATTTTGCATCATTTCTTTTAAAAATGATATCCTTTGACATTGCTCGTGTTCAGAGTAGAGAAGCAGAAAAACGAGAATATTAACGACCCTGTGGCATGTATTGTAAGTATGTGGTCGTAGAGTTGTTGAAGCATCCACATTGAGGTGAGGACGACGAGGTGTGGAAGCCTGCTGTGGCACTCGTGTGCGAGCGCTCAGGATCCTGTCGCCTCGAGTTAAATTTTACAGCTCAAGCAAGACACTAAAAGGCATCGCATATGACAAAGACACAAGGACGACATTTCTCACCCGTACCCCAAGGTTGTCCATCACCAGGCACAAGGCACCAGGCAAAGATGGGAGATTAAAGCACATCTTAATGTGTACCGACTCGGAGAATTGTGAAGCCAGCGAATAGGCCGTGAAAGTTTACGTTATCAACGCGACCCAAGGCGCCAGTAGCAGGAACAGTTCGCGGTTGGAGTAGACGCACAGTGCCAGGACATTCAGATGACTCCTTGATTAGGGGGGTCTAAGTTAAGGATATGTATTAAGCTGATGTGTTTTTTGTGTGGTTTTTTTTGTATCTACTCAATCAATTGAAAAAATAAAAAACTTAGAATGTTTTTTACGAGAAAACTCGACTAGGAGATGTTTCAATTTTTAATGGAGTTTCTTAATATTAATTTCTCTTAATTTTTTTTACAAAATCGTTAAGTTTTGGCTTTATTTCTATCGGCAAGCGATACTCAGCATTTTATATATACATATATATATATAAATATATTTATTGCTATCATGAGTCGCTAAAGTAATGGCAAGTGACGAACAGTTTAATGGAAGTTGGCCGAGCTGTTTGCGCTTTTGCGACAAAACATAAATTGAAAGTTTTTTCCAAAGTTGGCAAAGGAATGTCCTTGAAATTAATGACCAAGTCCGTTGCGCGCTCTAAAAAGAAAGTTTTGAATAAATATTTAATTGCACTTGGAGTCCTGTTTATAAATGGGAGTACAAAATGTTGAAACACTTTAAGTGGCACTTGAAAGTGGTGCACATCATACTCTTATACAAACTTTGATAATTTTATAAGAGAAAATTGACATACACTTGTGAGATATGCAAATTAGCTCTCATCGAATTTAATTATTTAATTGCCAAATTAAAAATGTTCGAAATGCAAAAATTCATTGGTTTTTTTTTTTTTTTAAAGTGTTATCTTGCTGCACATCATTAAAGCCGAATTATTTATCTTTGAACTGTGCCAAATGTGGCAATTAATTTTTGCTAGCACATCAAGTCTGACGATTGATTTAATCGATATATGAAATACTTGGCAAATATCTCATAGTACAATCATATGTACATATTTATATAATATATATACGACAGCAAATATGAGTAGAAACATACCAAAATCTGACATAGATCACGGAAGATGAGTATATATGTGTGTGTGAGTGTGGTGTATAATTAAGCGTGTTTGGGTATGTTGTGGTATTGGTGCTGTTAGAGGTAGTCTCAAATTAGTCCATGGTCATGATTCAACATTTATGACAATGAAACGCGGATTGGCAGCATCTCTTTTCGAGTATCTACTGTGGCGGGCAGTTAATTAATGTGGTTTAATTTATGAATGTTTGCCTTCGCTACCCTATTAATCATTAATGACGAACATAAATATTTGGTCGCTCTTCGCCGTCGCTTTTCAGATCATTTGTGAAACTTTGTCCGTAGAAAATATTTTCGTTTTCGCCTTGAACCAAAACTGGACAACGGAAAACACACACACAAAAGCCATAAACAGCCACTTTGAGTATGTATTTGTGCTTAATTATGATTTATACATATAAATTTACAGTGGGTAGCGAGGCGGATAAAAATGCCAATTTAGTTCTTGGGGCGGCCATAAATATTTGAAGTAGGAGTTGGCGCCTGCATTCGGCATCGGACATTAGCTAAAAAGCATCACAGGAGACCCGTAGTGGGACAACGGGGGAGATTATTACTGCAGATAAAACGGAAACCGACGCGAATTTTTATATGTAGATATGTATCTGAAATGCGAAAATTGTAAAAAAAAAGTAAAACAAAACATTTACCCAAAGGATCAACTCGATAAATAACTTCCGGCATGACGGGCCGCGTCAGCAAGCATACAACAGTCAGCATCCAGGCGATTCTGCTCCAACTACGGCCCCAGGAGCTCTGGTAGTGCACGTGCCGGCAATTGTTAACTTGGGGATGTGGTAGGCATGTGGCATGGCATTGCCAGCGCTGCCGTTGCAGATGCCGTGTGGAATTGGGCTCCGGATCGGCCATGGCCAACGCCCGGAATTGATGTTGATTGTGTTGTTGTTGTTGTTGTTCTTGTTGTTGTTGTTACTGTTGTTGTTGTTGTCGCCGTTCCCTCTGTCGTCGACTTAGTATTGGCCACTGTTATCGTTGTTTAACGGCTGCTGTTGATTTGATGTTCTTTATTGTCGATTTTATTGCTTGCCCCCAGATTTGGCGATTTGCATTATTTGAATTTTTATATTTATTCTTATCATCAGCGACGTCGATTCTGTTGCCTCCTACGACTGGTCAATATACTCGCATTCGTTTTCATGTCCACATCTATATTCATATTGGTATTCATTTTTGTATTCATGGCATTCACATCGTCACATCGTTCCTATCGGCTGCTTTAATGAAAATTATGAATAAATATAATATTTTGTTTGTACACTTTTTATTTGCGCTTCATCACAGTAAATTTTACACTTGTTCGCTGGAATTATTACGCAAAATATTTTGATTTCTTTATGTCACATTTTTTTTTATGATTTGAATTGTTTCTGGCTTGTTAGTTTTTGTGCTGTACAAGAAATTCAATTAATTTAATTTCACACGCTGTTAGCCTTCACATTTTTTATGATTTTATTTTTTTCATATTTGTTTTATCAATTTATAACTGCGCGGTGTATATTCTGGATTGCAACCCCAATTTTATTACGCGTTACTTAAAACTTGATTGTTTAATTGAAAAAAAAGACCAACAACATTCGCTTTGAACACTTTTTATTTGATATATACAATTATTAAATTATTGGCTTTTTACATTTTCACGCCGTTTTTTTCTGTTGAGTTTGGGATTGTTTATCGGATTTTAAATTAATTATAAATTGGAATTTCCCACACAAATTATAATTAATTAGTTTGATTAACAATTTGTAAACTTTTTGTTTTGCCAATACCCAAAAGCAAATCTAAAACAAATTCAACTGTCTGCAGCAATCGCGAATGGAGCCAGATTAGTGGTAAAATATCCTTTGTTTTCGCCACATTGTTTTCAATTCCCTCGGGTTTTACTCTCATTAAATTGCAAATTGCACGTTCAAGCTTTAAGCCTGTATTACAAATTGGGTTGTTCGATAACAATTGCACAAGTTTGATATTTTATTTATGTTAATACGGATAACTAAATTTAGTGTTATTTGTCTAAATTTACCATGTGTCAAACTCGACAGCAAAAAGCCTCAAAATTGAAATATTAGAGACCATAGCTTATATCTCGAAATTTAGGATGTACTAATCAAATTTTTGTATCAGAACAACTTTTTTTTTTATAATAAATAATATTAACTGAAGCAGAAAATATATTTTCTTTTATGGCCTGTGATGAATATTTTCTCTTCGAGTCTTGAAAATTTATTGTTTTTATGTTTGAAGAAAAATACACAAAATAAAATTGCATATAGATAGGGGTTTTTCTATTTTGCCAGGACCATATGAAACTCAGACTATCTATTTTGCTCTGATTTCCCAACCAGGATATTTTTCTATAGTTATCGGCTGCCATAGTTTGGAATAACAAGTGAGTTTTGGGGGGCGTTCTGGCTAGATTAAAAGTACACAAAAGGTATCAATTGTGTTCATTTATCCATGAAATTCTAACATTGATGTGCGGCAAGCCAGCACGAGCAACCCGAACGAGATGAGTAATAGGCAACTTACACACACACACACACACGCTAACGTACACACCAAACAGGCACAAACACACATGCGAACGCCCCCAATCCACAAAAAAAAAAAAAAAACAACACACACACACCAACAAAATACATAAATGGTGTATTTGCTATGTGGGTTGTTTTTAGGATGCAGCAATCTGAGGTTTTTGTAAAGTCGGAGAAAGATGCGAATTGTAGTATGACAAAACATTCATTAACTGACACTCTCGGGCGGCTGGTCTAACAAGGCCGGAGCCAAATGTTGTTTCTGTTTCTGCCCGCCGGAGTGACGGATGAACACAAAATGATGAAAGCCAAACCCAAAAGGAAAGGGGAAACAACTTTCGTATCGGGTTGAGTATTAAGCGTGTAGGGACCAAACAAATCCCTTGTTATCCTGAGAGCTATGAGTAAGTACGTCAGTTTCAAGCACACAAAACACAAGCACACAAACACACAAACACACACACACTTACAAATATGCAAACACACACACACAAACAAATACAGAAACACTCTAAACACACACACACACCACAAGCCTGCATATATTTAGCTGCTATGCTTGGCTAAAAAATGCTTCTTTATGTTGGCTTAATGTATTTCTCGGCGTTTTCTTCGTTATTGTTCGCCTGCGAGAAAACCCAAAAACCGCAAACTTTCAAAAGCAAACTTCATATTTTGCAAGCTGAGCGGAAAGTGCTTGTCCTGCCCAACCCCGTCCCCGCACCCGCACCCGCACCGGCACTCGCCACATAACCGATACCAAAAAACCCTCCACTGACTATGGTCCTACTAGTGACACCATTTCATATGCTTCTAGGGGATGCAGCTGCAAAGGCAGCATTAGCAGCAATAGCAGCAATAGCAGCAGTGGCAGCAGCAGCAATAGCAGCAGCAGCAGCAGCAGCAGTGGCAGCAGCAGCAGTGGCAGCAGTGGCAGCAGCAGCATCAACGTCAAAGTCGACATCGACATTTGTGCTTGTCTTGAGATGCCTTTGTATCTGTATCTAAATCTGTTGGATATCTGACGTGCCGTCGAAGGCGTTTTAGTTTTTTTTTTTTTTTTTTGCCTCGTCTTTGAATGGTTTTTGAAGGTTTTGTAAAGGTTGTTGCAGCCACCACTCATCATGATGAACTTTCTACCGAACTTTGGTTTATGGCTTTTCGGTGTTTTTCTTTTTCATACAATAACTAATATATATATATATATATATAAGTATTTATGTAGATATATTTTCATATTTATATATAAATATTTTAGCTTTCATCTTGCCCTGCATCCGTTGCCGCAAGCACAAAAATCTTACTTAGGGTTGGACGTCTGGCTTAGACGGCGTTTTGGGTGGTTAGACATACAACTACATATACATATAGAGTGGTTGGGGATGTTAGTTGCTTGCCACTAACAAGTTCAGTTGCGTACAGTTATTTATTTGAATTTATTTAAGCGGAAAGTTGCGCTCGTAATTTTCTCATCTTTTGTGCTCAGTTCAATTTAGCGGAAAATTGAATTCATATTGAAATTGGTCGGTCAGCGAACTTATCCGCGAACATAACCACCGAAATTCCATGCAAATATCAAACAGCCAGCTTTTCCCGAATCGCTTAAATAGTCAAATAAAATCGATGGCGTTTTCAACACATCCATCGTGTCCACCGCAAAACAGGAAAATAGAGCGGCAATTCGAAATTTCATCAGCGGTTTTGGTCGCAAACAGATGAAAATACGCTTTATGCCTGTCAACTGAATAATTTGCCAAATGGCTTGATTTGTTCAATGAAACTGTAAATTTAAATTTAGTGTCCAGTCAATTTGAAGACCAAATGTTTCGATAATCAAATTTGAGCTACACATTGTGCCAATTGTTTGGGTAAATTGTACAAAAGTCAGCCGGAGGGAGCAAACGAACGGATTTGAGATTAAAACAGATTCACCCAACAGACACAATCTTGTTTCTGTTTTGGATAGTCTGGCAATCTAAATTGAATACATAGATTGTGTACAAAGCGTTCATAAATCTTTAGCTGGCCCAATTGCCTCAAAATAGAGAACTCATATTCACATATTCGGTGATTGATAGCCACGGCAAAAGGGGATCTTGGATGGGATATGGTAATTTTCGTAGAACCCTTGCCTTGTCGGCTGTCGACACCAGTGTTCGAAAAAGATAAATGCATGCTTAAGGAATCCCAAGCAGCTTTCAGAGGGTCTAAATCAAAATTATGGCTTAACGTCAGAATTCTGCCAACAGGGATTGAAAAGTTTTGCTCGCTGCTAAGAGCGAAGAGCAAAGAGGAAATGCAAGGGGCTTAAATTTTTTGGTAGTGAGCAAGGTAAATATTTATTGGCTCAATAATTTGGCAACATTTTGCAGGATTAATGTGCAAATTCCACAGCTATAAATTATTTCCAGCCGTATTCCTAAATTATATAAAATAAATACAGAATAAAAAAGCTCGACGCAATCAAAAAAACGGAAGTGTGGGTGTATTTGTGTGTGTGTGTGTGTGCATAATATATGCGAGTGCCTTTGTGTGTGTGCCAGTGTTTTTTTTTTGCAAGGACACGCAACCATAATAAAAACTTGTTGAAAAATTTACGAGCACAGCAGCATCAAAGGACAAATCGGACAAAACAGGCCCAGGCAATTGGCCACGTGAGCAACCGTTGGTCGGTTCTGCTTCTGGTCACGTTTTGGTCCCTCTACAGATCCCAATCCCGCCGTCCAGTGCGGTGTTTATTTATGTCGTGGCTACCGCTGAAAAGTTTAGTCGTTGTACGTGTCAAAAACTTTTGACACTGCAATTGCCTTTCGGCTCCTTAAGAAGTCAGCAGCTGCATTTGGGGGAGCCCAGCTGTTGGCCTATTAAATCGCCCAGAACATACAATGAACCTGACAAACACCGCTGTGGCCCCAGCACAATTCGGAAGGCAAAGTTAAGACACTGACTAATTTGGTTAGCGGGTCGCGTACAACTTTCATTGGTAACTAGAATATGTTATTAAATAATCTCTTGTACATGAGCAGATACCTAACCAAAAATCACAAAACATCCACGTGACAGCAGCAACCTGGGCCAAGACGGGGGCGAAGACATCGGAGCAGAGACAGAGGCAGTGACAGAGGCAGTGACAGAGACTGCGGCTTAGGTTGTGGCAGTTGCAGAGAATGGTGTCTTTATTCAGTAAATAATTGATCAAGGTTCGTACAAATCACGGAGCATCTGTGCTGTGTTAAATATGCCGCATATTAAATTTGGTCTAGCAGTCCTGGCTCATTCTTGATGAGGGCATCGTTAGGCCAGTCAAGTCAGAGGGTCATCGTGACCACAACTTCCCTCGCCCAGCATTATTTTTGTTAATCATAGGCTCAGCTTTAATATATCGTGCAACCAAAATGAACACAGTATTTCTATAAGAAAACCAGATCTAATAACTTGATGTACAGTATTTAACATGGAATAAAACTATTATCAGATATGTAAATAAACTTGGCTATTGAATTTTGTTTTTTCATTTGATGACTCAACAATTTAATACGAGCAGTAAATGGTTTTTCATGCCCAACAAGGGAAGAACACCTGTTCCGGGAATTTGTTCCAAAAAGGTAATACTTTTGGTGTACTTATATGAAAATATACGCGAACATATAATAAAGTGCGTGTGCCGCAAAATAAAAATAAATAAAAATTAAAAAAAGAAAAAGAAAAGAAAAGAAGGAAAAGAAAAAAACCTCGAGGAAAACCAAACAAAAAGTGGTTCGTGGTATCAAGGGCAAAAACATACATTTTCCGCTTTACGATGGCATTTGGCGAAAGTAAAATGAAAGGGGCTCTGAATGGCCAAAGAATGGCGTGAGATGATGGTCATGGAGATGCTGCGCGCAGCTGCGTCAAATGACGAAAGAACAAAGAAAGGCCAGTGGAGTCGCCGCAAGTTGGAGGAGCCGAACTACATATTCGTATACGAACCACATGGACGGAGTAAGGATGGTGCGGGGGTATTAAGATGCTGGGTTTGCGGGGTGTGCCATGTGGCAAATGGCAAGTGGCAAGTGTACGCGGACGGTGAAATGTTGGCTCTGTTGAAGGCAATAAAATGAAATTACAACTTAATTGTCATAAATAATTCAAGAGATTCCTTGCCAGCAAGGAGAAAGCCAGAGTCAAAAACTCCACGTTGCGAGGGAAATCAGAGCGCACCCGCAAATAACCCGCCTGGTGCCATGGCATTCTCTACCTTCCTTCCGCCTACGCTCAACTACAACACCCCCGCCACCAATAAGTGTTACCCCTGTCCAACTTCTTCTTCTGCATCGCTTAACAAACATTTTAAAGCCAGCTGCCGCTTTAAGTAAGGATTTCGTGCACGGCAGCTGTAGGAGCAATATTATGTGTTTTATTATTAACAAAGTTAATCCCCTGACCTAGTTAAGTTCGCATATACACGCACACACACACACACCCATACACACACACACACACATACACCCACACACACACGGTGAATTTAAACGAATAAGCTGATACGAAGCTGCTGAGATGCCGATGCGGATGCCCACAAAACAGGCCGCATGAGGCGTTAATAAAATATTAGGAATAACTGATTACTGCAACCAAAGCCGCAGTTGCAATCAAAAGTCAAGTGGAATAAATTCTATTTAATTACTGTTTAAATCGCTGTAACAAGAAACTGTGGTCACAAAATCTATTTGTGGCGTTTTTGAATTAGATTTTCATACCAATCACATTATTATTATGCCATCTGCCTTATCTAATATGTTATTCTGCTTTGGGTATTCGAATATTTCAAAAGTTGTTGCATATTTCTCTGTGACATATTCTTCAATTATGCAGAGAATATTCTTCAATTATGTAGAGAATATTCTTCGAACTCTTTCCAAACGAACAACAAGTAAATAATGGTAAATTAGCAAAATGACAAAAGTTCCACAGCAATCACACACAGCCACAAGCAGACAAACACACACACACAAACACACACACACACACACGGAAGATACACTCAACCGCCCACATGCTCGTGGGTTCAGAATTTGAGGGGCATGGCTTGTTCTGATTGCCAGTTAAGAATGTGCAAACAAACAAACAAACATACCGTCGCGACGGCAGGGTCTGATTGTGATTGTTAAGAGACGGGACAGCGTCGGAGAGAAGGGAATGGGAATGGGAACGTAAACGGGGACAGCAAAAGGGAGAGGCCCCCGACTGGAGCCACACACAAAAATGGTAAAGGACATGGAAAACGCTTACGAAAACAAAATGAAAGAAAAGACATAACATGTGTTCGATGCCGCTTCGAACCGCTTCGAACCGCTCCGAGTGGCAGTTTGCTAAACGGGAACCTCATATTTCAATGCCCTTTTTGGCCAATAAACTGTTTTGCGAGAAACGGGAGACACACACATTGGAACGCATTGGAACATTGGAGGCCTTTAAAAAGTAACACTCTGTTGAGCAAACAATCAAACAATTTATTTTTGGCTTAATAATAATAAAGAAGGCAACATGAGAAATATTGCAAGGCATGTGAAAAACGGATAAATTTATGAATGCCCGCCAGACATCGACAACGATCGACGTTGACTCTTTTACCCTTAACGTTTATGTTGTATAAATATGAAAAAATAAAAAAAATAAAATAATAATAATAATGTAAATATATACTCATTCAGAGATGTACAATGAAAGAAAAATAATTCAAGTGTGAATGTGTTAAAAGTTTTTTTTAAAGTTGAGATAACCTGTGGCCAAGTTTTAATTACTTTAAAATGACAGAATGAAAAACAGACTTGTATTCAAATTATTACTTGGCCTGTGTAGAAGGAGAAACAGATTGGAAGTAAACACATTTTTTTTTAATGGAAATTGCAAGTCAAAAATTAATCTTTCCTTACTCTTTTTTTTTGTGTCTGATTGCGGGGTATACAAGTAATTGTACATAAAAGTTATACGTAAATATTATGCTGAGGTTGAATAATATGTCGGAAAAAAACACGCAAACAAAACAGAATTATTTATCAGTTTTAAATTTGAAAAAGGGTTTATGTTATAATAATTTATGCTGACATAAAAAGGAAGTGAACGTAACCCAATAAACAGAATCAGTGACAGAATTGTCAATCAAATCATTCGACTGTGCTCTAGAAATTTCTACCACATATCATTGAGAGGGCAGACAGGTTCTCGACATGTAGCAATAATCAGCTGGCTTATAGTTGAACAGGCAATAATGGCCAACTTGAAGATACTTCTTATATACCAATTTTAATATGTTTAATGTGAAAGGTGTGCAAAGAATTAAATTATGATTAAAATAAAATTTATGGTGTATAAAAAAACTCGGTTAAGAATAATAATTTAAATTTCCAATTTCGGGGAAATGCTTTTTCGCATTCTCCTGGCATCCTGAAGTGAACTCTTTTTAATTATTCTATTTGAGTACTCTTTTAAACTGTTTGCGTAAACACTCAAAGGTATCCATGGAATAACATTAAAGCTGCAATGCTTTTAGAGATATTGGCTGCCCGGATGTTAACTGCTATTTCAACGCTTTGATCTTCTCAAACCGGATCAGAAGCGTAGCACAGCTCGTTAATCCGATTGGTCGATAATTAGCTAGATTCTGTGTTAAATGTTAAGTTAAAACTTCGAGTTCAAACTGCAATTATTGAGTTAAAAGTCGCAATTTAGCTACAGATTGTTTTTCTTCTGTTCGTTAGAATATTTGATAGGAAGTTGTTTATAATTAAGTAAAAGTGGCTAAAAATCTAAGCACGAAATTAAGTTGAGATGAGATTTCACTGGCGACCAGATAGTTATGGTTTAGCAGCTGTCCACAAATTTGCTGCTCTCTCCTCTCCTCTCCTCTTCTGTGTTAAACTTGCGATAATTTAATTACACGCGCAACTCGAAACTGATGCTCGCTGCGATAAAATTCAGCAGCTGGGTGAAGGGGAGGGATGGCTGGATGAGCTGTGGGGGGAAATGTATTGTATTGGGGATTGGATACTGTGACAGTGACAGTGACAGAGACATGACTGAGAGTGCCTCGAGTGGCAGTGTCAAAGCGACTGGACTGTGGTAAGTGGCAACAATGTAAATTACGCGTATTAATATCAATTTATAATCCCAATCCAAAAACCGAACGGGCAAAAAAAAAAACGAAACGAAAATAAAAAAGTAAAAATTGCACAGTCACTATGCCGACGACGATGATGCTGCAAATCCGTGATAAATCCTTAAAAATTACTTTTAATTTCGCAACCAAGAATGTAAAGCCTCGAATTGATGCCACAGCCAGACGACAGGCGGTCCTCGTCCTGCATGCACTCTGCACAATGAAGCTGAGATTGAGAGAGAGCCAGAGAGCCAGAGAGCCACAGAGGAGCAGAGGAGCCATCCAGCTAACAATTTACCCAATTGACTTAGCCAGCTATCTACTATCAGCTATCTGCCACAGTGCAGAGGGCCGCATCTAGATTAAAATAAGTCGAGCGATGAAAATAGATTACGCGCGTATTTTGCGAATGATGCGACCGGGCCGGGACGGGCCGGACTGGGTAACGCTGAAAAGAACCAGAAGCAAAATTCAACGTAGACGCCTGCGGCGCTGTCTCCGTCGTTGCCGTCGTCGCCAGCGAGGTGAGCGGAGGCGCGAAAAATTCCCCCCAATTTAATTTGAGTTTTCCGCCGTTGCTCCCTTTGTTTGATTAGTCGATTTTGTGGACTTTGGCGCTAATTGTGCACATCGCAATTGCACACACAAACACACACACACACACACACATACTTGCACACTTAAGTGTGTATTTGTGTGTCTATGGAATTGCATATATGGCAGAAATTTGTTAAAGTGCGTGGGCAAAGTAGGCAAAAATACGCAGGACCAATGCCGCATCCGCTTATGCTAATCAATTCGAGTTGGCCAACACACATTCAACCACACACACACACACACATATAGACAAACACTCTTGTGCGCGTTAACAGTGAACAATTCTGTTGCCGTTATTTTTGCAATATTTGCATAATTGCTTTTGTTGCTTTCGTTTGGTCGGCTTTGGCATGATGATGCTCGATGGTCGATGCTGGGTGCTGGGTGCTGGGTGGCAGCATTAGTGCCTCGATGCCTCGATGCTCGGCGTGTGCCAAATATTTGCACATCGTTCCGCACCGTGGCAGCCACCAGGCCAGTCAGCAGACAGCAGTCAGCAGCCGGCAGCCAGCAAGCCTCAGCCAACATCGGTAGGTGTGTTGCCGCCTCAGTCAGTCAGAGTGGACGCCTCCGTGCTGTGGTCGCGCAGTTTTTGGCCAATTTCACAAGTTGCACTTGTATTGCTCGTATTGTTGGTACACACATTAACATATTATAATTAGCACGTTTCCACTGGGCCGGGTGGCACATATATATATATTATACGCAATGCACAACTAACACGGCAAAAGGAGGCGCGCACGATTTTAGTGGCAGAGGCGGTTGCCGCAATGCGATTATTGGCAGCATTTTGAGCCGAATCTGGACGCAGCGGGGCACGGATGCGGAGACGGAGACAGAGACAGATACAGAGACGGGCTCTTACGGCATTTTGGCGCTCCACTTTTCGAAATCGCGACCGCAACGCGTTGCTCTGCCAAATACACCGAACATTCACGAGTTTTGGCATCCCCGGCGCGACGGCAGCCATTGGCGGCAGCGATGGCCTTCGAACGTGTCAACAGCATCTGTGGCGATGCTGATGCTGAGTCTGATGCTGATGTCACGCCAACAGCCAACAGCTAACAGCCAACATCATCCGCAACGGCAACAGCAGCAGCAGAATTATGCTAAGAAGAGGCAGAAGCAGCACCAGAAGACACTCGACACTTACTGAGCGGACAGATTGCGGTGGGGGTGGCGTTGGGCACCCATTACGAGCACATTAAAAAAGATGTTCAGCAGGCGCGTGTGTCGATGTATACGTATCCACTGGTCCCGTTAGACTGGCGCGCTCGACGACCGAACAGGCGCCGTGAAGCACACGAGAATAGCTGCAAACATACCAGCTGAGCGCTCTCTCTCTCTCCCACTCTCAGTCTCTCTGCTTGCATTGAGAGTAGAGTGCTTTCAACCCTCGGCAGCAGCAACAACAACCACAGCAAAAGCATCGACAACATGTTGATAGAGTTTCGTGTGATCCAGGAGTGAAAATAAGAGATCAACAAAGCAACATAAGACGTGATGATTTGCAAGTAAATAACAAAATTCAGCGACTGACAGTTTTATTGTTACAGTTAAGGTGGCTCGACATCTGAATCCTAATCATTATGAGTCTAAGTTTCAAATCCTTTTTAAGTCGCAATAAAATACTCAAATAAAATCTTTTTTAATTAAATATATAAAAAAAAAGTTGCATTATTTACACTAAACAACAAGTGGATATAATCAGCAGCTCGCGCTTGTATGTCTAACTTATACTATATAAAATATTTTACTAGTGCCAAATATTTGTTTACATTTGCTTTGTCGAATGTCAGCGCCCTTTGCAGCAATAAATGTTGCTGGCAACATGTTGCTAGAAACAAGCGCTGTGCAATGTGGAAGAGCGTACGTCATAGAAGAGAGTGAGAGAACTCTTATACGAAAATGCGCAACACATGCGTTAACGGTCACTCTTGCCCAGCCAACACATATATTGTTGCTTTGTGGACCTAATTTGATTCTAATTTATGTAACTATGTACTGTCAACAATAGAGGGCCTACTCGAAGTCCTTATGACCGCTTTATGCTTGTGCCAATTGTTTTCCTTTTCTATCGTCATATGCATAAATAGTCAATTTTAGAGCTTAGGTTGGATTTGCGGAAGTTGAGTTAAACTAAACATGACAACTGAAATCCGGAGAACAAAAGGTGTTTGTCGTTTTCTATTGCATATATGCATATTTACTGACAGTCATTGAGGTAATACAAACACTGTTTACAATAAATGTCCGTTAATGAATAAGAAATAACTATTTAATTTATTTTATTTCTTAACACCTAATATAAAATAAAATAAAGGCAGAAAAACTGAATTTGTATTTAGTTTAAGTTTTAAGGCTTACCAAATGAGTAGATTTATATTGTATGGGAAAAGATTTGGTATAATATTTTTTATACACATTTATGTACGGGATGATTAAATATGAAACATATGCCAAGACTCTGAAGTTTAGTTTGCCCAATATATATGTTATTAGTATTTTAGTTTAGTTATTAGTCTTTGTTTAAATTATGATTACTTACCATAGAGGACTAGATACGCACACATGCAGGTCACCGATGTCAAGTATATATATATAAATGTATATATGTATGTGTAACTGAATATGTTAAGTGCGGGCAAGACGAGCAGAGGCAAGAAGAAGAAGATTTCAGAAAATGAAATGATAGCATGTCTAAGCAGCAGATTCTCATGACAATCAGACGCTCCCGGGCATTTGCATAAAACCAAGATAAATAAATTCCACATGCAGACGGACAGTGTCAGGCGCAGATCGACCGGTTAAAGGTTAACATTCTCGTCCGGCGTACAGTGTACGGTGTGCAGTACGGGCTTCGACGTACGTCCACACGTTATGTATATATATATACGGGATATATATACATATATATATATTGATATGTATATGTGCTGAACCTGAGGGCAGAGTCCGTGCACTGTTTGTTTGCGTCGTCGGCTCGATGAGCATCATCGAGTAAATCGATGCGATGCTATCTCTGATTGAAATTTCACTCTTCGAAATATGCGGATGGGCAGCAAAATACTGATTCCGTAAAGTATGACCGTCGAATTTTAATTGCGATTGACCATACCTTTGACCATATGTTTGCTGCAGATTGAGTGTAATTTTAATGAAATGTATTTGTTAGTTCACCAAAAAATACTTTGATATATTTATGTATGCATCCGTATGCGACCGACTGAAGGTCAAATGGCGCACCGTGACCCAGTTAAGCAGATGTGCGACTCCTATAATCGAAAGCAACTGTTGGTTAAGTGATTCGAAATGTAACACTTTTAGTGCTCAGTCGTACTCCAGTGCATCGAATGATTGCAAATGAATACGGTATTCCACACCAGCTACCTATTTAAATTCCCATTTTGAATAAATTATGTTTGGTAAACAATTGTACGTGGTTCGTACACGTTAAATTCTGCACATTCCGGCACCGTTCCCGTTCCCGTTCCCGTTGCCGTTGCCGTTGCCGCAGCGACGCTTATCTTGGTGATGCGGAAATTGCGGTTGAGTTCACGCTTAAAACTTTGTTGCCAACTGATTATCGCTGACAAGCCGTTGGCTCGTGCTCTTGCCACAATAAGTTGCAAGCATAGCTTAAATGCGTGATGGTCTGATGTCGGTAGGAGATTGAGCGAGCGAGAGTGTCAGCATTGGCATGGATAACCCAAATTGGGCACAACATTCACTGTCTACTGTCAAAAGGACGACCAAAATCAGGCAGTCAACTCTTTGCTAGAGTCAGAGTCAGAGTCAGCACGACATTTTGGCGATAATTAATCAAGACCATCTGCATTCAGAGGGCGTAAAAATGAAATGTCACAATAAAACCATTTGCGAGTCCTTTTGCCATGGACATGGGCACATAAACACATGCGCACACACATACAGATGGAGAGCCCCAACACTAGCGACAATTAGCTTTTGTCGGAGGCCATGACAAACGGATTATATAAACGCCTCAATCATTCTGGCACAACAGACCCGCGACAAGAAGTCAGGGAAACACCTCCCTTGTCAACTGACAAACGGCTAAATAAACGATTTACACTGTGAGAAAGATATGTGAAAGATATTATGGCTAATACAGTCAGACTAAATTCACTTCTTTAAGCTGCACATATCTACGACATGTATATATATATATGTTTTCATACATCACTTTATGTTTGCAGTTGCCCTCTATTCCCTATGATTATTTCCATAAAGTTTAAACTTAAATTGAGCGTATGCCAAAAGTTTATTTTCAAACTACAAATTTCATAATGCCAAGTGCTTTTAGTGTACTCTCTCTCTCCACATACATATGTATATGTATATATGTGTATGTATGTGTGTATTCTCAGACAACTGTTGTTCTGTTGGTCGTTGCGTAAATGATGAATCCCCACACGAACTTTGGCCTCGCCGACTGCTCGGGGCGCGACACTTGTAAAGCTGTCACAACATTAATCAAATCGAGAGTGCAAAACAAATGCAAGCCATAAATTTACAGTTCAGTCGCCAGGCGGCAATTTTGTGGTCCTTGTGGCTGCCCAGTGAAAGTGGCGACAAAACTGTGGCTCGATAAGCCACCCAGAAGCACATCCACATCTGAACTGTATGGCCTCAGCCTGTGATAAATATAGTCGAGTGCATACCAAACGAATCGTTTATCCACCTGAAATCACAGGTAGTACACAATTCTTTATTTAAGTGGTTGCAGCAAAATGTTGCATGTTAAATATATACCTACTACATATTGAACGTGTGACTGTGTAAATGTGCCTACAGCAAATTGAGAGAAACGATTGCGATCGGCCCATTGAATCGCAAGGACATTAGAATTTCCGGTTGTTGAGCAACTCGCTTAATGACGCAATGTCGTTCTCTGGCAATGATAATGATGCCCGCCGTCGGCATCCGAGTACAGTTGACAGTGCCACAGTTCCATTTACATTTGCACCTTTGGCTGTGTAATACGATACTGCAGAATGAGAA
This sequence comes from Drosophila dives, assembly GCA_035042365.1. NCBI lineage: Eukaryota > Metazoa > Arthropoda > Insecta > Diptera > Drosophilidae > Drosophila > Drosophila dives. The sequence continues at coordinate 7,041,895 of JAWNLJ010000442.1, forward strand.
TCACGCCACGGAATTGAGCTAGTCTCAGGCCTGAGTATGACAATGACCAACACTAACAAGCAACTCGCTCCAAATGATAAAAAAAAGTCTGTAAAAATGCTAAATTCGAGTGAGCTCGACTACGAGATACCCTGAACACAGCTGTTATATGTACTTCAGTTTTATTGTCAAGTTAAATTTTCCTTTAAGAGTTTTGTTCACATTTTTTTTTAATAAATTTGTAAATTTGTAATATTATTGAAAGTTGATATGCATCGCTATTCGTTATCGATAAATTTAAAATATACTCAATATTTGCTTGGTATTCATGAGCTTACTATATTTCAATTTTTTTAAATTTTAGAATCCGTAAATGAATTCAATTGTTGATCCAGTCTTAGAACATATATATACCAAAGGGATTGCTTACTTTGTATTATTATCGAAAGTTGATATACATCGCTATTCGCTATCGATAAATTTAAAATATACTTAATATTTGCTTGGTATTCATGAGCTTAATATATTTGAATTTTTTTTTAAATTTTTGAGTCCATAAATCAACTCAGTTGTTGATCCAGTCTTAGAACATATACCAAAGTAGGCCCTTGCACAAAACCATAATACCCCCTGGTAACCATTTCTAATGAGTTTAGTGAATAAAAAATGTTTGTTTTAAATTGGTCTTAAAATTAAGCAAATATATTCAGCCAATTTACATAAAGTGCGAATAAAAAAAATTAGTAATTCAGAACGTGCAAAATAGTGAAAGGGGCTGCTCTTTCTGTGCCTGTTGCAGCGTGACATATGCAAAAAATAAATTATGTTTACTTAACGTTAACAATTTGCAACAATAAAATAAACAAAATAGAGTACGAGCCAAATGAATGGTTATCGATAAGTCCCACAACATACAAATTGACATGGCTAAAACAGTGTGGCTTATTGTTTTTTACAGTTTACATGCGTTGACTCGCTTTAGCATATGGCCAATAATATATTCCATACATACTACATATTGGTAAGTACTCGATAAATTTTATAAGCGCCTTTAAGCTGCCTTTGCTCAGTTATTGTCTTGGTCTTAATAAATGCAAATATTTTTGAGCAGTTTCTTTCTAAGGTTTTTTTTTGGCATATTGGCCAAGGAAACGACGTGATTGCAATCTTATCTGATTGTTCGCTGCTTATCATAATATAATATGGCCATAACACTGAAACTGATTTAATTTTATCAATTATGGTATTATAATATTTTCCCTCTGATAAAGGAAATGCATCTGCAAATGAATCTCTGATTATCTATTTGATGTGTAACTGAATAAAATTGAATTATATTGAAAATGGTATTTATTGTATTAACTGAAAACAGGCAATTAATCAAGAGGCATGCAACGATCTCTTAGCTGACGGCAACATTAATGTGTCGAGTCGATGCTGACGTTTCGAGTCGATTTAGTTGGTTGCCCTTCGATGCTGGTGGATTGAAAAAAAAAAAAAAAAACGCCGTAAGCGATTTCTCTTTGATCCACGTTAAACACCTAACACGCTGTGAATCGCGAATCTCGACAAATCCACTCATGTGGAATACACTTAATGCCCTCACATGCTGGCGCGCAAGGACTGCGAGGACTATGAGCTTGGAGCAGTGCAGCCAATGTCCTGATGGGTTTAACATGAGAGCGGCGTGGCTGACACTGCCTCGGCTCTTCCGCAATTGCGCCAAAAATAAATTACATTGTGCAGGGCGACACCAACACAAAGAAACAAACGAGCACATTTTTATACAAGCAATATATATATATAAAAAAAAACATATATATATATATATATAACCTGGGGCGACATGCTCGTAGTCCTGGCGATCGACGTGCAGGGTAATAGCAAACGACAGAGACGCTGCAAGACAGAACCTGGGGGAACGAGAGGTGTGTCGCCAGAGACACGCCGCAAACATCGCCTGCCGCCTAATTCAGATTTCTGTGCTCCCTGCGTTCCCCTCGTTCCCCTCTTTGTTATCTGCCCTGTTGCCTGTTGATAAGGCTGAGCCAGAGCCAGCCCCTCAGCAAACGCTTGACGTTGAAACATGTCATGTAGTTTTTCTTTCGAATCAACCGACACCCACAAAAACATTCAACTAAGTTAGTATGTGTGTGTGGTTGTACTATGATGTCTATGTGTGTGTGTCTGTGTGTGTTTGGGACACTTTCACTACAATGCGACACCACACACATTCAGTGAATACTGTGGGCTTGTCTGCTGACTTTTTCCACATGTTTCGCTTGCTTCGCTGAAGTTATTACGATGAACGGCTGGCAGCGAGGAGCGTCTTCCTTTGGCGTGCTTCCCTTCCGTTTTCCGCTCCGTACCACGTGCGGCAAACTTTCCGCCTTCATCGTCTCGACTGCCGTGCCACACGTGCAGCTGCGGTTAGTTTTCTGTTGCGCTCGCCATGGCGCAAACATGCCACATCTCCTCCCCTTACCCTCTCAGCACAATTTTCTACTTTGGTTTGCTATGTCTTCTGTTTGCGTACGTGTGTGTGTGTGTGTGTGTGTGTGTTGCATGTGCTCGTGTGGTACGCGTGTGGGGCAATGGTGATGTTAAGCGCGGTTCCTTTGTCGCAGCAACAAATGCGGTGGCGCTCATTGGATGGAACAGATTGGTTTAGAATTGATTTGATGGGACATTATATACACTACTGTCAAGATGGATAAAATCGGAGACTATGTATATATAGCTAAAAGATTGCAGTAATGTTTAAATTTAAAAGTGTCTACATACTGCGAATATAATAATAATAAATGATTCTATAACAATTTTAAAGTGTTTTGATTAAGAAGTTTGTAAAAAAGAACTAAAATGCAGCTGGCAGAAAAAAAAATAATAATAATATATATATAATTATTATATATGTATGATTTATACATATATAATAATAATACATACAAAATATTTATATATATGATTTATACGTATATAATAATAATACATACCTAATAAATATATGTATGATTTATACATATATATTAATCATACATACATAATAATTACATGTTTGATTTATTTGTTTTTAATTTTAAAATATTATTTATACTTTGTGTACAAAACAAACAAACAAAAAAAA